>CM062820.1:127285983-127885983 GCA_031772625.1 Pinus tabuliformis | reverse complement strand
CTTTAGTGTTTTTTCTATCACAATTGTAACAAAGCCCTTTTGCTCTTTTTTCTTCGAATTGTTGTGGTGTCAACCTCATAGGTTGTGGAAGGCTAGGGGTAACAACACTTCCATCTTTATAGTTGTGACTGGTATGCTTCCTGGTTGCCATAATTTTGCTTTCCATTTTTCTTGCTAACCTAAATGCCTTCTCTAATGAATCAGGTTCCCAAAGGCGAACATCATGTTGGATATTATCCTTTAAAGTCCCTATGAACACATCAATCCTATGCTCCTCTGGAATATCTTTTACCCTTATGTTCAATTTTTGGAACTCCTCAATATGCTCCATTATTGAACCCTTTTGTTTGAGACTTATCAATTGGCTAAAAAAAGTGTTGCTTTTTGTATCCTCATAATGTCCTGTCAATTCTTCCATAAAAATTGGGCAAGTGATAATTTGTTTATGAGAGCAAAGCCATTGATACCATACAAACTAATTTGGTTCCAAATATAAAGTTGCAATACGTACCTTTTGTGTGTTTTGCACATTATTGAGATCAAAAAATTGCTCCATCTGTAATATCCATGTTGCGGGATCCTTGCCATCAAACTTTCTCATATCGATTTTTGGAATATGGTGGGTCTTCGATCCAACATTAGAGTCTATGGAATCATGATTAACATTTTTTTTGTTCTCATCATGAGTTTCCTTTACTAACCTTTCACCATTAGTGACCATTTCTTGTAGCAACTTATTCATATTTATCTTCAATTCTTCCATCTTATCATCCATGCCATCCATTTTAGCATCCATGCCATTCATCTTAGCTTCCATGCCATCCATCTTAGCTTCTACACCTTTCTTTAAACAATCCATCTTAGCTTCTACACCTTTCTTTAAACCATCCATATTAGCTTCTACATCTTTCATCTTAGATTTTGTTACTTTTTTTGCAAGTGACACTTGTTGCACTTGGTCTCGTAATTTTGATATATCATGTTGCATTTCTTCCTCTTCTTCATGAGTCATGCTAGAGATTTCAGGTCGCTTACTAGGTGTTTGCATTTTCTTTCCTCGGGGCATCAATTACCGATAATAATGATTTACTATGCCCTTTGAATTCCTTGAAACTAATTTTTCAAACCAAGCTTAAGAAAAAATTAAAAAAAACTACACACCTTTTTTCACTTTGTAGGTGCTTGATATTGAATCTGATGTATCTATGTAATTTCGGGTCATCTAGTTCTGAAATTGCGCCCTACAGCAGCCCTCTGCGTCCTCTTTCCAATGCCAGCAGTCTGATCCAAATTGGATTCTCCAAGAAAGAGTTATGCACAATCTCCCAAGATGACCTGATTATAGACCTTTCCAGAAGAGCGAACTTGTAAGAAGTTCCACGTGTCACTGTTTCAATCTATGGCACTGAAAATTATATACAAGAAACTACAGTCCATCCTCTTTCTGTACCTTCTTACAAAATTTCAATCCAATGCTCAGAGAGAAAGTTATGATGATTTTCCCCAGGTCACCTATTTGGAATGTAATTCAGGAGTCTGCAAAAAGACAAACTTCCTCAGATCATATCTCCGTAAATATAGTGCGAAAGGCTTTGAAATTCAGACTCGAGGTTTAGTGTGATTTCGTCTCAAATGGGGTTTTTTTTTCGCTTCTGAAACGTCGCAGAAAAAAAGTTATAGCGAAAATTTGACGATGACCTATTTGGAGTAGCAAAACCTTAGAATCCAAAGATTTGATACCAAATGTTATGAAACCAGCTCACAAAAAGATAGAAAAGATAGATCAACGCCTTAGAATTCAGCCTCTTCGAGGGGGCAACCTCCTTTACATTACACAAATGAACAATTCTTGGATGTTTCAAATGACAAAACCTCCTTTCTATATATAGGAGTCTATGGAGTCACAATATAACCCAGTCGACCTAACAATAATAATATAAAGCCACAAAAATAACAATAGAGGGATTCTATGGGGCACAGTAATAAAATATGGGGACAATAGGGGCTCAACAATATTAATAAGGGATACAACTACAATAGTAATGGGGTAATCACTAGTATTATAGGGACCTAACACAACTGAACTACACCCCAGAATTAAACATAGACATGCCAAAAACTGATGAGCACTGTGCCTCTTATGAATCCCTTGCAATTATTTGTCATTTTAACTGCTTCTAGCCTAAACCAGTAGAGCTCTTCCACTGGATTTTAACAAACTGGTCATTAGAATGCGATATATACCTCTGCTCAAAAGGTTTCTTCATTGTAAAGTTCCCAACTCCTGAAGCTAGAGACAAAATATTTCAGGAAGGACCATGGTTCTAGGGCTCAATTGGCCTGTTCACCACTCCCTGGTTCCCTAAATTTGATGCAAACACCATGGTTGTCTCCAGAATGCTAGTCTGGGTTCGAATGCACAATCTCCCCCTTCATTTATGGGAGGACAGGGTTCTAGCTGGCATTGGCAATAGTTTAGGGTAGTTCATAAAGACAAATTCCCAAAGAACAGAGGAAAGGGTTTTCACTTATGCACATATATGTGTTGAAGTAGACCTCAGCAAAGGCCTTCCGGACAGAATCCGACTAATCCACAACAAGCGGATTTGGACAAAGATTTTGGATTATGGGAACACAACTTTCAGATGTAGGAATTGTAGGCAAACAAGGCATTTACACAACTTGTGTCCAGAAGCTAAACAAGATACTTGAAGGAAAAAGAGTCTTGGGAAAAAACCCAAAGGATGGAAATATCCCCCACTAGAACCTGAAGAGGAGGAGGATGAAGCTGGGGATGAACCATCTCCACAGGGGAAAAGTCAGAATCCAATGGAACCTGAAACACAGGGGGGAACCCCACAAGACCCAATAGAAGCTCGGATTCACCGGGTGCAAGCTGACTTGATTCCTGACGATGGGGACATCAGTGGGAATAAGCGTATTCACTCATTCGATAATTCAGACTCAGACAAGGACAATGCCAAAGTGGATGTAGGGAATCATCTTGCTCTTGTCTCTTTGGTGCCATCCAAGGGGGATGGCAAAGGGTTGAGAAAAAGAAGGGGCGAAAAGATTAGCTTTTTCCAATCATGTATATTATCTTGAAAATTTTCTGCTTGTTTATGTTTATCATTTGGTCTCTGACTTGGTGATGCAACTTTTTAGCCAGTTCAACATGTAATTTTGTTTTCATTAATAAAATTACGCCCTTTTCCTCGGGAAAAAAAAAAGATCCATTACCACAGGGAAAATCTTAATTAACATGAATATAGACATATTGATGGTACGAGGTTTACATAAAGAGAAACAAATGAAGGGTTGGGTGGCAAGGGGGGATAATAATAGTGTTGGTTGGGTTGATGAAGACCACATGTACTATTGGCATAGAGAGATTTTGATGCCAAGGGGAAGTCATAGGATTGGAAAAGAGGAGAGAGATCCATTGGCCACAAGGGCCCCTTCCAGTAATTGTAGTGCTTTTTTGGCATGATAGTCTACTTCATAATTGTTATCACAAAGAATGTGGAAACAATTTACTTGCTCAAAGTGTTGGAGGGTCATTTTGATTCGATGGAGGATTGAATTGAGATGAAAATTCAAATAAGTTCCAATTTGAAGGTACCTAATTGTGTTTTTTGAGTCACCTACTATAATTAGTTTTTGGATGGGAAGGGAGGATGCCAAGAGAGCAGCTTGATACAAAGCATATGCTTTTGCTTGGTTACTTGAGGAAATTCTTAGGCTCCATGAAAAGAAAAATGCCAAGTTTCCTTCGAGGTCTAAGAGAACCCCTCTTGCACCTTCCACCCTAGTAGCTAACAATATTAACAATTATGTTTAAGTCCAACAAATTATGAAGAACATTAGAGATTGGAAATCTGCAAAAACATTACTTTTTTTCTTTTTGCTATTTGGTTATTAGGTGCAACATTAGCATGTCACTTTTAGAAATGAAGAAATTGTATATCCATTGAAAACCATACACTACAAAATAATTTTAGTTAGTAGAGAATTAATGTCATTAAAATTATTCTAGAATAAATGTAATTATTGAGTTATAAGACAAGTGATTTTAGCAGAACAAATGTGGAAAAAATGTCAAAGGAACCTCAACCACCATGAAAAGGTTCTTGGAGGGAATCACTTTGAAAAACTTATAGATATAGAAGATAAATAGATAGAATATCCAATGGAGGTAAGGAATAATGTGCGCAATGAAAGTCAAACTCCTAAAAATGATAATGTACTGGTTGAAAATGATGATTTTGAAATATTAGATATCATTAATTAGTTTGAGGATAACTTTGAAGAAATGTTTAATTTAATAAATTATTTATGGGTTATATTTATATTTTTTGAATATTATGATTTTAAATAAACAATAAATATCTACATTTTATTGATTTACGATAATTTGAAAATATTGTATTGATTACCTATCACACATACACACACATATTAATAATGAATAATTAAATTTAATATAATTAAGTACATAAGTAACCAGCCTTGTTTTTTAAAAGATAATTAAAATAAGAAAAACATTATTTACTCATACATCCTACAAAACAGGATTAAACTAAAAGCAAAAGGAGATTTGAATATTTTGAAGAGCAAGTTCATAGAGTAGTTACCAATTTTTTTCTCTTTCCCATGCTTTTTTCTATTTCCAATTTAGTAAACTGGTTTCCCATAAGTCTTAAATTCTCTTAATTGATAGAATGATAAATGGAAATTAAATATATTATAAAATAATATATTATTAATATCATTAGCAAATAGGTAAATATTCATAGTAAAAAAATATCTAAGTCAATATAAAAAGTGCTAGTTATAATTCTAACTTTTCTTATGGATTAATAAGATGAAATAATGTTCTTAGTTTAAATGAAATATATACATTATAAGATGATGAAGATTTCTATAGCTGTTCATATTGACTGAAAAATGTGTATGAATTTTCACTTGTTCAATGTTTTGGGTGGACACTCCACCTATTATCATAAATTAGAAAGCTTCATGATGAAACCAACAATAGGTGCTTTAAATAATTTAGGATCCAATGTAACCATTATAAGAAAATCAATAAGTCAATGGTCAAAATTTTAATGGAATAAATAAAAAGTCCAAATGTAATTGTTGAAAGTGAGAAGGAATGTGAAAAATTAAAGTTTTTAATTTTAATTAATATTCTCAACAAAAAAAATAAAAAATTATGCTATAAAAATAATTATAATAAAAATATTATAAAATATTAAATATTTATAAAAGAGTTGATATATCTATCTATATATATAATAAAATAAACTACAAACATGGTAAGAGTGAACCTCAACTACCCTGAAAAGGTTGTTGGAGGGAATCACTTTACAACTTGCAAGGTTGTTGAAGAGAATCACTTTGAACAACTTGTAATTATAGAAGATCCAATGAAAGTACAATGTGAAGACAAAGAATATTCAAGGGAGGTAAGAAATGATGTGTAAGAAGAAAGTCAATCTCCTAAAATGATAATGTACTTGCTAAAATTAATGAATTTGATATATTAGATATCATTAATTACTTTATTTATATATATATATATATAATACTATTTATGAGTTATATTTATATTGTTTTGAAGATTATGAATTTAAATAAATAATAAATGTATTTTATTTATTTATTATAATTTTAAAATATTATACTAATTATTTATTAGGTATATACATAATATAATTTAATAATGAATAGTTAAATTTAATTAAGTACATAATTAACAAGTTTTATTTTTCAAAAGATAATTAAAAGACAAAAAATATTATTTATTTATGCATCTTATAAAGGATGATTGAATTGTCTATTTTAAAAGCAAAAGGAGATTTGAATATTTTGGAGCAAAAGTTCATATGAGTAGTTATGATTTGTAGATAGAAACTAAATATTTTAATATTATTTTATATATAAGCTATTGATAGTGTGCAATAAGATATATATATTCAAATATATTTGAGTAGTTTTTAAGCGTTATTTTTTTTTAAGTATTTAGGTTTATTTTTTGATCTAATATGTTTGGAATCCGGATTCATTGAAATCACAAGTTTGATAGGTGAACTCTTCACAATTGAAGTGCCCTAAGTGTTTTTGAGGGTGCTGGATCTATATATGTAGTTAAAAAACCAGATTAAATAACACAAACCAAGATTTGATCATAATTTTTTTCGCTATATTCCGGCTAGAAATCCACAAACTCCAAAAATTCACACTTAAAGACTACCCAATATATCAACTCAATTGGAAATAGAAAAAAACATTGAAAAAAGAAAAGAAAACTAGAAAGATTAAGATTAAATGATTCGAAATTGGATCCTTAAACTCTCTTAAAGTTACCCAAACTCTATAAAGAAACTCATGTCGAAGTTCAAAGTCTTATGGATGTCGAAGCTATCAGAAATAACCTCTGAATAATGGTAATTTGCAGCTAGCACGGAGCAACGAGGACCTTCGGTCAAAGCGCTTGACCGTTGGCCCATAGAGACTGTGCATGGTGCAAAAATGGCAGTTGGGAAGCTCAAACCCAGAAACGGAGCCCAAAGTGCAAAGCACTAATCGCACATAGCTGCGCAAAACCCATTGAGAAGGAAAAATCCCTGGCACCCGATCACGTGGAAGACAGAGAAAACTGTGGGAAAAGCACTGAAACGACAGGCGGGTCCCGCGCTCCAAAACCAACGGAATATCGGAGGCGTTTCAGGCGGTAAGCGGGTTTGTCAGACGACCCAGCGATTCCATACATTGAATGACGCGTGTCTGGTGGATGAGAGAGAAAACCGCCCTCATCACGGGTTAACATTTGAGCAACTCAACTGCGCAATAAGAGCGATAACTGTAGGATCTGGAGGCCCTAGATCTAACAACGAAGATTGCACCCGATGGGAGGCCGGATTTGACAGGAAGAAATAAGCTATGACGCATAAAGATTTGAAGTCCGACGTGGACGATGAGTTGGCAGAGATTCATGTTTCGTGGGCGTTCTTGGAGCAAACGGAAATAACGGCCATTTCAAATGATCGAGTGTTCCGGTGAACCTGACACTTATCTGTTATGGAATAGGTGGCCGTTTCCCTGTGAGGTGTGATGCAGTGACTGTAACAGCCAAAAGAAGGGATTCAAATAGATAGAGGCATGGAACGAGAGAGCTAAAAAAGTGGAAACGAACAGTCAGGAAGCAGATGGCTTAAGGCCACAGACTGACATAGATAGGGGAGAGAAAAAAAAGGCCAGAAGAAGAGAGGAGAGTGAACATCGAGAAAAAGTAGAACGCGTAGAGAGTCTTTGGAGTCACTCGGAGGTCGAGTGAAAAGCCAGAGAGCTCAAATGACAGTAGCATATTGTTGTTGGAGTTGCTTGGAGGTCGAGTGACTCACAGAGGCACGCAAAGGCCGAGAGAAAGAGCTTAGAGAAGCCAGAGCAGAGAGCCACAAGCCACAGCAAGAGCCAAGGGAAAGATGGTGTTCTGAGCCCAATGTTCCTGTGTAAAACATTGGAGTTGAGTGTGGAACTTGTAAAAGAACTATTGCCATAATCCCAAAGAGCCTAATTGAGTTGATTAGAGCTTAAGGAGACGTAGCCCAATATATCAAGGTGAACTCCATATTATATTGTTGTCTTATGTGCTTGTTTTTACTACTGCTTTATCTACTGTTATATATATATATATATATATATATATATATATATATATATTAGTTTAAGTACCTTCCCATATCAGCACAAACAACATATTTTAAAGTAAATAATCAGCTGAAAAATAGCACAAGTGTACACCCATATTTTCAAGCATTCCTTAATTCCGCATTGGTTAATCATTAAGACTTGGGAAAATTTAAAGCTTTGGAAGTGGGAGAGGTTCTTGTAAATTAGACAAGAATCCTAAGAGCTCCATTTTCAGATCAAGTGGTATCAGAGCTTAAGATTGATTGATAGGGCAAAGATTACTTGTCTGAAAGGTGTTTGGACAACCAAGGATTGATTGCCTCATCGATTGTATTCTTGGTTGCAGACTGACTATTGTTTGGGTTTGCAGAAGTGAAGGGAAAGATATTGATAGCTTAGTCCAGGAAGGACAAGAAGGAAGAAGGGCTGAGGGCATTCTTCTATCCCAAAGGACCTCAAAGCAACCCTTGAAGCACCAGAGGTTTGTTGCAAAAGGTTGCTTGAGTAAGCTCTTTAATAATCTTGTTTGAAGCTCTTTTGTGCATTTTGAAAATGACAACTTCTACAAGTGAGTCCTCAATTTCTTCTTTCTTCACAAGTTCCTTTGACTGAGACATGAAGCAAGACTTGTCCACCATGATGGATATGGTGAGAGAAATGTATGAGGATGGAAGGAAGAGCAACATACTTAGAGAGCAGTTGAATTTTGTGGAGGAAGAGAAGTGGTTGCTTTCTGACAAATTGCAGGAAATGGAGAGGCAACTTCATATTGCAAATATGAACCTGAAAAGGATGCATGAGTTGGAGTCACAACTCTTTGTTGCAAAAGAAGCCTTGGCCAAGTATCAGCTTGAAGAAGAGGTAAACCGTTCATGTTTGTCTTCAAATTCTTCTAAGAATGCTCATATTGGTTCTTTTGAAAAACATACTAGAGGCATAGGTTCCAAGCTAATGTCCAAGATGGGCTATGAAGGAAAGGGCTTGGGAAAACATGCACAAGGTATCGTTGAGCCAATAATGGTTGAGGAAAGGCCTAAGTATTTGGGTCTTGGCTATGGAAAATCTTATGGAGAGAGTTCCAAAGCTGCCATGAAGGCCATTGAAATAGTTCCGAAAAGGAGTTTCATTGCAGGTCCTCTACCTCAGAAGTGTGAGGATTGTATTCGGGAGGAATGCAATAGCTCAAAACATCATTCGCATGATGCGGGTGTTCAGAAGCACATACTTGAAACAAAGGGTTGTGGAAACTTTGACAGCCTTGAAGAAAGTGATGGTGTTCCAAAGGGAGCCACTTCTTCATTTGTCTCACCTCCTCATGAAGGCAATAAAGGTGAAAGAGGCAAGTATAAATCTGGTTCTAAACACATTCCTTTTGATTTTGTAAAGCATGGAGAAAGAATTGCATTTTCCTTTTGTGGGTTGGATAACCATTATGTTTCTAGATGTTGGAAGAGGATGGCCACATACAGGAAACTTTTGAAGGAAAAGAAGCAAGCAACCAAAGATCCACAGGACAAGGCAAATCATGCTGTCAAAAGGATGCACATGTGTTGCACTTACTGCCATAAGAAAGGGCATCTTACTAAAAGGTGTTGGACTTTGAATCAAGCACTGCTTCCACCAAAGATGAAAGAGGAGGTGGAAAAAGAAAATGGTAGGGATGGAAATAAAGATTCCATGATTGATGTGTTTCAGGATGATTCACATATTGATGTTGATGTGCAAACCAAGGAGGGACCTTTGAAATGGATTGGTAAGAAATGGTTAGAATTCTTATCCAATTAAGATTGCATGTCCCTTGATGCATCTGTTTGCATTTCTTTGTAGAATAAATTCAAGTTGCAGGATCTTAGCAAAATGGTAAATAGAAAGAAGTTGAGCAAGGAAACTCACTTTATTGCTGCAATAATATATTTCATCTCAGCTTCGAAAGTACAGTGTGCTTAAGCAAAAATTGAAGGACGAAATGCATGCATGAGAATGATGTGCATGAACACAGGGATGCTGATGATTTCCTTGTTTTTGAACATGTATGTGTAATTAACTTGCAGGGTTGATTGCTTTGACATGCATGTGATGCCATGTTGGCTTGGAAGAAGTTAACCTGGTCTCCAAAATGGAGATAATGATGAAGTGTTTCATCTTTTGGAAAAGAGTCCTAAAGGTCTTTTTCCTACATGCTTGACTTGAAGGGTCATTTGTTGTAAAGGCATGTTTTATTGGCTTGTTATCTAGTCAATCATTTTTATGCAGATATAAGACATGGAAGGGTTCACAAGATGTGAAATCTATTTCTTTGTTGAAGCAGGAGTTAGCCCATGCAGTTGTTGTCTGTATGCCTACTATTGTTAACAGTTGTTGTTGGCAGCTTTTCAAACAGGTACAAATGAAAGTTTTGTGGAGCAGATGTACTTCACATTTGTTTGAGCCACCTTAGATCAAGGATCAAGGCAAAGAAGTTCAAACTACCTTCTGTAAACTTCACAGCAGAAGTTCTGCATGAAGTCAAGCAGGAAAATAGTTCTTCCTGAGACGACCAACCCATCCAAGAAGGGAAGTGGTCAGAGATTTTGGTTTAGAGGCACTATGAAAAAGCAAGTGTAGGGAGGCTAAAAGAAGAGGGTATTGTTACTCTCATTACTGCTCAGATCAGTGTATCAGTCTTTTGGTGGAACAAAAGTTCTTTTAGTGGGAAGGTGTGATCCGAAATTGGATCCTTAAACTCTCTTAAAGTTACCCAAACTCTATAAAGAAACTCATGCCGAAGTTCAAAGTCTTGTGGATGTCGAAGCTATCAGAAATAACCTTTGAATAATGGTAATTTGCAACCAACATGAAGCAATGAGGACCTTTAGTCAAAGCACTTGACCGTTGGCCCATGGAGACTGTGCATGGCACAAAAATGGCAGTTGGGAAGCTCAAACCCAGAAACGGAGGTTGTTTCTGAGTGCTAATTGCATATCACTGTGCAAAACCTATTGAGAAGGAAAAAGCCCCGGCACCTGGTCACGTTGGAAACAGAGAAAACCGTGGGAAAAGTGTTGAAACAAAAGGTGGGTCCCGCGCTCCAAAACCGGCGGAATATTGGAGCCGTTTTGGGCGGTAAACGGGTTTGTCAGATGACCTATATGTTGAATGACACGTGTCCGGCAAATGAGAGAGAAAACCGCTCTCATCGTGGGCTAACATTCGAGCAAGTCAACCGCGCGATAAGAGTGATAAGCGTAGGATCTGGAGGCCCCAGGTCTAATGGCAAAGATTGCACCCGATGGGAGACCAGATTTGAAAGGAAGAAATAAGCTACGGTGCATAAAGATTTGAAGTTCGACATGGACGATGAGTTGGCAGAGATTCGTGTTTCACGGGCATTCTTAGAGTAAATGGAAATAACGACCGTTTCAAATGATCGAGTGTTCTGGTGAACCTAACACTTATCCATTACGGAATAGGTGGCTGTTTCCCTGTGAGGTGATGTAGTGACTGTAATAGCCGAAATAAGGGATTGAAATGGACAAAGGCATGGAACGAGAGAGATGAAAAAGTGGAAACGAACAGTCAGGAAGCAGATGGCTTAAGGCCACAGACTGACAGAGATAGGGGAGAGAAAAAAAGGCCAGAAGAAGAGAGGAGAGCGAACAGCGAGAAAAAGTAGAATGCACAGAGAGTCTTTGGAGTCACTAGGAGGTCGAGTGAAAAGCCAGAGAGCTCAATTGACAGCAGCATATTGTTGTTGGAGTTGCTTGGAGGTCGAGCGACTCACAGAGGCACGCAAACGCCGAGAGAAAGAGCTTAGAGAAGCCAGAGCGGAGAGCCAAGAGCCACAGCCAGAGCCAAGAGCCAGAGCGAGCGCCAGAAGTGAGAGATGAGAGCTAGAACCAGAGCCCGCGCCCAAGAGTCAGAGCCAGAGTCAAAGCCAAGAGCCAGAGCAAGATCCAGAGCTAGAAAGCCGAAGAGCTCCAAGAGCCAAGGGATAAGATGGTGTTCTGAGCCCAATGTTCCTGTGTAAAACATTGGAGTTGAGTGTGGAACTTGTAAAAGAACTGTTGCCATAATCCCAGAGAGCCTAATCGAGTTGATTAGAGCTCAAGGAGATGTAGCCCAAGATATCAGGGTGAACTCCATATTATATTGTTGTCTTATGTGTTTGTTTTTATTGTTGCTTTATCTACTGTTATATGCATTTATATATCAGTTTAAGTACCTTCCCATATCAGCACAAACAACAGATTTTAAAGTAAATAATCAGCTGAAAACTAACACAAGCGTACACCCATATTTTCAAGCATTCCTTAATTCTGCATTAGTTAATCATTAAAACTTGGGAAAATTTAAAGCTTTGGAAGTGTGAGAGGTTCTTGTAAGTTAGACAAGAATCCTAAGAGCCCCATTTTCAGATCATTAAGACACAATAAAATTGAAAGAAGAAAATATGTATAGCGGGTAACCTACTAAATTGGAAATAGAAAACAACGCTAAAAATGAAAAGAAAAACTAGGAAAATATATATATATATAAAATAATTGAAAAGGGTTTTCAATTTGTCATAGTTTTTTTCCCTCTTTCAATTTTATTGCATTTTAATATTACTCTTTCTAGGTTTTTTTTTTCCCTTTTTTCAGTGTTTTTTTCTATTTCTAATTTAATAGACTGCTTTGCACCAAAACTTAAATCCTCTTAAGTGATAAAATGATACAAAATAAAAGTTTGATATATTATAATTTTTATTTTTTTTTCTTAATATCA
Organism: Pinus tabuliformis; assembly: GCA_031772625.1. Taxonomy (NCBI): domain Eukaryota; kingdom Viridiplantae; phylum Streptophyta; class Pinopsida; order Pinales; family Pinaceae; genus Pinus; species Pinus tabuliformis. The sequence goes on along the minus strand of CM062820.1, from coordinate 127,873,545 downwards.
TTAACAAATAGACAAATATTCATATTTTAAAAACTATCTAAATTAAAATTAATGATAAAATGTAGTTATATTAATATTAATATAAAATAATAAAATGAAATAATGTCCTTAATGAAATATATAAAATATAAGAGAATGAAAATTTTTACAGTATTCATATTGTTAAATACTTTCAAACAAAACTATGTACTTGTCCAATATTTCACGTGAACACTCCACTTGAAACCAATGCTGATGTGCTTTAAATAGTTCAAGATCCAATATAGCCCTTACATGAAAATCAATCGGTGAATGGTCAAAATTTTAATGAAATAAATAAAAGGTCCAAAGTGCATGACAATCAATGGGTGAATGGTCAAAATTTTAATGAAATAAATAAATGTTCCAAAGTGCAATGTACTCGTTAGAGGGAATGTGAAGGGTTAAAGTGTAATTAATTTTTTATATTTAAATTAAAATTTTCAAAAAAAGATGAGAGTCCAATAAATAATATAGAAAAAAAAATTATGAAAGAACTATTATAATAAAAATAACATATAAAATTTAGAAGAGAATATCTATTTATATATATATATATATAAATTATGAACATGGTAAGAGTGAATAATAATTAATTAAATTAGGGATTACAATCAGAATTGAATACAAATGTATGGAGATACAAAAAATAAGATTAAGGGGATGAAAAAAGAAGAGTAAGGAATTATGGAGAGGAAAATGGAGAGAGCCAAACTTAATGAATGAGCTGATAGATGACAGGTTGCCAAGATTGGCTAAACCTATATCCATTTTCCCTATTGAATTTGGTAGGGTGCTTCTCAATTTTGAGACCTTCTTGGATAATCCAAGAGTTATAGAAATGAATAGAAGCTAATATTTTAGCTTGATCAAGACATATGAGATGCTTGGATTTATAAGAGTGCTTAGCTACGACGGAGTTAGAAAAATGATGGTGGTTAGTGTGACATCCCCTCTTGTTATCCTCTCTTGTAAACATTGCTATGAATAATGAATCCATTTAAATTATATTAAATAAGATGAGTGGGCTGAGAGGGACACAAATTCAGAGCTCATGGAGGTAAAGAGGGAAGAACCTTTTTTTTTTGAACATAGCCTATAATTAAATTGTCTTGGGTACCTTGTGATTTAAAATCTCCATAAAGCAATGTAGGCAAGAGAACAAGCATTAAAGCCTGCAAATGGAGTCATTGCTAAGGGGAGGGGAAAATAAAATGGACAACTAGGCATTAAAGAGCCTGTATGGACTGCTATCAAAGAAAAGAGGAAGGCCATGCTAAGAATTTAATGATGCATATGGGATTGGATAACGAGGATGAACTAACACCCATGGCCATGGTAGACAAGCTTAGTCAAGCATGCCTTTGGGTAAGGTGGCAAGGAAGAAGAAAAAAAGGACACTACGGTTGAGAAAAGGATCCTAAATATGCATAGGGGGAGGATAATTGCATATGGATGGTGTGAAGGTCCCTTGAGCACTCCCTCCACAAGCTCTAAATCTAGCTCGAGGGTGGTTGATTGCAAGAGAGAGTGCAATGTAGTCTTACTAAGGTTGGGTGGAGAGTTAGAGTCACAATCTCAATTTCTAGATTCTTCATTACTAGATAAGTGTTCATATAGCTTTGTATGCATGTATACCTCATAACATTGATTATTGTGCTGTTTAAATGCTATTGTGAATGTGTGGAATGGTTCTTGCATAACCTTGGGGAAAAGAGTATTTCTGGAAGATTAATAAGGAATGGTTTAATTCCCGATCTCTACATTTATTCGGGGCTTGAAACTTAACATATTCGTTGGGTAAAAGAGGTGGTAGGACATTTGCATCTTTGTTAATCTTGATTTCTTAACCTATATGGCATTAGCGGGTTGGTGTTGGGAGATTATTGTGTGAAGCATGTTTTATACTAATTGTAATGTGCATGTGGACACCATGTCTTTGTTTAATGTGTTGTCGCAATGATAAGAAAATTGTTGAGGAATGCATTTCTTGCATGAACGAGGAAAGTTAATGTCTTGTGTAAAGATTCTAAGGGATGGTTCCATTCCCGTGTTTATTTATGAGCTTGACATTCACCTAATTACATAGGCATGAAAGATGGGTAGAACCTTTGCTATTAAGATGATCTCCGTGTCTTAATGATTTTTATAATTGGCCTTGTAGGAGTGGAAAATCTCAGGAGAGATAGTGTATGTATATGTTTGTGTGTATGTATGTATGTATAGGTTGGACTAAGCCGAGGCCTTATGGGATCAAGAGGGATAACTCTATCGACACTAAGATGAAAACTATATATGTGTGTGTGTGTGTGTGTGCGTACACTCACAAATACGCTACAGAACCATAGGAGAGATTGATTTCAATCTAATTGAAAAATCTCAAGAGGACAAGCCATGGTGCAAGTTAGAGATAAATTTTATGTAGCACCTCGAATCAACGTTAACTCCAAACGAAAATGGGAAATTCCTGACCTAGATAGTGGCCTTACATATATGTATATAACCGTGGGAGCATTCCAATTTATGCGTTAGCATTGGTGTTGGCGTAGAGGATCCATGCGACTGAGCGTTGTGACCAACACATTAAATCTTGATCACCAATGTTTTAAAACTGAGTCCTTTTGCACCCAAGAAAATTCCCTTGAGGAATTTACATCCCAGGGTATTCATGTTACGTGATGGAAATTGTCATAACAACTAACAGAAAATTAAATCAATGGTAGGGGGTCCATGTTTAAATCCTAGCCATTGAAAAGGGTTGGGCTTTCATGGTCGTTGAATGGACCTCAGGGCTTTGGGGCCCCAGAGGTTTTGTATGCATGCCCATGGGGTTTTGGCGAGGGAGAAAGCACTAGGGAAGGTCTTGTTAAGATCAAGGTCATTGAAACCAGAGACCACAATAGACATTGGATTGACCTTGAGGGGACTGCGGGGGTTTCCCTATTGCACACTTAAATTTTTCCCAGGGAAAAAGGACCAGTTACATTAATAAATTCATTGGAGTTCCAAATTAAATTATAACAGGGAAGAAATATTTTACAAGGAATCGTGAACATGGTGGGACCTAGTGCCAAGAGGCAGATGAAGTGGAATCCGCGCTGAGATGGAGCCACAGTGGCATGCCACATGGCAACTAGGTTTTGTATTTTAGAGGCTTCGAGTGGGAAAAAAATGAGTGACACGTGGCGCTCTAAGAGGAGTCCATGTGGAGGATGTGACATTAGAATGACATAGGAGTGACATCACCCTGGGATGATGTCACCCCGACAGATTTTAGAGGAAGAAAATAAGAAAATCCCAAGGAAATTAATCCAGGGAACAAAGATATTTTGACAATTAATGAATGGTAGGTTTTTTCTCAGGGGGTTAAGAAGCATGATGTTAGAGTGATGCCACCTGAGGATGATGTCACCTTGATGGTTTTTAATGGAGCATAGTGCAAAATTTCTCGGGAAAAGGGTTAGGGCATGGAACATCACCGTGACATCACCCCGACAATTTTAGACTGTGATGTCACCCCTGTGGATTTCTAAGGAGTTCAAGAAGGAACACCCAAGGTTTTAAGTCTATGTGGACCTTTGATTCACCTCATTGCATGGGGGATGTTGATTGTTCAAAGGGGTAGAACACACATCATATATATATATATATATATATATATATATATATATATATATATATATATATATATATATATATATATATATACATATATATATATACATATATACATATAGGAAACCCAAGGGGAGGATGAGATTATGATATATGTATATATATATGTGCTGCGTGCCATGGAAAAAGGGGTCCTATGTATAGTGATGTGGCACAACCACGGTGGGAACCACATATAGGGGATATGACATGGATCTCTTGAAAGTGATATGGCAAGATGTGGAATTCCATGTGGGAAACATGTGGGAGCCATGTGGTAGAGTCTAGTAACGTGGCAGGAGCTCATTCACTAGATATTTAAATGACCATATCTTTTAATTCAAGAGTTGGATTGACATAAAATTTATATCACTAGAAAGATCTCAACAGGACTAATGCAATGATGAATTTTATTTTTGGTTTTGAAGAGTTCAAATAATGTTTAAATTTTAGACCCCATTTCCATAATGGGACATTGCAGGTTAGGTCATCATAATAACTGCCTCCTATCCTTAATGTGTGTTATGGATGGTAAGGGGGTATGTTATAGAGTGGTATCATAGCCAAGTTTCAATGCTAGACCTTTGGGAATAATTTTGGTTCATTGTTACTGAGTTAACATAACAAGAGGTTCAATGGTTGGACCTATGGAGATGAGGGGAGCTCAAGCTCTAAGTGTAGCAGCTGAATGTGATTGCGATCATGTTCTCCTTACAACATTTGTGTATGGATTGTATGTTGATGAAATTATATTAGAATTATTTTATAAATGTAATGGCATCGCATGTGTTTTATATAATGCATCTTGTGTAGAACTTTCTCTACAAAATCAGCTAGCTCACTGATATCATGTAGAAATTTCACCTGTAAATCCAACTAATATACGCAATGTACTAAAGCATAATACTAGATCTACATCTACCATAAACTTAGCAGAAGCTTAATTGAACATGAGCAACATCAAGCATGAACAAATATAACTAAGAATGAGAAGTAATCAACCATAGCACAGAAGATATAACCTGGGGAAAGCACCAGCCTAAAACCCCATCTCTGTATTATCAATCAAGTGGAAATCCTCAACAACATACAAAAAGAATCACCTCAAAAGCTTGCTCTCTCTGTACTCTGATGATGTAGCTCATGGACTGTAGGTTTTAACCCCATACATAAAATACCTACATACAAATTATAAAACACAGAAAAATAAACAATGCGAGAGCATAACACATAAAACACATATACACAGAGATTTTCCCACTGGATCCCAAAACCGGGACTACCAGCTTGCTTTTTCATTATGTTCCTTTCAATGTTACAATACATATTTATACATGCCGAAGCATCCAATCCCATGGACCGAAAACCATTGCGTCCAATACCATGGATCGAAAAACCATTGCGTCCAAAAAACATGTGCAAAAATCATGCACAAAACCATAGGTGGGTCCGCCCAACCTAACATAGGGTCCAAAACCAAAATTTTCCGGGGCGCTGCCCCAGACCCCATAAATTGGGGTTACAAGTGCCCTTCAAACCCCCTGTTAACTACGTGGAAAGAATATAACACAACCCAACATTCTCCCACTTGTTGTTTTCTTTCCACAGGGGGCCACAAGAGAGCTTAGTCATTTTTCCAGCCCTGAAATGCCCATTGTCTCTCTACACCAAGAGAAATTCTCAGAGCTCATAGATTTTGTCAATGCATCTACAATATTCTTCAAATTGTTCACCTTTACCAGCAACACCTTTTTGTTCTCTATCATATCCCTCACAAAGTGATATTGAACATCAATGTGCTTTGTCTTTGAATGGTATGCAGGGTTCTTTGCCAAGAAAATTGCACTTTGGTTGTCACAGTCTATCCTTATAGCTTGCTATACTAACCCCATACTTGAACACAATCTCTGCAACCAAACTGCTTCCTTGCTTGCATGAGTGGCTGCCATGTATTTTGCCTCTGTAGTTGATAGTGCCACTATAGATTGTTTCTTACTCATCTAACTGACTGCACCTCCAAATAGGTTAAACACATACCCATTTGTAGATCTTCTCTGATCCAAATCTCTAGCCCAGTCTGCATCAACAAAGCCACGAATATCCAACACTCTGTCCAATCCTAGTCTTCCTTGGTAGCACAAGCCATAATCACTAGTGCCACGCAAATACCTGAAAACCCGCTTCACTGCTGTCCAATGCTCCTTTCCTGGTTTTGACATAAATCTACTCAATACTCCCACTACATGTTCAATGTCTAGTCTAGTACAGACCATTGCATACATCAGGCTACCGATTACACTTGCATATGGAACACGGGACATGTCCTCTTCCTCTTCTTGTGTCTTGGGACATTGTTCAGTAGATAACTTCACACCTATAGGAATAGGAACCTTCATCGATTTACTATCCTGCATATTATACCTCTACAGTATTATCTCGACATACTTCATCTGGTTTAACCAGAGCTTCCTCCTTGCCCGGTCTCTTTTAATTTCCATGCCCAAAATATAGTTTGTAGCACCAAGATCTTTCATGTCGAATTTGGAGGACAATTGGCTCTTCAAATCCTGGATAATTTCTTTGTCATTTCCAACCAGCAACATATCATCCACATAAAAGACCAGATAAATAACCTGGTCACCAATTAATTTAAAATACACACAGTGATCTGCTTTGCTTCTGGTGAAGCCAAGTCCTCGTATAAATGTATCAAATTTCTGACACATCCTTGGTGACTATTTTAACCCATACAGAGACTTCTTTAACTTGCATACCAATTCTTTCTTACCCTTCGCTGCAAAGCCTTCAGGTTGCTTCATGTAGATTTCCTCTTCTAGATCCCCGTGAAGAAATGTTGTCTTCACATCCGTCTGTTCTACCTCAAAATCAAAAGCAGCAGCAACAGATAAAATTAATCTAATAGAAATTACTTTAGCAACAGGAGAAAAAATATCACCAAAATAAATTCCCGACACCTAGGAATAACCTTTTGCTACCAACCGAGCTTTGTATTTCTCCACTTTTCCTTCTGCATTTGTCTTCCTTTTGAACACCCATTTGCTGCCAATGGGTTTCCTTCTAGCCAGCAACTCCACCAGATCCCAAGTATCATTTTTGTGCAAATATGCAATTTCATCAACCATGGCCTCTTTCCAAAGTTTTCCATCCTCTGAATCTACTACTTCCTTCACAGTTCTAGGATCATCGTCAGTAATAGATAAAGCAAAATTTGAAAAGAAAGCAGATGGACTATACCTTTCAGGCTACCTTCTTTCTCGAACTGATCTTCTCACAACTGGAGTTTGTGGCTCTTCATCTTTTGATTCCTCCTCTGCTATAGAGTCTGATTCTTCCTCCTTTAGCTCAAACTCTGTCTTCTCAGGTTCCTTTCGTTGGACTTCATGTTTAATAACATCTTTCACCTCTCTAAACACCACATCTCAGTTGTACACAACCTTCCATGTGACTGGGTTCCGAATCTTATAACCCTTTAAACCATCCTTATACCCAATAAAGATGCACTTTTCAGATCTACTATCCAACTTGGTTCGTTTCTCCTTTGGAACATTTACATATGCATCACATCCAAATACTCTCAGATGTGAAAGAGAAGGTTTCTTACCAGTCCATACCTTTTGTGGAGTCTTATCCTCCAACGCTGATGAAGGTGACCTGTTGACCAAGTAACATGCAGTATCCACCGCCTCTGCCCAGAATTCCTGTCCTAACCTGGCACCACTGAGCATGCTTCTTGCCCTTTCCATCAATGTCTTGTTCATTCTTTCTGCAACTCCATTTTGCTGAGGTGTATATGGAGTAGTCTTCTGTCGTGCTATACCACACTTCTTGCAGAATTCTTCAAATTCCTTACTGCAAAACTCTCCACCATTATCTGTCCTCAGCCCCTTTATCTTCTTCTCTATCTGGTTTTCCACTGGAGCCTTAAATTCTTTAAAACTATCAAAGACTTCATATTTCTTCTTAAGGAAATATATCCATGTATTCCTTGAGAAGTCATCTATAAATGATACACAGTACATAGACTTACCCAGTGATGGAATATTCACAGGTCCAAACACATCACTGTGCACAAGCTCTAATATATGTTTCGCCCTCTTACCACCATAGGGGAAACTCACGCGATTCTGTGTCCCGTATACAAAATTTTCATAGAAATCAAAATCCAGAGAGCTATTACTCATACCTTCTACCATACCTTTACCATGAAGTATTCGAAGGCCCTTCTCTCCAATATGTCCAAGCCTTTGATGCCACAGCATGGTATTTTCTCCAGAGACCACTAGATTTTCTGCTCCACTTTTAGGAACCACAGAACTGTTGCACCCATCAACAACAGTGCTACCTTGTAGCTTGTACAGAGTTCCAATTCGAACTCCCCGCATCAATACTAGTGCTCCCCGAACCTTCTTTCAGTTATCCTTCTTGAACATTGTCTTTACACTTGCATCATCCAACTTACTAACAGAAAACAGATTTCTGGCTAATGCAGGAATATGCAGAACACCCGAAAGTGTTCTAACCCTTCCACCTTGCAACTTCAACTTTACTTTTCCGCGACCAATGATTCTAGCCTTCTTGTCATCCCCTAAGAAGACATCACCACCATCATATTTCTCATACTCACAGAACCACTCTCTATGGGGAATGAAGTGAAAGGATGCACCTTAGTCAATAAACCATGCCTCATGATCTACATGTGTACTTGAAGAAGCCAAGTACACATCCCCACCTTCATCTGAGGTGGTTTTTGCCTCTATAGAAGGAGCCTCATCAGATCCCTTTCATTTGTCAGGAGCTTTAGATTTACAGTCCCTTTTGAAGTGGCCTTCCTTTCCGCATTGCCAACACACCACCTTTACAGGTTTTCCTGGAGATTTAGATCTCCCAATCGATGACTTATTTTTGTTTCTGTTTTGGGACCGTCCTCGTACAGACAAGGCATCACCATTTTGGCTCTCCATATTTTTCTGTCTCATCTCCTCCGTTAGCAAGGCTGAGACTATTTCATCAAACTGCAAGGCAGTTGCAATTCTACCTATTGCAATAACCAGACTATCCCACGAATCTGGTAGAGAACACAACAAACTGATGCACTTATCTTCATCTGAAATTTTAATATCAATAGATGCTAACTGACTTACCACAGTATTAAATGCATTCAGATGCTCTGTCACTGAGTCTCCATATTTCATCCTCAGGTTATACAACTTTTTCCGCAGGAACAGTTTATTCACCAGAGACTTAGATTGGTACAAAGTCCCTAACTTGTCCCACAAAGCCTTTTTTGTAGCTTCCCCTAATACATTCAGAAATACTGAATCTGAGACACACAATCGTATTGTGCTCTTTGCCTTCCGATCCAACTTCTTCCATTGTTCATCAGACACTCCCGTTGGTTTAGTACCCGGATATACCGTGATCCACTGATCTTTATCCACCAAAAGATCCTCCATCTTGAGTTTCCACAACTCAAAACTCTGACCATTAAATTTCTCGATCTCTATCTTTCCACTGCTCAACATCTTCTTTCACCACCAGAATCAATCTCACAGATCTCCCACTGAACAGGGTCTACCACAGGCCCGAGCGAAACCCCTCAGCAACAAAGGCGTCACCTTGAAGCCAAATCTGCTCTGATACCAAATGTAGGTTTTGACCCCATACATAAATTACCTGTATACGAAATCTAAAACACAGAAAAATAAACAATGCGAGAGCATAACACATTAAACACATATACACAGAGATTTTTCCACTGGATCCCAAAACCGGGACTACCAGCTTAATTTTTCATTATGTTCCTTTCAATGTTACAATACATATTTATACATGCCAAAGCATCCAATACCATGGACCGAAAACCATCGCGTCCAATACCATGGACTGAAAAACCATCGCGTCCAAAAAACATGTGCAAAAATCATGCACAAAACCATAGGTGGGTCCGCCCAACCTAACATAGGGTCCAAAACCAAAATTTTTCGGGGCACTGCCATGGACCCCATAAAGTGGGGTTACGAGTGCCCTTCAAAACCCCTGTTAACTACGTGGAAAGAATATAACACAACCCAACATGGACTACCTAGGCCTGTATATATAGGCTACGCAAGTCCTCCAAGCTCCTATTTCCTTGCGCAGTTTTGATTGGGGTCTAATGTCATAACATGTGTGAATTGGCCATATCATACCTACTGTAACCTCAGGTCCATGTACGCAATCCATAAGGAATAATATTCCTTTTGCATGCAAGGAATATTCACAAGGAATATCCTAGCAACTGATAGTACACTGTCCCTCCATCTGATCTCAACTGGGTCTCTGTCTGAACTGCCATGCATCAGTTATCCATGAGTGAATACTCAGTTATCTGAAAATACCAGTTGTCACATGCATGCAAGCATCAACAAACTGAATCTCATTAATTTAACAACTTGTTAAATTAATCTAACTGAATTTGACTCAGTTAACTGAGCCAACTAATTACAACTCATCCTCATCCTTTAACTTATGGTTAAATCCCTCAATCAAAGGAGAAACTATTGCATGTCCTCACATAGACTTCAAGTTCATAATTCCTTAACTAATTAACTCAAACTGAATTAATTAATTAATTTACAAACTGCTGTTAATATCAAATTTGAATTTTACTTCCTATTTCTAGTCCAGGCACTGACTAAAATAGGAATCCACACTGAACTACTAAACATAGAACTTCTATTTTTAGCACTTCCATTTTTCATTCCCTGTTGCCCAATCCAGCACTGATACCCAAACTGTTATTTTTAGCACTTCTATTTTTAGCAATTTCTTGTTGCCATTTTTCAACACTCCCTCTCAACAAGAAAGGCTTCCTCTCGAACCCGATCCTATACCTTCGAAATGTTCGGCATGCAACACTTCTACCAAGTGTGGTTGCTACAACAACTCTTGGAAAAAAAACTCCCAACTGACCTCTCTGTTGGGCTAGAAACATACTCTGATGCTGAAGCTCTACCTGCTGCTGACAAGTGCTCCCTCTCTGACCTCTGTGCTACTGCAACATCTCCATGCATCTCACACCGTTGCACACCTCTCTGTGCTACCTTGCATTGTGCAACACACATGTGCCTCTCGCATTGCTACAGCCTTTTATCTCTGTGCTGTCTTGGGATTCCCTACACTGTAGCTATCTCTACCACTCCATCCACATCTGTCTCTACCCAATCAGTCAGTTCTTCTACTCCTCATTGGGGCTCCCGTAGCAAAGTCGAATCAAAGAGGTTGGGTACCTCAAGGATCCTGCCCCTCCTCCTTGGGACGATCACTCCACATTGCCCCACCTCCTACCTGGAGGTATGGCTGCATGTGATCCCTCTGCCCACCTGGCTCGAAGTTTCCCCCTACTGAAGGTCTCTGCATGAGTGGATGCCTCCACTCTATCCCCTCTTGGCTTCCCCAGTTGTGGTTGCTCCACAACCTCCTGAAGCTGCTTCACCAATCATGGCTCCTCCACAATTGTCTAAGACTTCTTCTGGTGCTACATGTTGAGAGGTAATTTGCTCTCCCTCTCAACCACCAAGTCTCCATCAGTTATCTCGCTGTTGAAGGCTTTGCATGCATCTTGAACCTCAAGAGCATACAAGTTCTTTACCAGTGAACCAATCTGCTTCACCTGTCTAGTGATGATGTGTCTAAGGAAAACCTTTCCCTTACTGAAGACTACATCATAGCCTCTATCTTCCAGCATCGTGGTCGACACCATGTTTCACTTCAGTCTTGGTACATACTTGACATCGGTAAAGGTAAGGTGAGCTCCATGCTCCCTCTGAAAAATAACTGTGCCTACACCTGAGACACTATACTTTCCATCATTACCCATCACTATGAGTATCTGGAGATCTTTCTCCTCCAAAGTACTGAACAAACTCTTGTTGCCGGTCATGTGGAAAGAAGCTCCACTGTCAAGAAACCAACCATCTCCCACCATGGATGAAACCATGCATGCGAAGAGTGTGAAATCCAATTCGCACTGTGAAGCAAGTGCCTCACCTTCAGATCCTTCCCCGGATCCCTTCTTGGATTTCCTCTGTGGACAATTTGTAACAAAATGGCCCACCTCATGACAACAAAAGCATCGCACTTTTGATTTGTCAACCTTATTCCCACCATGGGAAGAACTAGATTTGGAAAGAGGAACCTTCTCCTTAATCGCTAAGGCACAATTATTTTCATTTCCATGGATGAAGAACCGTCTCTGGTGCTCCGTCTGATCTCCTCTTGCATCAAATCTGACCATAGTCATTCCCAATTTGGTAGTTTCTCCCTTCCATTCACTGAGTCCTGGTAGCTATGCTAGCTCTTAGGAAGACCAAAGAGTTCATGACTCACCATGTCATCATCAGCTGTCACGATCCCTACACTTCCAAACTCATCCCTGCATGAGGTGAGCTTGTTCAGATACATAGAGATAGTGTCACCCTTTTCACACTTGATCTTTCGAAGTTTGTCCTTCAGTGCCAGCTTCCTCTGATCACTTGTATTCTGATAAAAATATTTTAATGTTTTCCACATTGAAAATGGAGTCTCCTTCCCATGGAGGCTCGAGACAATGTGATCTCGAACTCCCTCCAAGAGGATTCTCCTAGTTCTAGCCACACACTTCTTCCATTCCGCGAGTTAAGTAGCATCAATCGACTTCTGGACTTCTTTATTAATGAAGTCCTTTAGACAATTATCTTCTAATATTGCCTCCATGTGATCCTTCTAGGCTATATAATTCGCACTGCCATCAAGGGCATATTCGAGTCTCAAACCATAGAACACCATCGGTGAAATAGATGTGATAAGAACTCAATTCAATATTGACAAACCACAAACTTCAACTTCTCCCTTCTTGTATATTGTTCTTCCTTGATAACCTGGCTCCGATACCATGCAGAATTTTCTCTAGAAATCAGCTAGCTCACTGATATCATGTAGTAATTTCACCCGCAGATCCAACTGATACATGCAATGTGCTAAAGCATAATACTAGATCTACATCTACCATAAACTTAGAGGAATCTTAGTTGAACATGAACAACATCAAGCATGAATAGATATAACTAAGAATGAGAAGTAATCAACCATAACATAGAAGTTATAACCTGGGAAAGCACTAGCCTAAAACCCCATCTCTGTATTATCAATCAAGTGGAAATCCTCAACAACATACAAAAAGAATCACATCAAAAGCTATCCTGCTCTCTCTATACTCTGATGATGTAGCTCATGGACTACCTAGGATTGTATATATAGGTTGCACAAGTCCTCCAAGCTCCTATTTCCTTGTGCAGATTTGATTGGGGTCCAATGTCATAACATGTGTGAATTGACCATATCATACCTGTTGTAACCTCTAGTCCAACTACGAAATCCATAAGGAATAATATTCCTTCTGCATGCAAGGAATATTCACAAGGAATATCCTAGAAACTGATAGTACACTGTCCCTCCATCTGATCTCAACTGGGTCTCTGTCTGAACTACCATGCATCAGTTATCCATGAGTGAATACTTAGTTATCTGAAAATACCACTTGTCACATGCATGCAAGCATCAACAAACGGAATCTCATTAATTTAACAACTTGTTAAATTAATCTAACTGAACTTGACTCAGTTAACTGAGCCAACTAATTACAATTGATCCTCATCCTTTAACTGATGGTTAAATCCATCAATCAAAGGAGAAATTGTTGCATATCCTCTCATAGAACTCAAGTTCATAATTCTGTAACTAATTAACTCAAACTGAATTAATTAATTATTTTACAAATTGTTGTTAATAACAAATTCAAATTTTACCTCCTATTTCTATTCCAGGGACTGACTAAAATAGGAATGCACACTGAAATTCTAAAAATAGAACTTCTATTTTTAGCACTTCCATTTTTCATTCCCTGTTTCCCAATCTAGCACTGATACCCAAACTGTTATTTTTAGAAGTGCTACTTTTAGCAATTTCTTGTTGCCATTTTTCAACACTCCCTCTCAAAAATAAAGGCTTCTTCTTGAACCCGATCCTGTACCTTCGGAATGTTCTGCATGCAACACTTCTACCAAGTGTGGTTGCTCCAGCAACTCTTGGAAAAAAAACTCCCAACTGACCTCTCTGTTGGGCTAGAAACATACTCTGATGCTGAAGCTCTACCTGCTGCTAACAAATGCTCCCTCTCTGACCTCCATGCTACTGTAACATCTCCATGCATCTCACACCATTGCACACCTCTTTGTGCTACCCTACACTGTGCAACACACTTGTGCCTCTCGCATTGCTGCAACCTACTAGCTCTGTGCTGTCTTGAGATTCCTTGCGTTGTAGATCTCTCTGTTGCTCCATCTGAATCTATCTCTACCCAATCAGTCAGTTCTACTACTCCTCATCGGGGCTCTCATAGCAAAGTCGAATCAAAGAGGTTGGGTACCTCAAGGATCCTGCCCCTCCTCCTTGGGATGATCACTCCACATCGCCCCACCTCCTACCTGGAGGTATGGTTGCATGTGATCCTTCTGCCCACCTGGCTCGATGTTTCCCCCTACTGAAGGTCTCTGCATGAGTGGATGCCTCCACTCTGTCCCCTCTTGGCTTCCCTAGTTGTGGTTGCTCCACAAACTCCTGAATCTGCTTCACCAATCGTGGCTCCTCCACATTTGTCTGAGACTTCTTCTAGTGCTACATGTTGAGAGGTAATTTACTCTCCCTCTCAACCACCAAGTCTCCATCAGTTGTCTTGCTGCTGAAGGCTTTGCATGCATCTTGAACCTCAAGAGCATACAAGTTCTTGACCCGTGAACCAATCTGCTTCACCTGTCTAGTGATGATGTGTCTAAGGAAAACCTTTCCCTTACTGAAGACTACATCATAGCCTCTATCTTCCAGCATCGCGGTTGACACCAAGTTTCTCTTCAATCCTAGTACATACTTGACATTGGTCAAGGTAAGGCGAGCTCCATGCTCCCTCTGAAAAATAACCATGCCTACACCTGAGACACTATACTTTTCATCATTACCCATCGCTATGAGTATCTTGAGATTTTTCTCCTCCAAAGTACTGATCAAACTCTTATCGCTAGTCATGAGGAAAGAAGCTCCACTATCAAGAAACCAACCACTTCCCACCATAGATGAAACCATGCATTCGAAGAGTGTGAAATCCAACTTGAACTGTGAAGCAAGTGCCTCACCTTCAGATCCTTCCTCGGATCCCTTCTTGGATTTCCTCTGTGGACAATTTGTAACAAAATGGCCCACCTCATGACAACCAAAGCATCACACTTTCGATTTGTCAACCTTCTTCCCACCATGGGAAGAACTGGATTTGGAAAGAGAAACCTTCTCCTTCCCCTTCTTCGCCTTAATTGCTAAGGCACAGTTCTCTTCATCTTCCATGGATGAAAAACCATCTCTGGTGCTCCGTCTGATCTCCTCCTGCATCAAATCCGACCATAGTCGCTCCCAATCTGGTAGTTTCTCCCTTCCATTCACTGAGTCCTGGTAGCTTTGCCAACTCTTAGGAAGACTGAGGAGTGCACAACTCACCATGTCATCATCAGCTGTCATGATCCCTACACTTCCAAGATCATCCCTGCATGAGGTGAGCTTGTTCAGATACATAGAGATCATGTCACCATTTTCACACTTGATATTTCAAAGTTTATCCTTCAGTGCCAACTTCCTCTGATCACTGTTATTCTTGATAAATATCTTTCAATGTTTTCCACATCGAAAACGAAGTCTCCTTCGAATGGAGGCTCGAGACAATGTGATCTCAAATTCCCTCCAAGAGGATTCTCCTAGCTTTAGCCACACACTTTCCATTCCACCAGTTGAGTAGCATCAGTCGGCTTCTAGACTTCTTGATCAATGAATTCCTTTAGACCATTATCTTCTAATACTGCCTCCATGTGATCCTTCCAGGCTATATAATTCGAACTGCCATCAAGAGCATATTCGAGTCTCAAACCATAGAATGCCATCGGTGAAATAGATGTGATAAGAACTCAATTCAATATTCAGAAACCACAAACTTCAACTTCTCCCTTCTTGTATACTGTTCTTCCTTGATAACTTGGCTCCGATACCATGTAGAATTTTCTCTAGAAATCAGCTAGCTCACTAATATCATGTAGAAATTTCACCTGCAGATTCAACTGATATATGCAATGTACTAAAGCATAATACTAGATCTACATATACCATAAACTTAGCAGAAGCTTAATTGAACAATAGAAACATCAAGCATGAACAGATATAACTAAGAATGAGAAGTAATCAACCATAACACAAAAGATATAACCTGGGGAAAGTATCAGTCTAAAACCCCATCTCTGTATTATCAATCAAGTGGAAATCCTCAACAACATACAAAAAGAATCAACCCAAAAGCTATCTTTCTCTCTCTGTACTCTGATTATGTAGCTCATGGACCACCTAGGCCTGTATATAGGCTGCAAAAGTCCTCCAAGCTCCTATTTCCTTGCGCAGTTTTGATTGGGGTCCAATGTCATAACATGTGTGAATTGGCCATATCATACATACTATAACCTCAGGTCCATCTACGCAATCCATAAGGAACAATATTTGTTCTACATGTAAGGAATATTCGCAAGGAATATCCTAGCAACTAATAGTACATTGTCCCTTCATCTGATCTCAACTGGGTCTCTATCTGAACTGCCATGCATCAGCTATCCATGAGTGAATACTTAGTTATCTGAAAATACCAGTTGTCACATGCAAGCAAGCATCAATAAAATGAATCTCATTAATTTAACAACTTGTTAAATTAATTTAACTAAACTGGACTCAGTTAACTGAACCAACTAATTGCAACTCATAATTACAACTCATCCTCATCCTTTAATTGATGTTTAAATCCCTCAATCAAAGGAGAAACTGTTGCATGTCCTCACATAGACTTCAAGTTCATAATTCCTTAACTAATTAACTCAAACTGAATTAATTAATTAATTTACAAATAGCTATTGATATCAAATTTGAATTTTACTTCCTATTTCTAGTCCAGGGACTAACTAAAATAGGAATCCACAGTGAACCGCTAAAAATAGAACTTCTATTTTTAGAACTTCCATTTTTCATTCCCTGTTGCCCAATCCAACACTGATACCCAAATTGCTATTTTTAGCACTTCTAATTTTAGCAATTTCTTGTTGCCATTTTTCAACATCTTAAATTTCTGGATAGCCTATTACTGTGACCTAGGATGCTTTTCCTTTCCTTATGGTTGCAAAACTACCTGCATGGTTTTATGCATGATCCTTGTAGTGTACCAATGCCATTGGTTAAGTGGTGTATTATTACACCCTTGGAATGAAATGTGCATGTGAATGCACATATGATATGAGGGATTTGGGGAAATCCCTGTGTTGCTTGCATTTGCATAACATTGTCGAAGTGTATTGAATGTAGGTGTTTATATGTATATGTTGATTGGGATGTGAGAATTCCATGGTACGTATTGTTAGCACTCTGTAAATTTCCCTAGGTTGAGGAGATAAATTTTAGAGGTAACCACAAACCACTCCTAGGCAAAAATCTAGCCCTTCTAGCCTAGAGAGGGATCTCTCACTTAGGTTACTCAACAAATATGATATTAGGCTAGGTAATAAGCTCAACAAGGTTTTATTTTTTAAAGGCATGTTGATAGAAAAGAGACATATCCATTGGGCATGGGGTCATGTCAAATCAATATTTTGTCCAGTGATATGATGGAAAAAGTGAGGGTTTCTCCTTAGGGGAAAGGTAGGCAGCTTTGGTAGTGGAATTTAGGTCAAATTGATGTAGGGGGTGAATGTAGAAGAGGTGAAAGACAATACATTAGAGCATAAAAGCATGGATGAATTCTAAAATGCTTCTTTAAGCTGAAAACATTGATAACTTGGAAAAAATAAAACAAAGCATCATTAAGATGAATTCTGAATCAATCATTTGGTTTTTTCCAAGCAAGAAGGTACACATTTAAGGGATGTAAAGACACAATATAAATTACAAGATCAAAGGAGCACAAACCACCAAAATCTGACATAGGAATCCCTACAAATCAACTTCTATTTCATTCATTCACTCTCAAAGCTTTCGGAAAAATACAATTTACACAAGTCTTTTTATCTAATCTCACCAACAACTGACTACTTACAGTGCTTTTGATGTCTTTATACATCATGAATAATTCGTTCTCCTACCCTAGGTGGTAAAAAACATTGAATGAAACAAACTTTTAACTAGATACATAAAAAATCTAATGCATATATTGAAAAATAGGAGTAGTTTTCCTTACAATCAATCCAAGCCTAAAATGTCACTAACTTGGAATATTGACAAATAAACATTAAATATAGCTCCTAAGATAGTTTTCCACCTATCTAAATGATCTAAACCACTTCTAGAAGAAAAAAATTTGAAATTTGAAATGAAAAGTGTTGATTGTCTAGACTTGTAGTGCATTAGCCAGTTTCACAGCAAAATGAAGTAGCCACCATGTTCTATACGATTGTAGCTCCCTTCTATAAAACTGAATCAAATGGGTATGCTTAAAATACCTCTGGGATGGTGCTGAACCTCTTTAAGTAAGATTCAAAATTCCTGCAGACCTCCTTTTGACCTGTTCCCCACTTTCACAGCAACACTGTTTGCTTTCGCAACACGACTGATATTTATTTAATATCTCCTAAATGGTGAATCATATTGAGCTGAAATTTGGAAAGAAATGTAATATTCTCATAATTCTTCTCCACAACAACTTTGAGCCAAATCCAACTCATGGATTTTGAGAAAATATGAAAAATGGTTGTAGGCGAAAGTAGCTTGTTTCTCAAAAATCATGAAGCATTTTGGGCTGAAATTAACCGAGTTTATTCATATCATCCCTATACATCTACTACATAAATTTCAGGGAAAATGGGTACAGGGTCTCAAAGATATGGTGAAAATATGGTGAATGTGTGAAAACCCAGCACAAAAGCACAACACTCTGTGGTTGAGATACCTCCAGTCACTACCTGAGTTGCTTGATGACTTCAGGAGGTGTGAAAAGGCATGAAAAACATCATTTTCCTCAGAAAATTTATTTTATCTCACAAAGCCCCCAACTCTCTAAATTTCACTTTCATAAAAAATGCAGTGCTAGTGAGAAAGCGCAGTGCCACCTGTCCTCTATAGGTTTTGATCAACAGTGATGTCTTTGAACAAGATGCACATCCTTTTCATGATGCTGACATAATTCTAACCATGCTGGAGACCCCTTTCAAACCTTTCTTCATAAAAAATACCAAACATTCATTTCCACACCCAAAAACACAACGAAGATGAGTTTTTTCTCTTGTAGGCTTTCTATGATTTTTTTCTAGTTCATACATGCAATTGAGGATTCATTCAGCATTAAGGGACAAGGAAAAAATTTTATTTTCACATGTGAAGGATAATTAACCAACGATATGTGAGAATTGCAGCGTTGTGTGGAATTGCAGTGCCCCTGCCTCCCTTTCGTAGCCAATGAAATGAGCAACACGAGCTTTTCAATGAAAATGATGAAGATCTGAATGATATGGGATGAAAAGGCAAGTTCAAATGATCACATGGAATGTCCTGGAGTGGGACTGAAAGTGTTTATCATGATTTAGAAAGAAAATCATGAATGCACAACACTTTTTTGAAAACACAACACATTGGGAAAAGGAAGGACTGTCCTTCTGACTGTTATTCCCTGTTGAGATCATAAGTTGTTTTTTTGAAATGACATTCAAACTAATACCAAAGGGCCTCCAAATCTGTGTCAATATCATTTCATGATTTCTTTTGATGTAAACATAGCCTTTAGACTTAGGTGACCTACTAACAATGGCTTAGAATGGGACCAACTAACTCACAATAACCAAGGATTTGTAAAACAAGATTTTTGTACTTTTCCCAAGTGACCAAAGACTTCCCATGATTTCCCTTTGTAAAGAAAAAACATGACTTTAGACATTAGACTCTTAAAAAAATAAACACCTTTACATGATACTTAATCTAAACCTAGACCTCTTTAAACAATAATAGTCAGGTCATCATGACTAATATTTACAAATTGACTTTAAATAAATAGAAAGACTAACATGACCAAGATTCCTAGACATAGGACCCTAACATAAGCTCCAATGGGGATGGAATCCTCCCTGTGAAGTTCCAATAACACCTTAGAATAGTATCCTTATCCATTGGTCTATTCCCAATCTTGAAACTCGCAAACTAATGCTGAGACCAAAACCATTGTACATTATGAAAATCACAAATGCTGGAAAAAGATGTTCAAACTCCAATCTGAAAACACACATGCTAAGAGAGATGCTTGAAAAGAAAGCTTATTGCACACCATTTCCTACTTATCCTAGTTTGTTGAGCACAAGTGTTGAATCAACTGATCTCAAATTTCTAGTAAAGCCAATCAAGTAGTTGCTCACATAATCTAATTGCTTGACTGTGTGTCAATGAGATAAAAACTGGAATATTAAATGGCAGAAGCAACTCAAACCTCAAACTGAATACAATATTTGCATTGCTAAACAAAACAAGATCTACCTTGACTGATGCTTCCAACAGGTTTGTAAAAGGATCGTCAAATGAAAATAGAAGAAAATCGTATTGTACAATATGTCAACTCCATCTTTGCTCTCACACAAAGCTAATTTAGAGCTGTCATGAAAGGGCTGAAAGTTTGCGTAAAATAGTTGCAATAAAATCATTCCTGTCAGTATTTTTGATACTAGCTGACCATCATTTTCATTTGTAGATTTACAACTAATTAAAAGATGCAAATATTGACTGTATAAATCTTTCATATAATCAGCTATAGGATCAAAGAAAAAATATTTCTCTTGCTGATCATCAAGAAGTCCTATAATTTGATTGCCATGATGAGACTAATCATATATATTGTTTAAATCATACCATGGTTTCAACTGTAAAAGGTCCTCAAAAAACTGATTTTGATCTTGAAAATTGTAAGACTGAATTTGAACATTTAAGACTTGAATGTCCTTCTCAAGTTTGTCAGCAAACTCCTCTAAAAAGTTAATTTTATCTTCAGATATACATTTGCATGAATTTAAATAAATAGGTAATAAATTAGAGAAATCTTCATCAATTTGATCACCATCAAAATGATCCCAGTATTCTTTGAAACCTTCAATAGAAATAGGGTCTACTAGATACCTTGCCATTTTAATAGATTAGGCAATTCAAGATCTAAAATTATTTGAACGGTCGAGTAGCTAGTAAAACCTTGATTTCTGAATCATGCTGCCAGTGGAGTCTTTGGTGAGGTTGATTGGAGTCACCATGTGAATGGTTCAGCCTTCACATGTGTCTAACTTCTGTCCATAATCAACAATAAAATTTGAAACTTTTGATGATCTTTCTCAGAGAAGATGAAACCTTTCTTTTCTCGACAACAATACCAAAATGTTAGCACTCCGACTGAAAATTTCCCTAGGCTGAGGAGAGAAATTCCAAAGGTAACCAAAAGCCACTTCTTGGCTAGAATCTAGCCCTTCTAGCCGAGAGAGGGCTCTCTCACTTAGGTTACTCCACAAATTTGATATTAGGCCAGGTAATAAGCTCAACAAGGTTTGATTTTTTAAATTTCTGTTGATGAGAAACAAGACAGATCCATTGGGAATGGGGTCATGTCAAATCAATTTTTTGTCCAGTGATATGATGGAAAAAGAGAGGGTTTTTCCACAGGGGCAAAGTAGGTAGCTTTGGTGGTGGAATTTAGGTCAAATTTCTGTAGGGGTGATTGTAGAAGAGGTGAAAGAAAACACATTAGATCATCAAAACATGGATGAATTCTAAAATGTTGCTTTAAGCTGAGAACATTGATAACTTGGAAAAATTAAAACAAAGCATCATTAAGAT
This sequence comes from Pinus tabuliformis, assembly GCA_031772625.1. Lineage (NCBI taxonomy): Eukaryota > Viridiplantae > Streptophyta > Pinopsida > Pinales > Pinaceae > Pinus > Pinus tabuliformis. Next base: position 127,851,918 of record CM062820.1, on the reverse strand, counting down.
GAATTCTGAATCAATCATCTGGTTTTTTCCATTCAAGAAGATACACATTTAAGGGATGTAATCAAAAAGATAAATTACAAGATCAAAGGATCACAAACCACCAAAATATGACACAGGAATCTCCGCGAATAACCTTCTATGTCATTCATTCACTGACAAAGATTTTAGAAAAATACAGTGCACAAAAGTCTTTTTCTCTAATCTCACCAACAACCCACTACTTACAATGCTTTTGATCTCTTTATATATCATCAAGGATTCGATCTCCTACCCTAAGTGGTCAAAATCATTGACCAAAACAAACTTTTAACTAGATACATAAAAAATCTAGTGCATATATTGAAACATAAGAGTAGTTTTCCTTACAATCAATCCAAGCCTAAAGCATCATTAACTTAGAATATTGACAAATAAACATTAAATACAACTCCTGAGATAATTTTCCACCTATCTAAATTATCTAAACCACTTCTAGAAGTAAAAAATTTGAAATTTGAAATGAAAGGTGTTGACTATCCAAACTTGCATTGCATTAGCCAATTTCACAGCAAAATGAAGTAGCCTCCATGTTATGTACAAATGAAACCCCGTTCTGTCAAAATGAATAAAATGGGTATGCTTCAAATATATTTGTGATGGTGATGAACCTCCTAAGTAAGATTAAAAAAATTTGTAGACCTCCTTTTAAACTATTCCCCACTTTCACAACAAAACTGTCTACTTTCACAGCGTGACTGATATTTCTTTAATATCTCCTAAACGATGAATCCTATTGTGCTGAAATTTGGACAGAAAGTTAATATCATCATAATTCTTCTCCACACAAAATTTAAGCCAAATACGACTCATGGATTTTGAGAAAATACGAAAATGGTTGTAGGTGATAGTAGCTTGTTTCTCAAAAATCGTGAATCATTTTGGGATGAAATTAACTGAGTTTATTCATCTCACCCCCATACATCTAATTTATAAATTTTAGGGAAAATGGGTGCAAGGTCTAAGAGATATGGTGAAAATATGGTGACTGTGTGAAAATGTAGCACAAAAGCGTAATGATCCATGGTTGAGATACCTCCAGTCACTCCTTGAGTTGCTTTATGACTTCAACAAGTGTGAAAAGGCCTAAAAAAATCATTTTCCTCCTTATAAACTTTGTTTTATCTCACAAAGCCCCCAACTCTCTAAATTCCACTTTCATAAAAAATGCAGCGCCGCTGAGAAAGCACAGTGCCACCTTTCCTTTATAGGTTTTGATCAAAAATGATGTATTTGAACAAGATGCACATCCTTTTAATGATGCCGACATAATGCTAACTATTCTCAAGACCCCTTTCAAACCTTTCTTCATAAAAAATACCAAACAATCATTTCCACACCCAAAAGCATAGAGAAGATGAGTTTTTTCTATTGCAGGCTTTTGATGATTTTTTGTTGGTTCATACATGCAATTCAAGATTCATTCAACATTAAGGGACAATGATAAACTTGGATTTTCACTTGTGAAGGAGAAATAATCACCGATATGCGAGAATTGTAGCATTGTGTGGATTCACAACTCCCCTGCATCCCTTTCGCAGTGAATGAAAAGAGTAACCCAAGCTTTTCGATGCAGATGATGAAGAGATGAATGCTATGGGATGAAGGGGAAAGTTCAAATGATCACATGGAATGGCCTGGAGCGGGAATGAAAGTGCTGATCATGATTTAAAAATAAAATCATGAATGTGCAGTGCTTTTATGAAAATGTGGTGCACTGGGAAAATGAAGGATTGTCCTTTTGACCATTGTTCCCTATTGAGAACATAAGTTTTCCTTTTGAAATTGTTAATTTTTACAACTATTGTAAAATTCCACATTGGACAAGTCAGATGACCAAGATGATGCTTGCATTAAATTCCTATTTTCGAGAGGATCAAAATGGACCTAAAGATAACTTGATTGGTCAAGCGGAAGTTAGGTTTTAAATTATTTTATTAATTCATTCATTATGGAATGGGTCAGCCCTAACCTCTTGGGTAACTGCTTGGGTCATTCTTAACCCCAAGTAAACCCTCAAGAAGCCTATAAAAGGAAGCTACCTCAAGATCATTTGGACACACACTCAAGTTATGTTTTTATTTCTTCTACTTTGTCTTGGCTCACACAGGTTCATCGTCAGAAGTCCTCATTAGGTCCGAGATCACATGCAAAAGGTTAACTCTGAGTTAGGGTATTTTGGATCTTAGTCGCTAGCACAAATATGAATTTTTTCATCCATATTCATTGGCACATAGTGGGTAAGAGAGAGACTTTGGCTCTTTGACCACTGGGAGGCTGTTGGGATGGGGTCCCTTGGGTTAGTTTTGGGGTTAAAAACCCAAGTTTTGATGTAAATTTTTGTAAAAAGATGTAAAGTCTCCATGCTTTGTGGATGCGGAGTGCGTAGGTGGTTAGGATTCAAAAAGGGTTTTAACCCTCATCTATGTAAAGTTGAGTCGGTTTTGAGATCCACCCATGGTATAGAAAGGAATGATGGATGTAATAGGCCAATAGAAGATAGTGCAAGGAAGTAAGTCTTAGAGGAGGAAAAGGCTCTACAGCTGAGTGTGCAGAGGCCTAGAGTAGTATCTACAACTGAGTGTGCGGACCCCTACAATTGAGGGCACATGGCAGTTTTGAGTCTGTAACCTCATGTTGAAGATCAATAAAGAAGACTTTTGAAAGAATTCATGTGTTTATTTGTTTACTACTATCATTTATGTTTGTGATATATGTTGTGATGGGAATAATGTCTTTATGAAATAATGATGTATTGATGCACGACTCTATTGGATAAGTCTTATTAATTGAACACAATGCATGTTAAGTATTTACGCAAAGATTATAATATATTTTGTTACGTTGATTAAGTACTTAAGTACATCTGCAGGAACTCAGATCTAGGGATCATTTATGGTGTGTGTAAATATATGGTTCATCTGTTAAGGGTTCGCAAAAGCCAATCATAGAACTTCGCTGAGGTCTAAAGGTTGTCTAAAGTAAGTTACAGTACCGAGCCCTAGGGGCTTATATATCTGCACAAAGGCAGATCTAGGGCATACAAAGACATCACAATGATCTCTAGGTGTGGAAACTTGGTTCCAACATCCCCCCATACTACTTCGGGTGAGACTTCTGTCTGCGCTACGCGGGTTGATGCCGAAAGGGCTAGTAGTGTAGGATTTTGTTTGGCAATTTAACTTTGAACTTGGGTCAGGACCCCCCAAGCCAAAAAATGGTTCCGTTTTCGGGACCAGGATCTGCATAAGGAGATGTGTGATGTCGCATCACTAAAATCTGACCAAGAAGGAAATTGAGAAGTGGTTGGATAGGATGATTCATGAATTCGTGGCACAAGAGAATAGGAATCTATGCCTGTCAAAGGAGCAGTGGTTGGACAGATATTTGTACACAAAAATACACAAAATTTTCTTCTGCACCTTCCTGATCGAATTATACGAGTGGATAGCTAAGTTGGAAGATGAGCAAGGGAGATGGAGGCTTGATGGTCCAATAGTGTGGACTCTGGAGCTAGTGCGGAGATTGGAAGCTTCTGAAGACAAGATCGTGTGCGCTATTGACCACTGGCTCAGTCGAATTATCGGAGGATTTGTTACAGAGTTAGCAGTTGATACCTCAGTCAGCTACAACGAAGCAGAGCGACACTTCTTCAAGGGACAATGAGGTAAGTATTTGAGATCTATGAAAACTTGGATTAATATTCTCTTGTCTGAGAAACGTGTTATGTGGTTGCCTAGATGTTCAGATCTATGCGAAGTGGACGAATCTTTAGAAATCGAGTGAAAGCAGGCCCTGAATATAGCCCGTTGATTGGACCTCCTTAAAGCGACGACGAGGGGACGACACAAGCCTCACCGCAGAGTGAGGTCCAGCTGATAAGACAATGTTTTCCATGGATACATCATCCATCCACTCCACCTCCACCTTCACCTCCACAACATACACCTTCACACACACCACCGCCACCACCACCACCGCTGTTCAACATGTCAAACACGATAAAGTTGTGGATTTTCAAGGGCATGGGGAGTGAAGACACATATCGGTTCTGGTTTGTTGCAAATGCTATGTGGACTACGTAGTAGATCACTGATGACAACATAACGAAGGCGCACTTGGCTACTGCTTTGCATGATCGCTCACTGACATGGTATATTAAGTACTGTGATGATCATCCTTTAGCAATGCTAGCAAACACTAAGGATGATTTAAACAAGGAGTTTAGTAAGCCTAAGTCTGACTCACAGTTAGTCATTGGATTTATGGAAATCACGATGAAGGCTAGTGAGACACCTTGGGAGTTAGATCAAAGGCTAAAATTTATGATCAATGAAGCTAATATGCAACTCACAGATGGCCACCACCATGAGTGGTTTATAGCCTTGCTCCTGCCCCATCTAAGGATTTCTTTGTCACAAAAAAATATAGGAATTGAGGCGGAAGCCCAGGAAATCACGATGAGATTACACGAGACACCGATTCAGGATGCTACTTTGGGAGTCCAACAGATTCACTTGTAGAATTTCCCATTGTAGATCACCTGATAATGCAATATACTAAAACAAAATACTTGATCTACTTCTACAAAAAAACTTGCAGAAGCTTAATCAATTTTGAGCAAGATCAAATAGAACACATATAACAGAGAATGAGAAATCAATCACACATGAACACAAAATAATACTCTGGGGAAAGCCTCAACTAAAAACCCCGCTCTCTTTATTATCATACAAGTGGAAATATCTCCGGATTACACAAAGCTTTAGCTCACAAGCAATCTAGCTCTCAGTACATTCCCTCATTGCTACTCATAGACAGAATAGACAACACATATGCCTTCCTTCAGTCCTCCAAGCCTACTATTTCCTTGCGCAGTTTCTCCTAGGTCCTCTGGCTGCCACCTGTGTGAATTCACCTCTCGCATAACTCACCAAACTCAGAAGTAACTGTGCAATCTCCAAGGAATGAATTCCTTGTACATGTAAGAGATATCCTCAATGGAATATTCCTGCAACTGATAGTACACTATCCCATCATTTGATCTCAACTGGGTCTCTGACTGAACTGACATGCATGAGTTATTTATGAGGGAATATTCAGTTATCTAAAGTACAGTAGTTACATGCATGCATGCATTAACTAACTGAACTCACAATTAGTTCCACACACTGTTGGAACTAATCTAACTAGACTTAGCTCAGTTAACTGAGCTAACTAACTACAACTCAAAGTACAACTCATCCTGATCACTTCAATTAAGGGATAACTTCCTCAATCAAAGGGAAAATTGTTGCATGTCTTCACATAGACTTCATGTTTGATTTTCTCCAACTAATTAACTCAATATGAATTAATTATTTATTTTTCAAACAACTGCTAAGATCAAATTCGAATTTTAATTCTCAATTTTAGTTCAGGGACTAACTAAAATTGGAATGTATCCCGAAATGCTATTTATTGAAATTCTATTTTTAGCACTTCTATATTTAGCATTTCTTGTTGCTATTTTCAAAACTCCCTCTCAACAATAAAGGGATTATCTGTCACCCCAATCCTGTCTCTGTGGAACTCGAATTTGCATTTTGACAATGCCTTAGTCAAAATGTCTGCATCCTGCTCCTCAGTTGAAACATACAACAACAACATGATCCTCTTCACCACACAGTCTCAAAGATGATGATACCAGATATCGATGTGCTTGGACTTGTCAAGAAATAATGGATTCTCAAAGAGTTTGATACAACTCTAATTATCGCAATAGATCACAGTTGGATCCATCCTCTGACCAAACAATCCAACTAGAATTTTATTCATCCAAATGGCCTCACATGCTGCCTGACTGGCAGCCATGTATTCAACCTCTACTGAGCTAAGTGCAACTCACCTCTGTTTCTTGCTGTACCAAGAAACTGTAGCTGAACCAAGGTTGAAAATTCCTCCTGAAGTCCTCTTCCGGTCTGTTGGACTCCCTGCCCAATCTGCATCTGTGAAGTTTTGAAGCTTCACTCCCTCTATCCATATGTACCACAATCCATACTGCGATGTGCCTCTAATGTATCTCAACACATGTTTCGCTACCTTACAAAACAACTTGGTAGGATGAACCATAGCTTGACTCAACTGGTTCACCGCAAGCACAAATTTGGTCATGTGTTCACTAAATACATCAATGAACCCACAAGATGCCAATAAACAGTAGCAACTACTACCTCACCTGAAGTACCATCCTCCTTCCTCCAGTTACCTGCTAGAGGAGTCTGCATGGGTTTGCCCTTCTCCATGTGGAATCGCCTGAGTATCTCATTAGCATACTTGCCTTAAGACACAAACACTTCCCCATCCTACTGCCACACTTCCATTCCTAGAAAGTAGTGCATAAGACCCATGTCTTTCATCTCAAACTCTCTTGCAAGGTCCTCCTTGCAAGAATTGATCAACTAATCATCACCTGTCAATATCAGATCATCAACATAAAGAAAAATGATCAATGGCTTACCTTCTACCATGATGTGGTAAAGGTTTGCATCCACTTCACTCTTTGTGAAGCCCAATCTAGTGAAATAGCTATTAAACTTGGTGTATCAAGCACGAGGTGCTTGCTTCAGCCCGTACAAAGCTCTCTTGAGTCGGCACACATGCGACTCACGATCGAAGGTCTCAAATCCTTTGTTTGTTCTATGTACACCTCTTCCTCAATCTTTCCATTAAGGAATGCAGTCTTCACATCCATCTGATGGATCTTCCAACCCATCTGAGATGATAGTGCCAACATCGATCTGATAGATGAGTACCTTGCTACAGGAGCAAAAGTCTCATCATAGTCGATACCCTCAACCTGTGAGAAACCACGGGAAACAAACCTTGCCTTATGTTTCTCAACACTGACATCAGCTGCTTGCTTTACTTTGTAAAGTCATCAGGAACTCACCACTGACTTGTCCTCTGGTCTTGGGACAACATCCCAAACACTTTCAAATGATGGAGTTGTACTCCACCATAGCATCAACCCAGACTGGCTGCTGCACTAATTCCTCAAAAGGAAGAAGGTTCGGTCTCTACACACTCCCCAACCAGGGCCATGTAACTAGTGTACCGCTCAGGTGACCTCCTCTGTTTGTGCTGAGAAGATGGTTGTCCCACATTCTCTCTCACGTCCGGCATAAATCTGTCAGCTTCCCTTGAGCGTTTCTGCCCATCTCTGGAAGACTCTGCATGAGTGGATGTCTCCACTCCCAGATCCTCTGCATGTGGCTACTCCACATCAATTGAGGCTCCTCCTCCTTAGTGTCACGCGGAATGAGTCGTTAGTGCGGACACAACTGACCTTCCTATAAAGCCTAAGACTTTCTAATGACAAACAAGACAAATAAGAGCAATCCTTCCCTAAATATGCTTTTACAATATGAGAAATCAAGTGTTTAGATCCTACCTGCAATCCAACGTTGTTGTAGTAGTCCAGCATCGTTGATCCGGATGAGCTCCTCCTTCCCTTCGAAACCTGCATTCACCAACAATCAAACGATTAAATAGCACCTGAATGTCACATAAAATAAAACATATTTAACATATAGACCAAGGAGTATATGAAACAACTCATTAATAACAAATTGTTGAGAAGAATGGACTAATTTGTATTAAAAGGTAACAAAAGGAACCATTACAACCTGAGCCTTGGTGTTGTGCAAGCTCCTCCCAGGGTCCACAAGAGTTCTCCCTTACTCTGATAAGCTCACCCACCTCCCAATGGAAACAAGTAAAGATGGTAATCTCTCCTCACAAGCTTCTACAAGGAAGTCCTAATTCCAGCAGCATCTACCCTTAGGAATGTTCAGCTTTCAACCTCCCCTCCCTTTGGCCCAATGCCTATATTTATAGTGCTCTAGAGGAAGTTATTCAGGTCCACCATCAATGGGATAATCCCCTCTTTGGATGGGATAGCTCCCCTATTGATGGGATAAGTTCCTCTTTGGTAGGGATACATGAACCATCTGGAGGCGCTTCATACATGTCAAACATGCTTCTAGAAGACTCTAGAAATGACCACAAGTAACTTTTTTAGAGTGAAACTTGCGCCTTTTGACCTTTATAGGAGTACGCACCCACCCCTTTACATACAGAGCGTACAAGTATGCAGGTATTGTGAACTTGGGTTGCGTACCCGCAAGTAAGGCTAAGAGAAACTGCGTACCAGAGATAATTGACTTTAAATGACTTTTCTCTCTTTCTTGAAGTTTGACATGGAGAGCAGAGGCATGAGACTTGCCAAGGAGGATAGTATGACAGTGGATGGAGCCATACTAACTGCAAATAGTCATGGTGACATTTTTTAGTGTAACAGATTGCCCCCTAAAGTGCGAAGCCTGTAGTAGATTAGGGTTTTTATGATCTAGGAAGGGTGAAGTACTTTATCATTTCAAGGAGTATCTTGCGGAGGACCCGGTCAGAACCTGCAAATATTCAACACAAAATACATATATAAGATGATATCATCGCTGAGGTAGGCATTCCCATACTCAGATTAAAAACTTTAACTAATAATCTAACTACTGCTCTGATACAAGAATGATTTTGCAGTACATCACAATCATAGACTTTTGTAGACACAGTATGGACGCAACCATCTGTTTATAATTAGTCTACTGTATAATGAATACAAAACTCCTCGCAGCCTGGATGGTGGAAACTAGATCCAGGGTCTTCATTTCTACTTCCCGAATTGGTATGATTCTATCCATGCGAATAAATGAGTTGACGTCGAGCATGGTAGAAACCACTTGATTACCAGTCAATGATGTAAACTGTTAACAAGTGTGAGAGAGACCACCAGTGATGTCAATGGTTCCCAAAGTACCCAGTACAATCCATGAAATGTGAATGAATGGGTTGATGTCGAACACGTCACGGAATCCTTTGATCGAAAGTCAATGATGTAAATTGTCGTCAAAGGTGAGAAACCTGCCGTTGATGCATGCAGACTTCAAGGTACTGTTGATTTCTAAGTCATATTTCTAGATAATGTGCTGATGTCGATAGAAAGCGACTCGTTGCAGGCAAGCCCACAACATGAAATCATTGTTCAAGTTGAAGAAATGTTGCTGTAAGGACTGACTCAGGGATGGTCAAATGGATGACAAGTATTTTTCATATGAATGGTTTATTTGCAGAGACCTCTTGAACACATAACGACATGACAGATGGCTTGGTGACGATTGACCCAAATTTAATACACGGAAACGGTTGAAGACTTTCAAAGTGGTTTGATCAACTTTCAAGGTAAAGGATTTCCCAACCCAGGTGAATGAAAAGTGTCGTGTTTAAGAGCGGTGATAAGGTTCTTCTGTAACAAAGGATGACAAATCGGTTCATTCTTCTCTCTTTTCCCCCACCATTTCTGGCAAGTACCTCTTTATTTTTTACAAGCTTGAGGAGGATAACATATGCTTGATTATAAGCTCATCCTTCAAATGAGTCCAACTTAGTTTAGATTCGGACCCTAAGAAGGAGTGGTCCGTTCCTGTTTGTAATTGAACAGGTCCTTTACTGTGAAATTTTAACGAGTCCATTATAGGAGAAACTCGGCGTTTTTCATTTTTAGAGAGTCTGAAAAACTAAAGAAGACTCCAAGGTGAACTTTTTCGTAAATTTGTGTCTCCCAAGCTCGAAAAAGTATAAAATAATACTTGAGAGAACCGCTTGATCTCGCGACCAAGGAGTACTTTCATGATTAGTGTCTCTGACCTGAAAAGTAAAAAGCGATCAAGGACACGTCGTTTTATTTCCGTATTGAGTTTGAAACGACAAAAACCCGACAATCTTTTCCTGTTTTTACGGTCAGAAAAGAGCTATAAGGGGACCGTCTTTTAGTTCCGTTTTAACGAGTGTAAAAGAAATGCTCGGCAATCTTTTCATGTTTTAGGAGTCAGAAAAGAGCTTAAAAGATGACTCTGATGTTTTGGTTCGTGAAAAATGATGATTTTGCTCTAAAGTCCTTTTGTCCTGCACAAAAACGACACATTACTCATACCTGTTTAAGATGGGTAAAAATACATTGAAAAATGTCCTTTCATGGTAAAAAATAAACAAACTTAGCATTCATTCACCCAAAAAACCTATAAAAAGACTTTTTACCATGTCATTTTTACCATTTTACTGTTGAGGTTGAGAAAAGGGCTTTTGACAAGAAAACTTCCCGTGGACTTTGCGGAGAATCCAACCGTCAGAATCGAGCGCCGTCTCTTTCAGGTATTTCACAACATCCTCCTCTTCAATTTCATCCGTTTAGAATTTCATTTCAAGTTTTAGTTTGATTTTTTGGAGGGTTTATGGTTTTAAAATGCGTTTCTCGGGGGACGCAGGTGCCCCATAGGCGACCTGCGTACCCCGACTTTTTCGTATATGGGAAAAAGGTCGGGGTACGCAGCCCGCCTTCAGACCAGCTGCGTACCGTCGCTCTGTCTTCTGAACGCGGGGTGCGTACCCCGTGAAACGCGGTTTTTGAAACCCCAAACTCCAATTTTAACCAACCAAATTTTATTTAATGAATTCTAATCATTGTTTTTTGGTGTGTAGGTCACTCACCATGCTAGATTGGCGTGAAAGAGAACACGAAGACGTTGATTTGGCCACAATAGGTCATCAACCTTCTATTGATGCGTTAAAGGCATGCGGTCTCTACAAGTACTGGGCCATACCTGGCATGAGGGCCCAGGTGCCATTCTTAGAGTGGCTGGTTGAAAGGTGGAACATTCAGGATCAATGTTTTTACATCGGAGAACACCAGCTCGAGATAGAGTCCTCCGACATATACTTTCTCACTGGCTTGCCTAACAGGGGCGAGCAACTCTCTCTATTCGGGACTAGGCCGGGTGGCCAATCCCTTGCTAGTCTCCGGCTAGAGTGGTGCAACAATCAAAACCAGGAGAAGGGGATAGAAATCAAATACATATCCCGACCTGAACTCATGGTAATTGCCTTTACAGTTACCAGAATTTGCGGTGATGCCGCTTTGCATATGGCCACTGGATCCCAAATGCGGATGGATATAGATTGCTTCCAAGGCACCATTTTCAACTGGTGCGATGTTGTGTTGGCCAATATGAAGGGCCAACTAACCAGGGCAAAGAGAGGACAACTGAAGACCTTTGGATACGGGCCTTTAGTTGTGAGCTTTGCCCTAGAGAGAGTTCCAATGCTGATCCCCCAGCATCTTACAGTTCTAGTTGGGGCTCCTCGGGAGCCTAAGTTGACGAGATGGGTTGCGGTAATGGCCCGGCATCCTGACGAGGGAGCAGCAGTTGTTCGATTTCCTGATGGTTACTTTCACTGGCTGGAGGGCCAGGTCTTCGCGATTCAGGATTTTCCGTATGCCGGAATGGATTTTCGCAATGATCCGGACATGGTTCTTCCACAGGGAGAACAATGGGACGACAGAGGTACTTCATTCTTCACAAGTTTTTAAATTATCTATTTTTTTTTTGTTTTTTATATATCGTCTCAAAACTGACAGCACAAATTTTCAAAATGCAGATGTAGGTCCACGGCGTCCGGCCAACCTCCGGGCTTTTGAGAGGAGAGTACCAGCTGTACCAGCACCGACCCCACAGGATGCGGCCGCAGAGACTTTAGCCGAGCTGGAACAGGATCTAGAGCGTCTGACGGCGGATATACCAGAGACCACTATAGATGACATTCCTATCCGACTTCAGCGCTACGTGGTCGCAGTCCCAGGACCTTTCAGGAGGTTCCTGTGTAGGGTAGCACGGGCAGTGGTCTCGTATAGAGAACACCACCAATGATTGGCTAGTCACTTTTGTAGACACATATGACATTTTTGGTTTTTTGTACTTATCATTTTTGCCGATCATAAGGTGTTTTTCAACCTATGATCGAAGACGATGTATATTTTTGACACACTCCTATCTATATATATCATTATTATCGGCTTATTTTGTTAAACATGTGTGATGAAATGTTTATAAATTTACATTTATGATTGTTACAAATGTCTATTTAACATTCGAGACGCCATTGCATCTGCTAATGTATTTAAAGACCTTGAAATGTGCTGATATTCAATGTAATCAAATTCACGTTCCAAGAGACGCACTCTCAAAAACAATCTTAATAACACTGGATTTCTAATGGCATAGACTCTATTAATCTGTAATACAACGAGTTCAAAATCTAACCTCACTATCAAACTCCGAATCCCAAATGAAATAGATTCAGATAATAATTCAATCACTGCACTGTATTCTGCAATGTTGTTTGTTGTTTGACCGAGGCTCACCCCATGCATAGAAACTAACTCGTCAGAGGGCGAATAGATAACCCAAGCTGCGGAAGAGATATTCCGTGTACTACGACAAGCACCATCAACAAATCCAATGTACGTTTGGAGAGGCGTCGACATCTGCAATATCAAGAGTAAAACCAAGATAAGCCAGAATAACGACAAAAACACACTCTTTAAACTAAGCACACAGCCTAAACTAAGCAAACATACCAGCTAGAAAGAAAATTAACCTAACTAGAACTAACTAAATCTCCATACCCACCATTTAAGCATAGTACCTCTTTAGGTAAAGTCCATTTCTGGGCTTACCCAAAGAGTCCCCATCAAAATCTACCAGCTCATAGGCCCCTTTTGCCAACTTTCGCTTGACAATGTAGGGCCCATGCCACATGGGAACGAATTTTCCAGCACCTAATTTATCGTTAGCTTGATCATATAATAGCACTAGGTCTCTTTCCGAAAAATTACGAGGGGTCACGTTACGATCATACTGAGCTTTCATCTTTTTTGCGTGAGTCTCGATTGCCAAAGCAGCATCACGTCGAGTCTCATCTAATTTAGCTAAGTATAACAGACGCTTCTCCTCTTCGAAAGTAGCTGGGAGTAATTCGATAGCCATTTGAAGTGATGGGATTTCGCATTCAATGGGCAACACTGCTTCCAAACCATAAACTAGTTGGAAAGGAGTGAACCCTGTTGATGTTTTTACTGAGGTTCGATATGCCCAAAGCGCTGAAAATAACATGTTGTGCCAATTCGACCGATGAATACCAATGATTCGTCGGATCATGATAACTAGAACTTTGTTGATAGATTCAACCAAACCGTTTGCTTGAGGATAATAAGGAGTAGAACTATCATGGCATAAACCAAGCTGGCTTGTAAGTTCTGTCATCATAATGTTTCGAAAATGGCGCCCATGGTCAATGATTATCGCTTGTGGGACACCAAACCTAGCAATAATATGATTGAATACGAAAATCGCTGCTGTTTTGCCGCTTGCCTCGAATGTAGGCATCGCCTCGGCCCATTTAGTAAAATAATCAACCGCAAGGATGATATACGCATGCCCCCCAGCCGAGTGAGGGTTACAAGTAATAAAATCGATACCCCATTTAGCAAAAGGACCAACGACAATTATAGGGTGGAGAGGAGCAGGTGGTGCGCGCATCTTGCGATCAAACACTTGACAGTTGTGGCATTTTCGGACCACAATGATACAATCTTTAAACATAGACGGCCAGAAATAGCCAGCACGCAACACCTTCTGAGCTGTGGCATACCCAGACATATGACCGCCATATGCTCCAGAATGACAGTCATTCAAAACCCTTTCTGCCTCTTCATGAGTTAAGCAACGACGAAAAACCAAATCCGCCCCACGACAATAAAGAGTATCTCCAATAATTCTGTATTGTTGGGACTGGAATCGAATTTTCCGGCGTTCCGACTTTGAAGCTTCGGGCCGAAAGGATTGGGTTTGGAGATAAACGATTATATCTCCATACCACGGATCTAAAGTGCTGATAAGAAACAGAGATTCGTCCGCAATGGGTTCCTCTGCCACAGTTTCCGTGTCAGCACGCGGGAAATCACACATCAATTCCGCGAAAACTAAGGATTTCTTAGACTTGGACTTCTCGAACTCCAAATCGAACTCCTGCAGGATAACAATCCATTTGGAGTACTTGCCCCCTAGCAATTGTTTTGTCAAAATGTAGATCATAGGGTTGCAATCCGAAATCACTGTAGTTTTACGGAGAAGAATGTAATGACGAAAACGCTGGACAGCCTGAACAGCTGCCAGGGCCAATTTCTCCACATGTGAATATTTTAGCTCAGTGGGATTTAACGTCCTACTAAGATAATATATCACATGTTCCGTTCCGAATTCGTCTTCCTGAACTAAGACCATTCCAATGGTGGAGTGGGAGGCGGCGAGATACAAAAAGTAGTCCGGGTTGTAGTTGGGAGGATGCAGCAACGATGCATGGGTCAATGCGTGCTTAAGTGCATCAAAAGATTTCTGAGCCATCTCATCCCAAGAAAATTGAGCATTTTGTTTCAACAACCGGGTGAAACCCTTTGTAACCTCGGCGTAGTTAGGAATGAATCGACGTAAAAAGTTTGCTTTCCCCTGCAAACTTTGGAGTTGGCGCAAACTCGAAGGAGGAGGCAATTTTATGATAGCTTCGACCTTCGAGGGATCAATGCGGATACCGGCTTTTGAAACGACAAATCCTAGCAACCGTCCCACTTCTATGCAGAAGACACATTTGTGTGGATTCAACCGAATTCGATAATGCCGACACCTCATAAAAATAGCGCGTAAGTGGACAAGGTGATCAGCTCGATGTAAAGAATGAGCAGGCAAATCATCGAGATACAGTTGCACAATGTGCTTGATGTCATGAAACGCGTAAGACATTGCCCGTTGGAAAGTGGCTCCGCCATTCTTAAGTCCGAAAGGTAATTTGCAGTAACCAAATGTCCCCCAAGGACAAATGAAAGTCGTTTTTGGTTGATCGGCAGGTAGAATATTGATTTGGTTGTAACCGGAAAAACCGTCCATAAAGGAAAATATTTCACTGCCGGCACAATCATCAATTATTTGATCGATATAGGGTGTAGGATAGTTGTCTTTTGGACAAGCACGATTTATATCCCTATAGTCGATACATATTCTTATTGTTCCTTGTTCCTTGTTAACCGGAACAATATTAGATACCCAATCCGTTAACGGGATCGGATAAATGAAACCCGCTTTCAATAGCTTCTCGACTTCTGCTTTAATCGCAGCCGCTTTCCTAGGGTGTATCTGACGCAAACGTTGCCGAACGGGTTTAGCGTCCGGGTAAGTCTTGATTTCATGAACAACAATAGAGGGATCAATTCCTGGCATTTCCTCATAGGACCAGGCAAACACGTCGCGGAATTCTTGAAATAGGACCTTGTATGTTTGAATTTCGTTATCTGTACACGAGGCACCTATATGAATGTTTTCAATAACTCCGGTTTTGACTGAAATGTCGATGGCAATAGTTTGGGAAATGTTTCCCAAATTCACCTCTGAATCAAGATGTTTCATGGGATTCTGAGCGTCCTTGACATATTCAGCTATAAAAATTGATGAAAAATCATTTTCAAAGTCATCACCCTCAGGTAAAAACGAAGATCTATGATGAAGATCTTCCTATAGTAGATCGTCTACACTTAGGATTTCGCGAAGTTGTTCGTCAGATGACACAACTTCGGGAAACGTTATCCGTTCTGAGGTTGATGTGAAAAGTGATTCCTCATGGACCACATTCATTTGGTCGAATTGGGTTGAACTGGAGTCGGAAAAAGACTGCACGGCCTCATAAGCAATTTCATATGGACTCAAAGGCATTGCATTACCAAAGGAGTCTATTTCAAATTCAGATGGGACAATCCAAGGATCATCGTAAATAATAGTGTCTGAAGTAATCATATGAATGGATGCAAATGAAGGGTCTGCATTGATCGAAGGAAAGGGAAAAGTTCCCAGTAAACCGGAATCTTTAACCAATCCTACACCAACATCCCTGTAAGGGATAGTCGTTTTACCGACATGCTGGATACTCTCTGAAGAGGCTAGGTCGGATGAAAAGTAAGCCAGCTGGTCTATCGTCACGATCTTAACATTATGTGGAAACTTTATAACTCTGAAGACCGATGACACGACTGCTATCATAGCGTAAGACCAACAGCGACCCAAAAGAAGGTTGTAGTCTAGAGGGGCATCAACCACCTCCACATCCAGACTAACGGTTTTTCCTTCAACCCCTATAGGCAAATCCTGTAGAATGCCAAACGGATGGAACCCACGGTCATCAAAGGCCTTAAGAATCGTCGGGGATTGGTTCAGTGAAGGAGAACCAAGCGATCTCCAACACTGAATCGACATAATACACGTAGAAGCACCTTCATCAATTATAGTCCGATGAATAGGCCTGTTTTTGACTATCACTGGAATCTGGAAAGCCATTTGATGAGGGAGACGCGGTGTACTATTTTCTAGATCAAAGATTATCAGGTTCGGGTCCTGAATATCAACAGCTCCTATAGCCGACAAGAGTAATTTTCGTTGTGCTGGGCATGATTGCAGCACTTCCAAAGCCGACATTGCTGAGGGTGAAACAACTAAATCCTCAACAATGTTATAATTCTGAGTTGCTCTCGCATGTGGATTGAAAGCAGACTTTCGAAGTATACCCTTGGCGGGCGGTTTAATTACCAAGTCCAGGTTAGGTTTCTCGATTTGTAGTGGATCGGAACCGGGAGCTGAGGTTGATGGATTAGAATGAGAAGATTCTGCTTCTTTACCATCAACAGGATTCTTACTACCATAATCTTGCGATCGAGTCGCAATCCGTACATGAGACATCATCAATATGGGTTCTTCACTGGCACTCGAGGAAGAACCTATCATTTTACTCTCCTGCTTCGGAAATGGATCTTTCAAAACAGCAGGAGTTGGGGAACCCTTAACGATTTTCACAACCTCTGCCCGATGAGGGCAATCTCTGGTGAAATGATCTTCTTCGCAAATTAAACAAGGATAGCGAGGTTTGCGCTTTTCGTCGTTACATTCCGCTTTGGAGCCTTGTCTGCTTTATCCTTCTTCTTGCCTTTCTTCTTACCACCGTTTTTTGATTTAGCCGTAGATGACTCTACAGCGTGAATATCGGCAGTAATTTCAGGAGAAGATTCTCCTATCGGGGAGTCCGGTAAGGTTATTATTGGAGAAGAATTCTTTGAGGATTTATTCTTATTTTTAGTATTCACCGTACCAATCATGCCATCAGCAGCATGAGACCCCGAAGGAGGAGCAACAATTTGATTCGACTTAGGAAGATCTGGGATCTTCTCGTGCAACGTACCCGACTGAGTGTAAACTAAGTCAAGATACTGGGCTTGAGCAATGACTTGCTCCTCAGTAACTACTCCGGCCTTAGCTACATCTTCAGTAATCTTCGATAATAATGATTTTACAAACCATTCAGCTAAGATTTGGTCCGGGATAAAAACTTTCACTAAACGTCTTCGACGTCTCCATTCATGAATATGATCGGAAATATAAGTGGAGGTCGACTGTTTTAATGAAGTTAATAGTTCCGTGCCATTATCGTATCTGACCGGTAACTGAAAATGAGTTAGGAACGAGGTAGCTAACTGGCTAAAATTGTAAAAAGAGGCCCGTGGTAACTCAATGTACCACTTGGCCGCGAGACCAATGAGCGTACGCTGGAAAAGACATAAGCGGATCGAATCACCCGAGATAGAATTTGAAGCACACCAGAGGTGGTAAGTCATCATGTGATTCGACGGATCCTCTCCAGACTTACCTTCGGAGCAGCAATTTGATTCGACTTAGGAAGATCTGGGATCTTCTCGTGCAACGTACCCGACTGAGTGTAAACTAAGTCAAGATACTGGGCTTGAGCAATGACTTGCTCCTCAGTAACTACTCCGGCCTTAGCTACATCTTCAGTAATCTTCGATAATAATGATTTTACAAACCATTCAGCTAAGATTTGGTCCGGGATAAAAACTTTCACTAAACGTCTTCGACGTCTCCATTCATGAATATGATCGGAAATATAAGTGGAGGTCGACTGTTTTAATGAAGTTAATAGTTCCGTGCCATTATCGTATCTGACCGGTAATTGAAAATGAGTTAGGAACGAGGTAGCTAACTGGCTAAAATTGTAAAAAGAGGCCCGTGGTAACTCAATGTACCACTTGGCCGCGAGACCAATGAGCGTACGCTGGAAAAGACGTAAGCGGATCGAATCACCCGAGATAGAATTTGAAGCACACCAGAGGTGGTAAGTCATCATGTGATTCGACGGATCCTCTCCAGACTTACCTTCGAACTTGGGTATATCACTGGGCAACTTATTTGGCATTGGCGGCCAGAACGGAAGATATTGAATTGGATCGTTCGTTAGGCGCGTCAAGTCTGGTAAATCCAAAGTTGCGATAAACGGTAACTGCCGGTTAGGATCTCTAAAACTTTGGGTCACAAGACCAGTCCCAGGAGGAGGATATCCAGGATAACTAGGAACAGGAATCGCATTAGGGATATTATATCCTCCTGGAAAACCAGGATTAACCGGACCGTACTGGGGTTGTTGAGGTTGTTGATAAGTGTACCCAAGATACGGTTGATACTGGTAAACCGGTTGTTGAACAGCAGGACCGAATTGGTACTGTCCCGGGTACTATTGGTAGATAAATTGAGGTTGAGTGGTTACAACAATACTTAAACCAGGCTGCCCTACAGGCATCTGGATCGTGGTTTGAATCGTAGATCCGGACAACGGTAAAGATGTCTGAGGAGTGGTTGCAGAGACAGTAGAAACCGGAGCTGTCGATACTCCAGAAGTAAGTGCGGTAGATGTTGCGGTGGTTGCAGCAGCCGTTTGAGATGGAGTACTAGGTGCAATTGGCGGCTGAGTAACTACCGAAGTTACAGAAGTTTGAACATTTGACTGGACAGGTTGCGGTTGCTGGGGTGGACCAGAAACTACGGGTTGTCCAGTTTGAGGTAACAACTGTATACTTGGCTGCAACACCTATTGACCCTGTGATGGATCCCACACTATCATTCCGGGGTATTGACCCGTAACAGGTTGAGGATACTGAGATCCATAACCGGATTGAGGATAGGATTGATAACTGAAAGGCATAGTTCCCATACCTTGAACATATGACTGACCTTGAGGTGGTTGATAACCTTGACTCGAGTATTGACCTTGAGGTTGATAACCTTGGGGTAAATACTGATACTGGGGTTGACCTTGACCTTGAGGTTGATACCCTTGGGGTTGATACCCTTGAGGTAAATATTGATACTGAGGTTGACCCTGGGGTACATATTGAGGCTGGGGTTGACCTTGAGGCATGTATTGTACCATAGGTACATAGTGACGTTGAGGCTGCCCCCCAGACACAATTTGTGTACCTTGAGGTTGCCCCCCAGGCGGTAATTGACCACCTTGAGGTTGAGAAACGGGAACTAAACCTGACATCATGTAAATGTCCCCTACACCCAACGGTTTATTACCATTGTTTCCAGCTAATAACCCATGATCAATGGGTTGAGGAGATGCCCCCGCAAAGGTACCAGAAAGTGACTGATACCCGGTGGGAACAGAAGGACCGCCGTGTAAGAAAGATTCAGGAGATTGAGTGAACACGGACGACTGACCAGACATATTTACAAGAGTATAAATAGCTCCAGGTGGAAAAGGAGTACGAGGTGGAGAAAAACCTACCCCTGAGTTGTCTAAATAATTGGTTAACGAAAGGTACCAAGTAGTACTTCTAGGAGGACTGTAAAAGATAGATTCACGCTCCCTTAGATCAATAGTAGGTTGATCTTCAAGGGTAGATACGCCTAATTCTTCCTCTAGAGCAAGTTCTTCAATAGCTGTCAAACCAGTAGGAAGATTTTCGGTGATGACTCTTTCTACCCTAGGTGAATCTGGTACACTAGAAGTTGGAGTAACAGGTTCAGATATTTCAGGTTCTTCGCCTATATCACTAGTAGATGAAAAACTACCAGCAAGCTCAGAAACTTCAACTGCTTCAGGATTATAACATGTTTCTAGACTTTGGTAATCTTGATGGACTACCAACGAAGACTCTCCTTCTTCTGGTGAACCTACTCTACTGCCGCTAGGGGGAGTTACAAGGACCTTTAAACCTTCGTAATGACTTGGGACGTCTTGAGGAGATTCACCCCGAAGGCTACGGGATTTTCTCAACAATTCGGCCACAGAAACAACCTCAGGAGACTTGCCCCGAAGTCTACGGGACTGTCTCGGTAATTCCGCCACAGTTAAAAACTTTTAACTACTGCACACGCAAACAAAGTAAAATCTCAAAGAAAGCCACCTAAAGTCTCTAAAGAACCAAACAAATTTGAATCATATGCCTAAAGAATCTAGGGCGTCAAACCAAGCACAAACAGTAGCCTTCCAGACCGAAAACGCTAGTTGGAGATGAAACCCAACATCGCCGGATTCAGTACAGAAGTGGCGGGTGGAACAGTTACCCCGGCAACCTGCTTAATGAATAGACCGGCACAAGTTCCTCCACTTTAACCGTCTCGAGTGAAGTGAACCCCCCGGAAAATCCAAGTGAGTCTAGCCGACGTCTGCTCCAGGTACAGTGGGATCTTCCCTCCACCGTCACCTCGGTAGAATCCTAAAGATAATGGTCACTAAGGTTACCAACCGCAACAAATGCACCTGGGGGAACAGTCTACACTCCGACAGCATGCAAGGGCAGAGTATCAAGCTCAATCCCCTTGCCGGTTCCTTGACAATAATCCAAGGTTTACCGACAAGTGACCCCTGGCTCCTCAACAATGGTTAATCCGAGGTTTACCGTTTGTAATACGTGCGTGTCTGGCGTCGTTCCCAACGAGGGAGGATTGATCCACTCACTGGTTCGGACACGAGCTCGTGCTTCTCCTTTAAGAGGAGCTTTCCCAGAGTAAAAATGAGACAATTGGATTTATTCTATCACAAGATAAGCTACTTGTTTGGTTTTGTTGTCTTGGAGAGTTAATTACTCTCCTACTCCAAGACACTAGCCTGATCTAAATTGGTGTTTCAGAGCCCTAGTAAATAAAAGTTACTACGTTGATTTTACTTTAAGCGTTAATTTTATGGTTTTTCTTAAAGACAAAAGGTAGTGGAGATGAAACTGGTGGTGTGTAGACTCGACTCGCAACCACTACAAAGATGCACCTAAGATGATTTACACTACTTTTCCTTTTCAATGAATCTCCTAACTAAGAGAGTTGGAAAATGCAAATTTTATAGAAAACAACTTTCTTAGTAAAGACAATCAAAGAAACAATTCTCTTTATCTTTTCAAAACACACAACTCATGACCACTAATTACTCTACGAAATTTCCTTTTTCTCCCAAAAGTCTACAAATACTACCAAAGCAAACTTTTTCCAAAAGAATTTTTGTGTTTTTTCTACGTTAATAAAGCATGTAAAACTATTTTATCAAATCGAATTTAACAAATCTAAGACAATCAAATCAAATTCACTCAAAAGCAAATTAAAAGGAATTTTACCTAAAAGAAAAAAATAATGAGGACAAAAGCCTACAAGGATGATTCCCGGATGTTTTACTTAGTTAAAATGCAACTAAGGATCAGTTCATGCAGAATCATAAACTAACCAAAAAACAAAATCGAAATCTTTTTGTTCTTTTTTCTCAAGAATGGAATTCAAGGCTTTAACAAACAAACTTTTCGAGATTCGCAAAGAGAAGACACAAAGGCAGGTCTCTCACTAGGGTGACTTCTATGACAGGCCCGACTCCTAAGAGGATTGAACAAAATCAGGGAGATCCAAAGTTTGACAACCTCTAACGCCAAAGTCACTACAGGACCAGTTAAAAATCAAACCCTAAGGCAAAATCCCTATGAATTCCACCAAAACCCTTGACACTAACGGGACAAGTTCAGGTGAAGATCTTTGACAGTAAACGGATGGATCTGGGCAGTAAAAACAAAGTAAAAGCAAAATCTAAAGAGCAAAAAGCAAAAAATTGAAATTTTCTCAAAATTGACAGGGGTACGCAGGTCATCTGTTTACACAGGCGCGGGTACGCACTGTGCACAAAGACGCAGTGCGTACAAGTACGCACTGTGTTAAAACCAGAGACTGCGTACTCCTGGCAAAGCTAAGAAAAATAAAAACTAAATTGACTCTAAGCTAACCCACCCAAATACACAGCTAGACAACCAAAAATCATAAAACAAGCAATTTTTCTCAGACCAAAATATCAAATCAAAAAGAACTCAAACACATTCATGGAGTCCCCAGTGGAGTCGCCATTTTGTCACGCGGAATGAGTCGTTAGTGCGGACACAACCGACCTTCCTAGAAAGCCTAAGACTTTCTGATGACAAACAAGACAAATAAGAGCAATCCTTCCCTAAATATGCTTTTACAATATGAGAAATCAAGTGTTTAGATCCTACCTGCAATCCAACGCTGTTGTAGTAGTCTAGCTTCGTTGATCTGGATGAGCTCCTCCTTCCCTTCGAAACCTTCATTCACCAACAATCAAACGATTAAATAGCACCTGAATATCACATAAAATAAAACATATTTAACATATAGACCAAGGAGTATATGAAACAACTCATTAATAACAAATTGTTGAGAAGAATGGACTAATTTGTATTAAAAGGTAACAAAAGGAACCATTACAACCTGAGCCTTGGTGTTGTGCAAGCTCCTCCCAGGGTCCACAAGAGTTCTCCCTTACTCTGATCAGCTCACCCACCTCCCAATGGAAACAAGTAAAGATGGTAATCTCTCCTCACAAGCTTCTACAAGGAAGTCCTAATTCCAGCAGCATCTACCCTTAGGAATGTTCAACTTTCAACCTCCCCTCCCTTTGGCCCAATGCCGTATTTATAGTGCTCTAGAAGAAGTTATTCAGGTCCACCATCAATGGGATAATCCCCTCTTTGGATGGGATAGCTCCCCTATTGATGGGATAAGTTCCTCTTTGGTAGGGATACATGAACCATCTGGAGGCGCTTCATACACGTCAAACATGCTTCTAGAAGACTCTAGAAATGACCACAAGTAACTTTTTTGGAGTGAAACTTGTGCCTTTTGACCTTTACAGGAGTACGCACCCACCCCTTTACATACAGAGCGTACAAGTACGCAGGTATTGTGAACTTGGGTTGCGTACCCACAGGTAAGGCTAAGAGAAACTGCGTACCAGAGATAATTGACTTTAAATGACTTTTCTCTCTTTCTTGAAGTTTTACATGGAGAGCAGAGGCATGAGACTTGCCAAGGAGGATAGTATGACAGTGGATGGAGCCATACTAACTGCAAATAGTCATGGTGACATTTTTTAGTGTAACACTTAGGAACAAAAAGTTCCTCCTCTACATGCAACTTGAGCTCCCTCTCAAGGGAAACTCGTATGGCTTTCTGCTCATCGAACTTCAGATCTCTGCGTACCACTGTCCTCTGACTGGTAGGCAAGAACACTCGATAGTTGTGGGGTGTATCAATGTACCCCACAAGTATCCCCAACTCAGCTGTTGGATCTATCTTCTTCTGGGCATCTTTGGTCACATGGAAATAAAGCGATGATCCAAAGATCTTGAAGTGACTCACATCTGGTCTCTTCTCGGAAAAAGCCTCCACTGGTGTCTTCATTCCCAGTATATGATGCGGGCTTCTATTATGCAAGTATACTACTGTATTTCATGCCTCAACCCACAAATGAAGTGGTAGGCTTTGGTCATGCAACATCGCTCGAGTTGCTCCCACAATTGATTTGTTCTTCCTTTCGGCCACCCCATTCTGCTGTGGGTTATGGGGTGTTGTTAGCTCCCGTTTAATTCCTTCTGCTGCACAAAAGTCCTTAAACTATTGGGAGACATACTCTCCACCATTGTCGCTTTGCAATGCCCTTATTTTCTTTCCAAATTCTTTCTCAACCAAGGCTTTGAACTCACAAAACCTTGAGAAGGTTTGATCCTTCTTTTGCATGAAGTAGATCCA
This sequence comes from Pinus tabuliformis, assembly GCA_031772625.1. Classification (NCBI taxonomy): domain Eukaryota; kingdom Viridiplantae; phylum Streptophyta; class Pinopsida; order Pinales; family Pinaceae; genus Pinus; species Pinus tabuliformis. The sequence goes on along the minus strand of CM062820.1, from coordinate 127,827,988 downwards.
ACATCTACGAGAAAAATCATCAATAAAAATAACATAGTACCTTTGTTTAGAGGTGGAGGTTGTAGAGAATGGTCCACACACATCTATATGAACTCGCTCCAGGATTTCTCCAGCTCTACTATCTCGGTCCTCAAAGGAAGATTTTTCATACTTACCCAAGGTACAACCTTTGCATGTATCCACTTGCTCTAGTTTTCCCTTGGGAAGTTCGGTAGAAATCTACTGCATGATCTTCAAGGCCCCATAGTGCAAGTGGCCCAATCTTCTATGCCATAGCTCGCCAATATCTTGGCTCTGCACCAACTCAGCTTTGGAACTCAATGCAGCACAGTTGTCTACCTCTAGCTTGTAGATATTCTTTACTTGAATCCCAATCCTCTTGGTTTGTCTAGTACTGATATGCCTCAGGAATGCCTTTCCTTTGCTAAAGACTACATCATAGCCTTTTTCTTCCACCATAGCGACGAATACAAGATTCTTCTTCAGACTAGGCACATACTTTACATCAGTCAGGGTGAGAGGAGCTCCATGCTCCCTTTGAAACAAAACCATACCTTCACTTGAAACATGGTACTTTCCATCATTGCCCATCTCGATGTGCATCTAGAGGTCCTTCTCCTCCAAGGTACTAAATAGATTCTTGTCACCGGTCATGTGGAATGAGGCTCCACTGTTCAGGTACCAAATACATCCCACTATCGATGAAACCAGGCATGCAATGAGGGTGAAATCCAATTCGATCTGTGAGGCCAGTGGCTCACCATTTGATTCCTTCTAGGATCCCTTCTTGGATTTCTTCTGTGGAAAATTTGTAGCATAATGGCCCACCTCATGACAATGAAAGCATCTCACTTTTGATTTGTCAATCTTCTTCCCACCATGGGAAGAACTCAATTTGGAATGGGAAGCCTTCCCCTTCCCTTTCCTCACCTTACTCGTTAAGGCTAGATTTTCTTCATCATCTTGCTTTGATGAAGATCCATCTCTGGTGCTTCTTCTTATCTCCTCTTGCATCAGATCCGACCAAAGGCATTTTCAATCTGGCAACTTCTCTCTTCCATTTACTGAGTCTTCATAGCTATGCTAGCTCTTAGGAAGACCGAAGAGAGCAAGACTCACCATGTCATCATCAACTGTCGTGATCCCTAAACTTCCAAGATCATCCCTGTATGTGGTGAGCTTGTTTAGATATGTAGAGATCGTGTCGCCCTTTTCACACTTGATTTTCTGAAGCTTGTATTTCAGCACAAACTTCCTCTAATCGTTGTTGTTCTGATATAGATCCTTCAATGTTTTCCACGTTGAAAACAATGTCTCCTTCCCATGGAGCGTCGAGACAATGTGGTGTCAAACTCCCTCCAGAAGGATTCTCCTCGCTCTAGCCACACATTTCTTCCATTCCGCCAATTCTTGGGCATTAGCAGCTGCTGGCTTGGGGACTTCTTGATCAATGAAGTCCTTCAAACCATTTTCCTCTAATACCACTTCCATGTGATCCTTCCAGGCTATATAATTCAAGCTACCATCAAGGGCATACTCGAGTCTCAAACTGTTGAATGCCATTGGTGAAATTTGAGATGTGATAAGAATTTGAATTCTATAATTAGGAACTTCAAACTTTGAACTTCTCCCTTCTTTGTATATTGTTCTTCGCTTTGATCACCTTTGCTCTGATACCATGTAGAATTTCCCACTGTAGATCACCTGATAATGCAATATACTAAAGCAAAATACTTGATCTACTTCTACAAACAAACTTGTGGAAGCTTAATCGATTTTGAGCAAGATCAAATAGAAAACATATAACAAAGAATGAGAAATCAATCACACATGAACACAAAAGAATACTCTAGGGAAAGCCTCAGCGAAAAACCCCGATCTCTGTATTATCATACAAGTGGAAATATCTTCGGATTACACAAAGCTTTAGCTCACAAGCTATCAAACTCTCAGTACAATCCCTCACTGCTGCTCATAGACGGAAAAGACAACACATATGCCTTTCTTCAGTCCTCCAAGCCTCCTATTTCCTTACGTAGTTTCTCCTAGGTCCTCTGGTTGCCACCTGTGTGAATTCACCTCTCACACAACTCACCAAACTCAAAAGTAACTACGCAATCTCCAAGGAATGAATTCCTTCTACATGCAAGATATATCCTCAATGGAATATTCCTGCAACTGATAGTACATTGTCCCATCATCTGATCTCAACTAGGTCTCTGACTGAACTGACATGCATGATTTATTTATGAGAGAATATTTAGTTATCTGTAGTACAGTAGTTACATGCATGCATGCATTAACTAACTGAACTCACAATCAGTTCCACAAAATGTCAGAACTAATCTAACTGGACTTAACTTGGTTAATTGAGCTAACTAATTACAACTCAAAGTACAACTCATCTTGATCACTTTAATTAAGGGATAACTTCCTCAATCAAAGGGAAAACTGTTGCATGTCATCACATAGATTTCATGTTTGATTTTCTCCAACTAATTAACTCAAGATGAATTAATTAATTATTTTTCAAACAACTTCTAAGATCAAATTCGAATTTTAATTCTCAATTTTAGTTCAGGGACTAATTAAAATTGGAAGGTATCCCAAAATGCTATTTATAGCAATGCTATTTTTAGCACTTCTATATTTAGCATTTCTTGTTTCTATCTTCAACATCACTCACAGTTGTAGAACCTCTACATGGAATTACAGAGCTTGAAAAAGGAAAAGGAGGCTAGGCCAGAGGTGCACGAGGAAGTCTAGTGCCTCAAGTGTAAGATCCAGGGTCATGATAAATACCACTGCCCTGTGTTCACGAATTATATTATAGGGGGGGACCAATTCCCCTAAGGTAGGAAGCTCTAGTAGGACCAAGTGCGAGGCCTACGCTATGGTGCACTATTTGCGAGGTGGCTAGAAAACATGTAATGAATAATTGTCATTTGCTACAAAAGTTCGTTCAGACACCACAAAAGTTGTTCTGCAACTTCTGCAAATCAGTGGGTCATGATGAGTGCCAGCATCGTAGCTATGAACTGATGATGTAAAGGATGCCTACCTATCTAATGCAAGAAGAAACTTAGCCTCTAGATAAGGGCGCCTGAGGAGCGCACGAAGGATATTAGGGAAGAGGATGAGGCTGAGGAGGAGGAGGACCTGGTATAGTTCGCGGTCAGGTTATTTTCTATAACTGTGGACACTAGGGCACTACGCGCGGGAGTGTCAGAATCAGAAACGCCTGTCATGTCAATACTGTAGTCAGTTTGACCACACTATAGAAGAACGCCCTATGTTGATAGCTAAGATGCAGGAGAAGAAGGGACAACCTCAACAACCTACATAGAACTTATAGATGATGAGGGTTGAGCCCCGCGAGGAAGATCCGAATGTGAATATCGTGGTGAGAAGCGGAGTAATGACTGGGGAGGACAAGGGAAAGCAACCTAAAGAGGATGGATGGGTTTGCAAGGCCCCAAAAAAGGAGGTTGGGTTTGATCTGGACCATGTGAAGGAAAAATTTATGGAGGCCAAGAAAAGCTGAGGCATCTACCTTTGGAAGCCAGAACAGAGTCCAAGAGACCAGCGCACCCACAAAGGTTGATCCCTCTGTCCTTACCACGTTCTTAGAAGCTTGTATGAAACTTTTGCGTGATAGCAAGGCCATGAATGGACTACATGAGTTAATAAAAAAATGTGCTGGCAGGGAAAATTCCCCTGATGGACACCATGTGGTAAGAAAAATTGGCAAACATAAGGCAAGAATAGGGCGCAAGATGAGGCTCACCATGTAGATTGAAGATTATGAGATGGACCAGGTCATTCTGGATCTGGGGTCTGATGCGAACATTGCCTAAATAGACATGGGAGAGAATGGAGAGACCTACACTGCAGTAGTCTTCGATCTAGCTGAGAATGGAGAACCAACAGAAGATCATCCCTATGGGACGACTACATGGAGTAATAGTAGATATAGAAGGTGTGAGTGCGTTGGCTGATTTTGAAGTAATAGAAATTGTGGATGACAACAATCCATACCCCGCACTCCTTGGAATTGACTGGGCCATCAATATGATCGGAGTGATCAACTTGAAGAAAAGAACAATATTGTTTGAGAGGAAAGCGCTTCAGGTTATTGTACCACTGGATCTTGCAGAAGGACCGCGCTGTACTGAACCTGTTCGTGACTATGAAGAAAGCGATGATGACTTGAATCAAATCTACAAAATCACAGTACGAGACCAAGAATGGATTAATCCAACAGCTGATGGAAGGATTGCGTGGGACTGGGAAAGTTCTTGTACCTCAGATTCAAATTAAGAACTGGAGCATTGGAAGAATAGGTTGCATGAAGTATCTACATTGTGCTGCAACATGATGACTAAATCACTGCACTGTGTGTCATTGGAGGTACAAAATTTACCATATTATGATGGTTTAACTGATGTAGACAAGTTTTTGGATGCTTTTGAATGAGAAGTCCCTGAGGATCACCGCTTCCAAGCATTAGATTTGGTGCTACGCGTTATGCCGGCACGATGGTGGGGTACGCATAAGGACAACTTTCATGAATGGAGAGATTACAGGAGAATGATGAGGCTGCGATTTGGTCATTAAAAAATTTGACTGACGGAAAAATATGACAAGAGAAATGATCCATGCAATCATTTAGCAAAGTGGACTAAATTTTATGGAACGGAGCCGCAGCCGAAGTGGGTGCACTTATTTTGTCATACTTTGGATACAATTCCTAGGAAATGGTATCTGGAAGCAGAGCTCCGCCATGGCACCGCGAAGTGGGATATATTAAGGGAAAGATTCTTAATGACGTTCATATTTGAAGATGGATTTGAATGCATTGATGAAGCTCTGTAGGAGATTAAGGCAGTGATCTTCAAAATACCGCAGGATCATTTGGAGTTGGTTCAGCCAGATTGGAGCACCCAATTACACCATGCGTTGGAATGCTCTAATGTGACCACTGAAGGGGAGGATAAAGATCCAAGAAATATCAATATTCTTGAGGTAGAAGGCCATCGCGAGGTCTAAGGTCTGCAAATAGAAAACCCGGACATCACCACACCATTGAAAAGTAAACATTGGTGCTGAAGTAGAGGAAAGTTTATGAAGATTGGAGATTACTAGGATGATACCACAGTGGATAAAGTTGCTGAGTTACTCCGCGAGTACCTGGATCTTTTTCCCACCACGTTTCTGGACCTGAAGGGCATCATAGGGGATTTGGGTGTGATGAAAATCACTTTGAAACCAGACGCGACACCCATTAAGCAGAGACCGTATCATCTTAGACCCAAATACAAGGAAAAAATCCGCTTGGAGTTGGATAAGATGCTTGAGGTAGGAATTATCGAACCTATGGAGGAATCTAATTGGGTGAGCCTGATGGTGGTTCAAGAGAAGAAACAGAAGGGAGAGATAAGGATTTGCATAGATCTAAGGAATCTTAACTATGCCTGCATCCATGATCCTTTTCTGACACCATTTACTAATGAGGTATTGGATAAAGTTGGAGCGAAGGAGGCCTACTCATTCACTGATGGGTTCTCTAGGTACCATCATATTAAGATTGCGCTAGAAGATAGGAGAAAAACAATCTTCGCAACATAATGGGGCTATTTCCAGTATACTGTAATTCCATTTGGACTCAAGAATGCACCTGCGATATTCTCTCACGTAGTCATTGCAACATTCAAGGAGTTTATTCACAAGTTCTTGGAGGTGTATTTTGACGACTGGATAGTGTTTGGGTTAGTAAAGCACCATGTAGCAAGTCTACGCTTAATGATGGATACATGCCAAAGGTATCAGATCGCGCTGAACTTGAAGAAGTGCTTATTTTGTGTCTCCTTTGGGATCTTGCTGGGTCATGTGGTGTGCAAGCAAGAACTGATGGTGGACCCTACCAAGATCGCGGTGATAGTGAATTTGGAGGCCCCAAGGAGTGTCAAACAGTTGCACACAATTCTTGGACATACAAGATATTATAGAAAGTTCATCAAGGCTTATGCTTAGATTACCACACCTATGGAGAAACTGTTGAAGAAGGATGCTACATTCTGTTGGGATGAAGAATGCCAGCGCAATCTGGATGTATTGAAAGAAAATATCATCATCGCACCGATCTTGGTCTTCTCGGATTGGAAGAAGGAATTCCATGTGCATGTTGATGCCTTGTGTATTGTGTTGGGAGAAATATTGATTCATACTAGTGAGGGAGAGATGGACCACCCTATAGCCTTTGCGAGTAGGAAATTATTGAAGGCCGAGAAGAATTACTCAATCATAGAGCACGAAAGATTAGCTATGGTGTACACGCTTCAAAAATTCAGGCACTACTTGTTGGGAAAACATTTCAAAATGTACACAGATCATTCTGTTTTAAAATACTCGATCAATAAGCTTATGTTGGGGGGGAAGATCTGTCGATGGTTGCTGCTATTCCAGGAGTATGACTTTGAGGTGATTGTGAAGCTAGGGAGGTTGAATGCAGGACCCGACCATCTGTCGCGGATTGAGACAGGACAAGAACCTACTAATTTGGAGGAAGGGTTGCCTAATGCGCAGCTCTTCATGGTGCGCATAGCTAATAACCATTTTGCAGATATTGTTCACTTCTGACTATAGGGACAACACCAGAAGGATATACTGGCCATCAAAAGGAGTTAGTAGTGCTCGTGGCAGATTTCTCAGTAATCGTAGGACATTTATATAAGATGGGTGCAGATGAGATATTGCAACGGTATGTACTAGATTTTGAATGAAATAACATCCTCGTTGAAGCTCATTGAGGGGCTAGGGGAGGACATTATGTAGGGAAGGCGACGACACAAAAGATTTTGCATGCAGGACTGTGGTGGCCTACGCTACATAAAGTTTCTAAAGCATATTGTAGGGCATGCGATGCATGTCAGAGAAAGGGAAGACCATCGTGGAGGGATGAGCTTCCGTTGAATCCTCAATATCATTGCATCCAATTCAAAAATGGGAGATTGATTTCGTTGGGCCAATTCAGTCCCCAGGAAAGAAGACAGGTGCACGCTATATCATCACCGTGACAAAGTATTTGACTAGATGGGTGGAGGCACATCCGGTGAAGGATTGTATAGGGGCTACAACAAGAGAGTTCTTATTTGAATATGTGTTAACCAAATTGGCTTCCATAAGGTGTTGATGAATGATCAAGGTATGCGCTTCTTGAATGAGACAATCAACGTGTTGATTGAAGAGCTCCAGGTTTATCATCAGAAGAGCACACCATATCACCCTCAGGCTAATGGAACAGTTGAAGCCTTTAATAAGATTTTAGAGAACATGCTGATGAAGATTTGTAATGCACAACGAAATGACTGGGATGTGCACATACCTATAGTACTATGGGTGTATAGGACTACTTGCAAAAATCTTGCTGGACAAACCCCTTTTCGACTGGTCTATGGTGTAGAAATTGTGATGCCTATGGAATATATCGTACCTAGTCTATGCATAACAACTTTCACAAAGATGGAAGATCGCAAAGCCTTGGAAGAATGGCTCATGCAGTTGATGGAACTTGAATAAGATATATTCTTAATTGGATTCCATCAGAAGGTACAGAAGGAATGTGAAAAGGCATGGCACAATTGACATATCAATTTGTGCAAGTTTAAGGTAAATGATTTAGTTTTATTATATGATAGTAAATTCGCTAAGTTTCCGGGGAAGTTTCAAATGCACTGGCTTGGGCCATATGTTATTAAAGAGATTACAGATAGAGGCGCAGTTTAGCTCATGAAGCTGAATGGAGAACCTTTTCCAGGAAGGGTGACTGGAAGCCGGTAAAAGCCATATATAGGGGATCCAAAGCAATGACTATATAACAACATAATGGTCTTAGTGCTCCAGGTAGTTGCAAGGGAGTGCAGGACTATAAACTACACTACCCGGATCAAAGGACTACACAGCAGATGGACTGCGTGGAAAAGGGTGAAGTTATTATATAAGAAACTATGCGAAGGGAGCTGCGCTATGATGGGAGGTGCTGCATAACACAGTAGGAAAATGACCATTGGAGTAATTGTTCTAATTTGATAGTGAGGAGATGGGTTAAGAGGAGTGGGCTAGAAACATTTAAGGCCAAAATATTTGAAGATCTACCGCCAAAAAAAAATTAATGGTCAAATTTTGGGGGGAACGGTCGGATTTAAATTTAAAAACCCCTATAAATTGCGCTTGCCGATCAAATAGAAAACACTTTTCACCCATAGAGTTTTTGAGCTGAGTTCTCTGTTGCTTATGAATCACTCATTATTTGAGGATTTGGTTGCGAGCCCTGCATTTGAAAATTTACCGAAGTTAACTTAGAAATTCATTCGTGACACTATGTTAGTACCAGGCCTTGCTGAGACTGTGAACACTAAAGGAATTGTTGCGTTCAAAGGCGTTGTTCCAGAGGTAGTGAGCATGGAAGCTCTGACTCCTGAGCCTATTGTGCTAAGGTCGCCTAGGCCGAAGCCTACCCCTATCCGAGAAACCCAGAAGCCGAAGAAAGATAAACAGAAGAAGCTGGTGCCAGTGCATGAGTCACCTAGGAAACATACTGTAACCTAGAAGCAAAAGAAGGACAAGCAACTTGAGAAGGTTGTTGATTTGGAAGCTAAACAGGGCACCGAGGACATAGATGCTGAAGGAGCAGAGTGCCTCACCATCTCACCTAAATATATCCCTCCACAAAAAGGCAAGGTGAAGGTCCCCAAGGACCTAGACTTGGACAAGCTCCTCATTCGTACACCCCTATTGCCAGAGCAGATGACCTTCAAAGGTTCGCGCCTCATGCGGATCCACCTATTAAAAATTCAATATTGGGACTTAGCAGACCATGAGTGGTTCCCTCACCTCACGATAGAAAATTATATGAGGCATGTTTATTACCTAGGCTCAGGTGTCACTGAGTTGGAAATAGTCCAATGGATCCGCGGAGTGGAGAACTTTGGGTTGTTGAACCTGTTGTGGGGGCCCCACTATCACCACACAACTATTAACACGACCTGCGTGCGGAAATTGCTTACCCTGGTACATGATGGGTGCTTATGGCTAGGAGGGCCTATACCCATCACTAACATGCTTATACATAGAATCACGCACCTACCCCATGAGGGTTTGAATTCGGCCAAGGAGTTTGGCGGAAAGACGGGTGAAAAATATTTGGTGGAGAAAATGAAGAAGGAATTTTCCCTGGTGAAAAAACCACGCAGATACTCAATCACTTCTATCAACGACCCCGCAATGCAGATTTCCACCCAAATTCTAGCAAGAAAAGTAATCCGGAAGTGTCGAGTGGACAAGGTTTCGATGCCAGTGGTATCATTAGTTGCACAATGCACGAAGGGTGTGTAGTTTAACTGGTCAAGGTACCTATGCAGTGAGTTCCTTGTGAATTTCCGCGAGGTCTAGGATGAGACCAAGCCCTTCCACTATGCATGGTTGCTACCCTCCATCGTGTTGTTCGTGTGGGAACTATTGGAGGACAGTCAGTTTCCTTCGTTGAAGGAAGGATTGCCGAAGGCCGCACAGTTCACCTTTCTTTGGGCGACGAAGGACCCCGTGCGGGTCACTGAAATGAAGATATTTTGGGTTTTGATGGAAGCGAGCCTTCACATGACCATCAACCAATGCCTAAGGTTGTCCTCGACCTTGTATGAGCAGTTGTCCATGTATGCCACATTTAAGGCAGATTTCCACCGCATCTACATTTAGGTGCGGAAGGACCTGCAACAAAAATGGTTCGATTTACCATATTTGGTCACTGACGATGACATCCAGGAGGTTATCAAGTGTTGAATACTAGAGCAACGTGCCCTATTAGACTTGGATGTAGGTACCAACAAGGATGCGGGGAGCTCAACTGAAAAGAAAAGGAAGGATGCAACAAAATAGGCAGTGCAAAAGTTGGCCGTGCAGCAGGAAAAGGAACCCAAAGAGAAGGTTCAAATGGAAAAGGATCACACTGCAAAGGAGCAGGCCAAGAAAGAACAACGTGACTCTGAGCAAAGTGGAAAATCTCCTTCACTCGAAACTGAGGAGGAAGAGCAGTCTGAACAGGGGATGGACGAGATGAAGGGTAGAGTTCCCCATTCCAGCTAAGGAAGCATGGACAACAATAGAAGGAGGGTCCCCACAAGAAGCATAAGTCAAACAAAACGTGGGTTGATTCCCCAACCTTGGTGGAGGGCGATCTTGCTGAGATTGGCAAGAAATTCTAGGATGCCACAACTAAACTATTGCAACAGTTTGAGAAACAATACATGTAGATGTTGGGGAGTGTTCAAAAGGATCTGCGTGAGCTGCGGATCCAAACTAGTAGGATATAGGTGGGTACAGGTCAAGCGAGTGCAGCACAAATGAGCCTGGCACCAGGGATAAGTCGGGCTGCAAAACTTGTAAGGACAATGGACCTTTGAACAATTTCTCTACTAGAAGGGTCCCTACACATGGCATCGGATGATGACCGAGTCATATTAAGCACCCTGAAGGACGTCACATTGAACATTGCAGTGCTCCCCAATGAATTTCTTCATGTGCTACAGGTAGGGGTAACAGAGGAATTGAGAGCTCGGGAGCAACGTGCTCTCAGTTTAATCAGCGAGTATCGAGTGAACAATGAACAAATGTTCACTGAGAAGACACAAGCCCTGAAACAGAGAGATACTATCCAGGCACAAAGTTCCACGCTAGTGGCTGCAGTAGCATAAGCATGCAGAATAGTGCTAGAGTTGCAAATACCTGAGGACGCACCACCGGAGGCCAAGATCCGAAAATTAGCTGCAGGTGTCCACGAGGCAAAGGCAAAGGTTGGGAGAGTTCAATTTGAACTCAACATGAAAATCACAGAGCTGCAGCTCAAATCAAAGCCTTTGACTCCACCCGAGGCCAGGATGTAGCGCAGAGCCGATATAAAAGACGGAATGACCACTTTGGATGCCACAACCGCTAATTGCTCGGCCTTATTTGAATAGGCGATGGAAATAGTGGCTACTCTATAAGAAGGCCCAACAATACAGATGCTGAACACAAAAGTTCACGAGCTGCAAAAGTAGCATGATGAGGTCTAGGCAACGACACACTCAATTGCTCCAGCACAACACCTCGCCAAGTTTCAGGAGGGGAAGCAGCGCCACGCATAGGTAAAAGCAGCCCAACAAAAGGAGGTCATGCTTAAGGACAGGTTGGGACCTTGGTTAGATGAAGCTTACCAAGTAACAACCAACATTCAAGGAGAAGCTGACAGGCTTGCAGCAAACGCAAAAAAAGATCAAGTTGGCCGCAGAAGGTCCAGCTATAGAGCAGCTCATCGAAGAGGTTAAGCAGGCAGACACGCAGAGCGTTGCCGAAGTTGCAGTTGTATAGGTAGAGCTAGGTGATCTTTGCAGCAATATCACTATGCCAGTCGAGTGGCTCAAGGGTGAGTCATGACCTTTGTGTTGTGGGCCTATTGGGATGGGGTCCCCTAGGTCATTTTTGGGCTTAAAAACCCAAGTTTTGATGTAAATTTTTGTAAAAATATGTAAAGTCTCTGCGCTTTGTGGATGCAGAGCACTTAGGTGGTTAACAGTAAAAAAGGGTTTTAACCCTCGTCTGTGTAAAGGTGAGTCGGTTTTGAGATCCACCCATGGTCCGCGGACTACGAGATTGTATAAATAGAGGTGTCTTAGAGAGTCTAAGACATAGAAAAAGGAATGATGGATGTAACGGGCCAATAGAAGATAGCGCAGGGAAGTAAGTCTTAGAGGAGGAAAAGGCTCTATATCTGAGTGTGCAGAGGCCTAGAGTAGTTTCCGCATCTGAGTGCATGGACCCTTGTAGCTGAGTGTGTAGGGCAGCTTTGAGCCTGTAACCTCATGTTGAAGATCAATAAAGAAGACCGTTGAATAAATTCATGTGTTTATTTGTTTACTGCTAACATTTATGTTTGCGATATATGTTGTGATGGAAAAAATGTCTTTATGAAATATTGATGTATTGATGCGTGACACTATTGGATAAGTCTTATTAACTAAATGCAATGCATGTTAAGTATTTACGCAAAGATTATAATATATTCTGTTACATTGATTAAGTACTTAAGTAGATCTGTGGGAACTCAGATCCAGGGATCATTTATGGTGCGCGTAAATAGATGGTTCATCTGTTAAGGGTCCACAAAAGCCAATCATAGACCTTCATGAAGATCTAAAGGCCGTTTAAAGGAAGTTACAGTACCAATCCCTAGGGGCTTATAGATATACATGAAGGCAAATCTAGGGCATAAAAATACATCACACTGATCTCTGGATGCGGAAACTTGGTTCCAACATCCCCCCATACTGCATCGAGTGAAACTTCAGTCCTCACTACGCAGGTTGATGCCAAAAGGGTCAGTAGTGTAGGGTTTTGTTTGGCATATTTAACTATGAACCTGGGTCAGGATCCCCTAAGCCAACAGAGGCAGTTCAAAGGGAGCAATTTTGCCTTCAGAAGGTTTTGGTCTTTGGTCACTGACTTTAGGTAACCCTGGGAGTGACTTTTCTTCGTCAGTTGCTCGGATAGCACTGCATGATTACAGATTTGCCTTGATTGGTTGCTCGGATATCCCGATAAGGGAGAGAATTTGGATATTTGTTGTTCAGATCCATAGTCACAGGCACAAAGTCCTCCTGGAAGCGATTTTTTTGTTAGAGTAACCCACATACTGTCTTCGTGAGTGCGACCTTGAGGTTTTTCATTGCACACAAAAAGTGTTAATGATAGTGATGCAATTCATATCTGAGGTTTTGACATCTCAGCATCAGTGATCTGTGGATCCGAGTTTCTCTGTGGTAGATTGGTAGATCTGAGTATCTCGTATGTTGTAACAGATCTGTAGATCTATAGATCTGGTTTATTGTTACCTACTGCTAATTATATGTATTGGGCTCATTGTACTCACAGCTGTAACTTTTTATGATGATCTACTAAAGAAGAAGAAAATTTGAAAGGGTTTCCCCCTTATGGGGTTTTTCCCCGGTCTTGGACCAATCGGATGTCTCTTATGGTTGTGTGCTATTTTCTTCTCTATCATTTTCCTGTTGGACACCTAATCCTCTAAGGGTTGGTGTGGAAGCGGAATAGTCTAAGGAAGTCCAAGAGACCTTGGAATACAAAACCAAAGGTCATATAAATGTACTATAAATGTATATCATTTGCTAATAATAGATACTCTCTCATTCCTATCATTCATATTTTGTTTCTTCCATGTATGTGTTTAACATGGTATCAGAGCAGGCGATATCCTACCTTGCTCATATTTGAGGCACTTATTTTATGGCCTTTCTGTGTAGGTTAGTTCTGCCATCAGTTCTTCATTTCATGAATATTTTCCTAGATAAATTATAGCTACATCCTCTGTCATTTCTCCATTACTCCATTATTTTCCAGTTATCAAATATGATTAATTCATTCTCTACATTGTAATACCTAGTCTCTTCATTGTTTGCAGTCTTGAAATAAAAAAATAGCCCGTCGAGTTAACACTTCACATAATGCTCCTTGTCATGTGCATTGAATGCCATTTATTCTACTAATGCTTCGACGGTCCTCTCCATTTCAAAAATTCTCTTCTTTCTTGGAAATTTCCTAGGCTGGCTGTCAGGGTTTAATGATTTCGGCACTGAAGGATTATTCTTCGATTTTCTAGCTTTGCCTTCTGTTAAACATACAACATTGCAACCCTTATCTGCGCTCTCTATCATCGATATAGGGTTTTCTCTAGCTCGAGATCACTTTATTAGAGGCCCTTGTATATGTCAACTTGACCTTTCCAGCTTATTGTGGGCTTCTTTGTTCCTTTTCTTAGTCATTTTTCATCCCTAATCAATTCAGAGCTTGAAACTTGATGGTTTGCATTATCCATGGAAGTTGCAACTCATTATGCATTACTGCTTCCAGGAGGCACGAGGTGAGGAGAATAAAGAGGGGGCTTCTTAGGTATAGAAATATTATATCCTTGGCTAAAGTCGAAGAAGAAGGGGTCGTTCTTCTCATGCCCCTGTCCTGCGACATTGCTTCCTGCTGAAGCCTTTTGTGTAGATTACACAGTAGAATCAATGATTTTATTACACAACAAAATCAATGATTGGATGAAATGTTGCCACTGTAATACGGTGTTAGATTTTCAGCACAAGATACAACCAAATTCAAGGATAACTAATGTGCCCTTGGTGAAAAATCTCTCATTGATGAGTAAAATAGACAAACATTCCTCGGAAATATCATCGCTTTATTCTGAGAAACCGCCGAAAGCAAATGTTTGAACATATCAAGAACCAGGTGAAGGTGAAGTCTCATGAACGGAGAAACACTTCGGGTAAGATCATGTTCAAGGGTTTGGAGAGAAGTTGTAGCAGCCAGAGCAACTTCAATATGAGAAAGAAGGATGCTCACTACAATCGCAAGGGGTTTGAAAGGTATTACTCCATAAATATCAGAATTACTCCTGTATAATGAGGTATGACTCCTATATATTATTATTAACTGTATGGAGCTTGACTCTTGCGACATTCTGCCTCCTTCCTGACTCCATTGCGTGTAAATGAAACCACCCTCATCATTGTTCATTCATCATGGTTCATTCATCGTTGTGGTACTTAGCTCCCAAACGTTGCTTCCATTCACACACTGCTCCTGCATACTCCTACGACACACCACGCTACCTGCTGAATCTCATATTACTCCTCATGGCTAGTATTACGTTGACCCATCATGCCTCTCTTGACTTCAGTCCATACCACCACTTACACACCCGCGCTCATATAACTCTGCCACAGTTATGAACCTATGCTCATATAGCTTTGTTGCACAACAAATACCTCAGCTCTTATTGCTTGTTTTAAATGTAAGTATATGTAGTCCCCTCTCCCACTATTATTACATTAGTGTCCCACAGTAAATAACACTGCTACAGTTCCACTACACAGAGTGCTCCTTTTCTGGGGCATTTGCAGGGAGTCAAACCTGGGTCACCACATCTTTGGCATACCAAGAGCCTTTCCATCGTAGTTAGCAGTGTAACTGGAAACCATTTGGACCCATCACCTGTGCAAAGAATAAAAAAAACAATTATGTTGAACGTGATCGTCCTTTTACTATTTTGTTTCAAAGAGTGATAGCCCTTGGGATTGGGATGATTCCACATCAGTCAGTGGTGGTGCATTCAGATAAATAAATTGATTGTGTATAAATTCAATTTGAGAACGATGTCTGGTATCACCTTGAATCCTCTTGAATCCAGAAGAAATGTGAGCACCCATACTCGCAAGAGCCTCTGAAACCAGGGAAGATACCTCTCCATGAAGAACATTGTAAAGCTAGTTGCATATTAGAGCTGAGAGCTCGTTGTGTATTAGAGCTGGAAACAGCATTTGGTGATAGTAAAACACCCTGATACTCGGTCTGAGCTAGCCAAAACCGCTTCAAACCCAAATGGACTAAGCACTAAATCAAAGGTGATATCCACCAGGAATTCATGAAATCCATTCCATTGGGGATTAGTTTTATTACGAAAACAAAGTTTGCAGAGATATTTTCTCAAGTTGATGTCTATCTTTTTATCATTATTTTATCATTTGTTGACTTGAGTTGTTGAGAAGATGGTAAGACTTGATGATATATTAGACTTGTTAAGTACTCTAATACATTCTAATGTTGATGGGATGGTACACATCGACAAAGACACTTTGTTTGACATTCATACTTTTTTGCATAATGCACAAGAGAAGGTAGAATTTTTGGATCTTGAATCTCAACTTTAGCAAAAGGAATTAAAACATAAGAGTTGTCATTCTGAACATGTTTTTGTTCAGAACATTGAGACAGCCACCCATCAGCAACAAGTCAATATTGTTGAAGTTCTTTCAGATTTAGTACCCAATGAAGCAGCAAAGTCACATGTAGATGCAGAAGTTTGGTTTGCACTTCCCAAGCCCATCATCAGACCTTGGGAAGATCTTGTCCACAACAAGCGTAGAACAGGTCTTGGAAATGATAAGGAGGTTTCCTTTCACATGTTGAAATGTGGCAACAAGAATATTCCAATTTTAATTTGTCCTTGAATTAAAATTGAGAATTAAAATTCTAATTTAGTCTCATCAGCTGCTTGAAAAATAATTAATTAATTCATTATGGATTATTTAGTTTGTGAAATTCAAGTTAGAAGTCTTTGTGAAGTCATGCAATAGCTATCCCTTAAATTAAGGTTATTATCCCTTAATTAAGGAGATAAGATTGAGTTTTATTTTAGTTGTAATTAGTTAGCTTAGTTTACTAAGTTAAGTTCAGTTAAATTAGTTCCAAACTGTTTGAGGAACTAATTGTGAGTTTATTCAGTTAATGCATGCATGCATCCAACTAGTGTACTCCAGATAACTGAAGATTCTCTCATCAATAACTCATGCATGTCTATTCTGAGAAAGACCCAGTTGAGATTAAAGATAGGGATAGTGTACTATCAGTTACATGTTTTCTCCTATAAAGGAAACTCATGCATGCAGAAGGATTAATGAACATGAGGATTGCACAATTTTACAGGGTGTGAGTGATCAGTGTTACACTTGGTAATAGTAGGATCACCCAGAGAAACTGCGCAAGGAAATAGGAGGCTTGGAGGGCAGAGCAGAAGGTTTGTGAGAAGCCTTGTTTTCCTATGAGCATCCAAGAGAATTGTACTAAGAGATGGCTAGCTGTGAGAGCTAAGGCTTTGTGTAATCTTGATGTATTTCCACCTTGTATGATAATACAGATAGTGGGTTTTTTAGCTGAGACTTTCCCCTGAGTATTTTCTGTGTTTCATGTGCTTTGATTCTTCTCTGGTTATATGTGTTCCGCTTGATCTTGCTCAAATATTTTAAGCTTCTGCTAATTGATTGTAGAAGTATATTAAAGTATTTTTCTTTAGTTATATTGCATTATTAGGTTAATCTACAATAGCAATTTCTACATCACATTCGAGATCACATTCTACATCACATTTGAGTTTCAGAGTGTTGGATTCCTTAATGATAGTTCACCTTCAGTTGTTCCATGTTTTTCCCCTCTTCCACAACAACAACAACAGATTGTGAAATGCCAACATTATGACCGAGTTGGCCATGTGAAAGATCACTGTTTTGATGTTCATCCATGTAAGCACTGTCATAAAACTAGTCATTCTTCAAATAGATGCTTCAAAAAAAGCCTCCTCGAGGAACAAAGATTCATCTTGGATGGATCGCTTCTTGGTAATGGGAATTAAAAACCAAGAAGATATTTCAGTCATATGTCCAAACTTGTTCAAGAGTATTGAACAAACTTGCAGTTGCAGTTGAGTTTTCTTCATCATCTCACCTTGTATCTAACAGGGGGGGGGTGATGGTCATCTACAAGCTTCAAGGCCACATCAATTGAGCATGAGCCACAACCTGCCATATCAGATTTAGAGTTGTAGCAAGAGACAAATATGCCCCTGAGCATGCCTTCAGTCAATGATAGTACCTCTTCAAAGAATTTGGGACACTTCCTCTAGCAGAAGACTTCATATTCTTTCTAGTTTTGGAAGATTTCCAAGAATTACATTAAGCATTCCAGAGTTGTTGGTCATCTTTAAACCATCACAAGTTGAGACCTCCCTTTTCAAGTTGAGGTTCTCCCTTTTATGCGGGGTGAGGCCTCCCTTTATTGGTTGAAGGTTTCCCTCTTCAAAACATCATGAGCACTTCCTCTAGCAGAAGATCTCAGCTTCTTTCCAGACCTGGAAGAGTTCCGGGAACTGTACTAAGCGTTCCAGTTTTGGTCGTCATCCTTAAACCACCTCCCTTTATACCAACATTTCAGAGAGCACATTCAGCCTAGTGCTGCCATGCATTTTTACATGTTTTTTTTTACAACTCTCTTCTTGGACTCATACATAACCCTTTAGATTAAGGGGGAGAATGTTGGACACCTAATCTTCTAAGAGTTGGCGTGGAAGCTGAATAGTCTAAGGAAGTTCAAGAGACCTTGGAATATGAAACCAAAGGTCATATGAATGTACTATAAATGTATATCATTTGCTAATAATAGATACTCTCTCATGCCTACCATTCATTTTTTGTTTATGCCATGTATGTGTTTAGCAATTCCTATTGTTCATTCTTCAGTTACATTTATGATTGATTATATTGCTAATAATTGGATGCATTGTTAATAAAAAGGATAAATTGGGCTATAGTAACTGATACAACATTGAACAATCTAAAAATTTAACATGGAATTAGATCTACGGTGAAAGTGAAGCCCAAGAGAAGACAAGTCTTGAAGCCCTCTTCTTCAGAAAGCAGACTGCCTTATTCAAAGTCAAGATGTTGTCCTCTACCTTCAAGGAGCATGAAAATCTAGGTGATGCATCAAAATTTGCTGCATGGAAAGTCAAATTGGAGATCATAGCCGAAAACCATGATGTGTCTAAATATATTCAAGGAAGTATACCCGAGCCTTCAGAAGATAATTCCGCTACACTCAAGAAAAGGTACAAGAAAGGAGAGTCTAAAGCAAAGAAAATTATAGCTAATGGTTTATAGGATCATTTACTTATGTTGGGAATTTAAGAAAGTCCAAACATATGTATGACAAGATAACTAGCATGTATGAAGTCAATAACCTAAATGAGATCATTACCTTGAAAGATAAACTCAAGGAAGTCAAGATGAACAAAGGAGAAATTGTTCAATCTTACATTATGAGGATCTCTCGTCTTAGAGATCAATTGCAGAGAGTTGGAGAAAATATACTTGATAGGGAACTGATAATAGTGACTCTTAGAGGTCTCCCCTCTATTTGGGAAACCTTCATTACTACCATCAGCAACAACAATGTTCTTCTGACATATGATGAGATCGTGGGAAAACTTACTCAAGAAGAATCTAGATTGATAACAAGAGGAAGAATTCAAAAGCATGAAGAAGGAGAAACAAAAAAATACATCACTCATAGAAAAAGGAAGAATAAAACTAGAAGTTCTTCAAGGAAGCCCTTCTTTAAAAACTCAAAACAAAATAATGACAGATCGACATCTCATATTGAATGCTTCAATTGTCACAAGAAAGGTCATTATGCACGAGACTATCCTAAGAAAGGAAAAAGATCATGCTACAACTATAATAACAAAGGAAGAAAAGACTATCAAAGAAAGAACCAAGATAGAAGAGATGAGAGAAGAAGAATAGACTCCTTAAGCGATCGTGAAGAACATTATCCTCCTCAAAAGAAACAAAGGGCACCTAGGTATGAAAGTAACATTGCAAATAAATCTGAATACATTCTCATTTATGCTCTTACTAGTTCTTCTCCATCGGATTCGTGGGATAGCTGGCTAGTCGATAGTGGGGTCACTCATCACTTCTCTGGTTATAAAGAAGTCCTCTCTAATCTCATAGAGAGGGAGACTAAGTTAAGGATAAATCTTGGAGAAAATTCTACTCATCTCATGAAAGGTTTTGGGCCCATCAAGTTTCAGCTAAATTCCGGGGAATCTATTATATTGCATGATGTCATGTATTTACCAGGATTAATGAAGAATCTAGTATCTGTATCTACATTGGAAGAGAAAGGGATGAGGGTTTCCTTCATCAAAGTTAAATTTCTATCTTAGCTTGATCATTCATCTATGCAAGATGCTTTTACACTAGGATCGAGATTCGAAGGACTCTATAAGGTCACAGGAAGACCTTTCCTTGATTTCACTCATAATACAAATTACTTGAGCAAATTATGGCACTGCAAACTAGATCATATTCACTATGATGCACTTCCAAAATTGAAGAAATTGGTATTTGGTATTCCTGATGTTCATGCTCAAGATGATGGAGTCTACCCATATTGTGCAGTGGAAAGAAAACAAGGGGACCAGTTCCCTCCAGTAAGAACAATACTTATGACATTCTTCATCTCATTCATTCTGATATATGCGGTCCGATGCCTATGCATTTTGTTGGTGGTCATCTCTACTACATTACCTTCATTGATGACTTCTCAAGAAAGACATGGATATATTATCTTAAGCACAAGGATGAAGCCTTTAAAACTTTCAAGGAATTCAAAGCATTGATCGAAAATCAATCAAGTAAGAGAATCAAATTCTTTAGGTTCGACAATGGAGGATAATACATGTGAAAAGAATTCACAGCATTCTCCAAGAAAGACAAAATCAAAAAGGAAAAGATTGTGCCATGTACTCTTAAAAAGAACGGTCTCACTGAAAGAAAGAACAAATCTATGAGAAGTTACCCGTGCTATGTTCCATGATCAAAAG
Organism: Pinus tabuliformis; assembly: GCA_031772625.1. Classification (NCBI taxonomy): domain Eukaryota; kingdom Viridiplantae; phylum Streptophyta; class Pinopsida; order Pinales; family Pinaceae; genus Pinus; species Pinus tabuliformis. Next base: position 127,807,656 of record CM062820.1, on the reverse strand, counting down.
ATGCCAAAATTCCTTTGGGCCGAAGCTACATCTACTGTGGTATATGTTCAAAATAGGGTGCCTCATCAAGTGTTGGAAAAAAATACTCCTGAAGAAATATTCACAGGGGTCAAACTTGATATCAACCATTTTCATTTATTTGGATGCCCACTATATTTTCACGTGCCGAAAGACCAACGAAACAAATAGGAGGATACTGGCAGAAAAGGTATGTTTGTGGGTTATTGTGATAATTCTAAAGCTTATAGAATTTATATTCCTGGTCCAAGAAAGGTAGAAATTAGCAGGGATGTAACATTTGATGAAGATGAAGCTATTGGAAAAGCAAGAGATCTTTCTCCATTTCCTCCTCCCAAGGAAGAGAATGTCGACTCGGATATTCTGGATGGTCCAGATGCAACTAAACCTAATATGGCTAAAGATATCATAGAGCATATGGATCTGTTAGATCCTCTTGCAAGTTATCCTCCCTCTAAGAAGAGATCACCATGGCTCCGTGACACTTTACAGTATACTAAAAGGAATGTCCCCATCCGCAGATAATTCAGAGAAAGGAAACAACCTTGCAGGTATCAGGGATATGTTGTTGCAATGAGTACTATGATTCATGACGAACCATCCTCATTCAAAGAATAAACAAAAGAAAAAGTTTGGAAGGATGCTATGGCTGAAGAATATGAATTAATTATGAAAAATGATGTCTAGGATATTGTACCTAGACTGAAAGGGAAGCCTATTGTGACTTTAAAATGGTTGTTTAAAATCAAGCATGGAAGTGATGGCAACATCGAGAAATATAAAGCAAGGTCCATGGCTCATGGCTTCTCTCAAAAAGAGGGAGAAGATTATGATGACATATTTTCTCCTATAGCTTGATATACAACCATCCATTCTATAGTTCCCTTACTGCATGTTAGGGATGGACTCTTCATCAGATGGATGTAAAGACCTTGTTCCTCCATGGCATGTTACGGGAAGAGGTATATGTTGAACAACCACAAGGTTTTGAAGTGGAAGACCAGAAAACACATGTGTGCAGGTTGAAGAAGGCATTGTACTATTTGAAGCAAGCTCCCTGAGCTTGGTATGTGTGTATTGACAACTAATTAGTAAAGCTGGGATTCACAAGAAGCAATGTTGATCCCAACCTCTACTTCAAGGTAATCCAAGGTATGCCATTGATTTTGGTTTTGTATGTTGACGATCTATTTTTGATACGTAGTGAGTCTATGACAATCGAATGCAAGAGGAAGCTAGCCTCTGAGTTTGAAATGAAAGACCTTGATCGTATGCGCTACTTTTTGGTCCTTGAAGTGTGGCAAAAGTCTGGTGAAATTTTTCTCTCAAAAGGGAAATACATTGTGAAGTTACTGGAAATATTTGGAATGACTGAATGTAAATCCATGGTCACTCCTATGGAAATAAATTTCAATAAATTATGTGGAGATGCTGCAGGACCAGACTTAGAAAATCCATCTCAATATAAACAACTGATTGGGGCTTTGATGTTCCTTGTGAACACCCATCCATATATATGCTATGTAGTAAACAATCTGAGTTAATTTATGACCGAGCCCCACCACTCACATTGGATAGATGCCAGACATATATTGAGATACTTGCATGGGTCAATTACACTTGGCCTGAGACATTCTGTAGGAAATGTTCAGCTTCATGGATATAATGATGCTGATTGGGTTGGAAATACTTTCGAAAGGAAAAGTACATTTGGATGTTGTTTTAGCCTTGGATCTGCATGATATCCTTGATGAGCAAGAAACAAAATTCTATAGCATTGAGCACAACCGAAGCAGAATATTTTGCCGTTAGCATGGCTAGTTGCAAGGCAGTATGGTTAAGAAAGCTCTTTGGAGAGCTGTTTGAGCAGGTCCTAGACACCACAGTAATATACTCTGACAACAACAGTGGGATCTGTTTGGTAAAAAATCATGTGTTCCATGACAATTCTAAACATATTGAAATTTGATGTCACTTCATTCGAGATATGGTGTAGTGAGTGTTGGGTTGTGTTATATTATTTCCACGACTAGCTCCCCTAGTTAACTGGGGGGTTAGAGGGTGGGCAAAGTCCCCCCTTCGTTGTGCCGATTGCATAGTGGGTGGGGGGTCACAGGGGGTTTGAGGGGGGCGTTAGCCCCCCTCTACAGGGTCTGGGGCAATGCCCCGGGGAATTTGTTTTTGGACCCTATATTAGGTGGGCGTACCTACCTATGGTTTTGTGCATGGTTTTGGGCACGATGATTTTCGGTCCATGGTATTGGATTCTTTAGCATGTACATGTTTGTATTGTAACATTGAAAGGAACATAATGAAAAAATCAATCTGGTAGTCCCAATTTTGGGATCCAGGGGAAAATCTATGTGTATATTTGTTTTATGTGTTATGCTCTTGCTATTGTTTATTTTCTGTGTTTTAGAATTCATATTTAGGTAATTTCTATATAGGATTATAACCTACATTTGGTATCAGAGCTGTTTTGGCTTCAAGGGATACCTTTGTTGCTGAGGGTTTTGCTCAGGCCTGTGGTAGACCCTGTTCAGTGGGAGATCTGCGGGATCGATTTTGGTGGTGAAAGAAGATGTCAAGTAGTGGAAAGATAGATATCAAGAAATTTAATGGTCAAAGTTTTGATTTGTGGAAACTCACGATGGAGGATCCATTGGTGGATAAATATTAGTGGAGTGCAGTAGATCCAGGTACTAAACCAACGAGAGTGTCCGATGAAGAATGGAAGAAGTTGGTTCGAAAGGCAAAGAACACAATACGATTTTTTGTCTCATATTCAGTATTGTTGAATGTATCAGGGGAAGCTACAGCCAAGGATTTGTGGGACAAGTTAGGGACTTTGTACCAATCTAAGTCTCTGGTGAATGAACTGTTCCTGTGGAAAAAGATGTATAACTTGAGGATGAAAGATGGAGACTCGGTGACAGAACATTTGAACGCATTTAATACTATGCTAGGTCAGTTATTATCTGTTGATATTAAAATTTTAGATGAAGATAAGTGCATCAGTTTGTTGTGTTCTCTACCAGATTCGTGGGATAATCTGGTTATTGAAATAGGTAGCAATGCCACTGCCTTGCAGTTTGATGAAATAGTCTCATCCTTACTGATCGAGGAGATGAGACGGAAAAATATGGAGAGCCAGAATGGTGATGCCTTGTCTGTAAGATGAAGGTCCCAGAACATAAACAAAAATAAGTCATCGAGTGGGAGATATAAATCTAGAGAGAGATCTAAATCTCCAGGAAAACCTGTAAAGGTGTGCTGGAAATGCGGAAAGGAAGGGCACTACAAAAGGGAATGTAAATCTAAAGCTCCTAACAAAGGAAATGGATCTGATGATGCTCCTTCTGTAGAGGTGAAAACCACCTCTGATGAAGGTGGGGATGTGTACTTGGCTTCTTCAAGTACACATGTAGATCATGAGGCATGGTTGATTGACTCAGGTGCATCCTTTCACTTCACTCCCCATAGAGAGTGGTTTTGCGAGTATGAGAAATATGATGGTGTTGATGTCTTTTTGGGGGATGATAGGAAGGTTAGAATCATTGGTCGTGGAAAAGTTAAATTGAAGTTTCAAGGTGGAAGGGTTAGAACACTTCCCAGTGTTCTGCATATTCCCGCATTAGCCAAAAATGTGATTTTTGTAAGCAAGATGGATGATGCAGGTACAAAAACAGTGTTTGAGAAAGATACCTACAAGATGGTTCGAGGAGCACTGGTATTGATGCGGTGAGTTCAAATTGGAACTTTGTACAAGCTGCAAGGTAGCACTATTATTGATGGGTGCAACAGTTCCATGGTTCTGGAAAATGGAGCAGAAAATATAGTGGTCTCTGGAGAAAAGACCATGTTATGGCATCAAAGGCTTGGACATATTGGAGAGAAGGGCCTTCGAATACTTCATGGTAAAGGTATGGTAGAAGGTATGACTAATAGCTCTCTGGATTTTGATTTCTGTGAAAATTGTGTGTATGGGAAGCAGAATCGGGTGAGTTTCCCATCTGGTGGTAAAAGGGAGAAACATATATTAGAGGTTGTGCATAGTGATATGTTTGGACCTGTGAAGGTTCCATCACTATCTAAGTCTATGTACTCTGTATAATTTATAGATGACTTCTCAAGGAATACATGGATATATTTCCTTAAGAAGAAATCTGAAGTATTTGATAGGTTTAAATAATTTAAGGCTCTGGTGGAAAACCAGACAGAGAAGAAGATAAAGGTGTTGAGGACAGATAATGGTGGGCAGTTTTGCAAGAAGGAATTTGAAGAATTCTGTAAGAGGTGTGGCATAGCACGACAAAAGACTACTCCATAAACACCTGAGTAAAATGGAGTTGTACAAAGAATGAACAAGACGTTGATGGAAAGGGCAAGAAGCATGCTCAGGGGTTCCATTTTAGGACAGGAATTCTGGGTAGAGGCAGTGGAGACTGAATGTTACCTGGTGTTATCACTCAGGTTGTCCTTTTGATCAGCGCAAAAGGATATGGCCAAGGTAACCACAGACTAGTCTTTGGACTGCAGGTTCTAGCCCACCTGCAATCAGAGAGGGCTCTCTCTTTCTGATTTAGCTTTGTTGAAGATGATTTTAGGCTAGCTATTGAGTTCAAGGGGGTTTTGTTTATGTTTTGGTGGGAAGGATGATACTTTCAGGTAAAGAGGCAGGGATATGAACCATTGGGCCCAGATTCAAGGAGTAGGACTGCTGGTGCGTTTTCTTGGTCACCAGAAGGAAAATGGAGCAAGCTAGCTGTATATGAAACAATTATTTAAGGTAAAGAGATGGATTAAAGGCTAAGGAATGAGGGGCAATTAAGAATCTCTCATTCAAATTAGCAGAAAGAAAACAAATGAGCCCTATCTAGGAGCAGTTAAGAATTCCTAGATAAGAGTCATTCATATGTGAAAAAGATCAAACATGAGCCACAAAGGAATTCATGTTTATGCCTAAATCGAGAAGAAAACATTAAAAAGCCACAGAAACTAAGCATAGAGTGCAGCTAAGCAAATTCTGAACCAATCCTTCGTTCTGCAACTTGAGCTTATATGAAATTGAAATAACAGAGGTAAGAAGCACTTATTGATTCATACTGCAGCACAAGAATTTCACATTCAATTCTTCAGGCCATTAGACACAGAGCAGACAGTCATTTCTCCAAATCTTTTCAGCAATATTTGATTAAGTAAAACATCTCAGATATCTCGTGCGAGTCTCTCCTCTAGGTTATCAACCAACCAACCCTTAAAACAATCTAGAGGGTGGTATAAATAGGGAAAAAATATCCAAAATTTCCTATTACAACTTGACCTAAATAGGTCTGAAAGAAAATGATTACTTTAACCTAATCCTGTCCAGAAATAAATGCAAGAAAATATCTTTGAGCTGCGCTGAGGGTAGCCGTATCAAAACTGAGTTAATGTGTTGTCCTTGGTGGCTTGGTGCAGTGTTTCTGCAATAATTGTGCTTTGGGCTTTGATCCATTACTGTTCGGCGACTTTAAATGCTTTAACTATGATTTGAGAGCTTTAATGGGCTTACACCGCTTTATTTGACTTTGTTGGAGGCCATTCAATGCTAAGCTGTCTTGGGAAATGAAGATTTTGATTAAAACATCCAACTGATACTCTTTGCCGCTCCATCTTTCCTCTGATACTCTTTCACAGTTGAATCGGGCCATTTCTCTCTTTCGCTGTGTATGAAATTTTCAAATCAATAGTTAATGGCTGCTGTTCGGCCCGCTGTTGCTTTAAAAACTACGTTTTCCCCTTTCTAAATGCTTCGCGAAGAAAAACGGGTCATTCTGCGCCTTTCGGGCTTCCTGGGGGCTGCGCGATGAGGGTCTTTCCACTTTGGCCCATTTCCCGTAGCCATGCGCGATTAGCGCTAGTGAAAAACTGCCTCAGAATTTGAATCCGGGCTTCCTAAGCACGATTTTCATCTTCGCACCTTTTTTGCTGATGACGTCAGCATGACGTCAGCGGGTGGGACCCAGTACAACGGTGACGTGGCAGGGTGACATCAGCATGTACGGCGGGTGACGTGGCGGTACACGGTGGTAGTGATGTGGCAATGGTGAGTTGGCAGTATGGTGGCAGGAGGCTGACGCAGGCAGATGACGCGGTAGGATGACGTCACTGGGCGGAGGACGTGGCGCTAACGTCACCCAGGGGAGGGCGGTTTGGCGGTTTTGGGCGCACCGCCTTTGCACTGAAGCGGTTTGGGAGGAGGGAGCTCCGCCACACCTGGGAGGGCGACGCGTGGTGGGAGTACGACGGTAAAAACGCTGAACTCCCAGACGCTAACCCTCAGGCTATTGGCGCGAGAAAACACCCACCCATCGTAGATCTTGGGCGGGCCAGATTTAATGGTCGACGGGACAGGTAAGGTGACGGAAGGTTAGGGCGGGGACCCGCCCGCTATATTTAATTTTTTATATGGTGGGGGGGGGGGGTTTAAAACCTTAGGAAAGTGGGTTTTTGCGGGTTTTGCGCGCTGGGGTAGATATTTAGAGGCAAAACTTTATAATAAGGGCGGAAAAATAGGTTTTTCAGGGTTAGGATTTAGGGGAACTGGTTGTTATTCTGACCAGATGTCAGAGTAACTCCAGGACACGGATGGGCTAATTAACAGCCCCAGATGGACTGTTATTTCCCAGAACTTATACAATAGGGCTATAGTGCCGGGGATGGGGAATATGTACATAGGGGAATTTTATACATAGTTTTAGTAGGGGAAGGGGGGATAGATAGGGAGCTATATAATAGAATTAGTAGTTAATATGGAGGTGACCAGAAAGCACTAAGTATGTGACCTTAGGCTATTTTGGGGGAAAAGTGACTCATAGAGTGAAACAACAGGACTCCTAAGCAAAGAGGACCTTTACTCAGGAAAATATAATGGAAAATGATTAGACTAAGAGGAATCAAGCAGATCTTGACCTCTTCAGGGAAGTTAGTGAGTGATTTGGGGATAAGGGAGAATGGGGAAGTTAGAGATATCCATCTTGAGCTCCTCCAGATGAAAACTGCCTTCAACTTGTGATCTGAATAAATATGACATTTGACAACATGAAATGGATCACAAGCCATGATTCTGCAACCACACAGCTACCTACCCAGCCTACCTTCCTAACATTTTTTCTTCTTTTTGGGTGGGTGCACTTAGACTTGCAGACCCTGCTTTACAATTTTTCTTTTGACTGCCCTCCTATCTAAGTCTACCCTTATTTCTGCCAAGGGCCCAGATTAAGCAGTTGGGCTCCTTTGATTCTCTACCTATCTACAAATCTGCCAAGATTAAGCCGTTTGGTCAGATATCAATTCTCTATATTCTAAAACAAGAAATTGAAACCTACGGGGGGCAAGATTAAACTGTTTGGCCCTCCCTTTTATAGAACATTCTTCAAAAATGGTTAAGTCATCAAAATTGGAATACAGCAGTGGAACTTGGACTGGCACACTTTCATGGCCTTTTCTTTGGCCTCTTTTGGAAATACGGAACCTTGCAGCATGAAAGATGACATATTTGGCATGTAAAAAATGTCAATCATGAAATATGAACACCTGTTGCAACAGGAGGCTAATAGTGGCACCACTTGGGGATGGATTTTCTTTGTGAAAAGCCAAGAACAGCAGGTCAGACTGCCTTGATCTTCTATTGCCGCTGTGGACTGAAAAATTTCTTTGTTGGCTGCTAAAAGTGTGAAACTTTGAAGTATGAACAACCCTCTCCTCCACTGGATTACTGTGAACTGTGAAGCATCGCCTGCTTTCTTCTGCGTGCTTGATAATTATGTACAATGTTTTTTGAGCATGTGCCTTTGAAAAACATAGATCAAAACTGATGTATTTCCTTTAGCCTTGGTCTAGAAACAGTTGCTGATATGAAACTTAAGACTGCAAGACTACAAACAGCTTCTTTTTGCCATGAATTGTTGTGATGTGACAGTGCTACTCTTGCTGTTTTGTTGAGATTAGTGCAGAGACAGAGCTTTTTAAAATTGGAATACTTGCATTGGTTGTGTCTTCACAAGATTTACTGCTGCTCCTCTAACATTCGGAAAAATAAAACAAAGTGTTGTTATATACAAATATTATTGTACAAAAGATATATACAAAGCTGCATTGTATCCCTTAAAAGGGATCATGGTAATGTTTCAGCATACGGCCATTAACAGGGCCTTCTTCAGCAGTGCTGCCCTCTATAGATTTGAGAAAATATGTGTTATTTCCCTGAACAATAGAAATAACGAATGGCCCTTTCCATAAAAAATCAAACTTGGCATGTTTGCCCTTGTCTTCTCTTCGTGAATCCCACCTTAGAACTTTGTCACCAATGTAGAAATCCTCAGCCTTAACTCTCTTATCAAACATCTTTTTGAGCTTCTCTTGCAAAGTTTGAGCTCTGTCATAGATCTGTTCTCTGGTTTGCTGAAGATGAATCGTCTGATTGATTCTTTGTTGGATGTCATTTGGTTCAGCCTGAATCTCTTGTAACAATCTGATAGTAGGGATGCCCAACGATGAAGGAAATCTGGCCTCCATGCCATATACTAGCTCATAAGGGCTCATCCCAATAGATTTCTTTGTTGAAAGTCTATCTGCCCATAGGGCATTCACCAACCTTTTGTGCCAGTTCTTCTTGTTTTCTTCTAGCACTTTCTTTATGATGTTGATGAGGGTTTTGTTGGATGATTCGGCCAAGCCATTACCTTGAGGGTAATAAGTTGTAGAGTGGCCCAAGGTAATATGAAATTGGTGGCAAAAATTGATCATCTTCTTGGATTTAAAAGCAACAGTGTTATCAGTAATGATCTTTTCAGGGTAGCCAAATCTAGAAAGGATGTTGCACTCAAGGAATTGGATAATGATGGTGTCATTGGCCTGCCTACACGGGATGGCTTCAACCCACTTAGTGAAATAGTCGGTGGCTGTTAAAATCCACTTGTACTGGCCTGAGGAAGAGGGATGGATTTCTCCAATGAAGTCAAGACCCCATTGTTGAAAAGGCTTTTCGGTTGAGATGGGTTTAAGGGGCAAGGGCAACAGCTTTATTTTGCCCTCAAAGATTTGGCATTTGTGACATGACATGGCAAACTTCTTTACATCTGCAAAAAGAGAGGGCCAATAGAAACCAGCCCTTAAAATTTTATCAGCAGTGGACTTCCAATATAGATGTCCTCCACAGTCACCTGCATGGAATTCTTTCATGACTTTGTCAGTTTTACTCATGGTTAAACAATTAAGCAATATACCTTCATGATTTCTCCAGAATAATGCACCATCTATGACACAAAACTTTAAAGCCTTCATTTTCAAAAATCTTTTCTTGGTTCTGGAAAATCCTGGGGGAGAAAATAGGTTTAACAGTACAAAACATATATCAGCATACCATGGGGATTGCAAAAAGGTTTCACTGATCTGTGGAGTCGCCAGCTCCTATTCATTGTCCAGTTGGTTAATGTCCAAGGCTTGAAAGTTTGTTCCGGACATCAGTTTGGCTAAACCTTGTCCCTTTATCAGTTTGGTTGGTTTTATTTCTATGTCATACTCAAGGATGTTTGCAATCCACTTGCCTCTTTTTCCTTCTAATCCCTCTTGGGTTAGTATGTCTTTTACAACAGCACTTGGGACATAGGAAATCACATGTGAATATAAAATGTACACTCTGAAATCCTTGATGGCCTTGACAAGGGCATAGGCCTGCTTTTCCATGATTGGGTATTTCAAAGGGGCATCTCTTAAGGCTCGGATGAAAAATGAAATTGGCTTTTTAGCTCCCTGTTCATCCTTTTGCAAAAGGACAGCAGCTATAGTATGATCAGATGCAAAAGAAAATATGATAAAATCTTTGTCAAACTGCGGGCTGGTGAGGACAGGGGTTTGGGTTAAGGCAGATTTGATGCTCTCAAAGGCTTGCTTGGTCTCAAGAGACCATTTTACCTGAGCATCCTTTTTTAACATGTTGCTTAACAGTCTTATCAGCTCGGCTAGATTTGGGATGAATCTCCTTAGGAAATTGATCTTTCCAAGGAAAGCTTGTAGCTCCTTGATGTTTCTTGGATATGGGATTTGGAGGATGGCTTGAATTCTTTCAGGATCAATTCTAATCCCATCCTTTGATATGATGTGGCCAAGTAATTTTCCTTCTTCAAGGCCAAAAAGAGATTTCTTGGGATTCAAGGAAATGCCATATTTCCTACATGTCATGAATATTTGCCTCAAATGTTTTAGGTGCTCCTAATCAGATTTAGAAAATGGAGTCAAGTCGTCAAGGTAGACCACTAGGAAATCATGTATTTCCTTGGAAAATGCAATATCCATTGCTCTTTGAAAGGTAGCACCAGCATTTTTAAGTCCAAATGGCATCTTTACATACTTAAATGTTCCCCACGGTGTGGTAAAGGCTATCTTGTCTTGGTCATCCGGTGAACAAGTATTTGATTGAAACCTGAAAAGCCATCTAGCAAAGAGATTCTAGATGACCCCACTACTCTTTGTAGGATGTGGTCCATCTTGGGCAAGGGATAGTGGTCTTTTAGGGAGACTTGGTTTAAATTTCTCAAATCTACACAAAGTCTAATCTCACCTGTCTTTTTTCTTGTGGGAACAAGATTGGACTCCCATTCAGAAAATCTGATGGGTGCTATTATACATGCTTCAAACATTCTCTTTACTTCCTTCTCAATCAGGGGAAGAAGCATAGGGTTGATTCTCCTCAGTTTCTGTTTGAAGGGTTTCTGGTTTGGTTTTAAGGGAATGGTGTGTTGGATTACTGAGGTGTCATAGGACTTCAAGTCCTCATAACTCCAAGAAAATACATCTTGGAATTCTTTAAATAAATCAATATACTTGGGCTTTTGATCAGGTGGCAAATTTTTGGACAGTTTGATCATTTTTGGCTTCTCTGCTGTCCCAATGTTGTGTTCCTCTATATCAGAATTCAATGGTTGCATTTTTGGTTTTTTAGGAACATCATTTGCATCAAACATGTCTTCTAATGGAGTTAGGCCAGCAGGCAAAAAGTTATCCTTTAAGTCAATGATCTCTGCCTCTGTTTTGGCAATTTCCTCCAAATGCATCTGTTTCAGCTCTTCTATGTTTGTATTGTCAAAAACAGTTGGGTTTAGGATTTGTTTGGCTGTTACAGCTGTTACAGCCTGCTGATTTTCATTTGTTTGCTGTTGTTCATCCGTCATAGCATCCATGTCAATGTTAATATTTGAAAACTCATGCTCAAGAGTAAGGAAATTGTTAATCTGGGCATCATTCTCGAATACTTGCCAATCTTTAACATTATTTGGGATAGCAGGCCTATGTTTTATCTCAGCAGTAAAGTAGTGGTTTGGCTCAAAGGGAAGCTTGCATGTACTAGCAAAAGTGGCTAGGCTGTGTGCATGAATGTTATGATCTCTTGAGATTTTGGCAAGCTTGGATTCAGTGAATGCATTGAGTATATTAGTGGAGGCCCTCATTCTATTGTCATTAGTAACAAAGTTACCTTTCATCTGTTGTATGATTAAATCAGAGTCACCTAGAATAGACACTTTTGCAACTCCTAGAGCTTTGAGCAGTTTAAGGCCTAGAAGCAGAGCCTCATACTCTACCATGTTGTTTGTGCATTTGAAATTTAGTCTGTAGGCATGGCCTTCTGCATGACTGTTATGTGTGTTGTGAATCCATACACCTGCCCCTGCTCCTAATTTGTTAACAGAGCCGTCAAACTCTAAATACCATGTGATTTCTTGCTTGTGGTTAGTACTAAGAGTTTCAGCCATTTCAGGATTGGGCAGATTTGAAATTTCTGTTTGGGGAGGTTCTTCTTGTAAGTTGGTTGCCTTGATTGTTTTGACAATTTTATCAGTATGGGCCACTGATTCTTCATTGATGTGTATGTCTTGTTCTAGAGCCAGCGGCTCATCATCAGTGGGAGGACCTGTTTCATCATTAAACAAAATAAAAGAATCCATATCGGAATGGATTGAGTAAATGGGAAAATTTTCAGGCTTGCTCTCACTACTTACCACATATTTCATGAGTGTTTCTCTGTATAGTCTCTTTGGTTGCCCAAAGACTGAAATAGTGGCATAGGAGAGGTCTAATTGAAGGGATCCTTGGAGCTTTGCTCCCCATGATCTTGATAGGAGCATACCGTACTTTGGTGGGATGTCAGCCACCACCACATCCATGAGGATGGTCTTGTTGGGATATTGGACTAAGGAGACACACAAGTCTTTGATGAGGCCTAAACATTTGACTTGACTTGAGTCAAATGAGAATAAATCTTTGTAGGGCCTTGTGATATCAAGGTTCAGCTTTTCCATAACTGCTTTGGGCATAAGATTGTGCGATGCTCCTGAGTCAAACATAGCGTTGTGCAAAACTTTGTCATGTATATGCAAACTGACATAAAAGGGTGAAATAGGTCCATATGTTGACTTTCCATTAACTTCTGGACCAAACAGCAGTTCAGGGGTATCATCTAAAACATTTACATCATCCTTGTTCTCTGGGATTTGAAGTGATCTTTGAATTTGTTGCCTATACACATCATGTTTGGCAAGTTCTGAGAGGGGGATGGATATCTTAAGTTTTCCAATCTCCGCCTCTAAATTAAATGGCTTTTCCAATGGAGTCTTGGTGTTGATAATGGGAGTTTTTTCTTCTTCATTTGAATTATCAGCGATTTTCTCTTGTTTATCAGCGTTATGGGAATTGATTGCTTGCGGTTTCTCTGTTTTAGGAGAGCTTTTTGGAACACTGGTCGAATTTTGCTCAGAGGAAGAAGGTGGCAGAGGCTGATCAATAGAAGGCTGCATTTTTGTTATGTCTTCTATAGTCACTTGATGCGGGTTTGGGACGGGTATATCAGTTGGTTCTGTTATAATAGCCTTGCCTTTAATCTTGTTGGGCTGTTTGCCATCCTTTGGTTTGCTAGGTTCAGAAATATCAATGGTCCTAGTTCTCAGCTTATATTGTTTGTGTACTTCATACACAGCAGTATCATAACCTTGTTTAAAATCAAAAGACTCACCAGACTTAGTCTAAAATTGACTATAGTCATGCTCATCTTGGTCTTCTTAGCTCAGGAAAGTTTGATGCTCACCCTTTAGATCCATCAGATTCATGTGAGTGTCTTCTATGGGTTCACTAGAAGTGGATGCCTCAGCATAGTTTTCTTGGAAAGGGGGTCTTATGTCATGGTCTGGGCTTGACCTACCAGCATTTGTGTTCTGCGTTTTCCTAAAGTTTGGGTTCCTTATGGTATTGGACTGTTGTCCTTCCCATGATGATTTCCTCTCAACACTCTCTACTCTGTCTCCTAGCCTTTGCATGCCACTGATAATAGCATCAAGCTTTTGCTCTAAGGCTGAGGGTTCTTCCTTTGAAGGTGGTTCTTCTTTCCATTCTAGCTCTGTTTCTTTTGGCAATTAGGTTGGCCTCTACGCTAACAACAACATTTTGCATGTTTGCAAGGGTTTGAGGGGCTCTTTCCTTTAACTGGTATGCCATATCCGGGTCAAATCCATCAGGGAATTTAACAAAGCAAGGTCAGGTGGTGGTCTTAAGTTCTGTGGTATTGCATTATAGACATTATTGAACCTTGCACAGTACTCCAAAATAGTCCCTTGAGGACCTCTTTTAATTGTATCATATTCAGCTAGTATGTGCAAGGGGTCTTTCTTTTTCTCCCATCTGTTGGTAAAGGATTGGTAAAGCTCATCCAAAGTGGTTATAGAATTTGCAGCAAGTGATCTGAACCAGGTTCTTACATCACCTATTAAACTTTGAACAAAAATTTTCATTCTTACACTGTCATCATTTATCTCGTAGTTCTAAAAATAGTCTTGCATCTTCTTGGTATGCTGTAGGGCTGTGCAAGGATCGGTACTATCAAAATATGTGATTTTAGTTTGGTAATCTTGTGGCAAAGCCCCAGGATTAGCAGGTAGTTGCAGGGGTGCATATCTATTGGCCATATTCATAGGGATAAGTGGAACAATAGGAACAACAGGGACAACTGGAACAGCTGTGACAACAGTAGTGGTAATAGGAGTATGTGCAGTGAATGAAGGTGTGGAAGGAGTGCTTTGAGATGTGGATGATAAACAAGGGGAAATAGGGGTTGAATGAAATAAAACCTTGACAGGAGTTGGAACACAGCTAGGGTGAATTGCTTCAGGGCTATTATCAACAAAATCTTCTTGCCTTTCTTGCTTCCTAAGGATCTTTGGGATTAAGTTCAGATTTTCAAAAGAAGCTGGGGGATTTGGGTTGGATTTGACCTAGTATAATGAGAATTCCTTTTGGGAGCCAGATTCTGAATTTTTTTTGGTATTTTGTGTGAATGGTTTTAGAATTAGCAAGGAACTGATCCGATTTTGGAATAGCTGTGTATAGTTTAAAACTAGCATGAAGATTGACTGAAGCAGCGTTTATTTACTTCTGTTAATGCAAAGCAAAAACAGTTGCAAAGGCTTCTTGGCTTATATTCAGGCTTCATCTGTAGTTTTAAGGAATATACAACAATTAGAAAATCGATTTATCCCCAGTGGATTTTTCCAACCTGTTTTATGAAATTAACTGAGGATGTTCCCCAGCGGAGTCGCCATTATGTTATCACTCAGGTTGTCCTTTTGATCAGCGCAAAAGGATACGGCCGAGGTAACCACAGACCAGTCTTTGGACTGCAGGTTCTAGCCCACCTGCAATCAGAGAGGTCTCTCTCTTTCTGATTTAGCTTTGTTGAAGATGATTTTAGGCTAGTTATTGAGTTCAAGGGGTTTTTTTTAAGTTTTGGTGGGAAGGATGATACTTTCAGGTAAAGAGGCAGGGATAGCATGAAAGTTTTAGAACCATTGGGCGTGGGGTCAAGGAGTAGGACTGCTGGTGCATTTTCTTGGTTGCCAAAAGGAAAATGGAGCAAGCTAGCTGTATATGAAACAATTATTTAAGGTAAAGAGATGGATTAAAGGCTAAGGAATGAGGGGCAATTAAGAATGTCTCATTCATATTAGCAGAAAGAAAACAAATGAGCCCTATCTAGGAGCAGTTAAGAATTCCTAGATAACAGTCATTCATATGTGAAAAAGATCAAACATGAGCCACAAAGGAATTCATGTTTATGCCTAAATCGAGAAGAAAACATTAAAAAGCCACAGAAACTGAGTATAGAGTGCAGCTAAGCAAATTCTGAACCAATCCTTCGTTCTGCAACTTGAGCTTATATGAAATTGAAATAACAGAGGTAAGAAGCACTTATTGATTCATACTGCAGCACAAGAATTCCACATTCAATTCTTCAGACCATTAGACACAGAGCAGATAGTCATTTCTCCAAAGATTTTCAGCAATCTTTGATTAACTAAAACATCTCAGATATCCTGTGCGAGTCTCTCCTCTAGGTTATCAACCAACCAACCCTTAAAACAATCTAGAGGGTGGTATAAATAGGGAAAATATATCCAAAATTGCCTATTACAACTTGACCTAAACAGGTCTGAAAGAAAATGATTACTTTAACCTAATCCTATCCAGAAATAAATGCAAGAAAATATCTTTGAGCTACGCTGAGGGCAGCTGTATCAAAACTGAGTTAATGTGTTGTCCTTGGTGGCTTGGTGCAGTGTTTCTGCAATAACTGTGTTTTGGGCTTCGAGCCATTGTTGTTCAACGGCTTTAAATTCTTTAACTGTGATTTGAGAGCTTTAATGGGCTTACACCGCTTTATTTGACTTGGTTGGAGGCCATTCAATGCTAAGCTGCCTTGGGAAATGAAGATTTTGATTAAAACATCCAACTGATACTCTTTGCCGCTCCATCTTTCCTCCGATACTCTTTCGCAGTTGAATCGGGCTGTTTCTCTCTTTCGCTGTGTATGAAATTGTCAAATCAATAGTTAATGGTCGTTGTTCGGCCCTCTGTTTCTTTAAAAACTGCGTTTACCCCTTTCTAAATGCTTTGCGAAGAAAAACGGGTCATTCTGCGCCTTTCGGGCTTGCTGGGGGCTGCGTGATGAGGGTCTTTCCACTTTGGCCCATTTCCCGTAGCCATGCGCATGAAAAACTGCCTCAGAATTTGAATCCGGGCTTCCTAAGCACGATTTTCGCCTTCGCGCCTTTTTTGCTGATGACGTCAGCATGACGTCAGCGGGTGGGACCCAGTACGACGGTGACATGGCAGGGTGACGTCAGCAGGGTGACGTCAGCATGTACGGCGGGTGACGTGGCGGTACACGGTGGCAGTGACGTGGCAATGGTGAGTTGGCAGTATGGTGGCAGGAGGCCGACGCAGGCAGATGACGCGGTAGGATGACGTCACTGGGCGGAGGACGTGGCGCTGACGTCACCCAGGGGAGGGCGGTTTGGCGGTTTCGGGCGCACTGCCTTTGCACTGAAGCGGTTTGGGAGGAGGGGGCTCCGCCACACCTAGGAGGGTGATGTGTGGCGGGAGTATGATGGTAAAATCGCCGAACTCCCGGACGCTAACCCTCGGGCTGTTGGCGCGAGAAAACACCCACCCACCGTAGATCTTGGGCGGGCCAGATCTAACGGTCGACGGGACAGGTAAGGTGACGGAAGGTTAGGGCGGGGACCCGCCCGCTATATTTAATTTTTTGTATGGCGGGGGGGGTTTAAAACCTTAGGAAAGTGGGTTTTTGTGGGTTTTGCACGCCGGGGTAGATATTTAGAGGCAAAACTTTAGAATAAAGGCGGAAAAATAGGTTTTTCAGGGTTAGGATTTAGGGGAACTGGTTGTTATTCTGACCAGATGTCAGAGTAACTCCAGGACACGAATGGGCTAATTAACAGCCCCAGATGGACTGTTATTTCCCAGAACTTATACAATAGGGCTATAGTGTCGGGGATGGGGAATATGTACATAGGGGAATTTTATACATAGTTTTAGTAGGGGAAGGGGGGATAGATAGGGAGCTATATAATAGAATTAGTAGTTAATATGGAGGTGACCAGAAAGCACTAAGTATGTGACCTTAGGCTATTTTGGGGGAAAAGTGACTCATAGAGTGAAATAACAGGACTCCTAAGCAAAGAGGACCTTTACTCAGGCAAATATAATGGAAAATGATGAGACTAAGAGGAATCAAGCAGATCTTGACCTCTTTAGAGAAGTTAGTGAGTGATTTGGGGATAAGGGAGAATGGGGAAGTTAGAGATATCCATCTTGAGCTCCTCCAGATGAAAACTGCCTTCAACTTGTGACCTGAATAAATATGACATTTGACAACATGAAATGGATCACAAGCCATGATTCTGCAACCACACAGCTACCTACCCAGCCTACCTTCCTAACATTTTTTCTTCTTTTTGGGTGGGTGCACTTAGACTTGCAGACCCTGCTTTACAATTTTTCTTTTGACTGCCCTCCTATCTAAGTCTACCCTTATTTCTGCCAAGGGCCCAGATTAAGCAGTTGGGCTCCTTTGATTCTCTACCTATCTACAAATCTGCCAAGATTAAGCTGTTTGGCCAGATATCAATTCTCTATATTCTAAAACAAGAAATTGAAACCTAGGGGGGCCAAGATTAAACTGATTGGCCCTCCCTTTTATAGAACATTCTTCAAAAATGGTTAAGTCATCAAAATTGGAATACAGTAGTGGCACTTGGACTGGCACACTTTCATGGCCTTTTCTTTGGCCTCTTTTGGAAATATGGAACCTTGCAGCATGAAAGATGACATATTTGGCATGTAAAAAATGTCAATCATGAAATATGAACACCTGTTGCAACAGGAGGCTAACACCTGGTCAATAGATTAGCTTCATCATCGTTAGAAGATAAGACTCCACAAGAGATATGGACTATTAAGAAACCCTCTCTTTCACATCTGAGGGTATATGGATGTGATGCATATGTACATGTTCCAAAGGAGAAATGAATAAAGTTGGATATTAAATCTGAAAAGTGCATCTTTATTGGGTATAAGGATGGTTTAAAGGGTTATAAACTTTGTAACCCAGTAACAAGAAAGGTTGTATACAGCCGAGATGTGGTGTTCAGAGAGGTGAAAGATGTTATTAAACATGGAGTCCAACCAAAGGAACCTGAGAAGATAGAGTTTGAGATAAAGGAGGAAGAATCAAACTCTATAGCAGAAGAGGAATCAGAAGATGAACATCCACAAACTCTGGTTGGGAGAAGATCAATTCGAGAAAGAAGGTAGCCAGAAAGGTATAGTCCATCTACTTTCTATTCAAATTTTTCTTTATCTATTAATTTTGATGATCCCAAAACTATGAAGGAAGCAATAGATTCAGAGGATGGAAAAATCTGGAAAGAGGCCATGATTGATGAAATGTCATCTTTGCAAAAAAATGAGGCTTGATATCAGGTGGAGTTTCCAGCTGGAAGGAAACCCATTGTCAGTAAATGGGTGTTCAAGAAGAAGACAAATGCAGAAGGAAAGGTGCAGAAATACAAAGCTCGGTTGGTAGCAAAAGGTTATTCCCAGGTCCCGGGAATTGATTTTGGTGATATTTTTTCTCCTGTTGCCAAGGTAGCTTCTATTAGATTACTTTTATCTGTTGCTACTACTTTTGATTTTGAGGTAGAATAGATGGATGTGAAGACAACATTTCTTCAAGGGGATCTAAAAGAGAAGATCTACATGAAGCAACTTGAAGGCTTTGTGGTGAAGGGTAAGAAAAAACTAGTATGAAAGTTAAAAAAGTCTTTGTATGGGTTAAAACAGTCACCAAGGATGTGGTATCAGAAATTTGATACATTTGTAGGAGGACTTGGCTTCACCAGAATAAAAGCATATCACTGTGTGTATTTTAAATTAATTAGTGACCATGTTATTTATCCGGTCTTGTATGTGGATGATATGTTGCTGGTTGGAAATGACAAAGAAATTATCCAGGATTTGAAGACCCAATTGTCCTCCAAATTCAACATGAAAGATCTTGGTGTTGCAAACTATATTTTGGGCATGGAAATTAAAAGAGATTGGGTAAAGAGGAAGCTCTGGTTAAACCAGAGGAAGTATGTCGAGACAATATTGTAGAGGTTTAATATGTAGGATAGTAAACCGGTGAAGGTTCATATTCCTATACGTGTGAAGTTATCTGCTGAACAGTGTCCCAAGACACAATAAGAGCAAGAGGACATGTCCCATGTTCCATATGCAAGTGCAGTTGGTAGCCTGATGTATGCGATGGTATGTACTAGACCAGACATTGCACATGCAGTGGGAGTATTGGTCTTTGCAGAGTATACCCTAGTTGGCATCATACCCTCAAGCATGCCATCTTGATGGGAATACCGCTCCTCATTTTGACCAACGATTTGAGAGTGTACTAGGGGTGTACAACCCAAGTTCATTATGATGTAGGTGTTCTACCATTGATGGGAAGATTAGTAGGCAATAGGAGGGTTGAGATAACCCAGTATGATTCCGGGTTGAGGATGTACTCCCCTGTGAGGCGATTTATCCTATTGCTCGGTATGGGTGGAAGCTATTTCCATTTCGAGATGTGCTCCCTGATGATGTACTCTCCGATGACGATTGATGATGACACTACGGATGGAAACCCAATATAAGAGATTCCAGACAACAACCTGATGGATAGAGGGTGGTAGACTAAGCTCCCCTCCGGTAACAAATTATTCTTCTTGTAGATCAGAGAAAGTTTCAGCAGTTAGAGTTAAGCATAGATAGTCAAGCATTACAACAACTTGACAAGATGATATAAAGATAAGGGCAAGTGGAATTATCCCTAGTTGAGAGGGAGTGTTAATTTTTTCAACTGCGGTAAAATTCCACATTGGATAACTCAGATGACCAAGATGATGCTTGCATTAAATTACTCTTTTCGAGAGGATCAAAATGGACCTAAAGATCACTTGATTCGGTCAAGCGGAAGTTAAGTTTTAAATTATTTTGTTAATTCATTCATTATGGAAAGGGTCGACCCTAACCACTTGGGTAACTCCTTGGGTCATTCTTAACCCCAAGTAAACCCTCAAGACGCCTATAAAAGGAAGCGACCTCAAGCTCATTTGGACACACACTCAAGTTATGTTTTTATTTCTTCTACTTTGTCTTGGCTCACATAGGTTCATCAATGAAAGTCCTCATTGGGTCTGAGATCACAGGCGAAAGGTTTGCTCTGAGTTAGGGTATTCTGGATCTCTGTCATTGGCACAGATATAAAGTTTTTCATCCATAGTTGCTGGCACAGAGTGGGTAAGAGAGTGACTTTGGATCTCTAGTTGCTTGGAGGAAGTTCAGAGGGAGTTACTTTGCATTCAGAAGGTTTTGTTCTCTGGTTGTTGGCTTCAAGTATCCCAGGAAGTGACTTTCCTTTTTCGGTCACTTAAATAGCACTGCATGAGTGTGACTTTTCCTTGATTGGTCGCTTGGATAATCCGACAAGGGAATCCATAGTCGTAGGCACAAAGACCTCCTGGGAGCGACTTTGTTGTTAGAGTCGCCCGCATACTGTCTTCGTGAGTGCGAATCTAAAGTTTTCCGTCGCACACATATAGTGTTGATGATAGCGACCTAGTTGAGATTTGGGGTTTTGACATCTTGACATCAGTGATCCGTGGATTTAGGTTTCACTATTGTATATCCATAGATCTGAGTATCTATGCTATTATAGAAGATTTATAGATCTGTTTTATTGTTACCTACTACTTATTATATGTATTGGGCTCATTGTACTCACTGCTGTAACTTTTTATAAAGAAGAAGAAGATTTGAAAGGGTTTCCCTCCTGTGAGGTTTTTCCCTGGTCTTGGACCAATCTGCTATCTCTTATGGTTGTGTGCTATTGTCTTCTCTATCACTATTCCTATTGTTCATACTTCAGTTACGTTTATGATTGATTATACTGCTAATAATTGGATGCACTGTTAATAAAAAGGATAAATTGGGCTATAGTAACTGATACAACATTGAACAATCTAAAAATTTAACAGAAATGACATTCAAACTAATACCAAAAAGCCTCCAAATCTGTGTCAAGATCATTTCATAATTTCTTTTGATGTAGACGTAGTCTCTAGACCTAGGTGACCTACTAACAATGACTTAGAACGAGACCAACCAACTCACAATAACCAAGGATTTGTAAAGCATGATTCTTGTACTTTTCCCAAGTGACTAAAGACTTCCCATGATTTCCCTTTGTAAGGAAAAAAAATGACTTTAGACAATAGAATCTTAACAAAATAAACACCTTTACATGATACTTAATCTAAACCTAGACCTCTTTAAACAATAATAGTCAGGTCATCATGACTAATATTTACAAATTGACTTTAGATAAATAGAAAGACTAACATGACCAAGATTCCTGAACATAGGACCCTAACAGGTATGTTATATGGCTAAGAACCTCAGTGGATTAGAGGTTGACTATTTCTATATGATGATTTTTGTTATCATGACCTTCCTTATGATTACTTGTGGTTAATGGCCAATATCTTCCTGGTTCAAGGAATGGTGCATAGTATGTAGGAAGGCTAGTCAAATCTTGTAATGGCTATTAATTTAATCTGAAAGGCTATAGAATCAATTTAACTACTTGAATTAAGTGAATTCAAGGACAAATGTTATGTGCTAGAACTTTGGGGCATGATATTCTATCCCTATGAATCTATTAGAGAATGATGTGTTTTGATTTATTGCTTATGTAAGTAGGAGTTTGGTGTAGCATGGTGATTGTTGGTTGAATGATGACTGCTTGATTGTGCAAGTGGGTGCTAGGTGTAGCATTTTGATTAAATGGTTATGTGTTGATTTTATATTTTATGCATATCCATGATGCATTACATACGTATAAATTATGAAGACGGTATATGCTTATGTGTTACAGGGTTTTCTATCTGGCACATTAGAGATTGTAGAAGGCATAATTTCTGACCTTAACAAGAAGGTTTATATTTGAAATTGATAATGATGGTGGATAAAGAGGCTAATTTTAATTAATGCTGATAGTCTTGGTAAAAGACTGATTTTTTGACCTATGAAGGCATGATGGTAAATAAGCTGATATATACATGTGCATGTAAAATTATTATTTTTGAAAAATTACGCTGAGATATAAAATATGCCTATTTATGTCTTGGACTTTGAGATATGTGTGCAGCTACAGGGCATCATTCTTAGCATAACATGGCAAGGCAACAACCAATATATGTATATAGTTTATATATGCACCAAAATTTCAATGTGTATGGTTGTGCAAAGGAAGATCGACAAAATAAGAAAATAGTAACTCATGAGAGCTCTCAAACACTTAGAACAACAATGTATATTGCTTGAAGAGGAAGGAGGAGGGAGAATCCTCTAATGGCCTTTGATTTGCATACATACTTGAAATTTGAATTGAAAAGGACCCTTCATGGATCATTAGGGGGCTGTTGAAATCTTTAAGCGCCATGAAAACATGTGGAAAGTGCTTGGATTGAAATTGAACCCATATATGTATTTAATGTGGTGAATGATACATGGACCATTGAGTGTATGGGGACTAAGTCAATTTTTGGATGGATGGTTGTTTATATATTTTATGCCTTATTGATTGGATGATTATCTCCATGTTTAATTTTGATTGTTTTTTTTGTCTTGACTATTGATCATGAGCATGACCATGCTACCTTGTTGTGATTTCCTATCATTGTTAGGAATTTTTCTTTATTTTATTTTTATTGTCTTCTATCCCTTCTGATTCTTTCCTTCTATGTCTTTGGCCTTGGGATTGTTGGGTGAAATAAAGTAATGGCACTTTGGGGGAAGAGCTAAGTGGAACCCAACAGGGAATGTAAGACCCAAATATAGCGATGTATATGAATAAAGGGAAGTGGGAGATAAGAAAAGAGGACTTAACAACTAGATGAACATTTTGGGTCCATATGAACAAGGTGAACTATAACATGACAACCATGAGAATCGAAAAAAAAAAGAGAGGAACTCTAAACCTAGAAATTGCATGGCTGATGTGTGTGTGTGTCTGTGTGTACTAATGCATTATTTGTGTTATGACGAAGTGAAGGAATAATGATGTTGTCTATTGATGGGAATTGTAATTACCATGTTTGGGTAATTGGTAACGCTACTAATTGGGTTCCAGGAAACATGAAACACCATTAAGCAAGTGGGAAGGAAAGGCCATTTCCATAAGCTATGTTGTGGTGATGCTCCTGAGAGATGTAATGAGTAGAAATAAAGAAAATATAAGCAGGATGAAGCCTACCAATCTGTGAAAAAATTGAGAAAGAATTACAAAGTTTGATGAATTGTTGGTTCTTGTAGAAACAAAAATATCAACTGATAGTGCTAATGATGGCATCAAGGAAAAACGTAAAAAGAAAGGAATTTGGGTAACAAATTCCTTGGTAGAATTGGGAACTACTATTCTTAGTTTTATGCATACCTTGTGAAGGTGCAAGGAGTTCTCTAAACTCTGACCTCATGGACATATGTGAATATGTGTTGTAATTATGAACTTATTGATGATTTAACGAAAAGACATTGTGACTGACCGATTCTTGTCAGGGATCATTCTCGTGGAAGAATGATTAGTTATATTTATTTTATGCATACACATATGAATGGCTTGTTTGGGATAAAATAAGGTTAGCCAATGAGATTCCATGTCATGTGAGGAATCCTGAGAAAGTGGGGATTCTTCTTGTTAATTATTTTATTATCATGTGATCATGAATTTTATGTGCCCATGTTGTATTTTGTCGATGGCAAGGAAACATTGATGGTTGTGTCAGTAGGTATATTAACTACTAACCATAATCCTTGATCACAGGATTGGACATGTACTCCACTAAGCACCATGCTAATGCCAAAGGAGAGATCAGTTGAGTAGAGATGCTCAGATGACAACCAAGATAAAAAACCTAGAAGGCTTGCTAGCTAAGAATCACAAAGTAGTGGTTGTGCACCTGAGGCTGATAAACCCACTGGAGACTTGTTGGTTGAGAAATTTTGAGAGGTTGAGGTACCCCAAGGCTAGTGGGATGATAACACTAAATGTATCATAGGGGAAATGTTGAGAAAACATGTGGAAGCACCACTAAGAAGTTGTTCGTAAAGTGCACCCTTATTCCTACATGAGTAACACAATTGAAAAACCTCCTTATTTATACATATCTCAAAGCTAAATTGAGACTCTCTATGCTCTACATGAACCCTTGCATTATTTTGTAGCCACTTTGGTCTAACAATGAGGAGCTGTTAAGAACACTTGAGAAATGGGATTTGTTATTTATGTGTGCATGAATGGTTGAGAAACCACCCCAAGGGATGGATTTGAAGAAGAAACTAACTGAAAATCGCATGAAGTGGAAACACTACATTGAGTGGTTAATTTGGAGTTGTACTAGATGTTGTGCCTTGGGGGATGAGAAAAAATTTAGATGAGATATGAGCTATGTTGAGTGCTTGTCTTGGGTCTGAGAAAAAATTAGATAGTTCAACTTAAAGTTATGATTTGTAGTAGCTTGAATTTATGATCTAATATGATTTTTTTGTGTTATGAAGTGAATTACAATTACATAGTTCACCTCATGAACAAAATTGTTGATAGAAGTATGATTTAAAATTGTTGAGAATTTCCTTATGATGAATCTCATGAAAAATTCATGTGCTTATGATGAAGGAAAATCATGGAACTTCCAACACGAGCATATGAGGATGAATGTAGGACAAACAATAATAGCTTGAAGATATCAATGTGAGTAGCAATGTGTTGGAGTTAAATACTTGAGGAACAAGGCCATTGTGGTACACTAACACTCAATAACATCCACTGATTTCCATGAAGCATGCCATGATAACTATGATGGTGTTGAAGGAGGGACGTGCCTTGGTTATGAACTCTTATGATGCAAGGAAACCTTGCTAAGGGGTGGATCTCCCGAGGGATTGTGGAGTAGAGAAGGGGATGCCTGAAATTGGAAAATGAGTGATGACACAAAAGAGGAATCAAATTGCTTGAGGGACTGGGATTCATAGGAGGGGATGCCAACAAATAAATTGGTTTTAAAATGGTCATGGGAATGGCTGGTTGGAATTAGAAGCACATTGGGTGTGTCTTGGGAAGTAATGAGTTGGAACTATTCATTGAAGAAACAAGGAGCACAATGGACAACAATGTTGGGTATTGGAGGCAGGAAGCACTCTAGGAAAGAAAAAATTATCAAGATAGTTTGAGTGCAACAAAAGCAATAAAAATAACAAAATATCCACTGAAATGTGGTTGATCGAATGGAGTTATGCTCATTGAGTTACTATGCAAGCAACCGTGTATGTAAGAGATAATTGTAACTGAGCTATGCTTATAAGGCTCACAATGATGTTGTACTTGGTTTAAAGAATGTTTCTCTTTTGTGTTTGGATATAGAACAATGAGGACAATGTTCATCTAAGGGGGTGGGGTTTGTGATAACACCTCGAATTAACCTCTCTCGCAAACATTGTTATGGATAGTGAACCCATTTAAATTATATTAAATAAGATGAACGACATGAGAGGGACAAATATTCAGAGCTTGTGGAGGTGAAGGGGGAAGACCCTTTTTTTTGGTGAACGGTGCCCACAGTTAAATCATCCTGGGTACCTTGTGATTGAAAAACTCCATAGGGAAACACAATTAGGAGAATAGGCATTAAAGCTTGCATACAAAGCCATTATTGAGGGGGAGCGAAAACAACATAGACAACTGAACATTAAAGAGCCTATATGGACCACTATCAAGGAAAAGAGGAATGCCATGCTATGAATTTAATGATGTTATGGACTTGGAGAATGAGGATGAACTAACACCCACGGTCATGGAAGATGAAACAAACAAAGTTTGTTCTTCAAGTTAAATACTCCACAAGACTTGGAATATAAATATCTCCATTGAGATACAAGGATATATATAATTAAAATGTATGAGTAAGAATGATGATAAAATTGAGAGTGAGGGTCTTGTATATATATCTAGGTGAGTGCCCTTTCACGAACGATCATGTCTGTACAGACATGCCTCTTCACTACTAATTATTAGTTAATTAATCATATGTTATTATATATATATATATATATATATATTATATATATATATATATATATATATATATATATATATATATATATATATATATATATATATTATTGGTAATATTGCCTTCCTCCTCAAAATGCTTTGTCTTCAAAGCTTACTGACAAAAATCTTGATCTCTTTCTGTTACAGATGTCTTCTTGTCTCGGAACTATCATCTTCATCAAAACAAGACAATATGATCCTCTAAGTGATAAACAAAACTATCGCACTGAGAATGGATCTGACCATCCTAAATTAACATATGTAGAATATTGTGGTTGCTGGATACTTTGTGTGGATTGTTATCACAAGACTGAATTGTACTAACACTAGTAGTCTTCAAAACATAATTTTGTTTTTTTATGTTCAAAGTGATACAGATTCGTAGATTGATTGAAATGCTTGTTCTTATGATTCAGATGTAGATACCGAGTTCTTTTGGTTTTTCTTTCCCCTATTATGTATGTGACGATATTCTGATTTACTTTAGATGAAGATGTTGTTGAGTTGGTTACAAAACCTTCACTTGGTATGTTTATCATCTGAACTGCAACATCTAAGTGCATCTTTTCTTCAAATGGTTTGCCTTGTTCTTGAGTTATGATATTCATTGGATCAATATTTATTCCTTTCTCTTCAACTTGAACTTCTACATTTGATGCTTCCTTCTCAATAAGTTGTTTTATCTTGTTTTCCAATGACTTCTTGTCCTTTTAAGCTTCTTAATTTACGTCAGTAGTTTTTCACTATGGTCTTTAAGTTGCAAAACTTCTTCATTTTTTTTCAGTAGTGATCTTGCCAACTTCTCTTTGCATATTTTGTAGTACTTTTTTAACTTCTTGAAAAATTACTTTTGAGATATCTAGTATGTCTTATGGTATTAATGAATTCAGATTCATTGTAAGATCTTATAGAATTATTTGTTTCTTTTTGTAAGAAAATGTCAAAAAATTCTTATTCGTATTCAGGATGAAGGAACCTAGGGTTTCCATTTGAGGTGAACCTAAAATAATTTCACCTTGATTGTTCCATAGGTTTTGAACTGGGAATTGTGATATGAATGTATAATCTCCAAATTTTAATTGTAAATTGGTTATTTCATATATTTTGTTATAACAATCAAAATTTTCAATTGTGTTTGACTCGGGAATCACTAATTGGTTTGTGATTTTAAGTTTTATGTAAGTTTTATCTTCTCCTGGCGAGATAGTGATAGCAACATCTTTTCCCGTAATAGACCTTTTAATTCTAAATAGCACTAATGCATAGTTATATTTAGTATTTGGGAATCTTCCATCCTTCATTTTCGTATTAGGCTCTATTTTGTTTCTTTAGGATGAACTTAGGGTTTTAAAAGTAACCCCTTCTTTTCTTTAATAACCCTCCAAAGCTTTATTATTCCTTAATAATCCTTCCTTCTTCAAATTATTTCTTATAATACTTTAATTTTAAATTCCCCTTCTTATAAAACTATTTAGATAAATCTTTTCTAGAATAACCTTTTATATTCCTCAAATTTGCTTTCATTAAACCTAAAAAATAATTTATTTTTCTAAGTTCTCCTCCTTCGAATTATGAAAATAAATTTGGTTTTATAACCTTAAACGAAAACATATGATTTTTTTTTTTTGTAAGCTTGGTGGGACTACATCTTAATCATGTCCAACTTCTCACCCTAATCGGGGGGGAGATAACACAAGATTTGAACCCAAGACTTTTGGTTCGGTGAGACTTCATTTCCATGACCATTTCCAATTGAGCTATGCCAAGCAGACCAAAGCATATGAATTAAGAATTGTGCCCCTGTTTTTTATTTTTATTTTATTTTTTAATAATTTAATTAACAATTAATATAAAACTTATTTATATAACTTATGTAACTTAGGAATTAAAAGACCGTGGGTGACACGAGTGTTCGATGTTCAGAAAATGTCTAGCAGCTGGTCGGGATAGGACGCAATAGAGATAGGGACAGAGGATTAAGTGGTGGTGACCAGGCGTCTGGCA
The DNA here is from genome assembly GCA_031772625.1 of Pinus tabuliformis. NCBI lineage: Eukaryota > Viridiplantae > Streptophyta > Pinopsida > Pinales > Pinaceae > Pinus > Pinus tabuliformis. Next base: position 127,779,539 of record CM062820.1, on the reverse strand, counting down.
GAGGAGCCAATGGTGGAAGATGGTTAACAATGAGTGATGAGAGGAATAAGCGACATGGGTAGACAGATAGTAGTGTGCAGGGGGAGAGAGGCTATGGCTGAGGGTAGTCACACAGGTGACTGGTTGACAGTGCGAATGATAGTTAAGGGGGGTCTAATGGTTAGGGAAAAAAATGTCGAGCGACGTGAGGAAAGTGGTCGTTCGACAGAGCGAGCAGTGGCCGTGATGCTATGCGAACAGACGAGGGTGGTGGTGTAATGGCCATTGGCGGACAACAGTCTATGTGGCATGGGTAGCGATTCGATCATTGATAGCGCTGTCGAGAGGTTTGGTTTTGTTTTTTTTTTTTATTTTATTATTATTATTATTATTTTATTTTAATTTTTTTATTAATTTTTTTTAATATAATCTTTAATTTTTTTTTTAATAATTCTTTTTATATCTTTTTTTTTTTAATTTTTTTTTTTAATTTGTTTTTTTTACTTTTTTATATATATATATTTTTTTTTTATATATTTTTTTTTTATATATTTATTTATTTTATTTATATATTTATATATATATATATATATATATATATATAATTTTTTGTTTTCCTTTTTTTGTTATTAATGGCCAAGGGCCAATTGGCGAAAATGGAGAAACTCCAAAAGCTTGTAGCCAAATGCTTCAAACAAAAGAAAAGCTTGGTCAAGCATGCCTTCGAGCAAGGTGGTGAGGAAAAATAAAAACATGACATTGCAACTGAGAAAAGCATCCCAAATAGGAAGAAGGGGATGAGAATATGCGTATGGCTAGTGTGAAGGTCCCTTGAACACTCCCTCCACAAGATCTGAATCTAGCTCGGGGGTGGTTGACTGCAAGAAAGAGTGCAATGTAGTCTTCCTAAGGTTGGGTGGAGAGTTAGTGTCCTAATTTCAATTGTTAGGTTCTTCATCACCAGATGAGTGTTCATATACCTCGATATGCATGTAGACCTCATAACATTGCCTATTGTTCTATTTAAATGCCATTATGAATGTGTGGAATGGTTCTTTCATAACCTTGGGGAAAAGCGTATTTCTAGATGATTAATAAGGAATAGTTTAATTCCCAATATTTGCATTTATTTGGGGCATGAAACTTAGAATATTTGTTGGGTGCAAGAGGTGGTAGGACTTTTTCATCTCAATTAATTTTATGTGCTTAAATTGTATGGTATTAGTGGGCCGATGTTGGGAGATTATTGTGTGAAGCATGTTTTCTACTAATTTCATTGTGCATGTGAACATCATGTCTTTGTATAATGTGTTGTTGCAATATTAACAAAGTTATTGAGTGTTCTTTCCCGCATGAACGATGAATGTGAATGTCTTGTATAAATATTCTAAGGGATGGTTCAATTCCTATGTTACCTTCTTAGCTTGAAATTCACCTAGATACCTAGGCATGAAAGATGGGTAAATCCTTTTCTATTAAAATTATCTCTTTGTATTAATGATTTTTATAACTAGCCTTGTATGACTAGAAAATATCAGTAGAGATAGCGTATCTCAGTAGAGATAGTGTAGCCTTGTGTGTGTGTGTGTGTGCAAGCTAGACTGGGCTGAGGCCTTATGAGCTTAGGAGGGATAGCTCTATCGATGCTAAGATGTAGGCTATATGTGTGTGTGTGTGTGTGTGTGTTTTTCTGTACACACACATAGAGATATATGCACTAGAAGCTCAGAGATAGATTTAAATATAATTGAAAAAGATTAGTAGGGATAGACCATGGTGCAAGCTAGAGATAAAATTTATGTAACACCTTGAATCGACATTAAATCCAAATGAAGATGCCAAAGTCCCAACCTATGTAGCACCCTTACATATATGTATAGAAATGCAAGAGCATTCCAATTTATGTGTTAGAATAGGTGTCAGCAGAGAGGATCCATGTGACCGGGGGTTATTACCAACACATTAAATCTTGGTCCCTAACAATTTAAAAATAATTTTGTTCACTTCGAGGAAAAAATACCTAGGGAATTTACATCCTACTATATTCACATCACAAGACGAAAATTGTCATAATAGCTAACATAATCTCAAATCAAAGATGGGGGGGTCCATTTGTAAATCCTAGCCATTGAAAAGGATGGGACTTCATGGTTTTTGTATGGATCTTGGGGCTTGGGGACCCCAAAGTTTTTTTGTGCGCGCACATTGAATTTTAGCCAGGGAGAAAGCACTAGGGAAGATCTTGTTATGATCAAGGTTGTTAAAGCCAAAGGCCACTAGATTCGTTGAATCAACCCTATAGCTTTGCGACCCTAGGGGTTTCCATGTTGTTCACTTAAATTTTTCCCCAAGGAAAAAGGGTCAGGGACATTAATAAAGCCATTGGAGTGCTAAATTAAATTATACAAGGAAACATATTTTTACAACGAGTCATGAACTTAGTGGAACCCAGAGCCAAGTGGCAAATGATGTGGAATCAAGGTTGACGTGGTAAAATGGTGGCAACTAGGTTTGGGATTTTGGAGGGGCCAAATGGCCAAGAATGAGTGACATGTGGCACTCCTAGAGGAGGCCATGTGAAGGGTGTGACATCAACATGACATGGAGAAACATCACCATGGGATGATGTCACCTCGATGGATTATAGAGGAAGAAAATAAGAAAATCCTAGGGGAATTGTTTTGGGGAACATAAATATTTTATGGAAATTGATAGAATGGTAGGTTTTATCCCATGGTGTTTAGAAGGGTGACATAAGAGTGATGCCACCCCAGGATGATGTAATCTTGACTTTTTTTAATGGAGTATAATGCAAAATTTCCAGGGAAAAGGACCTAGGTTGGGAACGTCATTGTGACATCACCCTGAAGGTTTTCGAAGGAGCGTAGGAAGGAACACCCAAGGTTACATGGATTTGTGGGCCTTGTTTGAATATGGACTATTAATTCACCTCACTACATGAGAGTTATCGATCATTCAAAGGGGCCATGCATAAGGGATATGACATTGATCCCTTGGGAAAGTGATATGGCATGATGTGGAAGACCATGTGGGAACCACATGGGAGCCACGTGGCATATTCCAATGATGTGGCAAGAGGTCATCGGTTGGATCTTTAAATGGCCATATATTTTAATCTAAGATTCAGATTGAGGTAAAATTTTATATCGCTCGAAAAGTCTCGATGAGATGAACCCAATCGACAATTTTATTTTAGGTTTTGAATAGTTTGAATAATGTTGAAAATTTTAGACCCCATTTCCATAACATGGCACTAGAGGCCAGGTCATCATAGTAACTGAGTCCTTCTATCGTTAATGTGGGCTATGGGGTGGTAAGGGGATATGTTATAGTTAGTATCAACAATGTGTTCTTAAGGCATATTTTGCAGCGTTGACCTATTTGGCCAATGTAAGAGTGGACATAGGAACAAGGGATTGGGCAGACCCCCTATCCTTACATAGGATCAATTTTTTCTTTAGCTAACCAAAATATTTGCTTAAGAGTTTTGAGAGGTTTTAAAAATATTTTTATATTTATTTTGGCTAAAATCTTGGAAATAGATCAATGGTTCCTACTATATAAGTAAGAGAGACCATCCCAACAGGAGGAGATGAATTAAGATGTTTATACATAGACTTACCAACAGTTTGAAATGCTTTATTAATTTGAGAGGATGAGTAACCTTTGGCTTTAAAAGATTGGATAAGATGGGATTTTTCATTAGAATGTAATTGAGGAGAAAATATTTTAAAGGTGCAAGAAATAAGAGTTATTAAGACAACTGAATTTTGGGAAGGATTCTAATCCTTCTTTGATAATTTCGATTTAAATAAAAAGTTTTTAATTGAACTTTAACCCTTCACATTCCCTCTAACAAATACTTTTGGACCTTTTATTTATTTCATTAAATTTTGATCGTTGACCCATTGGTTGTCTGTAATGACTACTTTGGATCTTGAAATATTTTAGGCACCTCAACACTAGTTTCATCATCATCAAGATTTCCAATCCCCGATGATGGGTGGAGTGTCCACCCAAAATGTTGGACAAGTGAAAATTCATACATAATTTTTGTTGTAAAGTCTCAAAATATATAAATTATGCTCTAAAAAATTATGTTTATATATTATTTTCTTTTTTCTTTTTCTTTTTCTTGTTCAATATGACCATTTTTTCTTTTTTAGGAAAAAAACGTTTTAATGAATACATTTTTCTTTAGAATTGGTGGATTATGTAACTTTTCATGTTTTGATCCTTTTACGACATATTTTTCGATTAATTTTGCTTGAATTCCGGTTTAGATTTGTTGGAATGGTAAGTTTGAGTTGTGTAGTCTGCATAAATGTGAGTGCCTCAAGGAATTGAATCCATAAATGCATTTGAAAACAAATTTTAAGCATCTCATAATCTTGCGAAAATTTGTATCACCCAATTCCAACGAAAAAGGTCAAAACTTAGAACAATTAGATTTCCCTCTACTTTGTGTGTGTGTGTGTGTTCAAAATTAGATTTATTTGACCGTAATGTTAAATATACATTGAAATAAAGTTAAAAAGTTGTTAAAAATAAATATGTATGGCATTAAAAATTATATAGTTAAATGAAAATTAGTTTGATGGGTTAGTTCAAGTTGTTGAGTGTTATGGATTATAAGGACGAGACTTCATTTTCACGTTCTTGGGATGGTTTTCTATAATATATTCTTGATATTACATGTCTCACTCGATGTCCCTATTGAGTTAGGCTTCAAAGGTGTGTTAATCAATGTATTGAAGATACTGTTATCAAAATAAGGAGAAGTTCTTGTAGATTTTCCTACCATCTATATTTTAAGAAAAAAATAACTTAGAAAAAAAATACATATAACATTACTTAGAAATTTGTAAAAAAACATAAAACATTACATTTTAGGTTTTTTATATTTTTGTTATAAGATCATTTTCTATATTTAGTTAAACCAATATTTACATCGCATATAACCAAAAATATTTGCATATTGCCCCTCCCTGCTAGGTTGGAAACGAGGCCAAAAAAACATTTGAGGCTTGACAAAATGTCCATTAAACTTTGCATGATGTTCATGATATATCTAATAAAATATGACCAAAAGCTAGGTAGCTTGGCCCTATAAACTTTTCTAACATAAGACAATAGTAAAATCACATAGGTTGTAGTGGGATAAACTAACTAACCATCATCAGCTATAAAAACAATAGAAACCACAAGGCCCATGTATTCAACACTTGTGCATAGGAGCAACAGGATTGGATGGGGGAGGTGGGTCAAGATGTTGGTCCATGACTTCATAAAGTATATGATGTTCTTCCATCCTAAGGGGGAGTTCCTCATGGTTTTCATTATGCATAAACAATACTTTCCTGGTAGATTCTTAAGTTGAAAATATAAATCCAAAGTAAGTAGATACTAGTTGTGACATCCTCTCTCTGTTTACAAGAGATTTTTCGGCGAAAATCACATGAGAAACCATTTGTCAACGCGTTTCGAACCAACCAGTGTGGTTCATTGTCAGGACAAGTTCTCTCTGAGCGGAGATCAAGGAACGACATAATTCTTTTCCTTTTTAGTAACATTTGTATGCTAAAATCAATACAAGGGGATATTGTTGTGCTCAACTCATTTAGAGTTTTTTAACATCTCTTAGTGTTTATAGTACACTTTCATGGTGGCACTTGGAGGAGGGAGATATGCTTCCTCCTTACGAAATGTTGTAGCTAGTAACATATATGTCCAAAATATGCAAAGCTCTGCGAATGAAGATCTAGGAAAGGGAAAAATGGTGATTCGTAACCAAAGGAGAATAGTAACCCCTTTGCAAAATTCCCATTATGTTGTACCAAGAAATTTCTTTGAAACAAGGATGTATTGCTCCATGCCTTTTTCCCTAAATATGTCATAAGGTGGGTTGAGAAGTGTATGAATTTCCTAGATGCAAAGTAGGAACATGCATAAAAATTTAGCTAAAGAGCCAAAGAATTCGTACTTGGAACCTTGCGGGATGGTAAAGATTGTTGAACTTGAATACTTTTCTAGAGAACTTGCTTCCACATGAAGATCTTTCTCCTAGCAGTTTTGATCCAAACCCATACACACAAGCAATGAAAACAAATATTTTTTTTCCTTCTATAGAGGGTATATTAGCATGTACATACCATAGTTACATTAACATATATCTAATAAACACACACAACATATGAAGGAAAACTCATAAGCTTTAAATAATCAACAAAATAGGTACATTATACCTTCAACATCTTGTTGCTCCTCCTTAGCCTTCGACCTGGCCACTTCCTAGATAACAGATAACCAATTGGAAGCGTGAATGGGATGAATATCATTGGATCTAACTGGAAATAACTTAAAATGACTCTTCTCCTCTTGATACGGTCAAATTATATAGGATTTTTATACCTTCCGGGAGAATGTATTTGGACACCTAGGGGCTCGAGAAGTTACAAAAATTCCAAAATAATTAATCCCATCCTACTCATGGGAAAGTAGGTTGAGCTAATCTCCTCAAGAATGACAAACTCTATAATCTTTTACCATGGTCGCTCCCAGTAAAAGGAAACTATGGTTCTATGTTTTATATTGCTTAATAATGGCCGCATGCATGATTTGAATGTCATGGGTTTGACCATCTTGCTAAAAGGGAAAATTAAAGAGGAAAATGCGTGAACTAGGGTAAATAAGTCAAACGATTGAAAGTGGTATCTCTTATTGACTCAAGGTGGGAAAAAAGGGATACAACATGGTGGCCTAACCTTCAATAGGTCTAGATCCAACAAAGATAAGAAAAATTGGCAAATTCATTCCTCAAGCTGAGACTACTCCCAAGTATAAAATCACTCCTACCAAAATCATTAAAAAAATTAGTATATGCAAGACCACGTGGTCATCGGTAAATTTAAGGGAATCTAGCCAATGGAAAGAGCTCTGATATAGTGGATCCAAAAAAATTGGCCTACAGGACATGTAGACCTTAAATTAAGTTACAAGAGATTTTTCACAACCATCTTCAACAATTTAAAAAAGAGAGAAAGGTATTCCAAAATAATCCATATTTGTTTAATTCTATTAGCCTTTATTTGGGATTTTGGAATAAGTGTTTCAACCCAAAAAAAGAGGATTTCATTGTATCCCCAATGTGGATATTCCCATATTCACTTCCACAAGTTTTTTGAGATCAAGAAATAGTCAAAGGGATAATTAATGCCTTGGGAACATATGTAATGACACTAGGAGCAACCAAACATGGGAATTATATGTCCTTTGCAAGGATTTTTGTATACATGAATGTTTCCAAACCCCTTCCAACAACCATTTGTCTTAACTACTAGGACAATAATTGGTATTATACTCTAGATTATGAGCACATCCCCTTCCATTGTAGTAAGTTTCATGAGCATTTACATCTCTTCTGAGATTGTTTACTAAACATGCCTCCACTTACACAACTATTGATGGTTCTGGATACTGCCAGCATACAAGGGATATCCCCAATATAATTTCCTAATTATACCTCACATTGTTTGGTGTAGGTGTCCCATACAGAATATGACCCAACTACCATTTACTTATATATATGGCTTGGAGTTAGTTGTTAGCATAAAAGATAAGCGTTTATGTGCTTTTGAATGAGAAAGAGAGTGAGCCTTATTACTGTTCCATTGTAAGTGTATGAGGGTTCTCTTACTACAAGGGGGAAAATAAAGTGAGAATCAAAGGGAGAAATAATAGTACTACCCTAATGGAGACACACACACAAATAAGAAAGATTCGTCTAACATCAAGCGAAATAGTTCACATGGATGTGGCGATCGTTATAAACATTACAACACATTTCCAATAAGTTGAGAACTGAAGTCAGCGGAATAGTTCAATTACTCCAGTACAAGTGAAAAGAAGCATGAACCATAAAAATTATGTTATCACAATAAACATTGCACATTTTTAAATATTTTTTGAAAAATGCTGACAATTGTAGTATCAGTATTACAAATGGTAATAGATAGGGAGAATTTCTTGATAGCAGGGATATCAACATTTTTTGGAAATATGAGTAAATAAGTAGAGAAGTTTGTAGTGATTTTCCAAGTAGTAGAAGGAATCAAAGTGTTGGCTTGAGGCGTCCTAACCCAGGTTCGAAGTTAATTAACCAAACAAATCCCTACACTACTGGCCCTTTCGGCAACAGCCTGCGGAGCGTGGACTGAAGTCTCAACCGAAGCAGTATGGGGGGATGCTGGAACCAAGTTTTCGCACTGTTGATATGCCTGAGGGGTCGGTTTAGTCCAACTGTGAATACCTTCGCGCAGGTTACCTCACGCACTATCCTGACCTGCGAGGCCTTCATGATCTGTTATAATCGCCTTCGCGTAGCCCTAACTAGGGGTTGAGGTGCTTTTGCACTGCTACGACAGCGTTTTGTGCTATTTCCTCAAGTTACATCGTGTATCGTACTTATCTCCTTATAATTGTTAGTTATCTTACTTTATCTTATATTCACTTAATTAAAACAATCATATAATTTTGCACAGCATATAAACAGTGGAATTGCAATTTATATCCAATACATTCAATGCACAAAACAGGAAATAAATACACAGGAATGGTATAGAACTTCTCTTTATTAATGCTTCAATCAATTACAGACTCAACCTGCCCGGCGCACTCAGCTGCAGGCTACTAGGCCTCTGTGCACTCAGCTGCAGAGCCTTCTCCTACTCTACGACCCAAAGACTTGACTCTACACTTAGATAAGACTCAATTCTTCATCCTTCATTCATGACTATCATTCTGTTATTTACAACTTAGAGCCTCGCTCTATTTATACAATCCCATGGTTTGCGGACCATGGGTAGATTTCTAAAGCCGACATTACATTACAAAAATGATGGTGGACAACCCTATGACTCATTTACAATCTTCGCGCTCTGTGCCCACAAAACGCGGAGTCTTTACATCAAATTTGGTCAAAATATGGGATTTAAGCCCCAAAACGTGCCTTAGGGGATCCTGCGCCCAACAGGCCCCCAACATAAACATTGTGACTCACCCTCGAGTCACTCTGTCGGTGTGGAGATCTTCATGTGGAGACCTCCCAACTCTGCCCAAACTGTTGCAATATTGACAACGTACTGAGTAGCTGCCTGTTGGACCTCATGCACGCGATGTTCAGAGACTGTTGTATCTGAACTTCTTCCTTGCATCTTTTTATAGTCTTGTGCCTCCTTTTAGCTACCTGGATTGTGAAGACTATGCTTCCTATGGCTAGTCAGGTTGTCACGCCACCTGTATATGGCTTCAACCGTCTATCGTTTACTTCTCCTGGGAAGGACTTTCCATTTGACTTCACCAACTGCATCGCACATTTTACCAACATCATCGCACCTTTGAAGAACTGCATCTCGTCACCATCTATGATCCCCTTAGTAACATACGATCCAATCAAATGCATCGAATTGATCAACTCTTGGCTGTAGTCCCAAAATTTGTCAACGTAATTGTGGGAATCCTGTCTTATCACCACATTTTTCTCATTAGGAAAGTCCTTTATTTCAACCTCAAGCTTCTTGACTTCTTCTTTTGTCATGGTGTTATAGACATATTTGGGCATTGCAACCCCAATCACATATGTCGATAAACCAAGGGCTATCAAACCCCTAAAAGTGTTGTTTCATACCCTAAAGGGTTAAGGTCAATTGATTACATCATTTCCCAGAAGTTCTCCCTAAAAAACTGCTCAAAACTAGTCAAAACTGGACCATACACACTGCTCCACGCTCAGGGTGCAGTGCATCTCACTTGCAGCACACAAAAGGTGTGATGCATATTGAAAAGCCCTTCTATAGGGTGTGATGAGCGAGAGCAGAAAAATGGAAAAGGCAGATTTCTAGGTGGAAACACAAAGAATCTTCTAGAAACTGCTCATATGACAATTGCCTCTCTGAATTCGCCTAGGGATGAGTAAGAGATCATGAAATCTCTAAGTGGAACTAAGAACTATCAGTGAAATGACACTAATCAAAATCCCAGAAGCTGACTCACTCCCCTGCAAACATCTATAGATGGATCTCTCATCCTAGAGATCCAAAGGCTGGAATTTTGTAATTTGTAAGGAAGTGTTGTTGGTTTCTCTTTGAGACATTGTATTTTTGGGTGATCTAGATTTTCATGAGGTGAAGAGGGTTTTCATGCTGGGAGGATGATGTGGATTAGACAGCTGGGTTGTAATCCTCTCTTCTACTACTTCTATCAATAAAACTATATGAGTTTTCCTCCATATGCTTGTATATTTCTGAATCTTGTATTTGTGTATGCATTTGTATGGTTAATGTACATCTGATTCTACATTGTTTATGGTTATAGATCTCTATGCTTTGATGGAATTTTTCTGCTTTGACTCTACAGGTGTTCTTTGAAGCGGGACAAGTGAGAAAGGAGTGGCGAAGCTCTATCAAAGGAGAGAGGAAACAAGAAAGGAGCCAAGCGAAAGACTGAGGTTAGTACTATCTGGTTCTCTCTCATCTATCTCTCATAAAGGAAAACACAAGTTACTTTAAATTGTTTGTTTCTAAGATAGCTACCCATCTTATTGGGAATAGCAGCTCTTAATGGACACTAGTTTTCTCGGAAACAAAATGGCGACACCACTAGGGAACAAATAGTTTGTTTTGTTTGTTTATTGTTTGCTTTATAAAATATGCATGGAGCCTGAAGTTAGCCAGCTAGCCTTCGAAACGCCTTTGATATACAATTGCCAAGTAGATAAACGCTGCTTCAGTCAATCTTTGAGTTGGTTTATGAACTAAACATCTAACTTAAAAAGCATCCTAAGTGCCCTTGTGGTAGCTCTGAACCTCATCAAATCTTACCCTTATACTTTGTGTTTACTACCCATCATTACTCAACCTAAATCACTGAACTTAGTTGCAAGTTTTGAGCAAAAACCAAGCTCAGTTTCGCTCCCTGGCCCATCACACTGTCTATAACTGTGCAACCTAGATGCATCGCACCTCCCATGTGTTGTAATTGAGATGCATCCCTATTTCCCTGTGTTGCAGGTGCGATGATTGAGTAAACTGTGTTTTCTTCTCTGAAATTTGGTTTTTCTCCTTATTTTCAGCTCTATTCAGTAGTTTTGTTGTTCATGATTAGTACCTTCTTGCTAAAACCATCTTCCTTTACATTATTTCAGCCTCCATCAGTTAGGAATTGTAAATGTTTTTGTGTATTTTTCAATCATTTGCAATCCTCCTTTGTCGAAAGTAGCCTAATCGAACTGTCGTTTTTGATGCAAGTGTCGTAATTGTCATTTTGAATTGAAAGAAGAGTGCCGTAAAGTCTTCCTCTTCTAGATAGTTGATTATAATTTTGTCATTGTACTTGTTTTTGAAATTATTAGTATTTCAAGTGTCGAAAACAATTTTCAATTCGAAATTGAAAAGTGTCGTCTTAGTCTTCCTTTCGTTTTGAAAAGAGAAAATTGTTAGTACTATCGCTTTGAAAGAAAATAGTTTAGATCCGTAGTTAGCTTTCTTTTCTCATTCACACATTAAGAAAGCGGAAAGCAAATACATGCATGTGCATCTGCATTTTGACTGCTTGTGATTTTGGTTTAGGAAAGTGCATTTAGTGTGTGCTCTCTGCTCTATGTTGAAAAAATCATATTTCTCTTTCCTTAGTAGCTAGGATTTTCATTGCTAAAAGAAAATAAACGACTGTTTATCATTTTAGATTGCATATTTAGGAGTTGTACATCTACATCACGTAGTGAACCTTGAAAGGCAAACTTCTTAAGAAAGATCAACTATAAAATAAACCTCAATGAACATAAAAACGCTTTGGAACCTAACACACAACATCTAGAAGTCTAGGCTAGAGATGTATTCCGGCATCGTAAAGCCTGGTAACTATCGTTTTCATCGTAGGTTGGGTGATTCCTCCTCTTTGATATGACAAGTGCTAGTACGGACTTGTGCTCCCCGTACAGTCATGTATATATTGAGAGACCACAATAGGCTATTATCCTTTATCCTTAGGAAGCCATGTCTGCCGCCCTATCGATCGTAATGCACTCAGCACAGCATTCGGGAAGATTGACTACCGTACATAAGTCCTTGGTAATTTCTCTATCATTTATCACCAAGGTGTATTTTGCAGTTTTACAATTGATTTGGTAAACCATCTAGCTAAACTTCCAGAGCAGTCACTTTCGTTCCTTTTCGACTCCTTAAAAGAAAAGGTCCATCTGAGCACTTGTCACTTCAGGCTCACTAAAAATCAAAGGCAACTAGAGTCATCTTTAGCTTTTTCTCCACTCTTAAAAATTGAAAAAGAAAGTTGCGTCAAAGTGTCTTAAAATTCATTTAAATCGGAATACCATTTTTCCCCTTTAATTTTTGAGTTGATCAAGTAATCTGCAATCATGGAATAAAGTCAATCAAAACCCCGTCGTTCGCGGAGACTAATGAGTCAACCATCTTTGACTCTGGAAATGAAACCATTTCGGGCCAAGAGATCTTGTTTAACTGGGTCGAATTCACCTGATTTGTTTGAAACTTGTGTTTCAACATTGTCAGAGACTACAGTTACTCCAATTATCTCTGGTACATCTGCCTTTACAGAAGAAGTTTCACAGTTACAAGAGGACATTAGAACTGATCCTAGTGTAACAGTAGACAACGCAATTCCTGAAACAGCTCCACCAAGGACTGATCTAGAAACTGAAGTTCACTTACCTAAACATCTGGAAGTTGAGTTCAAGAATTCAAAAGGTGTCACCCCTCCAGTATCTGTTACTGCAGAAGCTACACTTTCTTTGGCTCTAGAAATATTTTACGGACCTAACGATCTACCTCTTCCACTAGGATTGATTGCCATAGAAGAGATTGTAGAGGATCTTCCACCCAGCACTCCAGTACATTTTGGAACTGGGATCCACCTACATCCTTCTATTGTAGAAGTTAGTCCTTTCTCATCGCAAGTTCCTGTCGAATCACTAGGAAATATTTTGGATAGACTGAACATGTCTGAACAACCATCAACATCTAGGACTGTGTCAACTGACACAGCTACGGTGGAGCTTCTTGTTGTCGTTCCTACGATGATTGCTGGTATACCATCTATCCCAGCTAGTTATCAACAACAAATCGAAGTCCAATCAAGGACTGTTTCGACGACATGGTCTGTTCCTATTCCTTCATCCGAAATCTCATCTGGTATTTCTTATGTTGAAACTCAACAAGTTGATCCAATGTGTCTTCAAAGGCCAATATAACCTTTAAGTACTAGATTACAACCATATGGGGGCCAGTATGCCTTTTCATTGTTCCCTCCTGGAGAACCACCATATGAGAGTTTACAACAAAGTTCGGGTCAAACTAGAATTACATCCAGCGATTGGATACCAATACTGCCTCAACAACCAAGGGTTGTATATTCAATGAAACCGGTCCATCCTGTGTCGAATATTCCCACCACACCTGCTATTATGACTATATCACAAGTACAAGTGCTACTTGTTGTATGTCAACCTCAAATTTCACAGGTCGCAATACAACAACCTCTCCTCTCAGCGATTCAATCACAATGTCAGGTCAGTGCCTCCTTATTTGGAGCGACTTAGGCTCAAACAGGTACTATGGCTCCTCATCTTGGTCAATCATCCAGTATTGGACAACAACAAATGTTCCAACAACCATGGCTGGTTCAATATCAACAATCGCAATTCTAGCAATCATATCAAGTACCTGAGCAACAAGTCTTTGTAAGTAATGGGCAACCGCATTTCCAAAGTAGTTGTCAACAACCATACTATAATGGTTATGCCCATCAACCTTATCAAAGTTACTAGCATCAAATACAGTATGTTGGTATGCAAAGACCCACTGCTCAAGTGATTCCATCTTATCCTAGGTATGCTTCGCCTAACCTGAATCAACAGTTTCCCTTTGTAGCAACTCTAGAATTACCAGATCTAAATTGGATGACGAATGATGCAATTTCTTATGGCCCTTGGTGGTCTGCGATTCCTCATAAACTTCCCTCTGATATTCCTAAATTTAATGGAAATCCAGGTGAAGATCTGTTGAATCATATGATGGCATTCCATTTTTGGTGTTCATCCAATACCCTGAATGATGATTCGATCAGGCTTCTCCTTTTTCAGCGAACGTTAACAGTTCCGACAACTAAATGGTATATAGAATTGCCTAGAGCTTCGTTTGATAACTTCAGCACCCTTGCCACTACCGTTTCAACCCATTATCAATTACCCATAAGGTACGAAACAGGGACATAACTCCTTACCAACTTTAAACAAATGATAGCCACTCACATATCTAATCATATTCATGAGTGGTGACATCGTCGAAGAATGGTAAAAACGTACGTTCCTGATCAGCTTTTAGCTGAATGGTTTATAAAGTCATTGTTACGATCTATTACAGAGGATGTGGCTAAGGGAGGAGTTGTCACCGAAGAGCAAGTCATTGCTCATGCACAATATTTAGACTTTATCTATACTCAGTCTGGCATGCTCTACGACAAAATTCCTGACCCTCCTAGACCAGAATTTTCTGTTCCTCCACCTCCTAAATCAAATAAAGACTCTCATGACGGCGATGATGTGATAGGTACGACAAGCACAAAAACTGCAAAGGCTACATCTAAGAAAACCCGTACGGTTTCTAGTCAAAAGGCAAATGAAGAACCTCTCGCCTCGGAGGTCAATGCCATGTCAACCGACAAAGGCAAAAAGGCTAAGCAACCAGGAGGCAAGAAGAAGGGAACAAACAAAAAGAAGAAACAGGAGGATTCAACTCCTGAGAAATATTCTGGAAACCCTACTGGGCAAAAGAAACCTCGTTATCCATGTTACATATGCGACGACGAGTATTTCATGAAAGATTGTCCACATAAAGCTAAGGTTATGAAATTTTTAAAAACTTCAAATTCTCCCAGCAGTGTTGACTAATCTATTTCCGAGCCTAGAAACAAACCTGGTTGCTATCAATCATGCTTCCCCATCCCAAGTGCTTATGTTATCCATCTCAAAACAGAAAAAGGATGCTTTGATATCAACAAGGAATAAAGATTATGGAAATCCACAATCGTCGAACAACAAGGCTACTGATCAGCCAAGCAGTTCGACTATGACTTCTTCAGAAGTTGTTCCACCAATCATTCCTGAATTAACAATAAAACCGCCTAAGGGAGTAGTACATAAATCAACATTTAATCCTTGTGCTCAAGCAACACAGAATTATAATGTAGTGGAGGACCTGGCCCAATCGCTATCCGCCATGTCGACACTTGAAGTACTACAAAATTGTCCATCCAAAAAACAGGCTTTGTTATCAGCAATAGGTGGGATTGATCCAGCGGATTCCAATCTGGTGGCCTTTAATCATAAAGGATATGAACCTCAATTACCAGCACAGCTCGCTTTCCTCATACAAGTAAAAGCCCTCAACAAAATTGTTCATCGAACAATAATTGATGAGGGAGCATCTACTTGTATTATGTCAATGAGTTGCTGGAAAACTTTAGGCTCTCCACCCTTGTCACGATCATCAATGACATTGAAAATGTTTGATGGGAGAACATACACGCCGTATGGGATATTAAGTAACTTGCAAGTCAAACTGGGGGGCAAGACAGTAGAAATTGAAGTCGAGGTCATTGATGGAAACCTTGACTACCATATCCTACTGGGCAGGCCTTGGATTTATGCTATGGCTACTGTTGTGTAAACATATTCTAGAAAGATTGCATTCCCCTTTCAAGGTGGAATTACAATCATTGACAAACTAACCTTCCTCCCCAACATCTCTCAAGTTACCGGAAGCATTCCATTGATCCATGGAAGTTCTCAATCACTTCAACATGTCGGAGTAGGTCTCCTAAAAGACTCATCCTTAATGGGTACTTCTGCCCTCCTGCCTCCAAGTAATCTGGTGGAAGTGGCCACTGTGGAAACCTCTCATATGATATCTTCTACATCATCAAAGATTAAGAAGGACTCTGACCATTTTGATAGTGTTGATCACAATGAGGTTTTCATAGTTGAAAATCCGAATGACATGACTCAATTAAGTGATGTTGTACAATATGTACTGGGGACATTGGAACCAGATCTTTCCCTCATGACCCCTTATGAGTTGTGATCAAAGGTCGTCAAAGGATAGTTCGTTTACTGGTGTCAACCTCGTTAAAAAATGAAACCAAGGATCTGAGCATAATTCCTTGTCTTGTGTCAAGCTCGTTAAAAAATGAAACAAGGTTGAGCAAAGTTCCAAGTCGAGTCTTTCACTTGATCTCGTAAAGGAACCTTCATTCCATCCACCTAATTACCAAGTAGTCTGGTGAATGTAATGAAGCTTAGGGGGCATGCACCCTTGTCTATTTTGCGGAAAAACCCAGCTGTAGAGATAAGTTTCCCTGTAAGTTATGTGATCAGTCCGAGTGACCTTTCACCTTTGTATATTTGGCGAACAAAGTACAGGAAGTGTTTTGTCTAAATATTGACAAAAAATCATCCTGCTTAACCACAGTAAGTTTCCATATGGTTACTGAAGACATTTTTTTATGCTGGGGGCATGCAAACCTTTTTATACAAGCAAAAACGACCAATTTCATTTTTTAGATTTTTAGCGTTTTTAGCTTTTTTAGCTTTATAGTTTGGTCGTTCCTAGCTTACATAAAAAGGAAAAAGAGCAATGTTACCATAAGGTTCAAGCTCTTTAAAAAATCAACCTACACTGAGCACATGTTGGCACAAGGTTCAAGCTCGTTAAAAAATAAACCCACCTTTGGTAAATAACCTTTGTGATCGCTTTGCTATCTGCCGTTTTGAACTTTGGTTGTGTTCCTCCCGTCACCTCCACTTCATTTGGCCGACCATACGCTTCCACTTGATTGTTTACCCTTTTGAGGAACATTTGTGATGAGTGATTCTGATTGCCACCCTCTTCACACTACCATGTTTTGAGAAGTTCCATACTTACCTGGAACCAGCTGCTACCTAAAAACATCACTCGTTCCACAAAAAACAAGTCTCTTTTAAGCTCTTTTTAGACTCGTAAAATATGAAAAGATTTTCGATCAATTGGCCTCTCCAGCTCATTAAAGTGATTGGAAGTGCCATCCCTCCTCTATATTTTAATATTTTGGACCTAAGGGATCATTACACAAAAATATCGAGTGCTCGTCTTTTTCGGCTCGCTAAAGTGATTGGAAAAGTCATCCCTTTCTTATTATTTTATACTTTTTCAGACTTAAGGGATTATACTACGAAAAAGGAATACTAGAGTTTCCTTTCCGTCTCTTTTCAGACTCTCTAAAACTAAAAAGGACCAAGTTATCTTTGTCGTTAAACTCGTTAAAACAATAGTGACAAAATTGTCCATACGGACAAGAGCGAGTTTCACTGTCGCTAGGCTCACTAAAACATAGCGACATGTTTGCCCAAAGGGAAAATTATAGAACAAGTATATGTTATCCTCCTCAAGCTTGAAAAAAATAAAGAGGTACTGGTCAACAATGACTAGGGAAAAAGGGAAGAAAACTTGAAGAACTTCATTGGTAGCAGGTCACTCTTGAACATGACACTTTCACTCTATCACCATGATTGAGTCGGGTTGGGTTATTCCGTTCACCAGTCATATTGCCATTGGTCCTCCATACCATCCATTTTTGGGGTTAACGCTACCAATCCATTTCAGTGTCTCCGATATGTTCAAGAGAATTCACTCAAAGAATTCACCAACCCAGCTAACACCTCATCCGCTGCAATACCTTCACGCTCCATTCTTTCATGATCGCCACCCTGAACCTTGTATCATCAGATCGTTTTCACCTCCACAAAATCATTTGCTCTATTCCGTGTTGTAGATGTGGGATTCATTAAGGCCCTCCTATGACAGATCACTTCTTGTTGACATCAGTTCATTATCCAAGAAGTTGACTTAGGAACAACCCTTTTAATACTTTGAAGCTTGCATGCCTCAATGGCAAGTTTCTCACTTCCGGCGATAGGTTTAAATCAATGGCCTTCAACCAAAAGATTTTACGTGGTGTTCAACATCGACTCATGCATTCATAGCACGTGAATTGTACTGCAGTACCTTGAGGGTCATTATCATTATTGGTGATTCCTCTCGCACCTGTTAACAACTTACATCATTAGCTGGTAATCAAGCGATGTCTTTCCATGTTCGACACCAGAACATCTTTTCACATGGATTGACTTGTACATCGGGAAAAGATTGAATGAGTTTGAAGACCCCGAATCTAGTTTCATCCATCTGGGTTGCGATATATTCAAGAAAATAAAAACATCAAATGTACTCCATAGCTGCATAGATAATCATCCAAGCTAAAGGATGATGACTCTACCAAAATCATCAGTTTGCCACACAGACGGTTGTCTATCCTATGTACATGAAAATGAATTTATAAATATAAGCATGGGAATGCCCGCCTCAGCTAGATCATGAAAATATTGTGAAGATAATGTATTGTATTGTATCTTATTACAGGTCACCTTCCAGTTCGAAAAACCTTGAATCCTCATGATAAAGCATTTCACCCGACATCAAAAGATTTACGACCTGATGCTTTAGGGGGCAACTGTTATAGACATATTTGGGCACTGCAACCCCAATCACATATGTCGATAAACCAAGGGTTCTAAAACCCCTAAAATTGTTGTTTCATACCCTAAAGGATCAAGGTCAACTGATTACATCATTTCCCATAAGTTCTCCCTGAAAAACTGCTCAGAACTGGTCAAAACTGGACCATACAGACTGCTCCATGCTCAGGGTGCGATGCATATCACTTGCAACACACAAAGGGTGCGATGCATACTGAAAATCCCTTCTGTAGGGTGCGATGAGCGAGAGTAGACAAATGGCAAAGACAGTTTGCTAGGTGGAAACACAAAGAATCTTCTAGAAACAACTCATATGACACTTGCCTCTCGAAATTCACCCAGAGATGAGTAAGAGATCATGAAATCTCCAAGTGGAACGAAGAACTATCAGTGAAATGACACTAATCAAAATCCCAAAAGCTGACTCACTCCCCTACAAACATCTATATATGGATCCCTCATCCTAGAGATCCAAAGGCTGGAATTTTGTAATCTGTAAGGAAGTGCTATTGGTTCTCTTTGAGACATTATATTGTTGGGTGATCTAGCTTTTCATGAGGTGAAGAGGGCTTTCATGCTGGATGGATGATGCTGGATCAGACAGCTAGGTTGTAATCATCTCTTCTACTACTTCTATCAATAAAGCTATTTGAGTTTTCCTCCATATGCTTGTATATTTCTGAATCTTGTATTTGTGTATGCATTTGTATGGTTAATGTACATCTGATTCTACATTGTTTATGGTTATAGAGACATTATATTGTTGGGTGATCTAGCTTTTCATGAGGTGAAGAGGGCTTTCATGCTGGATGGATGATGCTGGATCAGACAGCTAGGTTGTAATCCTCTCTTCTATTACTTCTATCAATAAAGCTATTTGAGTTTTCCTCCATATGCTTGTATATTTCTGAATCTTGTATTTGTGTATGCATTTGTATGGTTAATGTACATCTGATTCTACATTGTTTATGGTTATAGATATCTATGCTTTGATGATATTTTGCTGCTTTGACTCTATAGGTGTTCTTTGAAGCGGGGCAAGTGAGAAAGGAGTGGCGAAGCTCTATCTAAGGAGAGAGGAAACAAGAAAGGAGCCAAGCGAAAGACTGAGGTTGGTACTCTCTGCTTCTCTCTCATCTATCTCTCATAAAGGAAAACACAAGTTACTTTAAATTGTTTGTTTCTAAGATAGCTACCCATCTTAGTGAGACTAGCAGCTCTGAATGGACACTAGTTTTCCTGGAAACACATGGTGCTTTTCTCCCTCAAATAAACTCTTGCATTCATGAATTCTCTAAGCCTAAGATCACCCTACTGAATCTCTTCATCAGGTCCTAAGCGTTCTTCTTCGAGTTCTTCCAACTACGTGATCTCGTCTTCCAAGGCTTCGTGATCCATCATATCCATGGCTGCTACTACGCGTGAACTAGGCATGATATACTCCATCCGTATTATATATTTTTTTCTTTTTTCTTTTTCTTTTTCAATATGACCATTTTTTCTTTTTTAGGAAAAAAAAAACATTTTAATGAATACATTTTTCTTTATAATTGGTGGATTATGTAACTTTTCATGTTTTGATCCTTTTACAACATATTTTTTGATTAATTTTGCTTGAATTCCAGCTTAGATTTATTGGAATGGTAAGTTTGAGTTGTGTAGTCTGCATAAATGCGAGTGCTTCAAGGAACTGAATCCATATATGCATTTGAAAACACATTTTAAGCATCTCATAATCTTGCGAAAATTTGTATCACCCAATTCCAATGAAAAAGGTCAAAACTTAGAACAATTAGATTTCCGTCTAATTAGTGTGTGTGTCTGTGTTCAAAATTAGATTTATTTGATCGTAATGTTAAATATACATTGAAATAAAGTTAAAAAGTTGTTAAAAATAAATATGTATGGCATTAAAAATTATATAGTTAAATGAAAATTAGTTTGATGGGTTAGTTCAAGTTGTTGAGTGTTATGGATTATAAGGACGAGACTTCATGTTCACGTTCTTGGGATGGTTTTCTATAATATATTCTTGATATTACATGTCTCACTCGATGTCCCTATTGAGTTAGGCTTCAAAGGTGTGTTAATCAATGTATTGAAGATACCGTTATCAAAATAAGGAGAAGCACTTGTAGATTTCCCTACCATCTATATTTTAAGAAAAAAATAACTTAGAAAAAAATACATATAACATTACTTAGAAATTTGTAAATAAACATAAAACATTACATTTTAGTTTTTTTTTAAATTTTGTTATAAGATCATTTTCTATATTTAGTTAAACCAATATTTACATTGCATATAACCAAAAATATTTGCATATTGCCCCTCCCTGCTAGTTTGGAAACGAGACCAAAAAAACATTTGAGGCTTGAGAAAATGTCCATTAAACTTTGCATGATGTTCATGATATATCTAATAAAATATGACCAAAATCTGGGTAGCTTGGACCTATAAACTTTTCTAACATAAGACAATAGTAAAATCACATAAGTTGTAGTGGGATAAACTAACTAATCATCATCAACTATAAAAAGAAGAGAAACCACAAGGCCCATGTATTCAACACTTGTGCATAGGAGCAACATGATTGGATGGGAGAGGTGGGTCAAGATGTTGGTCCATGATTTCATAAAGTACATGATGTCCTTCCATCCTAAGGGGGAGTTCCTCATGGTTTTCATTATGCATAAACAATACTTTCTTGGTTGATTCTTAAGTTGAAAATATAAATCCAAAGTAAGTAGATACTAGTTGCGACATCCTTTCTCTGAGCACAGATCAAGGAACGGCATAATTCTTTTCCTTTTTAGTAACACTTGTATGATAAAATCAATACAAGGGGATATTGTTGTGCTCAACTCATTTAGAGTTTTTTAACATCTCATAGAGTTTATAGTACACTTTCATGGTGGCACTTGGAGGAGGGAGATATGCTTCCTCCTTGTCAGGCGGAAAGAGTCGATTGTGCGGACACAACCAACCTCCCTAGGAGCCTAAGACTCTCTAGTGACAAACAAGACAAACAAGAGCAATCCTTCTCTAAACATGCATTTACTATATAAGAAATCAAGTGTTTAGATCCTACCTGTAATCCAACGCTGTTGTAGCAGTCCAGCTCCGCTGATCCGGATGAGCTCCTCCTTCACTTTGAAACCTGCATCCACTAACAATCAAATGATTAAATAGCACTTGATAATCTCATAGAATAAAACATATTTAACACATAGACCAAGGAGTACATGAAACAACTCATAAATAACAAGTTATTGAGAAGAATGGACTCATTTGCATTAATAGGTAACAAAAGGAACAAATACAACCTGAGCCTTGGTGTTGTGCAAGTCCCTCCCAGGGTCCATCAAGAGTTCTCCTTTACTCACTTCCAAATAGAACAAGCAAAGATGGCAATCTCTCCTCACAAGCTTCTAAATGGGAGTCCTAATTCCAGCAGCATTTACCCTTAGAAATGTATAGCTTCCAACCTCTCCTCCTTCTGGCCCAATGCCTGTATTTATAGTGCTCAAGAGGAAGTTAATCAGGTCCACCATCAATGGGATAATCCCCTCTTTGGATGGGATAGCTCCCTTATTGATGGGATAAGTTCCTCTTTGGTAGGGGTATATGAACCATCTGGAGGCGCTCAATACACGTCGAACAACCTTCTAGAATGCTCTAGAAATGACCACAAGTAACTTTTTAAAGATGAAACTTGCGCATTTTGACCTTTACAGGGGGACGCACCTGCCCCTTTACATACAGAGCGTCCAAGGACGCAGCTTTTGTGAACATTGGGTGCGTACCCGCAGGTAAGGTTGAGAGAACCTGCGTACCCAGAGATAAATACACTTATAAAGACTTTCTCTCTTTTTGGAGTTTGACATGGAGAGCAGAGGCATAAGACTTGCCTAAGAGGATAGCATGACTGTTGATAGAACCATACTAACTGTAAATAGCCATGGTGACATTTTTTAGTGTAACAGATTGCCCCCTAAAGTGCGAAGCCTGTAATAGATTAGGGTTTTGTATTATCTAGGAAGGGTGAAGCTCTTTATCATTTCAAGGATTATCTCGTGGAGAGCCTGGTCAGAACCTGAAATTTTCAACACAAAATACATGTATAAGATTATATCATCACTGAGGTAGGCATTCCCATACTCAGATCAAAACTTTAACCAACAGACTAACTACTCTGATACAGGAATGATCTTGCAGTACATCATAATCATAGACTTTTGTAGACACAGTATGGGCGCAGCCATCTGTTTATGATTAGTCTATTTAGATAATGAATACAAAACTCCTCGCAGCCTGGATGGTGGAAACTAGATCCAGGGTCTTCATTTCCGCTTCCCGAATTGGTACGATTCTAGCCATGCGAATAAATGAGTTGATGTCGAACATGGTAGAAACCACTTGATTACCAGTCGATGATGTAAACTGTTAACAAGTGTGAGAGAGACCACCAGTAATGTCAATGGTTCTCAAAGTACCCAGTACAATCCATGAGATGTGAATGAATGAGTTGATGTCGAACATTTCACGGAATCCTTCGATCGAAAGTCAATGATGTAAACTAACGTCAAAGGCGAGAAACCTGCCATTGATGCATGCAGACTTCAAGGTACTGACGATTTCTAAGTCATCTCTCTAGATAATGTGTTGATGTCGACAGAAAGCGACCCGTTGCAGGCAAGCCCACAACACGAAATCATTGTTCAAGTTGAAGAAATGTTGCTGTAAGGACTGACTCAGGGATGGTCAAATGGATGAGAAGTATTTTGCAGATGAAAGTTTTGCTTGCAGACCTCTTGAACACATAACGACACAACAGATGGCTTGGTGATGAATAACTCAAAGTTAATCCCCGGAACCCGGCTGAAGACTTTCAAAGTGGTTTGACCAACTGTGAGGTAAAAGATTTCCCAACCCAGGTGAATGAAAAGTGTCGTGTTCAAGAGTGGTAATAAAGTTTCTTCTAAGACAAAAGATAACAAACAGGTTCATTCTTCTCCCTTTTCCCCCACCATTTCTGGCAAGTACCTCTTTATTTTTAACAAGCTTGAGGAGGATAACATATGCTTGATTATAAGCTCATCCTTCGGATGAGTCCAACCTAGTTTTGATTCGAACCCTAGGAAGGAGTGGTTCGTTCCTGTTTGTAATTGAATAGGTCCTTTACTGTGAAATGTTTAACGAGTCCAGTATAGGAGAAACTCGGCGTTTTTCAATTTTAGAGAGTCTGAAAAACTTAAGAAGACTCAAAGTTGAACTTTTTCGTAGATTTGTGTCCCTCAAGCCCGAAAAAGTATAAAATAATACCTGGGGGAACCGCTTGATCTTGCGACCAAGGAGTACTTTCATAATTAGTGCCACTGACCTGAAAAGTAAAAAGCGATCAAGGACACGTCATTTTATTTCCAGTATCGAGTTTGAAACGACAAAAACCCGGCAATCTTTTCCTGTTTTTATGGTCAGAAAAGGGCTATAAGGGGACCGTCTTTTAATTCCGTTTTAACGAGTGTAAAAGAAACGCTCGGCAATCTTTTCATATTTTAGGAGTCAGAAAAGGGCTTAAAATATGACTCTAATATTTTGGTTCGTGAAAAATGACAATTTTCCCTCTAAATCCCTTTGTCCTGCACAAAAACGACACATTACTCATACCTGTTTAAGATAGGCAAAATACATTGAAAAATATCCTTCCATGGTGAAAAATGAACAAACCTAGCATTCATTCATCCAAAAAACCTATAAAAAGACTTTTTACCATGTCATTTTTACCATTTTACTGTTGAGGTTGAAAAAAGGGCTTTTGGCAAGAAACTTCCTGTGGTCGCTGCGGAGAATCCGACCGTCAGAATCGAACGCCGTCTCTTCCAGGTATTTCACAACATCCTCCTCTTCAATTTCATCCGATTAAAAGTTTGTTTTAGGTTTTAGTTTTGATTTTTGGGGGGTTTTAGGTTTCAAAAATCGCTCTGCGGGGTACGCAGGTGCCCTAAGGGTGACCTGCGTCCCCCGACTTTTTCCCACACAGGAAAAAGGTCGGGGGATGCATCCCACCTTCAGGCCAGCTGCGTCCCGACGCTCTGTGTCCTAAACGCGGGGTGCGTCCCCCGCGAAAGGCGGAATTTGAAACCCCAAACTCCACAAACAACCATTTGAATTTTCCCAAACTAATTCTAATCTTTGTTTCTTGGTGTGTAGGGCACTCACCATGTTGGATTGGAGAGAAAGAGAGCACGAGGACGTTGATTTAGCCGCAATTAATCATCAACCTTCCATTGATGCCCTAAAAGCATGCAGACTATATAAATACTGGGCCATACCTGGCATGAGGGCTCAGGTGAGATTCTTGGAGTGGCTGGTTGAGAGATGGAACATTCATGAGCAATGCTTTTACATCGGAGGACACCAGATCGAGATAGAGCCCTCTGACATATACTTTCTCACTGGCTTGCCAAATAGGGGCGAGCAACTCAATCTAGCCGGGACTAGGCCGGGTGGCCAATCCCTTGCTAGTCTCCGGGCAGATTGGTGCATACCCAATGCACACCATGCGAAAGGCGTAGAAATAAAACACATCTCTCTGCGTGAACTCAAGGTTATAGCTTTCACGGTTACCAGAATTTGCAGTGCAACCGCTTTACATATTGCCACCGGGTCCCAAATGCGGATGGCGATTGACTGTTTCCAAGGCACCATTTTCAACTAGTGTGATGCTGTGTCGGCCAATATGAAGGGCCAACTGACTAGGGCAAAGAACGGACAACTGAAGACCTTTGGATATGGGCCTCTAGTTGTGAGCTTTGCCTTAGAGAGAGTTCCGATGCTGATCCCTCAGCAACTCACTGTTGATATCTTGGGTCCTCGGGAACCAAAGCTGATACAATGGGTTACGGTGATGGCCCGGCATCCTGACGAGGGCGCGGTGGTTGTTCGATTCCCTGATAGTTATTTTCACTGGTTAGAGGACCAGGTTTTTTCGATCCAGGATTTTCCGTATGCCGGAGTAGATTTTCAAGGTGATCCGGACATGGTTCTTCCACAGGGAGAACAATGGGACGATAGAGGTACTTTATTTTTCACAAGTTTTCAAATTATATATATTTTTTTTGTTTTTATATATATCGTCTCAAAATGAACAGTAAAAATTTTCAAAATGCAGATGTTGGTCCACAGCGCCCAGCCAACCTCCGGCCTTTTGAGAGGAGACAGCCAGTTGCATCGGTACCGGCTCCACAGGATGCGGCTGCAGAGTCACTAGCTGAGTTGGAGCAGGATCTAGAGCGTCTGACGGTGGATATACCTGAGACTACCATAGATGATATTCCTATCAGACTTCAGCGCTATGTAGTCGCAGTCCCTGGGCCGTTTAGGAGATTTTTGTGTAAGGTAGCCCGTGCAGTGGTGTCGTATAGGGAGCACCACCAGTGATTGGCTAGTCACTTTTGTAGACACATATGACATTTTGGCTTTTTGTACTTATCATTTTTGCCGATCATAAGGTGTTTTTCAACCTATGATCGAAGACGATGTATATTTTTTGACACACTCCTATCTATATATATATATATATATATATATCATTATTACCGGCTTATCTTGTTTAACATATGTGATGAAATGTTTTTAAATTTACTTGCATGATTATCGTAAATGTCTGTCCAACATTCGAGAAGCAATTGCATCTGCTAATGTATTTAAAGACCTTGGAATATGCTGATATTCAATGTAATCAAATTCACGTTCCAAGAGACGCACTCTCAAAAACAACCTTAATAACACAGGATTTCTAATGGCATATACTCTATTAAGCTGTAATACAACAAGTTCAGAATCTAACCTCACTATCAAACGTCGAATTCCAAATGAAATAGATTCGGATAATAATTCAACCACTGCACTGTATTCTGCAATGTTGTTCGTTGTTTGACCGAGGCTTACCCCATGCATAGAAACTAACTCGTCAGAGGGTGAATAGATAACCCAAGCTGCGGAAGAGATATTCCGTGTACTACGAC
Organism: Pinus tabuliformis; assembly: GCA_031772625.1. Classification (NCBI taxonomy): domain Eukaryota; kingdom Viridiplantae; phylum Streptophyta; class Pinopsida; order Pinales; family Pinaceae; genus Pinus; species Pinus tabuliformis. Next base: position 127,752,848 of record CM062820.1, on the reverse strand, counting down.
AAGCACCATCAGCAAATCCGATGTATGTTTGGAGAGGCGTCGACATCTGCAATATCAAGAGTAAAACCAAGATAAGCCAGAATAACGACGAAAAACACACTCTCTAAGCTAAGCACACTAACCAAACTAACAAACACACTAGCTAGAAAGAAAACCTAACCTAACTAAAAATTCTCCATACCCACCATTTAAGCATAATACCTCTTTAGGTAAAGTCCATTTCTGGGTTTACCCAAAGAGTCCCCATCAAAATCTACCAGCTCATAAGCCCCTTTTGCTAGCTTTCGCTTTACAATGTAGGGTCCATGCCACATAGGAACGAATTTTCCAGCACCTAGCTTATCGTTAGCTTGATCATATAATAGCACTAGGTCTCCCTCCGAAAAACTTCGAGGGGTCACATTTCTATCATACTGAGCTTTCATTCGCTTCGCGTGAGTCTCGATTGCCAATGCAGCGTCACGTCGAGTCTCATCTAATTTAGCTAAGTATAATAAACGTTTCTCCTCTTCGGAAGTAGCTGGAAGTAATTCGACAGCCATTTGAAGTGATGGGATTTCGCATTCAATGGGTAACACAGCTTCCAAGCCATAAACTAGCTGGAAAGGAGTGAACCCTGTTGAAGTTTTCACTGAGGTTCGGTATGCCCATAGCGCTGAAAATAACATGTTGTGCCAATTCGACCGATGAATACCAATGGTTCGTCGGATCATGATAACCAGAACTTTGTTGATAGACTCAACCAAACCGTTGGCTTGCGGATAATAAGGAGTAGAGCTATCGTGGCGCAAACCAAGCTGGCTTGTAAGCTCAGTCATCATGATGTTTCGAAAATGGCTCCCATGGTCAGTAATGATTGCTTGTGGGACACCAAACCTAGTTATAATATGATTGAATACGAAAACTGCAGCTGTTTTGCCGCTTGCGTCGAATGTAGGCATCGCCTCGGCCCATTTAGTAAAATAATCAACCGCGAGGATGATATACGCATGCCCCCCGGCCGAGTGAGGGTTACAAGTAATAAAGTCGATACCCCATTTGGCGAATGGACCAACGGCAATTATAGGGTGGAGAGGAGCAGGTGGTGCGCGCATCTTGCGATCAAACACTTGACAGTTGTGGCATTTCCGGACTGCAATGATACAATCTTTAAACATAGATGGCCAGAAATAGCCAGCGCGCAACACCTTCTGAGCTGTGGCATACCCAGACATATGACCGCCACATGCTCCAGAGTGACAATCATTCAAAACCCTCTCAGCCTCTTCGTGAGTTAAACAACGTCGAAAAACTAAGTCTGCCCCCGGCGATAAAGTGTATCTCCAATAATCTTGTATTGCTGGGATTGAAACCGAATTTTTCGACGTTCCGACTTTGAAGCTTCAGGCCGAAAGGTTTGGGTTTGGAGATAGATGATTATATCCCCGTACCACGGATCTAAAGTACTGATAAGAAACAAAGATTCGTCCGCAATGGACTCCTCTGCCACAGTTTCTGTGTCAGCATGCGGGAAATCACACATCAATTCCGCAAAAACTAAGGATTTCTTAGACTTGGACTTCTCGAACTCCAAGTCGAACTCTTGCAGGATAACGATCCATTTAGAGTACTTGCCCCCTAGCAGTTGTTTTGTCAAAATATAAATCATAGGGTTGCAATCCGAAATGACTGTAGTTTTACGGAGAAGAATGTAGTGACGAAAACGCTGGACAGCTTGAACGGCTGCCAGGGCCAATTTCTCCACATGCGAATATTTTAGCTCAGTGGGGTTTAATGTCCTACTAAGATAATATATCACATGTTCCGCTCCGAATTCATCTTCTTGAACTAACACCATTCCAATGGTGGAATGCGAAGCTGCGAGGTATAAGAAGTAGTCCTGGTTGTAGTTGGGAGGATGCAACAACGGTGCATGGGTCAACGCGTGTTTAAGTGCATCAAAAGATTGTTGGGAAATCTCGTCCCAAAAGAATTGAGCGTTCTGTTTCAACAACCGTGTAAAACCTTTAGTGACCTCGGCGTAGTTTGGAATGAATCGGCGTAAAAAGTTCGCTTTCCCTTGCAAACTTTGGAGTTGGCGCAAACTCGAAGGAGGAGGCAATTTGATGATAGCTTCAACCTTCGAGGGATCGACGCGAATGCCGGCTTTTGAAACAACAAATCCCAGCAATCGACCCGTCTCTATACAGAAAACACACTTGTGGGGATTCAACCGAATTCGATAATGCCTACACCTCATAAAGATTGCTCGTAAGTGGACAAGGTGATCAGCTCGATGTAAAGAATGAGCAGGCAAATCATCGAGGTACGGTTGCACAATGTGCTTGATGTCATGAAATGCATAAGACATCGCCCGTTGAAAAGTGGCCCCGACATTCTTAAGCCCAAAAGGTAATTTGCAATAAGCAAATGTCCCCCATGGACAAATGAATGCCATTTTTGGTTGGTCGGCAGGTAGAATATTGATTTGATTATAGCCCGAAAAACCATCCATAAAGGAAAACATTTCACTTCCGGCACAATCATCAATAATTTGATCGATATAAGGCGTAGGATAGTTGTCTTTTGGACAAGCTCGATTTATATCCCTATAGTCGATACAGATTCTTATTGTTCCTTGTTTCTTGTTGACCGGAACAATATTCGATACCCAATCCGTTAACGGGATTGGATAAATGAAACCTGCTTTCAACAGCTTTTCGACTTCTGCTTTAATTGCAGCCGCTTTCCGAGGGTGAATCTGACGCAACCGTTGCCGGACGGGTTTAGCATCCGGGTAGGTCTTTATTTCATGAACAACAATGGCAGGATCGATTCCCGGCATTTCCTCGTAAGACCAGGCAAACACATCGCGGAATTCTTGGAATAGGGCCTTGTAAGTTTGGATTTCATCTTCTGTACATGAGGCACCTATATGAATGTTTTCCTCAATTCCGGGCTTCACTGAAATATCAATGGGAATAGTACGAGAAATATTCCCTAAATTCAACTCTGAATCAGAATGTTTCGTTGGATTCTGAGCGTCTTTGACATATTCAGCGGTAAAGATAGATGAAAAATCATTTTCAAAAGCATCATCCTTAGGTAAAAACGAAGATCTGTGATGGAGATCTTCCCATGGTAGATCGTCTACACTTAGGATTTCGCGAAGTTGCTCGTCAGATGACACGACTTCGGGAAACGCTATCCATTCTAAGGTTGATGTGAAAAGTGATTCTTCACTGACCACATTCATTTGGTCGATTTCGGTTGAACGCGAGTCGGTAAAAGACATGACAGCTTCATAAGCAATTTCATATGGACTCAAAGGCATAGCATCACCGAATGAGTCTATTTCAGATTCAGATGGGACAATCCAAGGATCATCATAAATAATGTTTCCTGATGTAATCATATGAATTGATGCAAATGAAGGGTCTGCGTTGATTGGAGGGAAAGGAAAAGTTCCCAGTAAACCGGAATCTTTAACTAAACCTACGCCAACGTCCCTATAAGGGATTGTCGTCTTACCGACATGCTGGATACTCTCTGAAGAGGCTGGGTCGGATGAAAAGTATGTCAGCTGATCAATTGTCACGATCTTACCGTTATGTGGAAACTTTATTACTCTGAAGACCGATGAAACGACCGCTGTCATAGCATATGACCAACTTCGACCCAAAAGAAGGTTGTAGTCTAGAGGGGCATCAACCACCTCCACATCCAGACTAACGGTTTTACCTTCTACCCCTATAGGCAATTCCTGTAGAATACCAAACGGACGGAACCCACGGCCATCAAAGGCCTTAAGGATGGTCGGGGATTGGTTCAACGAAGGAGAACCAAGCGATCTCCAACATTGAATCGACATAATACACGTAGAAGCTCCCTCATCAATCACAGTCCGATGAATAGGCCTGTTTTTGACTATCACTGGAATTTGGAAAGCCATTTGATGGGGTAGACGCGCTGTACTATTTTCTAGATCGAAGATTATCAGGTTCGGGTCCTGAACATCAACAGCTCCGATAGCCGACAAAAGTAATTTTCATTGTGCTGGGCATGATTGCAGCACTTCTAAAGCCGACATTGCTGAGGGTGAAACAGCTAAGTCCTCAACAATGTTGTAATTCTGGGCTGCTCTCGCATGTGGATTGAAAGCAGACCTTCGAAGTACACCCTTGGCGGGCGGTTTAATTACTAGGTACGGGTTAGGTTTCTCGATCTGTAGTGGATCGGAACCAGGAGCTGAGGTTGATGGGTTAGAGTGAGAAGATTCTGCTTCCTTACCATCAACAAGATTCTTACTACCATAATCTTGCGATCGAGTCGCAATCCTCACATGAGACATCATCAAAATGGGTTCTTCACTGGCGTTCGAGGAAGAACCTATCATCTTACTCTCCTGCTCCGGAAATGGATTTTTTAACACAGCAGGAGTGGGAGAACCTTTGACTATTTTCACAACCTCGGCCCGATGAGGGAAATCTCTTGTAAAATGATCCTCTTCACAAATAAGACAAGGATATCGAGGTTTGCACTTTTCGTCATTGGTTTCCGACTTTTCCGTTTTCTCCTTCGGAGCCTTGTCTGCTTTAGCCTTCTTCTTTCCTTTCTTCTTTCCACCGTTTTTTGATTTGGCCGTAGATGACTCTACAGCATGAATATCGGCGGAAATTTCGGGAGAAGACTCTCCTGTCGGGGAATCAGGCAAAGTGATAATAGGAGTAGTTGAAGCCTTGGAAGACTTCTTCTTGCTCTTTGTATTCACGATACCAATCATACCATCAGCGGCATGAGATCCCGAAGGAGCAGCAGCGATTTGATTTGACTTTGGAAGATCTGGAATCTTCTCGTGTAACGTACCCGACTGAGTGTAAACTAAGTCAAGGTACTGCGCCTGAGCAATGACTTGCTCCTCAGTAACTACTCCGACCTTAGCTACATCTTCAGTAATCTTCGGTAATAATGATTTAACAAACCATTCAGCTAAGATTTGGTCCTGGGATAAAAACTTTCACTAACCTTCTTCGACGTCTCCACTCATGAATGTGATCAGAAATATACGTGGACGTTGATTGTTTTAGTGAAGTTAATAACTCCGTGCCGTTATCGTATTTGACCGGCAACTGAAAGTGAGTTAAGAACGAGGTAGCTAACTGGCTAAAATTGTAAAAAGAGGCCCGTGGTAACTCAATGTACCACTTGGCCGCGAGACCAATGAGTGTACGCTGGAAAAGACGTAAGCGGATCGAATCATCCGAGATAGAATTTGAAGCACACCAGAGGTGGTAAGTCATCACATGATTGGACGGATCCTCTCCAGACTTACCTTCGAACTTGGGTATATCACTGGGCAACTTATTTGGCATTGGCGGCCAGAACAGAAGATATTGAATTGGATCGTTCGTTAGGTGCGTCAAGTCTGGTAAATCCAAAGTTGCGATAAACAGTAACTGCCGATTAGGATCTCTAAAACTCTGGGTCACAAGACCAGTCCCAGGAGGAAGATATCCAGGATAACTAGGAACAGGAGTCGCATTTGGGATATTATATCCTCCTGGAAAACCAGGATTAACCGGACCGTACTGGGATTGTTGAGGTTGTTGATAAGTGTACCCAGGATACGGTTGATACTGGTAAACTGGCTGTTGGACAGCTTGCCCAGGTTGGTATTGTCCCTGGTACGGTTGTTGAACAAATTGAGGTTGAGTAGTGACAACCGTACTTATACCAGGCTGACCTGTAGGCATCTGGACCGTGGTTTGAATCGTAGATCCGGACAACGGTAAAGATGTCTGAGGAGTGGTTACAGAGACAGTAGAAACCGGAGCTGTCGATACTCCAGAAGTAAGTGCGGCAGATGTAGCGGTAGTTGCAACAGCCGTTTGAGATGGAGTACTAGGTGCAATTGGCGGCTGAGTAACTACCGAAGTTACAGAAGTTTGAACATTTGACTGGACAGGTTGCGGTTGCTGGGGTGGACCAGAAACTACGGGTTGTCCAGCTTGAGGTACCAACTGTAAACTTGGTTGCAACACCTGTTGACCTTGTGATGGATCCCACACTAACATTCCGGGGTATTGACCCGTAACAGGTTGAGGATACTGAGATCCATAACCGGATTGAGGATAGGATTGATAATTGAAAGGTACAGTTCCCATACCTGGAACATATGACTGACCCTGAGGTGGTTGATAACCTTGACTCGAGTATTGACCTTGAGGTAAATACGGATACTGGGGTTGACCTTGACCTTGAGGTTGATACAGTTGAGGTTGATACCCTTGGGGTTGATACCCTTGAGGTTGCCATCCTTGAGGTTGCCATCCTTGAGGTTGATATTGATACTGAGGTTGACCCTGGGGTACATATTGAGGCTGGGGTTGACCTTGAGGCATGTATTGCACCATAGGTACATACTGACCTTGAGGTTGCCCCCCAGACACGATTTGTGTACCTTGAGGTTTCCCCCCAGGCGTTAACTGAGGTTGCCCCCCAGGCGGTAATTGGCCACCTTGAGGTTGGGAAACGGGAACTGAACCTGACATCATGTAAATGTCTCTTACACCCAATGGTATATTACCACTGTTTCCAGCTAATAACCCATGATCAATGGGTTGAGGAGATGCCCCCGCAAAGGTACCAGAAAGTGATTGATACCCGGTGGGAACAGAAGGACCGCCGTGTAAGAAAGATTCAGGACTTTGAGTAAACACGGACGACTGACCAGACATATTTACAGGAGTATAAATACCTCCAGGTGGAAAAGGAGTACGAGGTGTAGAAAAACCTACCCCTGAGTTGTCTAAATAATTGGTTAACGAAAGGTACCAAGTAGTACTTCTAGGAGGACTGTAAAAGATAGATTCACGCTCCCTTAGATCAATAGTAAGTTGATCTTCAAGGTTAGAGACGCCTATTTCTTCCTCTGGAGCAAGTTCTTCAATAGCAATCAGACCAGTAGGAAGATTTTCGGTGATAACTCGTTCTACTCTCGGTGAATCTGGAACACTAGAAGTCGGAGTAACAGGTTCAGATATTTCAGGTTCTTCGCCTGTATCACTAGCAGACGAAAAACTACCAACAAGTTCAGAAACTGTAACAGCTTCGGGATTATAACCTGTCTCTAAACCTTGGTAATCTGAATGGACAACCAAGGAAGACTCTCCTTCTTCAGGTGAACCTACTCTACTGCCACTAGGAGGAGTTACAAGGACCTTTAAACCTTCTAAATTACTGGGGTCGTCTCGAGGAGGTTCACCCCGAAGTCTACGGGATCTTCTCAACAATTCGGCCACAGAAACAACTTCAGGAGACTGGCCCCGAAGTCTACGGGACTGTCTCGGTAATTTCGCCACAGCTAAAACTTTTAACTACTACACACGAAAACAAAATAAAATTTCAAATCAAACCACTTAAAGTCTCTAAAGAACCAAACAAATTTGAATCACACGCCTAAAGAATCTAGGGCATCAAACCAAGCACAAACAGTAGCCTTCCAGACTGAAAACGCTAGTTGGAGATGAAACCCAACATCGTCGGATTCAGTATAGAAGTGGCGGGTGGAACAGTTACCCCGGCAACCTGCTTAATGAATAGACCGGCACAAGTTCCTCCACTTTAACCATCTCGAGTGAAGTGAACCCCCCGGAAAATCCAAGTGAGTCTAGCCGACGTCTGCTCCAGGTACAGTGGGATCTTCCCTCCACCGTCACCTCGGTAGAATCCTAAAGATAATGGTCACTAAGGTTACCAACCGCAACAAATGCACCTGGGGGAACAGTCTACACTCCGACAGCACGCAAGGGCAGAGTATCAAGCTCAATCCCCTTACCGGTTCCTTGACAATAATCCAAGGTTTACCGACAAGTGACCCCTGGCTCCTCGACAATTGTTAATCCGAGGTTTACCGTTTGTAATACGTGCGTGTCTGGCATCGTTCCCAACGAGGGGGGATTGATCCCCTCACTGGTTCGGACACGAGCTCATGCTTCTCCTTTAAGAGGAGCTTTCCCAGAGTACAAATGAGACAATTGGATTTATTCTATCACAAGATAAGCTACTTGTTTGGTTTTGTTGTCTTGGAGAGTTAATTACTCACCTACTCCAAAACACTAGCCTGATCTAAATTGGTGTTTCAGAGCCCTAGTAAATAAAAGTTACTACGTTGATTTTACTTTAAGCGTTAATTTTATGGTTTTTCTTAAAGACAAAAGGTAGCGGAAGTGAAACCAATGGTGTGTAGACTCGACTCAAACCACTACAAAGATGCACCTAAGATGATTTACGCTACTTTCCTCTTTCAATGAAATTCCTAACTAAGAGAGTTGAGAGATGCAAATTTTATAGAAAACAACTTTCTTAGTAAAGACAATCAAAGAAACAATTCTCTTTATCTTTTCAAGCATACAAACATGACCACTCCTTACGTGCACGAAAAACTCTTTTTCTTTCAAAATGCCTCAAAGCTACTTGAAACAAAACTTTTCAATGGAGATGTTTTTGTATTTTCTCTTATTTAATAAAGCATATAAATCTATTTTAACGAAAATCAATCTCAAAAGCTATAAAATCTATGAAAACTTGACTCACAAGAAAATCAAAAAGAAATTTACACTAAGTAAAACTAACAAGGCAAGAGCCTACAAAGATGATTCTAGGTTGTTTTACTTGACGACAATCAAGTCAAGGACCATCTAATGCAGAATCAAAAGACCAGTCAAAACAAAACTCAAATCTTTTTGTTCTTTTTGTAAAATGGAATTCAATACTCAATCAACAAGCACTTCGAAATTTGCCAAAGAGACAACTCAATGGTAAGTTGCTCTCACAGGTAGACTTTATGACAGGTCTGACTTCTAAGAAAGCTGACAAAACCAGAGAGATCTAAGGCTTGACAACTTCTACCGCCAAAGTCACTACAAGACCTACTCAAAAATCAAACCCTAGGGCTTAAACTTCTTGAAATCCACTAAAACACTCAATGCTATCGAAACAAGTTCAGGTGAAGATCTTTGACAAGAGACTAATGGATCTGGGCAGTAAAAACTAAGAAAAAGCAAAATCTAAGAGAAAAAATGCAAAAAATGGAATTTTCTTAAATTTTAGCAGGGGACGCAGGCAACCCGTTAAGACAGGTGCGGGCCTGCTCTGTGCACACAGCGACAGTGCGTCCAGGGACGCACTGTGCAATACTCAGAGGGTGCGTCCTACTGGAAAATTCAAGAAAAACTAAATTGAATCTAACCCTAAGCTAACCCACCCAGAAACAAAGTCACAGAGCCAAAAACCAGAAAATAAATGACTTTTCTCAGAGCAAAGTTGCATACAAAGGAAAAGACTTTCACATCAATGGAGTCCCCAATGGAGTCGCCAATTTGTCAGGCGGAAAGAGTCGACTGTGCGGACACAACCAACCTCCCTAGGAGCCTAAGACTCTCTAGTGACAAACAAGACAAACAAGAGCAATCCTTCTCTAAACATGCATTTACTATATAAGAAATCAAGTGTTTAGATCCTACCTGTAATCCAATGCTGTTGTAGCAGTCCAGCTCCGCTGATCCGGATGAGCTCCTCCTTCACTTTGAAACCTGCATCCACTAACAATCAAACGATTAAATAGCACTTGATAATCTCATAGAATAAAACATATTTAACACATAGACCAAGGAGTACATGAAACAACTCATAAATAACAAGTTATTGAGAAGAATGGACTCATTTGCATTAATAGGTAACAAAAGGAACAAATACAACCTGAGCCTTGGTGTTGTGCAAGTCCCTCCCAGGGTCCATCAAGAGTTCTCCTTTACTCACTTCCAAATAGAACAAGCAAAGATGGCAATCTCTCCTCACAAGCTTCTAAATGGGAGTCCTAATTCCAGCAGCATTTACCCTTAGAAATGTATAGCTTCCAACCTCTCCTCCTTCTGGCCCAATGCCTGTATTTATAGTGCTCAAGAGGAAGTTAATCAGGTCCACCATCAATGGGATAATCCCCTCTTTGGATGGGATAGCTCCCTTATTGATGGGATAAGTTCCTCTTTGGTAGGGGTACATGAACCATCTGGAGGCGCTCAATACACGTCGAACAACCTTCTAGAATGCTCTAGAAATGACCACAAGTAACTTTTTAAAGATGAAACTTGCGCATTTTGACCTTTACAGGGGGACGCACCTGCCCCTTTACATACAGAGCATCCAAGGACGCAACTTTTGTGAACATTGGGTGCGTACTCGCAGGTAAGGTTGACAGAACCTGCGTACCCAGAGATAAATACATTTATAAAGACTTTCTCTCTTTTTGGAGTTTGACATGGAGAGCAGAGGCATAAGACTTGCCTAAGAGGATAGCATGACTGTTGATAGAGCCATACTAACTGTAAATAGCCATGGTGACATTTTTTAGTGTAACACTCCTTATGAAATGTTGTAGCTGGTAACATATATGTCTAGCATATGCAAAGCTCTACGAATGAAGATCTAGGAAAGGGAACAAATGGTGATTCATAACCAAATGAGAATAGTAACCCCTTTGCAAAATTCCGATTTTGTTGTACCAAGAAATATCTTTGAAACAAGGATGTATTGCTCCATGCTTTTTTCCCTAAATATGTCACAAGGTGGGTTGAGAAGTGTATGAATTTCCTAGATGCAAAGCAGGAAAATGCATAAAAATTTAGCTAAAGAGCCAAAGAATTTATACTTGGAACCTTGCAGGCTAGTAAATATTGTTGAACTTGAATACTTTTCTAGAGAACTTGCTTCCACGTGAATATCTTTCTCCTAGCAGTTCCGATCCAAACCCATACACACAAGCAATGAAAACAAATGTTTTTTTTCCTTCCATAGAGGGTATATTAGCATGTACATACCATAGTTACATTAACATAAATCTAATAAACACACACAACATATGAAGGAAAACTCATAAGCTTTAAATAATCAACAAAATAAGTACATTATACCTTCAACATCTTGTTGCTCCTCCTTAGCCTTCGACCTGGCCACTTCCTAGATAACAGATAACCAATTGGAAGCGCGAATGGGATGGATATCATTGGATCTAACTAGAAATAACTTAAAAATGACTCTTCTCCTCTTGATACGGTCAAATTATATAGGATTTTTATACCTTCCGGGAGAATGTATTTGGACACCTAGGGGCTCGAGAAGTTACAAAAATTCCAAAATAATTAATCCCATCCTACTCATGGGAAAGTAGGTTGAGCTGATCTCCTCAGGAACGACAAACTCTAGAATCTTTTACCATGGTCACTCCCAGAAAAAGGAAACTATGGTTCTATGTTTTACATTGCTTGACAATGGCCGCATGCATGATGTGAATGTCATGGGTTCGACCATCTTGCTAAAAGGGAAAATTAAAGAGGAAAATGTGTGAACAAGGGTAAACAAGTCAAACGATTGAAAGTGGTGTCTCTTATTGACTCAAGGTGGGAAAAAAGGGATACAACATGGTGGCCTAACCTTCAATAGGTCTAGATCCAACAAAGATAAGAAAAATTGGCACATGCATTCCTCAAGCTGAGACTACTCCCAAGTATAAAATCACCCCTACCAAAATCATTGAAAAAATTAGTATATGCAAGACCACGTGGTCATCGGTAAATTTAAGGGAATCTAGCCAATGAAAAGAGCTCTGATATAGTGGATCCAAAAAAATTGGCCTAAAGGACATGTAGACCTAAAATTAAGTTGCCAGAGATTTTTCACAACCATCTTCAACAATTTAAAAAAGAGAAAAAGGTATTCCAAAATAATCCATATTTGTTTAATTCTATTAGCCTTTATTTGGGATTTTGGTGTAAGTGTTTCAACCCAAAAAAGAGGATTTCATTGTATCCCCAATGTGGATATTCCCATATTCACTTCCGCAAGATTTTTGAGATCAAGAAATAGTCGAAGGGATAATTAATGCCTTGGGAACATATGTAATGACACTAGGAGCAACCAAACATGGGAATTATATGTCCTTTGCAAGGATTTGTTTATACATGAATGTTTTCAAACCCCTTCCAACAACCATTTGTCTCAGCTACTAGGTCAATGATTGATATTATACTATAGACTGTGAGCACATCCCCTTCCATTGTAGGAAGTTTCATGAGCATTTATATGTCTTTTGAGATTGTTTACTAAACATGCCTCCACTTACACAACTGCTTATGGTTCTGGATACTGCCAGCATACAAGGGATATCCCCAATATAAGTTCCTAATTATATCTCACATTGTTTGGTGTAGGTGTCCCATACAGAATACGACCCAACTACCATTTACTTATATATATGGTTTGGAGTTAGTTGTTAGCATGAGAGATAAGCGTGCATGTGCTTTTGAATGAGAAAGCGAGTGAGCCTTGTTACTATTCCATTGCAGATGTATGAGGGTTCTCTTACTACAAGGGGGAAAATAAAGTGAGAATCAAAGGGAGAAATAATAGCACTGCCCTAATGGAGACACACACACAAATAAGAAATATTCATCTAACATCGAGCGAAATAGTTCACATGGATGTGACGATCGTTATAAACATTACAACACATTTCCAATAAGTTGAGCACTGAAGTCAGCGAAATAGTTCAATTACTCCAGTACAAGTGAAAAGAAGCATGAACCATAAAAATTATGTTATCATAATAAACATTTCGCATTTTTAAATATTTTTTTAAAAATGTTGACAATTGTAGTATCAGTATTACAAATTGTAATAGACAGGGAGAATTTCTTGATAGCAAGGATATCAACATTTTTTGGAAATATGAGTAAATAAGTAGATAATTTTGCAGTGATTTTCCAAGTAGTAGAAGGAATCAAAGTGTTGGCTTGAGGGGTCCTAACCCAGGTTCGAAGTTAATTAACCAAACAAATCCCTACACTACTGGCCCTTTCGGCAACAGCGCGTGGAGAGTTGACTGAAGTCTCACCCGAAGCAATATGGGGGGATGCTGGAACCAAGTTTTCACACCCTTGATATGTCTGAAGGGTCAGTTTATTCCAACTGTGAATACCTTCACGCAGGTTACCTCGTGCACTATCCTAACCTGCGAGGCCTTCACGATCTGTTATAATCGCCTTCGCGTAGCCCTAACCAGGGGTTGAGGTGCTTTTGCACTATTAGGGCAGCATTCTGTGCTATTTCCCCAAGTTACACCGCGTATCGTACTTATCTCCTTATAAATATTAGTTAACTTCACGTAAATAGATACTTTATTTTATATTCACTTAATCAACACAATCATATAAGTTCGCGCGGCATATAAATAGTGGAATTGCAATTTACACCCAATACATTCAATGCACAAAACAGGAAATAAATACGCAGGAATGGTATAGAACTTCTCTTTATTAATGCTTCAATCAGTTACAAACTCAACCTGCCCTGCGCACTCAGTTGCCGAGGTCCGTGCACTCAGCTGCGAACTACTAGGCCTCTGCGCACTCAGCTGTAGAGCCTTCTCCTACTCTACGACGCAAAGACTTGACTCTACACTTAGATAAGACTCAATTCTTCATCCTTCATTCATGACTATCATTCTGTTATTTACAACTTAGTGCCTCACTCTATTTATACAATCCCATGGTTTGTGGACCATGGGTAGATTTCTAAAGCCGACATTACATTACAAAAATGATTGCGGACAACCCTATGACTCATTTACAATCTTCCCACTCCGTGCCCACAAAACGTGTAGTCTTTACATCAGATTTGGTCAAAATCTAGGATTTAAGCCCCAAAACTTTCCTTGGGGGATCCCGTGCCCAACAGGCTCCCAACATAAACATTGTGACTCACCCTCGAGTCACTTTATCAGTGTGGAGATATTTGCATGGAGACCTCCCAACTCTACTCGAACTACTGCAAGATCGTCAATGTACTAGGCAGCTGCCTTCTGGACCTCAGGCAGGCGATGTTCAGAGACTACTGTATCTGAACTGCTTCCTTGCATCTGTTTATAGTCCTGCGCCTCCTTTTAGCTACCTGGACCATGAAGACGGTGCTTCCCATGGCTAGTCAGCTGGCTATGCCACCTGTATATGGCTTCAACTATCTATCATTTACTTCTCCTAGGAAGGGCTCGCCATTTGACTTCACCAACTGCATTGCACATTTTACCAACAGCATAGCACCTTTGAAGAACTGCATCTCGCCACCATCTGTGATCCCCTTAGTAACATACGGTCCAAGCCAATGCATCGAATTGATCAACTCTTGGCTGTAGTCCCAAAATTTGTCAACGTAATCGTGGGAATCCTGTCTTATCACCACAGTTTTCTTATCAAGAAAATCCTTCTTTATTTCAACCTCAAGCTTCTTGACTTCTTCTTTTGCCATGGTGCTTTTCTCCCTCAACTGAACTCTTTCATTCATGAATTCTCTAAGCCTAAGATCATCCTACTGAATCTCTTCATCAGGTCCCAAGCGTTCTTCTTTGAGTTCTTCCAACTATGTGATCCCATCTTCCAAGGCTTTGCAATCCGTCATATCCATGGCCGCTACTATGCGCGGACTAAGCATGATATACTCCATCGGTATTACAACGTTCACTCCATAGGCTTGCCTAGAAGCCGCCTGTCCCGTCAGTTTCTTGCACGTTATCCTATAAGCCCATAAAACTACTAGTAAACGCAGGTCCCAATCACTTCGCTACACACTACATGCTTTGTTCAGTGCTTCGCACACCGCGTTAAATGCTTCTGCACGGATAACCTTCTATGCGATCATTCTCTCCACATTCTGTCATTCCAACTTGAGGATTTGTTTGCGCAATTTCCCCCAAACACATGCTTATTGACCGTATCTCCCAACGTGATGTTCATGTGCATCCCTGTAGGTTTTTTTCCATATGTCGGCATCCACCTGGCTATATGTGCATGCAGTTTATCCTGCCCATTGCATATATCTGTCAATCGCACTCTAGGCTTCCCAAACCATGTGCACATCATTCTTTTGCATTTGCATCAGTCCTCAAAGCTCCCTTTGTGCGTACTCCACCACCTTGCAGGTGTAGCATGCAGTACCCAATTCAAGGCCTAGAAAAGTTGCTTTTCCAGAACCTCCCTTTCAAACTTATCTAGGAAAGTATCTACCTCACTTAACCCATCATAAGTAGGTAGATCCCTCACTTCTATAAATACACAACGCAACGATCTTATCATCATATTACAATTTAGCGTGGTTACCTCATGTAACTAGTTCTACCATTGCTCTATCTCCTCATCAGAATCTGACGTACAAGAGCTTTCACGCTCCCATGAGATCCACCTGTCCGCGATGGGATTTACCCAGTCTTGCTCTCACACAGTTATCTTGTAGATGCAGTCCAAATCGTCATCACTTTCATAGTCGCGCACCGGCTTGGTGTAGCGCGATCCCTTAGCAAGGTCTAAGGGTATAACTACGCATAGAGACTTCTTCTCAAAAATCATCTTCTACTTCTTCAAATTAATCACCCCTTTCATGTCAGTGACCCAATAAATTCCTAATAGCATGGCGTAGGGATTGCTATCATCAACAATCTCTATTACTTCAAAGTCTGCTAGCACGCTTGCTCCCTCAATATCCACGGTGATTCCCTGCAATCGTCCCATGGGTATTACCTTCTGCTGGTTCACCATTCGCAGCTGAATAGGAGACCATTGCAGTGTAGGCCTTTCCATGCGCTCCCATGTCTGCTTCGACAGAAGGTTCACATTCGATCCTAAATCCATAAGTACTTGGTCCATCTCATATTCTCCAATCTGCGCGGTTAGCCTCATTTCTCTCCCTGTCCTAGTCTTGTTTTTTCCAATCTTCCATACTACGTGCAGTTCTCTTGGCATGGTCCCAACACATCTGTTAATGAGTTCCTGCAATCCTTTTACAACCTTACTGTCACACAATAGCTTCATGCATGTTTCCAGGAACGTCATAAGCAAAGATGGGTCCATTTCCAACTCCGGTCTATCTTTTCTTTCTAAAGTGGAGGCATCATCGAAGCTCTTCTTAGCTTCCATGAAGGTTTCCTTAGCATGCTCCAAATCAAACTCTGCTTCTTTCGTCAGAGCCTTGCGAACCCAAGTACTATCTTTAGGTTGTTTTCCTTTATCATCCCCCATCGTGACTCCACTTTGGAGAACAATGTTCATATTTGGATCTTCCTCGCGTGGATCAGACCTCATCATCTACAGGTTCTGAGTCGGGGGAGGCGGTAGCACTCCCTTGTCGCATATCCTAGCTATTAGTGTAGGACAATCCTCCGTCTCATGATCAAACAAGGAACAATACAGACATGATGGATGTGTTGGATTCGTAAATCACGCACATAATTTCCTGGCCCTCCGCAATTGTAGCATATCAGCTATCTGTGACCTCTTCCAGGTCCTCCTCCACCTCAGCCTCGTCCATGCCCCTGAAATCCAGTTTGCGCCACTCCTGTGTTCTATTCTAGGGGCCACGTTTCGGCCTGAACTATATAGGTGGGAGTTCTATCCATAGCTTCTACAAGTGTGCTCATCGTGTCCAACCGATCTATAAAAATTAATGAACAATTGCTATGAATTTTATGTATAATTTTGTAATAAATGGTAGTTGTCCGTAGCATGTTTTCCTCCTATTTAACAAATTGCTCACCACAAAGAAGGTGCCATGCTAGGTCCTGCTTGTGCCTCCAATCTTAATGGCATCGGTCCTCCTCTCGTGAGGTACTTTGTGAACACCGTGTAATGGTCCTCATCATGACCCTAACCCTTGCATTTTACACACCACACCTCTTCGCGCACTTCTGGTCGGGCTGTCCTGTCATGTTTCAGATTCTGCATCTCAAGGCATAAGTTTTTCAACTGTGCGTGGATTTGCTAAACTCCCAAGTTAGGATCTTGCATTGGGGTTTCATGCAGCCTCATCACGCTCTAAGGCCTCTACCTGAGTTGTTAACCTATGTTGCGACAGCACATTCCTCAAATGTGATGTTAGTGTTGCTACAAACCATTCGCGGTGTTGTCCATCCATCAAAGTCATATTAGCTTCGCAAATCGTACACTTCAGTCTCTGATCCATCTCCCAAGGGGCCTTGCCTGGTAGCATTATGATCTCATTGAATTAAATGATTGATTGTGCTTCTAACTTCGGCCTACTAAATTCTATGTTTAGCACAATTTGGATATTCTCGATTCCCACATTCGGATTGTCATTAGAATGCTTAATATACCAGGTTAGTGCACAACCTGTAGAGCACTGACTAGCGTTGCTTTCTTTATATTATCATTTGTAAGTCCCTACACTTCCCATATGGCTCTTATCATGAACCAAAACTGGTCTGGATCCTGATTTCCTACTCCCTTGAACACAGGAAACTTTATCATGCTTGCCATATTGACTCGCAATGGTGGCGGTGTGGGTGGGGGTGGTATGCGCAGAATCCTTTGCCTTATCAAATGGATCGCACTTCACAGAGAGACCTTTGCGAGCTCTTCCTCATCCCCTCGCGGAGGTGAAATCAAAGGGCTATTCTCTGGTCCCTTACTTCCTTCGTTTCTGTAGGTTTTTCCACTTCACGTAGCTCCAAACATCAAGGTAATTGCATAACCCTCTTTTCACACAATAGCATTTTAATCCAAGTATTCAAAGACTTTACGTACTTACCTCACGATCCTTTGAGAAAGCATCGCTCTGCCTCGCTATAGTTGACTGAAGTATCTACCACAAACTCAGTAATGAATCCTCCTATAATCTGATCGAGCCAGTGATCAACAATGTGCGCGATCTTATCCTCTGATGCTTCCAATATGCGCACCAACTTTGGGGTCCACACAATAGGATTGTCGAGTTTCCACCTTCCTTGGCTATCTACTAGCTTCATGATCTACTCGTACAACTCAATAGGGAAAGATGCGAAAAAGATTTCAAGGATCTTTGTGTACAGGTAGCAGTCTAACCAATCTTCTTTCTTCAGTCACAGGTTCCTGTTCTCCTGCACCGCAAACTCGTGAATTCTTCTGTCCAACCAACCTTCAATTTCCTTCTTAGTTGGATTCTAATGATATGGAATCAAACATATCTATGCAGATTCCAGTCCCAACAACAGAACCATTTGTTGGCTTGAGGGGGCCTGATCCAGGTTTAGAGTTAATTAGCCAAACAAATCCCTACACTACTAGCCCTTTGGGCAACAACCGGCAGAGCGCGGACTGAGGTCTCACCCGAAGCTGTATGTGGGGATGTTGGAACCAAGTTTCCACACCCTTGAGATGTCTGAGGGGTCAGTTTAGTCCAACTGTGAATACCCGCGTAGGTTACTTCACGCACTATCATAACCTGTGAGGCCTTCGCGATCTTTTATAATCACCTTCGCACAGCCCTAACCAAGGGCTGAGGTTCTTTCACGCTACTAGGGCAGCGTTTTGCACTATTTCCCCAAGTTACACCGTGTATCTTACTTATCTCCTTATAACTATTAGTTAAATTTGCGTAAATAGATACTTTATCTTATATCCACTTAATCAACACAATCATATAAGTTCATGCAACATATAAACAGTGGAATTGCAATTTATACCCAATAAATTCAATGCAAAAAATAGGAAATAAATGCATAGGAATGGTATAAAACTTATCTTTATTATTGCTTCAATCAGTTACAGACTAAACTTGCCCTGCGCACTCAGCTACAGGGGTCCGCACACTCAGCTGCGAACTAGTAGGCCTCTGCGCACTCAGCTGCAGAGCCTTCTCCTACTCTATGACCCAAAGACTCGACCCTACACTTAGATAAGACTCAATTATTCATCTTTCATTCATGACTATCATTCCATTATTTACAACTTAGAGCCTCGCTCTATTTATACAATCCCATGGTCCGTAGATTTCTAAAGTCGACATTACATTACAAAAACGAGGGCAGACAACCCTATGACTCATTTACAATCTTCGCGCTCCGTGCCCACAAAACACGGAGTCTTTACATTGGATTTGGTCAAAATCTGGGCTTTAAGCCCAAAAACTTGCCTTGGGGTACCCCATGCCCAACACAAAGCCTACATCGAACCCTCCCCATTGGAAAGTTCTCTGAACAAGATTGCCAACGGTATGTGGAATTCCAAAAATGGACTCTTGGATCAAACGATATGGCATGTTGAAGTTTAAGGGTTTGAAGCCTTTGAACAAAAGGAAAAGGGCATATCGGAGGTCCATGGTAAATCAATGATTGGCACATCGGTGGGTCCTATAAATCAACAATTGCACATCGCACATCACACATCACACATCGTCAATTGCATATCCATGGCATATGGCATACGACAATCTACAATTGGTGAATCAACGAATTGACGATTGGCACATTAGCAGGTCTTGTATATCTGTGATCGCACATCACACATCGACAATCACATATCCATGGCATATGGGATATCGGCAATCAGAAATTGGCGAATCAGAGAATGTGATAACCTGTAAAGGTTGGGATATGTGAGTGTCAATAGTGTTAATACGTCAGGAAATCACCGATAGTGTCAAACCATTGGGGAATGCCGAAACAGGTTAACAAAGGATTTTCACCACAAAACTATAGGTGGATGGGCCTTTTCTCTCTTCTCTAGTGAGGCACGTGGCGAAATATGATTGGTTACAATAAAGCTACATGGCATCTGACGTCAGCATGACGTGGTTGTACAGAAGGACACATGGCAGGCAGTTTTGGCATTTTTAGGGGTCATAAGGGGAAAATCAAGGTGACACGTGTCACCACTCACAAGGTGCCACATGGCAGTGATGATGTCATATAAGAGGTAGCAAATTGGAGATTGAGGGATATCGACTCTTTGTAACACTTTCCACTTGAAAAAGTTCCGATGAGAGGGGGCTCTAATATTGGGGCTAGCACATGGTCAAGAGTAGTTTAAAGAACCTCAGGCACTAAAGCATTTAACAAAGGAAAATAGCCCCCGACAGTGAACAAAATTCCTAGCGTGTCAAAGCTAAGCAGTGGGTCATAACCCTCAGTCCTATGGTGAAGAAATGCGGGAAGGGCTAAAGCAAAAGGAGCAAAGGCAAATCGGAATTCACGTAAGTTACATGATAAAGGGGCTCTTATGGCATTAAGCCGATAATCACCGGCCCACTTATATAACAAAACAAAGGCAAAAGGAGAAAAGTGCAAGGGGCTAAGGAGTGTCGATAAAACAATAAGGTGAAAATTTCTCCGATAAGACCATGCAGAAGTGTTAACAAATGGATGGGTCGACAACTGTTGAAATCGTAGGAAGAGAGGGGGATAATAGTTTGAAATGGACAGTCAACAAGTTTATGCAAAAAAAACTACAACCACTCCAAATTTAAGGGCAGAGGACTAGAATTATCCAATCAATTTCTAGATTCAAAGGCAGAGGACCAACATTATTGAACCAATTTCCAGATTTGAAGGCTAAATATTTTCCCGCAGAATTGAAGAAGAAAAAGAAAAACAAAAGAGTAGTTTGATGGATTGTTGCAAAGGGACCTGCTATGCTAGCATAAATTCTAAACTATAGTTTAGGGACCTACTATGCTAGCAGAAATGATAAACTACAATTTACGGACCTATTCTACTTTCAAAGGAGTTAGTTGACAGATATTTCATTTTGCCCAAATGAAAATATATTTTCCTATAGTTATTCTAGGAAATACAAAATATTTTTATGTTTATCTTTGCATACATGAACTTGAAATATATTTAAAATATCTCAGTTTCTATAATTATGTGATGACTATTATTTTTCAAACTATTATGTAAAGCATTCATGTAAATAGTTTATAAATATGTAAATGAAGTTTGCTTTTATTGGAAAAACACTTGTAGTCTAAATATATTTGAGCAATCTTGAATGTATTCGCAGTGTTTAATGAGCAGTTAGTAGGAAATTCATGTGTTACTTCTCCCTGTCAGTATTTCTCTGTTATATAATTGTTTTATTCAATGTCTAAGAATGTTAGTTTATGAGATTGGATTTCATTGATGCTCCCCTCTTAAATTATTAGTCATTCATATTTGGTATTCTAAGTCATCTATAAACTATGTTTTCCTTCAGTCCTCTTTCTTCCAAATCTCCCAAACAGTCAAAAGACTTGTGACTTTCATGATTTGTACAGCTTTCTCATTGGATCTATGATCTCATTTGTTTAATAAATGGACTCCATGCCCAATGGTTTTGAAGATAACCCAACCAATTTTATCCCTACATTGAAATTTGGCCACCTAAACTCTATTGCACAAAACCTTCTACTACAATGGCCATAGTGTAGTTGAGTTTTACGAAGAGATCCCTCTTCGAGTTGAAGGGACAGCTTAAACCTAAAAGAGTTTTTGAGGTTATCTTACGGTTTCTACTTGTAGCCAGGGTTTTCCCTAAGTGATAACACATTCAAAGAATAGTTTTAGAAACATCCACAATCCATAAGGCTTCGATATTAAGAAAAAGTTACAAGATACATAAATAAAATGAACATCACTGGCTTCAATAGTGCATCATTAGAGCCACTACTTTCTCCCCAAAAGTACTAACTCCATCTCTCTAATTCCTTGTGGGAGAAGCTAAGGTTAAAAGACCTTTACATGAGAAATGAGGATCCTTTTATAATTTGAGGCATGTCCTTTCACATCCCCATGAATCTTTACTCTCCAACTCCTAATGAACTTTAGACTTCTACAACCTTTGGACTTCCAAATGACTTTTGGAATTACATATGGATTTTGGTATTACATGTCTTTTGGACTTCAATGACTCTTTTTACCATACATGACTCTTGGACTTCCACTTATATGTTTTTACAATGATTACAACACTACATCATAACTTCCACATCATCATGTGATGAAAATGTGACATGTCACTATCTTTGATGACTAGGACTAATAATGTCTGAGGACATGGACTTTATTCAGTGTTGACGTGGCTACCACTTGTGTATTCATTCTTCATGAAACTTTTGACCATTGATGCCTTCACCCTCCAAAGGGTCTTTGGTCTTGGAGTATTTAAGGTAATTTTATAATCAAGCTTTCAATGTGTTCTTTGTTCTTTGATGCTTCCTTTGTTTTCATCCTTTGCGTGATCTTCTAGATGCGTGCTTTCCATGTTTCTCCTCAAATTCTTGTAGCCATAAATCATTCATGACAAGCAACCATAAGCCTGAAAATATACTAGTATAACATGTTTTATGTATATTTTTTATTCGTTCCATAACAATGTGCTTGGGAGGAGAAATATGGATTCTGGGTGCAAGGGTGCACTTAGAAAGGTTGAAGGGATGAAGAGGGAAGGCTTTAGGACTTTGGCATGTGCTCATGCACTCAAGAGGAAGAGGAAATCAAGGTAGAGTGCATGGCACAAATCCGAAGGATGAAGGAGAAGGCTTTGAGCTTCCAAAGTGCACTATGCACTCAAGGGAGAGAATGAGGGTGTAGGGAGCACTCCTGAAGGCTGAAGGATGAAGGCATTGGGCCTTCATGGTGCACTTATGTTCTCATGAGGCCTAGGAGGGCACATGGCGCAAGTCTGAAGGCTGAAGGATGAAGCTTCATGCCTTCAGAGTGCGATCATGCACTTAAAGGGTTAGGAGGGCACATGACAAACTGTGGAAGGTTGATGGGTTGATATTAAGGCCTTAAGGGTGTGCTCATGTGCTCAATGAGGGTGCATTCCTTTGAGTTGAAGGAGTGTGCTCAAATGAAGACTCAATTTCTAGAGGGGCATAGTTCGGAACAAGGAATGGAAAATAGATTAGGGAGTGCACTTTTCACTCTTAAAGGGAACATGGAACACTTCTAAACAATGAAGTATTCCCGATAAAGGCTTCAAAGTGTGCTCATGTGCTCTTGGCCTCCCTGGGTTTGCTTTAAAACCAAAAATTTGTCTAAGTCTGGAAGATAGGAAAATGGGTGGACATGATGAGTTTAGACATAAAATGAGGTGTGACACAAACCAACTCATCAAGAAAAATTAAACAAGCTTGAATAATCAAAATGCCACTTTGCATGCATTTTCAAAGTACAATGGGCGAAATGTGTGCAACTATGACCAAAAAGTGTCGTTTACAACAACAAAGATGTTATGACCAAAAAATACAACAATGATCTAATAAATGCGAAGACACTTGAGAACACTCAAGAACACTTGAAACATATATGCTGACATGAAATTACACTTGATGACCAAGGAAACATTTATTATGATGATAAAGTAGGCTCCAAAATTGGAATGTAGTGAAATTTTAGAGGGTGTTGTAGCATCGAAAACACTTGGCGACACATTAGGTGAGCTTCAACTTCTCTGTTTAGGAATAAATTTTGGTTAAAGGGTCATACCTTCAAGAGGTATTGGTTCACCAATTAGATTGCCTTAATTCCCCCCTTTAAACCTAGTTATATACATAGCATCTCACTTTCTTCTACTTGGTTGAACACACAAAATATACACCTTATCAAAATTGTTTCTATCCAGGAAAAAGTAATGTGCATGACGAGTTTATAATATTCAGAGTATGATTTTTCATGTTTGGTGTTTCTTCACTACCAACAGACCTGGACAATATCCTAGAGGAGTCACTTCAGCAGCACAAACGTTGCTTCACTACTAGCGAGCTTGGTTAGTACCTCGACAAAGTCGCTTTCTTCACATCCCTGCGCAGGAAGCCTTTCTTTTCTTTCACCCTTTATTTAATTATTTAATAGGACTGTCCATTGACACTTATTATTTTCAACAGGTGGAAGAGGGATCCCGATTTATTGAGAGCAGAGGAGGTTTCACTTTCAGAGAATTATTTTAGAACCTATGATATTGGCTTTCTCGCTTTAGATTTCCCCCTTATCCTTTCTTTACTAGATTGGACAAGCGTTAACACATAAGTAGATTTACACCAAGTTGAGTAGTTTGGATACTAGCATAGGCATAACTCTAATAGGTTCCCTCAATGTTATCCATTTGGACGTATCATATTTCCCATCTGGACTTAGCTCAACCTATGGCATTTTACCAAACAAAGAAGGAGAACAACAAAAATCCAAGCGTTGTGGTTGTCACACTTCTCTTTTATTATACCACAAATTCCTTTTAAGCCATGCAATTTTACAAAAATTTATGTACATTGAATGGAAAACATGGAAAAACATGATATGACTAATGGAACATATGTAGGACTAACACATACAAAAGGCAAAAGACACAAAACAAACTATACTAGAAGTGCAACTTGTAGCTACTATTGAAAGTAAAGCATGAGATCTCGACCATTTAGGGGAAGGGGGTCAATCCTCCCGTCTAAGATTTTTAGTTTGAATATATTACGACTGAGCTTCTCTTTGATGGTGAATGGTCCAATCCAAAAGGGTTGGAACTTAGTGTGTTTTCCTTTTTCTTCACGGGGTTTATCCCATTTCATTAATAGGTTACTCACATCATGTTGACATTGATGTTGTGATGCAGTGTTGATGATTGGAATTGATGTCAACCTGATAACATGAGTTGTTGGTACCGTGTGAAGCAGAGGTACTTGACTTGTGTGTTTGTTACAAACCTTAGTGTAGTGATTTCTGATATTGGTGCAGGTATTTGGCCTGTATGTTGATGCCTTGGCAGAGTGTGGAGCTACTATACCTAGTTGAAAGTGATAAAGACTATAACATTATGTTTATGGTACCTAGCGTGTGTGTAGATGGATTTTAGTTTGTATGATTAGTTACAGGGCCTATCATTGATGGTATGAAGGTCATGCAAATGTTGAAGTAGCTATGGAGAATGTTGATGGCTTAATTGTTAGTGCAGCTGATGGATGGCATTCAAGTCAACCTAGCTTGACTTGTGATGATGATGGAGTTGTGAAAGTGGTTTGTTGAGTGTTGCAGTGGTTGAAATGGCTTCCTAAGGTTTTGAAAAAGGTTGTTAAGCAGTGGATAAAGTTTGGGAAGATTCTGAGGTAAGGAGATTTGTTTTTGGCCATCCTCTGCTTTAGTCACATAGATGGAGGCTTATGGGAGTGAATAAAAGTTTCCAGTCACTAGATGGAAGTTTTGCGTGGGTGACTGCAGTCGAGTTCATACAGGCTTGTGCATGCTAATGAAATAAAAAACAAAATTTACTCCACATTACTTGAACACAATTGGAATTAATTTCTTTTCAATAAAGTTTATGATCAAAAATTTCCAGAAAAAAGGTTAAGGCTACACGTGGGGCCTCTAGAAGGTGATCAAAGTTGAAATTATCCAAAGGCTAGTGGAATAAGTGGTTTGAATTCGTCAAGAAATATAGCTCAATCAAATCTGAAGCATGTGAAAACTTTTTGGGTGAGCTCCATCACATGTAGAATTGATTAACTTAATCACCTTCATATATTACAAATACGTGGAGAAAGGTTGTTCATTTGGTTGGTTCTCTTGTGCGAGAAAATTGTCATAGTATTTTGGAGAACCAATGGTGAGGAGAGTGAATTTGTTGTAGCAGAGTGTGCATGAAGGTGCAACAATAGTAGAGACAAAAGTATGCATGGCTAAAGACTATTTATATGCAAAAGAAAAGTGGCAGAATTATTAAGGATTTTGCTAATGCATTTGTGATTGCAAGGGCATAATTTTTGTTTGAGTTTATATATGTTTATGATATGATTGTCATATATTGGCTGCAACAATGTCTCATATTTTTATATGGAAATATTATATTGCATCATTGAGATTTTGCATCTATATTATTTGCAACTAATATATTGAGGCTATGGGAGTTGAGGATGGCATGTGGATGTGAAAGAGAGCGAATATTTGAGTTTGATTCAGTGGTTGATGTTTTGTATTGAGAGTGTTGATAATGTGCTATGATGATATTGTTGTTGTGATTTTCATGTTGAGCAGCTCTGGGGTTCCAGTTTCAAAATATATGAAAGGTGAACCACATAGAGAAGTGGGGTGGGTTCTCTAGCAAAACAAGTATTGAGAACACATTTCTTCATAAGTGAAATTGGAGTTTGGCAAGGCTCAATGGCCATGGAGGCTTCCAGCGGATGGTGGTCCGTAGAGTCGTGAGATGGCGATCCGAGTTCCTTTCAGATAGTTTCTATATTGTAGTCTCTATGTAATGATTTGTTTGACAAATAATAAAATATATTGAGCAACACAACAACAACAACAAGGGTGGTTCTTGACCCGGAGGGGGTTTTATGTTCCTATGTGGTGTGATGATTTTTGTCTCATTGTGCATGTTTATTTCATATGTTATGGCTCTCATGCACTGATTCTAGTTGAAGTTTCATGTTCAGATCTAATGAATATTTGTTAAGTGATGAATTGATTAATATATTGGAGAAAAAGCTTTAAGATTGTTGAAAATGTTATCACTACTAATTCACCCTCCCCCCCCCCCAGTAGTGATCCTAGTTCCAAAAATTGGTATCAAAGCATGGTTCCTTGTAGTGCATCTTCACCACTAGAAGGTAGATCATGGGTAACTAAGAAATATTTCTAGCAGATGGAGTTACTTTTCTACATGGATCAGATTATATGCTTTGGAAGGTAAAAGTTGAAGTGTACCTTTTAACTCTTGATGTGAATATTTTGCTCTCAATTGAATATGGGACACATGATGAATTTAATGAGGAAGTTAAGAAGATAATTTTTAAGGGATTGTCAAATAATGATGTAGCTAATGTGAGATACTACAAGACTGAAAAAGAAAGCATGGACAATTTGCATAGTTTGTATGGAAGAGAAAGGGTTCAAGATTCAAAAATTGTTGAAAACACCCATTGAATTCTTGAAGAGAAAAATAATGATAAAAAGGACTCCACATTCATACAGTAGAAGATACTATTTTCTCTCAATAAGATAGTGAGAGTAGCCATGAGAGTAATGACATGAAAATCATTGAGCTAAAGATACAACATGAGGAAGTCATCAAAGAAAATTAAAATTTGTCAAACTATTGTGCTATGCAACAACCCCCCCATTTTTATTATGTATCATACAAATAGGGACCCTTTTAAATTAAAATTTTCCCTTCTTTCTGAATAAAATGCCTACTTTTAGAAAATTGCCACTTTTCAAAAAACCCTTTTTAAAAACATAGTAAAGTATTCATCGCAAATTGTAAATCGCATGATTCCTTAGTAGAAAAGTTAAGCACATTCAAAAAATATTGATATGTGACTTGCGATTGAACTTTGTATGCGACATCCCAAACGCATATCGCACATCGGAGGATATTATGCCAGCAGCTTAAATGTTACCTATCAAAACCCTGATATTGCGATATCTCGATATTGTGATCTTGCGATTTTGCGATATCACATATCGCAGATCACAAGATCCATCAAACAAATTTTCATTCGTGCCATAGCTTAAAATATCTAATGCGATGGATTTGACAGATGTTTAATAAGTTTTTTTGAGTTGGACATGAGTTAGGTTAGAATGATTTAATACGGTTATCATCCCTATGCATGTAATCATGGTGTTCATTATGGTTGATTAATGTTGAACTCATTCCCGGATATTTACTCACAAAGTTCAGCCATTTCATCAAATATTTTATTTTACGCAACAATTAATTGTTTTTGGTTTTAATAGGAACTCCACTCAAACGATGTCCATTCAAAAGGCGATGTAGAAGCATACAAAGCAGTCTATCGCAGAAGCTGAAAGCATAGAGATGTCATCCGTCTTTACAAATACAGTATGCGCTGTAGATGGAGGTGACACTACATGGAAAACTATCTATACTACGTTGGAGAATGAAAACCCTGAAGTAATAGATATTCAGCCAATTTTTGACAGCATAGAACCGTCAGGAGTGCAATTAAGATACGTTGCGTGCTCTTTCCTTCACCGAATACAACAAGGGCTAAACTCTTGCCATACACAGATATGATAAGATGGGTAGTAGAGAACACAGAAGTCGAAGACAGATTTATCAAGACAGCTAAAAATACAGTCTTGGGTTCTTTCAGAGCCGAAGATTTAAAACAAATGTACAAGCTACCTGATGCCCAGGATATCTACGACAAACAGTTTGTTGCAAAGTTTGTAAAGGAAAATGTGGACCCGTTTCAAATGATACATGAATGGAGGAGAAGAGACAATATATTCAAACAAGATAAAGTGGGTATGTACCCCATTGCTTCTTTGGCCAATCCTTATAATTTTGCAGCCTGTATGCTATGTAGATTGTATGGCCTCCCTGATAATTCTAAATTCTCGATCAATTGGGTTCCGTTAATTGAGGCTTGTGTTAATTATCACATTATGAATTGGGAAACCATTATGTCTGGGAATTTTGCCAAAGAAATTACTGAATATCGCCTAACCAGGGCTGCCTTCTCTAGAGAAGTTCCCAAAGTATTCATGTCTGCATATATCTTCGATGCTATTTGACTCTGCACTCATTTTCCAACCATGGGTTGGAAATGGACCACCAATGATCCTACTCCTATATTCCTAAGTTATAAGCAAATGTGGGAACAATATTATATTCCACATTTTCACTAACTATGCCAGGGAGTTGTTCTTCCCTTACATCAGTTAGTTTTCAATAGAAGATGTTCGAGATTCACAAAATAATATATCGCAGACCTCCAACCAATCGGAAGATATTTTCTTGAAGAATCCTTTTCTTATATCAGGATATTTGGTAGCCAAGCTTTCCCACATGTCCTCCCTATGTATGTATCAGATAAATTATTGGCAAGAGAAGTAGCATACCAAACAGTAGGAAATGGCCTCACAAAAACATTGAGGGAAATGAAGAAATCCTTATGGCCAAATTTTCCCCTTCAGTGTGGGTCATTTACCCTTCTTAACTATGGTCATGCATATAAAGAGTATCAGAATATGCAGTTATTAAAGCTCCCCATTCTACTGGCTAGGCCTTTTGATCCACAACAAATAGCAAACAAATTCACCCTTTCAGTTAATATCAGACCTATAACTCATGCAGTTGATGAGTTTGAAGATTTATTGGAATCTGCCGAGGACTTTGAGCAAATTTTGAATGTAGCCAAGACAAAGTTTGACCCAGAGAAATTCAAAAGATTCCAAGAGTTTAGAGGATAGAGGTTAGAATACCTCCCACAAGAATTTTGGATTACTAATCATATAATTGAAACCAAGTCTCAGAAGTAGAATAAGCCAAGCACGTCACAAGAGAAGGAAGCAGAAACAGATGAATTGGAAAAGTTGTGGGATGCATTCAACGACAATCTATAGGATACCCCTAAGGTGTCATCAACCCAAGAAACTACAAGATTTAAGACATGGTCAAGGAAAATAGCAGTAGTGAGGTCCAAAAAAAATATTCCAAGATACGGAGGTAATCCCTGCAGATCCAACTACTGAAATTGTCTTGAATGTAACATATATCCCTCCTCTAGCTGTCTTTCACAGCCCTCTTCATAAAGTTGTTGTAAAAAGACAGAGAAAGAGGAGGAGAACCGAAACTCCTTCAGAACATGAATTTATGGATGTCCTATGGAAGGACACACAAATAAATCCGACTGAACATTTGACTCGGCTATCTCAATTTGCCAGAGCCTATGCAGCAGCAACAATTGACAAAGCAGTCGAAGTCTTGGTTTTAATTAAAGAAAAGGATGACCAGATCGCATTATTACTACGATAGTCAGATGAAGAAAGAGCCAGCGTGAACCGTCAAGAAAAGGAACAACTGCATAAGCTACATCAGGATATGGAACTACTGAAAGTAAGTCATGAAAATGACTTATCTGCTAAAAACAAATAGATCCAAGTGTTAAACAATGACCTAGAAATGTATAAGGATATTCCTACTGTGGAGGAATTTATTAATGAGGCTTTGACACTGAATACTTACTGACAAAACAAAAGAAGCTCTTTCTCCAATACATATCAAATATCATTCCACCTCTGAATACTAGTGAACAATTAACAAACATCATTATTGATCAAAGAATTGAGTTCAATGAACTCAATTCTAAGATCTCTAATTATATTGAATGGCAGGATTCAGATGAATGGAAAAATTCAAGTCTCTCAAAGATCAATGAAAGGCATAAGGATATTTTATTCACTGATTGGGACTCACGGGTGAAACAGGCCAAACTAGAAATACCCAGAGCCTCGGGTATTTCAAAGAGCATTATCAAAACAATAAATCACATGTTGCACACCTCCAACCTCATAAAGGAGGGTGATCCAAAACACTTCTTGATCTTAAAGCATTAGACAATAATTGCAAGAATAAGAGTTAGCTACAGAAGGAAACAATTGAGGGGCTGTCAAAAATCAACTGGGAAGCAGTATGGCAACTTTTGGTCAAACCACACAGTCAGATCATGACCTTGAATTGCTCCTTGGATTCAGTATAGAGAACGTTGCCACATTTACATGATGCTATATTTGCAGGGTAGTTGAGAACACAATTTGGAATTCTGCCACAAGTCAGGCCAATGTCCAATATTTGTGAGATGAGAGGCAAAGCTGGTAGCAGTGATTAATCAATGAAGACCTGAGTCATTTTTTAGCAGTTTTATTTTTGGAAAGTTGGATACTAGGAACAAGGAAAGTTGTTTGAAACCTCCTCATAGATATTTTGTGTAAGTTAGTTTTACTTAATTAAGAACTGTATTTAAACCCTTCTCATGCATTTAGAGAAGGGTCCAGAATTTTATTAAGAACATTTACAAAGAATGCGCTATCGTAAGTTTGTAGATGCCTTGATGGAATCATGGAACATGGTATTTTCAATCAAATATCTTTTTGTTGATCACTGTTGATGCACTATTGTATTCTTTGGGATGATTATTGGTAGAAGATTGATTATGGCCTATTGTCACTAGTCAAATGAGCAGAACGATACACATCTAGTACTATTATCATGTTTGCTAAATCCTTGTTCTAGTATTAGTGATAAGTTTATCTTTCATGAATTATGTATGAAATATGTCATCTATGTTTGAAGTATCAGTTGCACTATTGTACAATAACAGAATAGAGAATGTTCTGTTTTATATATGATCATTAGAATATGTGATATGTTTTTCACAATTCTTTTGATTAACTATTTTCTCAAAGGAATCATCTTACAATATATTAACTCTATATAGTCTGCGATTGATCTATATCATCATAGATTACATAGACATCTTTTTATATCGCATAAAACCAACAATACCCGGGTTAGATTAAAATAGATTTACTTCAAAGTTTTGCATCTTAGAATAAAGTTGTGTTAATTTCTAGTTATTCTTTTGTAAATCATTAGGAAAATCCCACAAATCATATAAACCCAAAACATTGGGAAACTAGTCCCATCATATCTAGTCGGAGCCACTATCCCAAACAGAAAAGGAGCTGCTCTAAGGTCCAGACTGGGTGGTTATCCCCCTTGTTGTTGCCACAGATTTCTGAGGCCTCAACATTTTTGGCGCTAGAAGGAGGGCCCCGACTATGAATGGCATATAAATCTAAATCTCAAACTCGAAGCCTTCATAAGAGTCAATCCCCCTCAAAAAATTCTACAGCTTCTCGATCATGTTCTAAGTCACCCACTCAGAAGTCAGAAGTTGTAGAAACTTCCCCCTCATCTCCTGAAGTATCTCGACACTTACCTTCTTCAGAATATAATCCAAAATCTCCTGAAGTTCAGTCCTTAGTTCATAAATTAGAACAAATATCTATTTCTGCTGAGAAGCCTAATAAACCTGAAGTTTCTGAAGAAATTATTACTTCTCTGTTCAGAGAAACTGGTATCCTAATGTAATCAAAAAGTGATAAACTTGGAATACCTCCCTTTGTGTCTCCAATACATTCACAATGTAAGAAATTTCTTGTGTCTAGATCTAAGTCTGATACAAGTGAGGTCTGTTACACTAAAAAATGTCACCATGACCATTTACAGTTAGGATGACTCTATCAACAGTCATGCTACCCTCTTAGGCAAGTCTTATGCCTCTGCTCTCCATGTCAAACTCCAAAAAAGAGAGAAAGTCTTTCTAAATGTATTTATCTCTGGGGACGCAGGTTCTCTCAACCTTACCTGCGAGGACGCACCCAATGTTCACAAAAACTGCGTCTTTGGACGCTCTGTATGTAAAGGTGCAGGTGTGTCCCCCCTGAAAAGGTTAAAATGCGTAAGTTTCATCTTTAAAAAGTCACTTGTGGTCATTTCTAGAGCATTCTAGAAGGTTGTTCGACGTGTATTGGGCGCCTCCAGATGGTTCATGCACTCCTATCAAAGAGGAACTTATCCCATCAATAAGGAAGCTATCCCACCCAAAGAGGGGGACTATCCCATTGATGGTGGACCTGATTAACTTCCTCTTGAGCACTATAAATACAGGCATTGGGCCAGAAGGAGGAGAGGTTGAAAGCTATACATTTCTAAGGGTAAATGCTGCAGGAATTAGGACTCCCATTTAGAACCTTGTGAGGAGAGATTGTCTTTGCTTGATTCTACTTGGAAGTGGGTGAGCTTTGTCAAAGTAGAGGAAAACCCTTGATGGACCCTAGGAGGAACTTGCACAACACCAAGGCCAGGTTGTAAGAGTTTCTTTGTTTCGTTATTAATACAAACTGGTTCATTTTTCTCAATAGCTTGTGTTAATGAGTTATTTCATGTGTTCCTTGGTCTGCATGTTGAATATATGTTTTATTATATGAGATACAAGTGCTTGGTAATTGTTTGATTGTTTGTGGTTGCAGGAATTGATGTGAAGGAGGAGCTCATCCGGATCGGCAAGGACGGACTACAACAACAGCTTTTTGGAATAAGGTAAGCCTAAACATTTGTAGTTTTCATGTTTTAAAAGGTGTATTTAGAGAAAGATCGCTCCATTTTGTCTTGTTTGTCGCTAGAGAGTTTAGACTCCTAGGGAGGTCAGTTGTGTCCGCACAAACGACTTTTTCCGTGTGACAAATTGGCGACTCCGCTGGGGATAGATTCCATTGATGAGAAGAGTTTTTCTTTTGTGTGAACTTTGCTTTGAGAAAATTGGTTTATTTTTCTGGTTTTGGCTCTGTGACCTTGTCTCTGGGTGGGTTAGCTTAGGATTAGTTTTATTTTGGGTTTTCTTGAGTTTTTCAGTAGGACGCACCCTCTGAGTGTTGCACAGTGCGTCCCTGGATGCACTGTCGCTGTGTGCACAGTGCGGGCCCGCACCTGTCTTAACGGGTTGCCTGCGTCCCCTGTTAAAATTTGAGAAAATTCCATTTTTTGCATTTTTTGCTCTTAGATTTTGTTTTTTCTTAGTTTTTTCTGCCCAGATCCATTAGTCCCTTGCCAAAAATCTTCACCTAAGCTTGTTTCATTAGCATTCCTGTTTTAAGCTTTCATCAATTGGGTGTTTTGAGTCTCTTTTTTGAGAAATTCTTGATTTGATTTCCTTTGGTCATTACTTGGAGGTTTCTCTCAGTCCTTTCACAATTTTGCATCTTTTTGCTTCTGTTTTGGGCTAAATTGTGTATGAGTGTTAATCACCTTTGAGTGTTTTTATTTGATCTTTGGAACTCTCACCCAATTTTCTCGACTTGCACTTGATTGGTTCTTGGATTACATTAGAATCATCTTGTGTTTGAGAATTCTCTTGCATAGATCACATTTGCATAATTAGAATTCTCATTTTCAGAATATGAATGAAAAATGTGCATAGATTACATTTGCATACTTTTCAAGTGAATTGTGCTTAGATTACCATTGCATAGTTTACATTCTGAAAAATCAATCGTAGATTTAGATCAGCTTTCTTTGATTTGAATTTACACAAAAATAAGGATAAAAAAAAAATGGTTTGGAATTGATTTGCATTAGTTTTTCTTGATAAAGTTAGTGCATTAGAGAATTTGTTATATTTTCTCTTAGTGATCAATTTTTTGCATTGTTGGAAGTGAATGGAAACTCTCTCCTTACTTTAGTTAGGATTCATCGAATTGAAAAGATTACATTATCATATTCAATTGCATTCAGTTGAGTCGGGTCATAACACCATTGGTTTCATATCCATTTACCCATTTGAGTAATAACAGCCTTAATAACACAGCGCTTAATTAAAATTCATCTAGTAATTTTTACATTTCTAGGGCTCTGAAACACCAACATAGCTTAGGCTAGTGTCTTGGAGTAGGAGAGTAATTAACTCTCCAAGACAGCAAAACCAAACAAGTAGCTCATCTTGTGGTAGGATAAATCCAACTGTTTCATTTGTACTCTGGGAAATCTCCTCTTAAAGGAGAAGCACGAGCTCGTGTCCGAACCAGTGAGGGGATCAATCCTCCCTCGTTGGGAACGACGCCAGACATGCACGTATTACAAACGGTAAACCTCGGATTAACCATTGTCGAGGAGCCAGGGGTCACTTGTCGGTAAACCTTGGATTATTGTCAAGGAGCCGGCAAGGGGATTGAGCTTGATACTCTGCCCTTGCGTGCTGTCGGAGTGTAGACTGTTCCCCCAGGTGCATTTGTTGCTGTTGGTAACCTTAGTGGCCATTATCTTTAGGATTCTACCAAGGTGACGGTGGAGGGAAGGTCCCACTGTACCTGGAGCAGACGTCGGCTATACTCACTTGGATTTTCTGGGGGGTTCACTTCACTCGAGACGGTTAAAGTGGAGGAACTTGGTCCAGTCTATTCATTAAGCAGGTTGTCGGGGTAACTGTTCCACCCGCTATTTCTGTACTGAATTCTGCGAGGTTGGGCTTCATCACCAACTAGTGTTTTCGGTTCGGAGAGCTTACTGTTTGTGTGTGGTTTGACTCCTAGATTTGATAGCGCGTGTTAATTTGTTTGTTTTTACTTTTAGAGACCATAGGTGTGAATTGTGAATTTTAATTGTTAGGTGTGAATTGTGAGTTGTTAATTTTAGTTTTAAAAAAATTGTTAATAAAATTCACTGAAGTTGGATATAATGGCAAATGTTCTGGAATTTATCAACCTAGGAACCCCTCCTAATGAGAATCCTAGTACTTTTCCTTACTTTGGAAATGTTGGTCCTCCTTATATGGCTACTTTGTCATTACCTGGATTTACAATAGGTTTACCGATATGGTTATTTTCAACTTCGTTGGCCCAAAATACTCCAATTGTTCCACCTCAACCGGATGCTTCACCTCAACAGAGTTCACCATCTTAACATCACCAACCTTCTGTTGACCCTTTACCCTCTTCGCCTAATTTTTCTTCCTCCATTTCTTCCTCTTCGCCTGGTAAAAGCCTTGATGCTCGTAACCAGGAGTCTAAGAAGAAGAAGAAAGGGAAGAAGAAGAAGAAGAAGAAGAAGCAAGCTAAGAAAGAAGTCAACCAACCAACCACGGTTGTAAGTGTTAGTTGTGTTGAGGAAAATTCCGACATGCATCGTAAACCCAAATACCCTTGCAGGCTTTGTAAGGGTGACCACTTCCTTGTCAATTGTCCTGGCATTCCAAAGGTCTTGGAAGTATGGTCAGAAAAATCTCATCAACTTTCCATTGATCCATCAACCAGTGATAGTCAGGTTCCTGGGAAAAAGGGTAAAGTTAGGTTTCCTTGTAAGTTATGCAAAGGGAGTCATCAAACTCACATTTGCCCTCACATGGATGAAGCCTCAACTTTGTTGGAAAACCTTACTGTCCCACAGCAAGAATTTCCAACTGGTTACCGTAAACTTTCTCCCAACCTACCGTCAACTGACGGAGTAATTGATCTAAATTCAAATACAGTCGATCACACTCTTCCATTGGAGAGTGAAACTCATGTCACTCAGGTTGATGATCTGTTAGTTGATCAAGTGGTCGATTCAATTTCACATTCGGTCGATCACACTCTCCCTTTCGAGAGTAAATTTCATACCGCTGATGTTCTTCTTGTTACATCAGATTCTTCTGTGCCGGGGGGCATTTCACCTGTTTCTACAGAACCCCCTCCAAGCACTGAGGTCTTTTCCTTTGATTGGAATAGACTGACAGAACCTCGTCTTCCTTCCTCCATCCCTTTCCAAATCATTGTCAAGGCTGGTGGTAGGGACATACATCGTACTCAGGTAGATGAAGGTGCTTCTGTCAGTATTTTATCCTCAACTGTTTGGAAAGCTTTGGGTTCCCCTCAGCTTGCGCCTATTACGCAGAATCTGAAAGCTTTTAACAGAACCATCAGTGAACCTTTAGGGATTCTTCCTAAGTTTTCTATTACCTTGGAAGGTAAAACTGTCTGTATTGATCTTATGGTAGTTCGAGGTCCTTTGGATTTCAATTTACTCCTTGGGCGAGACTATGTTTATGCAATGAAAGCTGTCGTATCGACACTCTTTCGCGTGATGTCTTTCCCTCACAATGGCAGTATTGTGACTGTAGACCAGCTTTCGTTCCCTAGTCTTGTCTCAACTACCAATAATATGACACCCCTAAATGTTCCTGATTCTAAAGTGGTATCTACCCCGCCACGGGTTAATTATGTGGCAACTGGTCCCATGTTTTCAGTTACCGATGTAAGTGAGCCTCTCATTGTTGATTTAGATCCGGTAATTGACATGGAAAACTCTATGGGATTATTTGAACACGATGTTCTTATCCCTTTTGAGTCCCTTGACGTGTGTTCCTTCCAAAAAACTATTCTTCCTTCGGATGAAGACCTTTTGGAAGCCATGATCAAGGTGTGTCCATTGACATGTCTTTCTTCCAGTTGGAAGCCATGATCAATGTTTCGAGGATAGTTTTTCCCTGTATCAACCTCGTTAAAAAATGAAACAGGCTAGGGCGAGGATAGTTTCTTCTAGTCTCAACCTCGTTAAAAAATGAAACTGGAAGTCATGAGCATAGTTCCTTGTCTTGTGTCAAGCTCATTAAAAAATGAAACAAGGAGTTACAAGGAAAGTTCCTTTTACTGTGTCGACCTCGTTAAAAAATGAATCAGTGAACGAGGATAGTTTTTTCCTGTATCAACCTCGTTAAAAAATGAAATAGGCTGTAATGAGGATAGTTCTTTTACTGAGTCAACCTCATTAAAAAATGAATCAGGTAGATTTTAGGATATGTAGGTAGATTGTAGAAAGTAGGATTATGAGGACGGTTCCTGTTACTGAGTCAACCTCGTTAAAAAATGAATCAGGTATGAGGACAGTTCCTGTTACTGAGTCAACCTCGTTAAAAAATGAATCAGGTATGAGGATAGTTCTTTTCTTGTGTCAACCTCCTTAAAAATGAAACAACTCCCTTTTCAAGTTAAATATTGAAAGTAAACCTTCATTTCATCCAGCCGGTTGAATGCAATGAAGCCTGGGGGGCATGTACCTCGCTTTGCATCATTATGCTGGGGGCATGCGAATTTTTTGAGCATAGTTCCTTGTCTTGTGTCAAGCTCGTTAACAAATGAAACAAGGGTAGGTTAAGTAGGTAGATTGTAGAGTATTCATGAGCATAGTTCCTTGTCTTGTGTCAAGCTCATTAAAAAATGAATCAAGGATTTAAGAGCATAGTTCCTTGTCTTGTGTCAAGCTCGTTAAAAAATGAATCAAGGTTTTTAGAGTAGAGTTTTTGTTAGGTAGATTGTAGAGAATAGTTACGAGCATAGTTCCTTATCTTGTGTCAAGCTCGTTTAAAAAATGAAACAACTCCCACAAGTCTTTCCAAGATCTTGAAAGTAAAGCTTCATTCCATCCACCTCATTGAATGCAATGAAGCTTGGGGGGCATGTACCTCGTTTTGCGTCATTATGCTGGGGGCACGCGAACTTATAACAAGCATAGTTTTTCGTTTCAAGCTTGCATAAACATGAAACCGAATCCGAGCATAGTTCTTTTCCTGTGTCAAGCTCGTTAAAAAATGAAACAAATCCTCCTCTACTTGAGTCGAGAGATTGACTAGATCTCATAAATGTTAAGTATTTAGGTTAGTTATTTCAGTTTTTTGCATAATTTTCTCATAGTTTTAGGTCGAGTCTTTCAAATGATCTCGTAACATGAACCTTCATTACATCCAGCTTGTACTTAGTTGAATGAAATGAAGATGGGGGGCATGTGCTCTAGCAGTTACGCTTAGGGGGCATCAAGCACAGTTTTCTCTCTGTTTCAAGCTTGTGTAAAAATGAAACTACTTTGAAGCATAGTTTTTGTCTGTTTCAAGCTTTTGTAAAAATGAAACCTATCTCGAGTCAATTTCAGTTATTTTCAAGACTCGTTAAACTCATGAAAATACCGAGATTATTTTTCTATCTTTCATTCTCGTAAAACAAATGAAAATGCCGAGTTCTTTCCGTCTTTTCCTGCTCGTAAATTAAATTGAAAGTCGGCCATATGAGTACATTTTTATCATTTTTTCGAACTCATTAAAACATACGAAAAAGTGAAAACCATGAGTACATTTTTATCATTTTTTCGAACTCGTTAAAACTTACGAAAAAGTGACACCTTGGAGTTCTCTTTTAAAGCCCTTTTCAGACTCCTAAAACATGAAAAGATTGCCGAGCGTTTCTTTTACACTCGTTAAAACGGAATTAAAAGACGGTCCCCTTATAGCCCTTTTTTGACCGTAAAAACAGGAAAAGGTTGCCGGGTTTTTGTCGTTTCAAACTCGATACGGAAAAAAAAACGACGTGTCCTTGATCGCTTTTTACTTTTCAGGTCAGTGACACTAATGATGAAAGTACTCCTTGGTCGCAAGATCAAGCGGTTCCCCCAGGTATTATTTTATACTTTTTCGGGCTTGAGGGACACAAATCTACGAAAAAGTTCAACTTGGAGTCTTCTTAAGTTTTTCAGACTCTCTAAAATTGAAAAACGTCGAGTTTCTCCTATACTGGGCTCGTTAAACATTTCACAGTAAAGGACCTGTTCAATTACAAACAGGAACGAACCACTCCTTCCTAGGGTTCGAATCAAAACTAGGTTGGACTCATCCGAAGGATGAGCTTATAACCAAGCATATGTTATCCTCCTCAAGCTTGTTAAAAATAAAGAGGTACTTGCCAGAAATGGTGGGGGAAAAGAGAGAAGAATGAGCCCATTTGTTATCCTTTGTCTCAGAAGAAACCTTACTACCACTCTTGAACACGACACTTTTCATTCACCTGGGTTGGGAAATCCTTTGCCTCACAGTTGATCAAACCACATTGAAAGTCTTCAGCCGGGTTCCGGGATTAACTTTGAGTCACTCGTTACCAAGCCATCTGTTGTGTCGTTATGTGTTCAAGAGGTCTGCAAACAAAACTTTCATCTGCAAAATACTTTGTCATCCATTTTGACCATCCCTGAGTCAGTCCTTACAGCAACATTTTCTTCAACTTGAACTATGATTTCGTGTTGTGGGCTTGCCTGCAACTGGTCGCTTTCTATCGACATCAGCACATTATCTAGAAAGATGACTTAGAAATCGTCAGTACCTTGAAGTCTGCATGCATCAATGGCAGGTTTCTCGCCTTTGACGTCAGTTCACATCATTGACTTTCGATCGAAGGATTCCGTGAAATGTTCGACATCAACTCATTCATTCACATCTCATGGATTGTACTGGGTACTTTGAGAACCATTGACATTACTGGTGGTCTCTCTCACACTTGTTAACAGTTTACATCATCGACTGGTAATCAAGTGGTTTCTACCATGTTCGACATCAACTCATTTATTCGCATGGCTAGAATCGTACCAATTCGGGAAGTAGAAATGAAGACCCTGGATCTAGTTTCCATCATCCAGGCTGCGAGGAGTTTTGTATTCATTATCTAAGTAGACTAATCATAAACAGATGGCTGCGCCCATACTGTGTCTACAAAAGTCTATGATTATGATGTACTGCAAGATCATTCCTGTATCAGATTAGTTAGTCTGTTAGTTAAAGTTTTGATCTGAGTATGGGAATGCCTACCTCAGTGATGATATAATCTTATACATGTATTTTGTGTTGAAAATTGCAGGTTCTGACCAGGCTCTCCATGAGATAATCCTTGAAATGATAAAGCGCTTCACCCTTCCTAGATATTACAAACCCTAATCTATTCCAGGTTTCGCACTTTAGGGGGCAATCTGTTACACTAAAAAATGTCACCATGACCATTTACAGTTAGGATGACTCTATCAATAGTCATGCTACCCTCTTAGGCAAGTCTTATGCCTCTGCTCTCCATGTCAAACTCCAAAAAAGAGAGAAAGTCTTTCTAAATGTATTTATCTCTGGGGATGCAGGTTCTCTCAACCTCACCTGCGGGGACGCACCCAATGTTCACAAAAACTGCGTCTTTGGACGCTCTATATGTAAAGGTGCAGGTGCGTCCCCCCTGAAAAGGTTAAAATGCGCAAGTTTCATCTTTAAAAAGTCACTTGTGGTCATTTCTAGAGCATTCTAGAAGGTTGTTCGACGTGTATTGGGCGCCTCCAGATGGTTCATGCACTCCTATCAAAGAGGAACTTATCCCATCAATAAGGGAGCTATCCCACCCAAAGAGGGGGACTATCCCATTGATGGTGGACCTGATTAACTTCCTCTTGAGCACTATAAATACAGGCATTGGGCCAGAAGGAGGAGAGGTTGAAAGCTATACATTTCTAAGGGTAAATGCTGCAGGAATTAGGACTCCCATTTAGAACCTTGTGAGGAGAGATTGTCTTTGCTTGATTCTACTTGGAAGTGGGTGAGCTTTGTCAAAGTAGAGGAAAACCCTTGATGGACCCTGGGAGGAACTTGCACAACACCAAGGCCAGGTTGTAAGAGTTTCTTTGTTTCGTTATTAATACAAACTGGTTCATTTTTCTCAATAGCTTGTGTTAATGAGTTATTTCATGTGTTCCTTGGTCTGCATGTTGAATATATGTTTTATTATATGAGATACAAGTGCTTGGTAATTGTTTGATTGTTTGTGGTTGCAGGAATTGATGTGAAGGAGGAGCTCATCCGGATCGGCAAGGACGGACTACAACAACAGCGTTTTGGAATAAGGTAAGCCTAAACATTTGTAGTTTTCATGTTTTAAAAGGTGTATTTAGAGAAAGATCGCTCCATTTTGTCTTGTTTGTCGCTAGAGAGTTTAGACTCCTAGGGAGGTCAGTTGTGTCCGCACAAACGACTTTTTCCGCCATAATGATGCAAAGCAAGGTACATGCCCCCCAGGCTTCATTGCATTCAACCGGGTGGATGAAATGAAGGTTTACTTTCAATATTTAACTTGAAAAGGGAGTTGTTTCATTTTTAAGGAGGTTGACACAAGATAAGGAACTATGCTCATAACTACTTTCTACAATCTACCTAACAAAAAACGTTACTTTAAAAACCTTGATTCATTTTTTAACGAGCTTGACACAAGACAAGGAACTATGCTCTAAACTCCTTGATTCATTTTTTAATGAGCTTGACACAAGACAAGGAACTATGCTCATGACTACGCTCTATAATCTACCTACTTAACCTACCCTTGTTTCATTTTTTAACGAGCTTGACACAAGACAAGGAACTATGCTCAAAAAGTTCGCATGCCCCCAGTATAATGATGCAAAGCAAGGTACATGATAAGCATATTCAACATATTTAAATGAGGTGAGATTGTTCTAAGTCTGATACAAGTGAGGTCATATCAAATTCCCCTCCATTTACTCCTTCATTCACTACAGCTCCATTCACATCCTCCCATCTTTCCATTTCTTCCACTCAAACAATTAGTGCTACCACAAGTAGTATTAGTTCAGTTGTAAGTTCTACATCTATACCCACTACTTCTGGATCTGCTTCTATATATTCTCATATCCTAACTCAAGTCATGGCTAATCAGCCTTGGAATAATCTTGGTGTTGTGTAGTTTGTAAACCCACATCCTCTCCCAGATCATCTAGAGAAATGGTTACCTAAATACAATCCAAATGATGGTCTTCCCACTGAAGAAAACATCAACAATTTTATATTGGCCATGAATTTGAATGGGGTTGTGCATGAAAATATTTTAGTGAATTTGAATGGAGTTTGAATATGCGGAAAAAGTCGTTTGTGCGGACACAACTGACCTCCCTAGGAGTCTAAACTCTCTAGCGACAAACAAGACAAAATGGAGCGATCTTTCTCTAAATACACCTTTTAAAACATGAAAACTACAAATGCTTAGGCTTACCTTATTCCAAAACGTTGTTGTTGTAGTCCGTCCTTGCCGATCCGGATGAGCTCCTCCTTCACATCAATTCCTGCAACCACAAACAATCAAACAATTACCAAGCACTTGTATCTCATATATTAAAACATATATTCAACATGCAGACCAAGGAACACATGAAATAACTCATTAACACAAGCTATTGAGAAAAATGAACCAGTTTGTATTAATAACGAAACAAAGAAACTCTTACAACCTGGCCTTGGTGTTGTGCAAGTTCCTCCCAGGGTCCATCAAGGGTTTTCCTCTACTTTGACAAAGCTCACCCACTTCCAAGTAGAATCAAGCAAAGACAATCTCTCCTCACAAGGTTCTAAATGGGAGTCCTAATTCCTGCAGCATTTACCCTTAGAAATGTATAGCTTTCAACCTCTCCTCCTTCTGGCCCAATGCCTGTATTTATAGTGCTCAAGAGGAAGTTAATCAGGTCCACCATCAATGGGATAGTCCCCCTCTTTGGGTGGGATAGCTCCCTTATTGATGGGATAAGTTCCTCTTTGATAGGAGTGCATGAACCATCTGGAGGCGCCCAATACACGTCGAACAACCTTCTAGAATGCTCTAGAAATGACCACAAGTGACTTTTTAAAGATGAAACTTACGCATTTTAACCTTTTCAGGGGGGACGCACCTGCACCTTTACATACAGAGCGTCCAAAGACGCAGTTTTTGTGAACATTGGGTGCGTCCCCGCAGGTAAGGTTGAGAGAACCTGCGTCCCCAGAGATAAATACATCTAGAAAGACTTTCTCTCTTTTTTGGAGTTTGACATGGAGAGCAGAGGCATAAGACTTGCCTAAGAGGGTAGCATGACTGTTGATAGAGTCATCCTAACTGTAAATGGTCATGGTGACATTTTTTAGTGTAACAGATTGCCCCCTAAAGTGCGAAGCCTGGAATAGATTAGGGTTTGTAATATCTAGGAAGGGTGAAGCGCTTTATCATTTCAAGGATTATCTCGTGGAGAGCCTGGTCAGAACCTGCAATTTTCAACACAAAATACATGTATAAGATTATATCATCACTGAGGTAGGCATTCCCATACTCAGATCAAAACTTTAACTAACAGACTAACTAATCTGATACAGGAATGATCTTGCAGTACATCATAATCATATAATTTTGTAGACACAGTATGGGCGCAGCCATCTGTTTATGATTAGTCTACTTAGATAATGAATACAAAACTCCTCGCAGCCTGGATGGTGGAAACTAGATCCAGGGTCTTCATTTCTACTTCCCGAATTGGTACGATTCTAGCCATGCGAATAAATGAGTTGATGTCGAACATGGTAGAAACCACTTGATTACCAATCGATGATGTAAACTGTTAACAAGTGTGAGAGAGACCACCAGTAATGTCAATGGTTCTCAAAGTACCCAGTACAATCCATGAGATGTGAATGAATGAGTTGATGTCGAACATTTCACGGAATCCTTCGATCGAAAGTCAATGATGTGAACTGACGTCAAAGGCGAGAAACCTGCCATTGATGCATGCAGACTTCAAGGTACTGACGATTTCTAAGTCATCTTTCTAGATAATGTGCTGATGTCGATAGAAAGCGACCAGTTGCAGGCAAGCCCACAACACGAAATCATAGTTCAA
Organism: Pinus tabuliformis; assembly: GCA_031772625.1. Classification (NCBI taxonomy): domain Eukaryota; kingdom Viridiplantae; phylum Streptophyta; class Pinopsida; order Pinales; family Pinaceae; genus Pinus; species Pinus tabuliformis. Next base: position 127,709,178 of record CM062820.1, on the reverse strand, counting down.
GTTGAAGAAAATGTTGCTGTAAGGACTGACTCAGGGATGGTCAAAATGGATGACAAAGTATTTTGCAGATGAAAGTTTTGTTTGCAGACCTCTTGAACACATAACGACACAACAGATGGCTTGGTAACGAGTGACTCAAAGTTAATCCCCGGAACCCGGCTGAAGACTTTCAATGTGGTTTGATCAACTGTGAGGCAAAGAATTTCCCAACCCAGGTGAATGAAAAGTGTCGTGTTCAAGAGTGGTAGTAAGGTTTCTTCTGAGACAAAGGATAACAAATGGGCTCATTCTTCTCTCTTTTCCCCCACCATTTCTGGCAAGTACCTCTTTATTTTTAACAAGCTTGAGGAGGATAACATATGCTTGGTTATAAGCTCATCCTTCGGATGAGTCCAACCTAGTTTTGATTCGAACCCTAGGAAGGAGTGGTTCGTTCCTGTTTGTAATTGAACAGGTCCTTTACTGTGAAATGTTTAACGAGCCCAGTATAGGAGAAACTCGGCGTTTTTCAATTTTAGAGAGTCTGAAAAACTTAAGAAGACTCCAAGTTGAACTTTTTCGTAGATTTGTGTCCCTCAAGCCCGAAAAAGTATAAAATAATACCTGGGGGAACCGCTTGATCTTGCGACCAAGGAGTACTTTCATCATTAGTGTCACTGACCTGAAAAGTAAAAAGCGATCAAGGACACGTCGTTTTTTTTTCCGTATCGAGTTTGAAACGACAAAAACCCGGCAACCTTTTCCTGTTTTTACGGTCAAAAAAGGGCTATAAGGGGACCGTCTTTTAATTCCGTTTTAACGAGTGTAAAAGAAACGCTCGGCAATCTTTTCATGTTTTAGGAGTCTGAAAAGGGCTTTAAAAGAGAACTCCAAGGTGTCACTTTTTCGTAAGTTTTAACGAGTTCGAAAAAATGATAAAAATGTACTCATGGTTTTCACTTTTTCGTGTGTTTTAATGAGTTCGAAAAAATGATAAAAATGTACTCATATGGCCGAATTTCAATTTAATTTACGAGAAGGAAAAGACGGAAAGAACTCGGCATTTTCATTTGTTTTACGAGAATGAAAGATAGCAAAATAATATCGGTATTTTCATGAGTTTAACGAGTCTTGAAAATAACTGAAATTGACTCGAGATAGGTTTCATTTTTACAAAAGCTTGAAACAGACAAAAACTATGCTTCAAAGTAGTTTCATTTTTACACAAGCTTGAAACAGAGAGAAAACTGTGCTTGATGCCCCCTAAGCGTAACTGCTAGAGCACATGCCCCCCATCTTCATTTCATTCAACTAAGTACAAGCTGGATGGAATGAAGGTTCATGTTACGAGATCATTTGAAAGACTCGACCTAAAACTATGAGAAAATTATGCAAAAAACTGAAATAACTAACCTAAATACTTAACATTTATGAGATCTAGTCAATCTCTCGACTCAAGTAGAGGAGGATTTGTTTCATTTTTTAACGAGCTTGACACAGGAAAAGAACTATGCTCGGATTCGGTTTCATGTTTATGCAAGCTTGAAACGAAAAACTATGCTTGTTATAAGTTCGCGTGCCCCCAGCATAATGACGCAAAACGAGGTACATGCCCCCCAAGCTTCATTGCATTCAATGAGGTGGATGGAATGAAGCTTTACTTTCAAGATCTTGGAAAGACTTGTGGGAGTTGTTTCATTTTTTAAACGAGCTTGACACAAGATAAGGAACTATGCTCGTAACTATTCTCTACAATCTACCTAACAAAAACTCTACTCTAAAAACCTTGATTCATTTTTTAACGAGCTTGACACAAGACAAGGAACTATGCTCTTAAATCCTTGATTCATTTTTTAATGAGCTTGACACAAGACAAGGAACTATGCTCATGAATACTCTACAATCTACCTACTTAACCTACCCTTGTTTCATTTGTTAACGAGCTTGACACAAGACAAGGAACTATGTTCAAAAAATTCGCATGCCCCCAGCATAATGATGCAAAGCGAGGTACAAATCTGTTACACTAAAAAATGTCACCACAGTTAGTATGGCTCAATCAACAGTCATGCTACCCTCTTAGGCAAGTCTTATGCCTCTGCTCTCCATGTCAAACTCCAAAAAAGAGAGAAAATCTTGTATAAATGTATTTATCTCTGGGGACGCAGGTTCTCTCAAACTTACCTGCGGGGACGCTCCTAATGTTCACAAAAGCTGCGTCCAAAGATGCTCTGTATGTAAAGGGACAGGTGCGTCCCCCTGTAAAAGTTAGAATGTGCAAGTTTCATATTTAAAAAGTTACTTGTGGTCATTTCTAGAGCATTCTAGAAGGTTGTTCGACGTGTATTGGGCGCCTCCAGATGGTTCATGCACTCCTATCAAAGAGGAACTTATCCCATCAATAAGGGAGCTATCCCACCCAAAGAGGGGATTATCCCATTGATGGTGGACCTGATTAACCTCCTCTTGAGCACTATAAATACAGGCATTGGGCCAGAAGGAGGGGAGGTTGAAAGCTATAGATTTCTAAGGGTAAATGCTGCAGGAATTAGGACTCCCATTTAGAAGCTTGTGAGGAGAGATTGCCATCTTTACTTGTTCTATTTGGAAGTGGGTGAGCTTTGTCAAAGTAGAGGAAAACTCTTGTGGACCCTGGAAGGAGCTTGCACAACACCAAGGCTCAGGTTGTATTGGTTCCTTTTGATTACCTTTAATGCAAATTGGTCCATTCTTCTCAATAACTTGTTGTTTATGGGTTATTTCATGTACTCCTTGGTCTATATGTTGAATATGCTTTGTTTTATGTTTGAATATGCGGAAAAAGTCGTTTGCATATTCCATCTTTACTTGTTCTAAGTCTGATACAAGTGAGGTCATATCAAATTCCCCTCCATTTACTCCTTCATTCACTACACCTCCATTCACATCCTCCCATCTTTCCATTTCTTCCACTCAAACAATTAGTGCTACCACAAGTAGTATTAGTTCAGTTGTAAGTTCTACATCTATACCCACTACTTCTGGATCTACTTCTATATATTCTCATATCCTAACTCAAGTCATGGCTAATCAGCCTTGGAATAATCTTGGTGTTGTGTAGTTTGCGAACCCACATCCTCTCCCAGATCATCTAGAGAAATGGTTACCTAATTACAATCCAAATGATGGTCTTCCCACTGAAGAAAACATCAACAATTTTATATTGGCCATGAATTTGAATGGGGTTGTGCATGAAAATATTTTAGTGAGATTGTTTCCCTATACTCTTAAAGGATCTGCAGGATCCTATTACTTTTCTTTTCCAGTGGGAACTATAATGGACTAGGTAACTTTTCAACAACTGTTTCTTGAAAAATTTGGAGATGATAGAACTGTGGCATCTTTATTCAATGCTCTCTCCAACCGAAAAACAAATTCAGGTGAAAGGATCAAATATTTCAACTCCAGATTTAACAAGTTATTAAACAAAATCCCAATTGCTTCTAAACCTGTTGTTGATGTACAAATAGAGTGGTACATTTCTTTTTTACCTTCTAATATAGCCATTTCTGTAGACAGAGCCAGTAAGGCTACTCTCTTAGAAAACATGAAATAAGCCCTGTCTGTAGAAAGGAGAATTTTAGCCTTAGAAAAACAATCTGAGACTGAAGATAAGAAATCTAAAAAGGTGACTTTTAGCCAAGAATCGAAAAAGAAAACCCCAAAGGATCCATTCGATCTTGAAGGTCTTCAAAAAGTCTTGAAAACTATGTCAAATGATATGATTGAAATAAAGAAACAAGTAGCTGAATCTTCAATTCCTAAGAAACCATATTGCCCATACAATAGAAGTCCTGCTTCGCCATCTCAACCTCTGAATGTGATTTCAAGTGCCGAATCAGATCAAGATGTTGAAGACACCTCAGCAACTGAAGAAGAAATAGAACCTGAAGAAGAAGTCGAATTGAATGGGTTATGGGACTTTATTCTTCCCACCGAAGAAGAAAGAGAAGCTATGCCCATATCTACAAGGAGAAAAACATCTGTTGACTCAACTGTACCAGTTCAGAAACAGAAATCTCCTCCCACAAAGGAGAAAACAGTGAATAAAAAATCTAAAACTGTTCAAACTGATCCTATTCCCCTAGATACTTCTAAAACTCTGATAGTTTCAGATACAGTGGAATACAATATAATTGAAGACATGAAAAAGACTAAAGAAAACATTTCATTATATGAAATGACCAAATTGAAACAACAGCAGAAAATCTTACTGAGAGAGCTTAAGGCAGTTCCTGTAGATCCCATGCCACCACCGGTTATAGCCCAAGCTGACAAAGGTACGGGAAAACTCCCGTCACCTTCAAACAAGGTAAGCCAAGATGATCTTATGTTGATTGGTAATAGATCTAAGTCTCACATTCCTCCTTTCCTTTTGACTTATCAATTTTTTAATATTAATGTTCATAATTGTCTCATCCATTCAGGAGCTTCTCCAAATATCATGCCAAGATCTATGTGTATGAAACTTAATGCTACCCCTCAAAATTCTATTGTGCATATAGTCCAATTAGATAGAACAAAAGTCAAGTTTGTTGGAGAAATGTTATCAGTATCAATTAGATTATCATCCAACCCAAAGATACTGCAAGTGATTGATGTCTTAGTAGCAGACATCCTTGAATTTTATGGTCTAATTTTAAGCAGGGATTGGTCTGAGAAACTACATGGATATTTCGCAACTGATTGGTCACACATGTGGTTACCATATAATGGTAAACCAAATCAAATTAGAGTTGATCGTGAAAAATTCATGAAACATACAGTCACTGAATTAGAAGGAGCGAACGAGCTGGTGATTTTCACTAATAATATTATTGGAAATTATTTGCTGAATCATTCCTTGGCTCATTCAATGCCCAAACCTCACCTTTCCCAGAAAATATTGTTACTTCTCAAGTTGAATTTTTTTCTCAATCAGACACTTCTAAATGCATTAATGTTAGTAATAAAATTCTAGATCATTCTTTGTTCTAGACTCTATACTTTGACAGTTCAAAATCAGATGATGGTGCAGGAGCAGGTTGCATTTTAATCAATCCACAAGGAGAAAAAACAATGCTAGCTTGCAGACTCAAATTTCAATGCACGAATAATACTGCCGAATATGAAGCATTGATTCAAGGCCTGTACAAAGCCATTGGATTAAACGTTAAATATTTGCAGGTATATGGGGACTCTGAAATAATTGTTAAGCAAGTCAGGAACACAATCCATTGTATTTCTAGACACCTGAAACATTATCAAGCATTAGCTCAGAACCTCACTTCTCATTTCACTGCATTTAATATTTCAACAATCCCTAGATTACAAAATGAAAGTGTTGATTTACTTGCTAATGTAGCATCTAAATTGATACCATCAGAAGAATTTAGTCCAAATAGATTTTCGATTGAGTTGATTTTTAGGCCTTCCATCCCTGATAACATAACAAATTGGAGAGTGTTTAATGATGATACAAATATAATCGACTTTCTTTCATCAGATGGATCTTATGAAGGTCAAATTGTAGACAAAAATGAACATGACCTATAGAATAAAAATAAACAGGATGCAAATCCAATTCCCAAATTTGTAGTCAATATGGAAGATCTCTATGATTTAAAAGATAGGTTTAAAAAGACTACCAATTCAAAAACACAAAGTTCTACTCTAAGATTTGAGTTGATTAATCTTGGTACACCTAACAAGCCTCAAAACATAAACCTAGGTTTGGGCTTAACACCCGATGAAAGGATGTCATTCATTAAATTGCTAAGAAAATATAAAAGTGTCTTTGCCTGGGATTATTCAGATCTCAAAACATATGATACTTCTATAATGCAACATACTATACCCATGATTTCAAATGACAAGCCTATCCAACAGAAGCTTAGGAAGATCCACCCGAACTTAGAAAGTCAAATTAAGTCTGAACTCAATAAAATTCTTAAAGCCAAAATCATTTTCCCTGTAAGACATTCAAAATGGGTGTCAAACATGGTTCCTGTTAGAAAAAATAATGGAGACATTAGGATTTGCATAGATTTTAGAAATTTGAATAAAGCTTGCCAAAAAGATAATTTTCTTTTGTCTACCATGGAGTGGATTCTGCAATCATTTGCAGGTTCTGAATTGATGTCTTTTCTTGATGGATTTTCAGGTTACAATCAGATTATGGTTCATCCAAATGATAGATTAAAGACTACATTTAGAACCAAGTGGGGAACATATGCATATCAAAAAATGCCATTTGGATTGATTAATGTTGGTGCTACATTTCAACGTGCTATGGACATAGATTTTAGAGGACTAATCAACAATTCAATTGTAATATATTTAGATGACATCACTATCTATTCGAAAAATAGAAGTAACCATATTAGTCACCTAAAACAAATCTTTGAGAGATGTGAGAAATTCGACATTTCTTTGAATCATAAAAAATCTTATTTCGCCTTGGAAGAAGGTAAATTATTAGGATTCATGGTATCTAAGAAAGGAATTTATATCTATCTCGATAGGATTCATGAAATTGAAAACATTCCCCTGCCTCATAACAAAAAAACAATGCAATCATTTTTAGGATAAATTAATTCTGTAAAAAGATTTATTCTTGATTTTTCTCAAATCGTCTTACCCCTACAGTCAATGATATGAAAAAATGCAACTTTTAAATGGGGAAAGGTGAGAAAGATTCTTTTGAGTTAATAAAGAAAGCCATCATTGAGGCTCCTTCCTTAACAACTCCCAATTTCCTAAAACCATTTGTATTATACACATTCTCTTCTGATACCTCTTACGCGACAGTTTTAATGCGGCTAAATGATCAAAACGATGAAGCACCTATTTCATTCTTTAGTTCTAACGTACAAGGTGCTGAACTAAATTATTCAGTTGTGGAGAAACAGGCCTTTGCTGTATTTAAAACTTTAAAACATTTCAGAACTTTCCTCCTAAAAACACACACTAAGATAATAGTCCCTTACCCCGCTATAAGGCAGCTGTTAATCCAACGAGAAGAAGGAGAAAAGAGAGCAAATTGAGTTACTGCACTTCAGGAATATGATGTAGAAATGAATCCTGCTAAAATTATTAGAGGTCAAGGTTTTTGCATAATGCTAACCAAAGCCTCTCATTTACCAATAGAGGACGATCAATCCACTGAAATGCAATTATCTAAGGTAAGACTCAACGATTATGAATCACAATATGCTAATCTAATATTTTTCTTAAAAAATGGACATGCTCCATTATATCTCAATTATACAGCTAAGTGTGCTCTAAGGCTTAAAGCAAATCGGTATCAATTAATTGATAATGTGTTATTTAGAAAAAATTATGATGATGTATTATTAAGATGTTTAGAGAAACCTGAAGCTGAAAAGGTAATGCAAGAATTACATGACGGGCTAGCTGGAGGCCATTTTGGAGGAAATAACACAACACATAAAATTATGCATGCCGGGTACTATTGGCCAACCATTTTTAAAGATGCACATGAATATGAGAGGAAATGCAAAGTATGTCAAACTACAGCAGGAAGAGAAAGGAAAGCAGCACTCCCATTGCAGCCAGTAAATATACAACAACCATTTGAGCAATGGGGGTTAGACATTATTGGTGAAATAACTCCAACCTCCTCCAATGGGGGTTAGACATTATTTGTGAAATAACTCCAACCTCCTCCAAACAGCATAAGTATATTCTAACTGCAGCTGAAAATTTAACAAAGTGGGTGGAAGCTATTCCATTAAAGGTAGTTAATACCCAAAACATTACGGATTTCATTGATTAGTTTATAATTACTAGGTTTGGCCTCCCATCAGCTTTAATGTTTGATAATGCATCTTACTTCTCCAGAAATTCTATGGTAGAGTTTGCTTTGAAAAGAGGTTTTAAACTTAAATACTCAGCTAACTATTATCCACAAGGTAACGATTTAGCTAAATCTACAAACAAGAACCTGATTAGAATTATCAAATGGATTGTAGAGAAAAATCACGAGAACTGGCATAAAGCACTAAAATTTTCTCTTTGGGCAGATAGAATCACTCAGAAGACCTCAATAGGTACTTCTCCAGTTGTATTAGTTTATGGGAAAGAAGCCATTCTACCCACAAACATAAAAATACCATCTCTTGCTTTAGTTCAACTTATTGATGAAAACCCTTCTTCTTCTCTTCAACTTAGACATGGTCAAATCCTTAAATTAAAAGAACAAAGGGAGAAAGCTAAAGCATACATGATCATCATCAACATATAGTGAAAGCTTCATTTGATACAATATCCACTAGCCCAAGAAATTTTGAAATTGGAGATCTTGTTTTGAAATGGGATAAGGCACATGAGGAAAAAGGTAAACATACCAAATTCCAAAGATTGTGGCTTGGCCCATTTCAAATCATTGAGAAATTAGGCCCATCCACTTTTTTCTTACAAGATTTGTCAGGTAGAAAAGACTCTTTAACTATAAAATGGCAAATTCTTAAAAAATACTTTTCTTAGAATATAAACGTTAGTTATAAAATTTTAAGTTTTAGGAAAATAAAGATTGAATAGTATCTCTTTTGGTTGTTCAAAATTTTAAATTCTGATAATTTACTTGATTTTTCTCGCTTCTATAAATAAGAAGAGTAAAAGGATAATTATAAATATGATATTTAAATAAACCTTATTTCTTTGGGAAAATTTTGAATTTACTAAAGACATTTAGTTTCTGAAAAGACTCTTCATTTTATAAAGTATAGATGATTTTGTACCAGTCAAGAAAAGAACCAGTAACTTAGCAAGGATTCTCTGCAAAAAGGTATTTTCCAACTCTATAATTATCATCCATAACTCTTAAATGAGCCAATGATTCACCCCATCTGATAAAATTTTCTTTTTTCACAATGTAATTAAAAATATTCAAAAAACTTAAAAGATAATAAGTCTCATCACGAGCTTGTTTATCATGATCACAGGAAAATAATTCAGACTGATATTACCAAGACTGCATATCATAACAGGGTAATAGCTCTTGATTAAAACAATCAAAAGACAAGGGGTCTCATCACGAGCTAGCTTGTTCAGTTTAAATTACAACTAGTGAATGACATTGTTACCATGACGTCACCAAGCTTGGATAATGGCTTTTAAGGATATTTAAAGAAAAAAGTACCATAAAAAAGAAACAAGTTCCAAGTAAAAGGAAGTTGAATAAATTTTTGATTAACTTTTGAAATTAGGAATCAATTTTAGGTGGGACCATGAATCATTGTTAGTTAAAAGATAACCCTGTCAAGGCTATGAACACCTGCTAGCAGCAGAGGCTTTATCTATGATAAATGAGTAAAAATCTATAAATCCAATTTTAAGAGAATACCTACTTTATCTTTATAAATCTAAGTATTGACTGATACATACATTCATGTTTTATCACCTAAAGGGTTGAGTAAGAAAAGAAGTGAGATAGGTGAATACTTTATATTCCATAGAAACACTGTTTAATTTATGAATCATACAATTCTTATTTTTTCACAACTTTTCTTGTTATGAAAGTTTGAGCAATGTCAAACAAACTAATCAGAGATAGCTGGTTCTCCTAAGTGAATCGCCAATTATTGTCCTATGCAACAACCCGCCCATTTTTATTATGCATAATACAAATAGGGACCCTTTTAAATTAAATTTTTCCCCTCTTTGTGAATAAAATGCCAACTTTTAGAAAATTGTCACATTTCAAAAAACCCTTTTTAAAAACATATTAATGTCTTCATCGCAAATCGCAAATCGCATGATCCCTTAGTAGCAAAGCTAAGCACATTAAAAAAACACTGATATGCGACTTGCGATTGAACTTTGTATGCAACATCCCGATCGCATATCGCACATCGGAGGATATTATGTTAGCAGCTTAAATGTTACCTATCAAAATCCTGATATTGCGATCTTGCGATTTTGCGATATCGCATATTTCATATCGCAGATCACAAGATCCATCAAAGAAAGTTTCATTCGCACCATAGCTTAAAATATCTAATGCGACAGATTTGACAGATGTTTAATAAATGTTTTTGAGTTGGACATGAGTTAGGTCAGAATGAATTAATACAATTATCATCCCTATGCATGTAATCATGGTGTTCATTATGGTTGATTAATGTTGAACTTGTTCCCGGATCTTTTCTCACAAAGTTTAGTCATTTCATCAAATATTTTATTTTACACAACAATTAATTGTTGTTGGTTTTAATAGGAACTCCACTCAAACGATGTCCATTCGAAAGGTGATGCAGAAGCATACCAAGCAATCTATTGCAGAAACTGAAAGCACAGAGATGTCATCCATCTTTACAGATACAATATGCACTACAGATGGAGGTGCCACTACATGGCAGACTATCTATACTACGCTGGAGAATGAAAACCCTAAAGTAACAAACATTTGGCCAATTGTTGACAGCACAGAACCGCCAGGAGTGCAATTTAGAGACGCTGCGTGCTCTTTCCTTCACCGAATATAGCAAGGGCTAGACTCTTGCCATACACAGATATGATAAGATGGGCAGTAGAGAATATAGAAGTCGGAGACAGACTTATCAAGATAGCTAAAAATACAGTCTTGGGTTCTTTCAGAGCCGAAGATTTACAACAAATGTACAAGCTACCCAATGCCCAGGATATCTACGACAAACAATTTGTTGCAAATTTTGTAAAGGAAAACGAGGACAAGTTTCAAATGATACATGAATGGAGGAGAAGAGACAATAAATTCAAACAAGATAAAGTGGGTATGTACCCCATTGCTTCTTTGGCCAATCCATATAAATTTGCAGCCTCTATGTTATGTAGATTGTATGGCCTCCCTGATAATTCTAAATCCTCAATCAATTGGGTTCCGTTAATTGAGGCTTGTGTTAATTCTCACATTATGAATTGGGAAACCATTCTGTCTGGGAATTTGGCCAAAGCAATTACTGAATATCGCCAAACCAGGGTTGCCTCCTCTAGAGAAGTTCCCAAAGTATTCATGTCTGCATATATCTTCGATGCTATTTGTTTCTGCACTCATTTTCCAACCATGGGTTGGAAATGGACCACCAATGATCCTACTCCTATCTTCCTAATTTATAAGAAAATGTGGGAACAATATTATATTCCACATTTTCACTAACTATGCCAGGGAGTTGTTCTTCCCTTACATCAGTTAGTTTTCAATAGAAGATGTATGAGATTCACAAAAGAATATATCGCAGACCTCCAAGCAATCGGAAGGTATTTTCTTGAAGAATCCTTTTCTTATATCAAGATATTTGGTAGCCAAGCTTTTCCACATGTCCTCCCTATGTATGTATCGGATAAATTATTGGCAAGAGAAGTAGCATACCAAACAGTAGGAAATGGCCTCACAAAAACATTAAGGGAAATGAAGAAATCCTTATGGCCAAATTTTCCCCTTCAGTGTGGGTCATTTACCCTTCTTAACTATGGTCATGCATATAAAGAGTATCAGAATATGCAGTTATTAAAGCTCCCCATTCTACCGGCTAGGCTTTTTGATCCACAACAGATAGCAAACAAATTCACCCCTTTAGTTAAGATTAGACCTGTAACTCATGCAGTTGAAGAGTTTGAAGATTTAATGGAATCTGCCGAGGACTTTGAGCAAATTTTGAATGCAGCCAAGACAAAGTTCAACCCAAAGAAATTCAAAAGATTCTAGGAGTTTAGAGGACAGAGGTTAGAATACCTCCCACAAGAATTTTGGATTACTAATCATATAATTGAAACCAAGTCTCAGAAGCAAAATAAGCCAAGCACGTCACGAGAGCAAGAAGCAGAAACAAATGAATTGGAAAAGTTGTGGGATGCATTCAATGACAAACTATAGGATACCCCTAAGGTATCATCAACACAAGAAACTACAGGATTTCAGACCTCGCCAGGGTAAATAGCAGTAGTGACCATTGAAGGTCCAAAAACATTGCTGAAATATGGAAACAATAATACCAATTTAATTTGTCCTTGAATTAAATTGTGAATTAAAATCAAATTTAGTCTTAACAACTACATGGAAATAATTAATTAATTTGTTTTAAATTAATTAGTTGGATAAATTCAAGTTAGAAGTCTTTCTGAAGTCATGCAAGAGTTATCCCTTAAATTAAGGAGATAAGATTGAGTTATATTTGAGTTGTAATTAGTTAACTCAGTCTACTGAGTTAAGTCCAGTTAAATTAGTTCCAAAGTGTTTGAGGAACTAATAGTGAGTTAACAGTCAGTTGATGCATTAATGCACTCAACTAGTGCTACTCCATTTAACTAAAGATTCCCTCATCAGAAACTCATAAATTCTATTCTGAGAAAGACCCAGTTGATATTAATGTTCAAGGACAATGTACTATCAGTTTCATGTGTTTTGTCAAGGATAAAACTCATGCATGCAGTCAAGGATTCATCCTTCAGGATTACACAGTTTTGAAGGCTTGTTTTTCCACTTGGTAATAGGCTAATCATCCACAAGGAACATTGCAAGGAAATAGGAGTTTGGAGGGCAAAGAGGAAGGCTGGAGAGAAGCCAAGATTTCCTGTGAGCATCTGTGAGGATTGTACTGAGAGTTGGCTAGCTGTGAGAGCTAAGGCTTTGTATAATTCCTATGTATTTCCACCATGTATGATAATACAATAGTGTGGGGTTTTTATCTGAGACTTTCCCAAAAGTATTTTCATGTGTATTGTGCCATTGATTCTTCTTCTTATGGTTATATTGTTCAGCTCAATATCTAAGCTTTCGCAAATTGATAGTGTAAGTAGTTTAGAGTATTCTTCTTTGATTTATATTTCATTATCGAGTTAACGTATCACAGCTTTTCTACATGGTATTAGAGCTGTGAATAGTATACTAAGAAGAGAATTCGAAGTTTGAAGCTCGGGGTTGCAATTGCAAATCGAATTAATATCATACTTCAAGGTTGGCCAATGGTGTTCTAAGGCTTGAGACTCGAGTATGCCTTGGAAGGTAGCTTGAATTACATAGCATGGAAAGATAGAATGGAGGCTGTATTAGAAGGCAATGGCTTGAAGGAATTCATTGATCAAGAAATCCCAAAGCCAGCTTCAACTAATGTACAAGAGTCGGCTGAGTGGAAGAAGTGTGTGGTGAAGGCGAGACAAATCATCCTTGAGGGAGTTCGATACCATATTGTCTCGAGTCTCTGTTGTGGGGAAAAGTATCCGACTCGGAATGACCCTATCCCTACTCTAAGGGTGATAGTTCCTTAGCAACAACTGAAAGTAAAGCTTTGATATTTTTCCTTTATGAAAGTACAGAGAAGGAAGAAAAGATTGACCAACCGATGTCTTTCGCTTTTGTCGATCCTGTCTTCTCTCTTTGCCTCTTGTTCCCAGCTCCTTGCTCCCTTTGCCGGCCCAGCTACACAAAGATCCTGCAAAAACAAGAGAGGGAAACTACAAGAAACATGTACTCATAACTGATGCATGGATTAGAATGAATCAAATATACATATAAAAATAATACATCATTGCAATACAAGTATATAGGAGAACATCAAAGCTTTATTGATAGAAGAAAAAGGTTCTGAGAAGGTTACAACCATAAATGGCTCCAATCCAGCAGCACCTCCCCAGCAGCAAGAAATCTCCTCTTCTCCTCTATAAAAGCAATCACCCAATAGCTCTAACTGTAAACCAACAGCACTTCCTTGCTTTGCACAAAATTCCAGCCTCCTGAGCTCATAGGAGAGAGCTCAATATATAGATGAATTGAGAAAGGATGAGTCAGCTTGCAACTGATGTGTAGCTGCCTTGTGTCCTCTCTCTCTTCAGTTAATCTTTAGTTGATCTTCAGTTCTTGAGTCCACTTGGTGAACCTTGCTTCCACTTGGAGAAACAAAGCCTCTGACTCATCACAAGGCGAAATACCTGATCCAAGTGTCATTTTTGGAAGATTCCAAAGCAATGACTCACTGTGCCACTTGTCCTTTCTCGCTCAGCGCAGGTGGCCTTCATTGGTTTTGACTTTCAGCGCAGGTACAAGGAGGAGCAGTTGACATTCAGCGCAGATGCTCAGTGGAGCAGTTGACATGATCCAAAAATAGCCTGTTTTTGAGTGTTTTCAGGTGGAGAACTGATAGGAAGTGTTGTGGTTTGCTGACCTTGTTCCTCTAGGGGTAAGAACAACATGTTTAGGGACTGAGGATCCCTATAATTATTGACATTTCATGCTCCATGTTGCGAGGCACAAAAATGTCTATAACAGTTGCCCCCTAAAGTATGAGGTCGTTTATCGGGTGAAATGCTTTATCCAGAGGGTCCGAAGTTCATTCAAGTGCTGAGAGGTGCCCTGTAATACAATACAATACAATACATTATTTTTCATTTTGTTTTCATGATCTAGCTGAGGCGGGCATTCCCATGCTCACCTTTATAAATACATTTTGGTACATAGAACAGACGATCGTCTGATGGTAGACTGATAATTCTCTGCTGAAATTATCATCCTTTGAGTAGGATGATCATCTGCTACAATGATGTACATGACAAATGCTTTTATATTTCCTGAATATGTATCGCAGCCCGGATGGATGAAACTAGATCTGGGGTCTTCAAACTCGTTCGATCTTCACTCTAAGTACAAGTCGATCCATGTGAGAATTTCGCTGAAGTCGAACATGGAAAGACATCGCTTGATTACCGGTCAATGATGAAAACCGTTAACAAGCGCGAGAGGAATCACCGATAATGATAATGACCCTCAAGGTACTGCAGTACAATTCATGTGGCGTGAATAAAGGACTTGGCGTCGAACGCCACGCAAAATCTTCTGGTCGAAGGTCATTGATGTATACCTGTCGCCGGAAGTGAGAAACTTGCCATTGAGGCATGCAAGCTTCAAAGTACTGATGGGGTTGTTCCTAGATCAACTTCTTGGATAATGAGCTGAAGTCGACAAGAAGCGATCCGTCAAAGGAGGGCCTTAATGAATCCCACATCAATGACACGGAACGGAGCTAATGATTTTAGTGGAGGTGAAAACAAACTGTGACATATGATTCAGGGTGGCAATCATGAATGGATGAAGGATAATGTATGGCAGTGGATGGGACACGGTTGACACTTTCAGAATGACCTCTCTTGAACATATAACGACACTGATGCGATGGATCGGTAGCATTACCCCAAAATGTGGATGGTTTGGCGAAGACCATGGTGATGAGACTGGTGAATGAAACAACCCAACCCGATGTGGTACGGAAGAAAAGTGTCATGTTCAAGAGCGACTTGCTACCATTAAGCTTTGATGTTCTCCCAATTTTTCCCCAGTCATTTCTGACCAGTACCTCTTTATTTTTGTCAAGCTTGAGGAGGATAACATATGCTTGTTCTATAACCTGCCCTTCGGGCAAGCCCATCGCTATGATTTAACGAGCTTAGCGATAGGGAAACTCGTTCTCGTCTAAAGACAAGTTTGTCGCTATTTAATCATTTTAACGAGTCTAACGACAAGGAAAACTCGGTCCTTTTCATTTTTAGAGAGTCTGAAAAGGTACAGAAAGTTAACTCCATAATTCCTTTTTCGTCATCTAATCCCTTAAGTCCGAAAAAGTATAAAACAATACAGAAGGGATGGGTGTTCGGTACTTTTAACGAGCCGAACAAGACAAGCGCTCGATCTTTTTGTGTAATAATCCCTCAGGTCCAAAAAGATTAAAGTCTAAAAGAGGGATAGCTCTTCCGGTCCCTTTAACGAGCTGGAAGGCCAGAACTCGGCAAACTTTTCATATTTTACGAGTCAGAAAAGAGCTCAAAGATGACTCGTCTTTTGAGGAACGAGTGATAAACAGGGGTAGCAACTGATTCCAGGTACAAATTGGAATTTTCCAATCACGGCAGTGTCACAAGGATGGCTAGGTGAAATCACTCTTCGCAGATGTTCCTCAAAATGGGTAAACACACAAATGGAAGTGAATGATCAGCCAAATGACGGTGGAGGTGACGGTGCACAAACACGACCAAGGCTTTTATGGCTGATGAATTTACGATCTCAGAAGGTTATTTACCGGGATAGGTTCTTTTTTTAGATAAAAATGAGCTTAAACTCTGGAGGGAACATTGCTCACTGCTTTTATTTATTTTTTAACGAGCATGAAGACCGCGTTAAAACTGCTCGGATCTTGCGTTTATTTTTTAACGAGCATGAACCATGTGCTAAAACTGCTCGAAATACCAGTCATAAAATAAGAATGCCTCCTCTAAGGTTCCATTTTTTATAGAGCTTGCGCCTTACCAAAGCTATGCTCCAACTCATCCTTCCTTTATGTAAGTTCGGAAAACGGTTAATCTTAAAACCAGATAAATAACCGCCCCTAGCTTACACTCCAAAAGGTTTGCATGCCCCCAGGTATAGGATAGAATTTCGAGGCTGCCCCTCTTCTCCCCCACTTCTGCTCTTCTTTGGGTGTTCCCAGCTACTTGTCACCTTGCTAATCTAATGTTTAACGATACTAGTCTTCTCGTTATTTTAAGGGGTCTTACGCGGTACTTGTCTTCCCGTCGGCCCAACTTTTAACGAACAGCTGTTTGTGACAAGAGAAGAACACTTCTCAAAGACAAAACATTGGTGTTATTGAAGGAGGCTTGCCTCTTTCTTATTATCCAAAGACGGTTCTATTTGCTGCCGCAAATCAATCTCTTTCTTTGGCGATGTCTATCATTAGGTTACTCAAAGATGGTTACCCTATGTCACAACAATAGAATCTCTTTCTTTGGAGGCTGCCCCTACTTATCCTTCAAAACATTTGTTTTAATGGGTGAGGCTTGCTTTTCCCCAAAGATGGTTACTGCTTGTCACAATAAGGGAATTCCTACTTGGGCATTGCCCACTTCTTTAGACAAAGGTGAATGACTCTTTTGCCAAACACATAACTTTAACAAAAGAATACTATTCCAGAACAACCCCTCTTCCATCCACGGACGGGGTACGGACTAGTCATATTCTTCTGCGGAAATTCTACCTTATACCCAGGGTTTCTTCTGCCCGAAGCAGACCAGGGTGCATGCCCCCTGGGTTCCAGTCTTTCTTTCTGAATCACTCGCACTCATCGGGAAGGAGGACTGGGGGTGGAGGCATATCTTGAGTGAACAGACCATTTAGGATTGGTATTTGACTATTTGCGATGCGAGATCCCGGAAATGAAAGTTGGTCTACGAGCTTGACCATCCTTCCTTCGTGTGGAAAACACATTACTCTAAAGAGTGAGGAGACTATCGCTCCCATGCAATAAATATAGTCACGTCCAAGGAGTAGGTTATAATCCAAGGGTCCTTGGACGACCATCACGTTCAAATTAACGGTCTTCCCTTTCAATGTAACAGGCACATTGGGGAGGATTCCTAATGGTCGACTGGTTCCTTTATCAAAACCTGAGAGATTTCTTAACTCAGGTAAAAGCGTCGGGGAACCCAGTGCTTTCCAAGCAACAGAGGAAAGGATACTCACAGACGCCCCTTCATCAATGATAGTACCAGCCATAATCATTCTATAGATCTGGACAATGATTCTGAATGGTATACTGGCTGGTAACCGGGGTCTGCCTAGTTGATTCCAATCAAAGGATACAACCAGGTTGCTTGGTGGTGGGACCGAATATACGGCCGGGTATGACCCTGATGATGTTCCTTCCTGCGATAAAGGAATGGGCGCATTGCCCTGACGCTCATCAGAGTCGGTGCTAATGAAAAGAACCTGGATGGTGTCATCCTTATTCTCTTCAGTGAGGGTGTCGCATGAAGATGACTCTTCGGCGACGGTGTCATTTGAAGATGAAACTTCTGAAGGTAGAACCGGGTCAACTGCCGTATCGACCTTTGGACTTTCGTCCGGTCTGGATTCAGTAGGTTCATTTTCAGTGACTGACGCTTCAGCCGACCACTTGAGCGGGCCAGCTGTATTTTCAACCAACGAAGGACTTGGCACGAGTTTTTTGTATCCAGGAGGAAGTTTTACCGGTGAAACCGGACGATCTTCCAAAACTCTCTTCGCTTCGTCTAAGAAGGGACAACGGTGGATGGCATGACTGCCTTCACACAACTTACAGGGGAATCTTACTCCCCCTTTTTGTCTTAATCCTTCACTTTCGCTGGTTGACGGAAAGCAATCAACCTGATTGTCAGAGGTTGATGCCCCCGAATTGTGCAGACGAGGGGACCAGTCCCTTAGTATCCAGGGAATACAGGGACAATCTCTGTGGAAATGGTCTCCTCTACATATGACACATGGCGATTTAGGCCCGGTCTGTGCAGTGGGTGGGTTTTTGTCAGATGTCTTTTGCTTGCCCCCAGTCGCCTTAGGCTCCTTCTTCTTCTTTTCTTTCTTCTTCTTTTCCTTCTTCTCCTTGGGAGGCTGACTTTTGCCGGCTCTACCTTGCGAAGACGAAGGATCGGAGGAAGAACTTTTGGAAGTAGAAGGCTGGTGGGCAGCTCTAGACTGATCTAACTGTTGACTCGATTGATCAGGAACCATGGTGGCCTGAACTACATTGGTTGAGAACAGCCAAACTGGCAGGCCTATTGTCAGTCCTGGAAGCGACAATGTGGCCATATGGGGCGCACCAACTTCTCCCCAAGAGGAGAAAGGACTAGGACTTCCATCTTGTGGACTTCCTTAGTTGGGGCGTTTGGTTGAAGGGAAAGTACCCCTAGGGTCTTTTGGGCTAAGACTCTACCAGACTGAAAATTGCTTATACAAAGAAACACACACACACAGCCATCTTTTTTACTTTTAAGCAAATTCTAATGTTTAGGGTACATACCTAAGGTCCTACGTTCGAGAAGACCGTTAGGGTGCAAACCCTTCTTGGAGTTCCCTTCTTCTTTCTTTGACCTGCAAGACAAACAAATCAAAGAACACAACAGTACATGTATAGAAGTTTATATATAAATCATCTTTATGCTATAAAGTTAGTTATAAAAAATCTTTAAGTAACCACTTTCATAAGAATTCAACACAAGAATCTCATAAGCATAAAGAAAGATTATTCGGGAACAAAGACGTGTTTCTTTATATATAAAGGCAAATAAAGTACATATATCGGAAAGATATCACCTGAACACCTTCAGCAGGCTCCAAGCAAGCTTCCTCCCGGATTCGTTCCAGCCTCCAGCCTCCAACAAGAGCTCCTTCCAAGTCTTACTCAATGATGATGTCAAGGATGAATGATCACTAATACACATGGAAACAAGGGTTTCCTATGCAAAATGGGGGAAGTGCAGAATGCACCAAGGACTTCAGACCTGGTCTAAGGGAAAAATCTCAGCATAATAATCTTGCTCTCCTTTCTCTCTCTCCTTGGCCTTCCCTTTGATGTCTTTTTATACCCTCTCCAAAGTAGTTTTTTAGTTAGGAGTTGGTTGGGAACAGTTGGGCCACGGGCACTAACAGGTGATCCAGCAGGTAAACCCGCGATCACCGCCCGAAAAAGAGGAAATTATATTTTTTTAAGTGTTTTAATAGATACACGCGGGTTGGGTATGACATACCCGCGTGTACACGCGTTTAACACAGGGCAAAGTCGCGTATAGGGAATAAAACACTGTTTTTTAAATTTTTGGACCAGGTCTGGAAGGAGGGGTTGCCCTAGGCCATAAGTGCAGCATCACAAACCATAAGAGTGAGATTTGGAGCTATAACAGCGTTCCATGTTCTCAACTTACAGATCAACGCGGGAATAAGAGGTGATTATGTTCCGTTTAAAATGAATTTTATAACGACGCTTTATTAGACACAACTTTTCTTTTTCATGTTTTAAGAGTCGAGAAAAAGCTAAAGATGACTCTAGTCGCCTTCGATGTATTAACGAGCCTGAAGTGACAAATGCTCGGTTGGACTTTTTCAGTTATAGAGTTTGAAAAAGGCCAAAAGAAACTGCTCTGGAGATCTAGGCAGAGGGTGTGCCAAACCTTTCGCGAAACCACAGAATACGTTTTACGGTACGGGTGGTCGATCTTCGTGAATGCTGTGTTCACTGCATCGCGATCAGTAGGGCGGCCAACACGGCTTCCTAAGGATAAAGGCTTTATTCCTATAGGGGTCTCCCAATATACTCGACGGTACGCGGGAGCACAAGTCCGTATTGATACTTATCGCTTCACCGTGGAGGAATCAACCAACCACTCAACGCTAAGATATCACGTTTAACGACGCCGGAACACGTCTCTAGCTTAGACCTCTATGTGTTTGCGTTATGTTTCAATGCGTTGTTATGTAAATTCAATTCATTTTAATGTTGATCTTGCTTAGCAGTTTGCCTTTAAGGATCACCACGAGATGTATATATACAACTTCCTAAATGCAATCTAAGATGAGAAGCAAAACTTTTCAATCTTTCAACTTTGAAAACCTTAATCTACTGAGGGAAAAGAAAGACATCAACTTTTCACACAGATCATAGAACACACACTAAATGCACTTTTTCCTAAATCAACATGCAAACTGTCAATAATGCACATGCACAATGCAGATATTTCTTTTCTTTATCCTTAATGTTGATGTAAGACAAAAAGGAAATTGTTGTATAACTTTGAATCTAATTTCAAGCGAAAGTAAACAAGCTTGTCCAAAATCAAAAGACACCTTAAGATCGACTTGTTTAGACACTGGAAATGTATAGATTCAAACCACAAAATGAAAAACAAACAAACTCAAACAGCCATGAACAGTAATAAAACTAGCTCTTAAGATCACAAAGACACTTTTACAGTTCAGGATCTAAGAGGCCACAGCTATACTGGTTTGCTTTTCACAATGGGAAACTGTAACTGAAACAAGAAATACTGAAAGAGCAATCACAGTTTCATCACACAACTGAGGCGGAATAATGTCAAGGAAAGTTGGTTTACAGCAAGTACAAATGACAAGCAATCAGCAGCAAAATAACAGTGAAAACAGGGCCAAGACTCAGTGGGAAACCTCAGGAAGACATAGCCTAACTGGTTCAGCGCAGGCTCTGGTCTGTCAAACTGACTCTCAGCGCAGTTCCCAAAGGGAGTACCTGCGCTGAAATGCAGACTGCCTTTGGACAGCCTGCACTGAGACACGAGAGTTGCGTTTACAAGGGTTTCCGGGTCATAAAAAGCTCAAAAATTCACTGTTTTTGCTGAAATAAAAAGCTATAGGTCAAGTACAAGCTAAGGGATGATCAAGAGGATGAAAAGCTATCACAAAGAGCACAAGAGTCCTTGTGGATCAGCTCTTCAAATCATAAACTTGCTCAGAAACTGAGCCAGAGCAGCTGCCCTCTACTTTGCAATTGAAGGACTCAATTGCAGTTCGATTTGGTGCTCTCCTTGTTTATGAGATGAATAGCAAGAAACACAATAAACCAACAAGATACTAGTTTCCGAAGTTGAGTCGCCAGTTTGTTGTGGGGAAAAGTATCCGACTCGGAATGACCCTATCCCTACTCTAAGGGTGATAGTTCCTTAGCAACAACTGAAAGTAAAGCTTTGATATTTTTCCTTTATGAAAGTACAGAGAAGGAAGAAAAGATTGACCAACCGATGTCTTTCGCTTTTGTCGATCCTGTCTTCTCTCTTTGCCTCTTGTTCCCAGCTCCTTGCTCCCTTTGCCGACCCAGCTACACAAAGATCCTGCAAAAACAAGAGAGGGAAACTACAAGAAACATGTACTCATAACTGATGCATGGATTAGAATGAATCAAATATACAGATAAAAACAATACATCATTGCAATACAAGTATATAGGAGAACATCAAAGCTTTATTGATAGAAGAAAAAGGTTCTGAGAAGGTTACAACCATAAATGGCTCCAATCCAGCAACACCTCCCCAGCAGCAAGAAATTTCCTCTTCTCCTCTATAAACGCAATCACCCAATAGCTCTAACTGTAAACCAACAACACTTCCTTGCTTTGCACAAAATTCCAGCCTCCTGAGCTCATAGGAGAGAGCTCAATATATAGATGAATTGAGAAAGGATGAGTCAGCTTGCAACTGATGTGTAGCTGCCTTGTGTCCTCTCTCTCTTTAGTTAATCTTTAGTTGATCTTCAGTTCTTGAGTCCACTTGGTGAACCTTGCTTCCACTTGGAGAAACAAAGCCTCTGACTCATCACAAGGCGAAATACCTGATCCAAGTGTCATTTTTGGAAGATTCCAAAGCAATGACTCACTGTGCCACTTGTCCTTTCTCGCTCAGCGCAGGTGGCCTTCATTGGTTTTGACTTTCAGCGCAAGTACAAGGAGGAGCAGTTGACATTCAGCGCAGATGCTCAGTGGAGCAGCTGACATGATCCAAAAATAGCCTGTTTTTGAGTGTTTTCAGGTGGAGAACTGATAGGAAGTGCTGTGGTTTGCTGACCTTGTTCCTCTAGGGGTAAGAACAACATGTTTAGTTACTGAGGATCCCTGTAATTATTGACATTTCATGCTCCATGCTGCGAGGCACAAAAATGTCTATAACAGTCTCCATGGGAATGATACTCCATTTTCAATGTGGAAGACATTGAAGGACCTCTACCAGAATAGTAGCGACTAGAGGAAATTGGCACTCAAGGATAAGCTTCGAATAATCAAGATGGAGAAGGGCAATACTATTTCCATGTATCTGAACAAGCTCACCACCTACAGAGATGAGCTTGGTAGTGTGGGAATAACTACTGCCGATGATGATATGGTGAGCCTCGCTCTCCTTGGCCTTCCAAAGAGTTGGAACAGCTACTAGGACTCTATGAGTGGAAGGGAGAAACTGTCGGATTGGGAATGATTGTGGTCGGATCTTATGCAGGAGGGGATCAGGAGGAGCACACAAGATGGTTCTTCATCCAAGAATGATGATGAAGAAAATCTGGCCTTAACAAGTAAGGCAAGGAAAGAGAAGGGTAAGGCTTCCCATTTCAAATCGAATTCTTCTCATGGAGGGAAGAAGTGTGACATGTCTAAAGTAATATGCTTTAATTTTCACAAGTTGGGACATTATGCGACTAATTTCCCATCGAAGAAGTCCAAGAAGGGATCCTCGAAAGGATCAGAAGGTGAGGCATTAGCCTCTCAGTTCGAAATGGACTTTACCCTCATCGCATGCATGGTGTCATCGATGATGGGTTGTGTATGGTATCTTGACAGTGGAGCCTCATTCCACATGACCGGTGATAAAAATTTATTCAGTGCCTTGGAGGAGAAAGACCTCAAGATGCGCATAGAGATGGGTGACGACGAAAGGTATAGTGTTTTAGGAGTGGGCACAGTTGCTTTTCAGAGGGAGCATGGAGCTCCTCTCACCTTGACAGATGTGATGTATGTGCCTGGACTAAAGAAGAACTTAGTATCGGTCACGATGTTGGAGGACAAAGGCCACGATGTTGTCTTCAGTAAAGGAAATGCATTCCTAAGACACATAGCCACAAGTCAGACCAAGAGGATAGGGATTCGGGTGAAGAATCTCTATAAACTAGAGGTAGATGATTGTGCAAAATTGAGTACGAAAGAATATTATTGGTGCAAAGCCAATACATTGGTGAGTTGTGGCACAAGCTATTGGGCCATTTACATCATGGGGCTTTGAAGATAATGTAGCAGATATCTACAGGACTTCCCAAAGGTAAACTTGAGCAAGTTTACACATGCAAAGGTTATACCTTGGGAAAGTACACCAAATCTTCCTTTCATGATCGAGACAATCGAGCAGAGGCTATCTTAGAGTGAGTTCATACTGATTTGTGTGGACCATTCTCGACGGCATCCAAAGCGAAGCAAAGGTATTATGTGATTTTCATTGATGACTATTCTCGTAAATGCTGGATTTATTTCATCTAGAAGAAGGACCAAACTTTCACAAAGTTTTGTGAGTTCAAAGCTTTGGTCAAGAAAGAGGCAGGGAAGAAGATAAAGGTCTTGAGAAGCGACAACGGTGGAGAATATGTCTCTCAAGATTTTAAGGACTTCTATGCAGCGGAAGGAATTAAACGAGATTTAACGACACCTCATAACCCACAGCAGAATGGGGTGGTCGAGAGGAAGAACAGAACTATTGTAGGGGTAGCATGGGCAATGTTGCATGACTAAGGCCTACCACTTCACTTGTGGGCTGAGGCATGCAACACAATGGTCTATTTGTAGAATAGAAGCCCGCATCGCATACTTGGGATGAAGACAATAGAGGAAGCTTTATCTGATAAGAGACCAGATGTGGGTCACTTCAGGATCTTTGGCTCATCGGTATATTTCCATGTGACAAAAGATGCATGGAGGAAGCTTGAACTGACAACAGAGTTTGGGATATTTATGGGGTACACTGATACACCTCGCAACTATCAGGTGTACTTGCCTACCAGTCAGAGGATAGTGGTTCACAAAGATCTCAAGTTTGATGAGCAGAAGACCATGCCAGTTTCCCTTGAGAGGGAGCTCCAACTACAGGCTGTGGAGGAACTGTTGGTTCCTAAGGAGTAGGAGCCTCATACTGATGCAGAGTAGCTGCATGCAGAGGTTCCAAGAGTGGAGACATCCACTCAAGCAAAGTCTTCTAGAGATAGATGGAAGCACACAAGACAAACTGACAGATTGTTGGAGGATGCGACAGAGAATGTGGGAGCACCATCTTCTCAGCGCAGATAGAGGAGGTCACCTGAGAGGTACACTCGATACATCGCCCTTGTTGGGCAATGTGTTGAGACCGAGCCATCTTCATTTGAGGAAGCAGTGCAGCAGCCAATTTGGGTTGATGCTATGGTGGAGGAGTATGACTCCATAGTTCATAACAATGTTTGGGACGTGGTTCCGAGACCTGAGAACAAGTCAATTGTGAGTTCCCATTAGATTTACAAGGTAAAGAAAGCTGTTGATGGTAGTGTGGAGAAGAATAAGCCATCTCTTTTCACAGGTTGAGAGGATCATGTTGTTGCAGTATATTTCGACAAAGGAGCAAGATGTTGACATTTTGACAAAGGCATTATCAAAGTGTAAATTCGAGTTCCATAGAGACAAGATTGGGGAGATAGATAATCCCTTTCTTGTTGAGAGGGAATGTTGAAATATGGCAACAAGAATATTCCAATTTAATTTGTCCTTGAATTAAATTGTGAATTAAAATTGAATTTAGTCTTAACAACTACTTGGAAATAATTAATTTATTTATTTTAAATTAATCAGTTGGAGAAATTCAAGTTAGAAATCTTTCTGAAGTCATGCAAGAGTTATCCCTTAAATTAAGGAGATAAGATTGAGTTATATTTGAGTTGTAATTAGTTAACTCAATTTACTGAGTTAAGTCCAGTTAAATTAGTTCCAAACTATTTGAGGAACTAATAGTGAGTTAACAGTCAGTTGATGCATTAATGCACTCAACTAGTGCCACTCTAGTTAACTAAAGACTCTATCATCAGAAACCCCTTCAGAACATGAATTTATGTATGTCCTATGGAAGGACACACAAATAAATCTTATTGAACATTTGACTGGGCTATCTCAATTTGCTGGAGCCTATGCTACAACAACAATCGACAAAGCAACCGAAGTATCAATTTTTATTAAAGAAAAGGATGACCAGATCGCAATATTACTGTGACAGTTAGATGAAGAAAGAGCCAGCGTGAACTGTCAAGCAGAGGAATAGCTACATAAGCTACAACAAGATATGGAACTACTGAAAGTAAGTCATGAAAATGACTTATCTACTAAAAACAAACAGATCCAGGAGTTAAACAGTGACCTAGAAAAGTATAAGGATATTCCTACTGCAGAGGAATTTATTAATGAGGCTTTGACACTGAATACTTTACTGACAAAGCAAAAGCAGCTCTTCCTCCAACACATATCAAATATCATTCCACCTCTGAATACTAGTGAACAATTAACAAACATCATTATTGATCAAAGAATTGAGTTCAATGAACTCAATTCTAAGATCTCTAATTATATTGAATGGAAGGATTCAGATGAAGGGAAAAGGTCAAGTCTCCCAAAGATCAATGAAAGGCATAAGGATATTCTATTCATTGATTGGGACTCACAGGTGAAACAAGACAAACTAGAAATAACTAGAGCCTTGGGTATTTCAAAGAGCATTATCAAAACAATAAATCACATGTTGCACACCTCCAACCTCATGAAGGAGGGTGATCCAAAAACACTTCCTAATCTTAAAGCATTATATGAGAATTGTAAGAATAAGAGTCAGCTACAGAAGGAAACAATTGAGAGGCTGTTAAAAATCGACTGGGAAGCAGTATGGAAACTTTTGGTCAAACCAAATAGTCAGATCATGACCTTGAATTGCTCCTTGGATTCAGTACAGAGAATGCTGCCACCATTACATGATGTTATATTTGCAGGGCAGTTGAGAACACAATTTGGAATGCCACAACAAATCATGCTAATGTCTGATATTTGTGACTTGAGAGGAAAAGCTGGTAGCAATGATTAATCAATGAAGACCTGAGTCATTTTTGAGCAGTTTTATTTTTGGAAATTTGGATAATAGGAACAATGAAGGTTGTTTGAAACCTCCTCATAGATATTTTGTATAATTTATTTTTAGTTAATTAAGAATAGTATTTAGACCCTTCTCATGCATTTAGAGAAGGGTCCAGAATTTTATTAAGAACATTTACAAAGAATGTGCTATCGTAAGTTTGTAGATGCCTTGATGGAATCATGGAACATGGTCTTTTCAATGAAATACCTTTTTGTTGATCATTGTTGATGCACTATTGTATTCTATGGGATGCTTATTGGTAGAAGATTGATTATGGCATATTGTCACTAGTCAAATGAGCAGAAAGGTACACATCTGGTACAGTTATCATGTTTGCTGAATCCTTGTTCTAGTATTAGTGATAAGTTTATCTTTCATGAATTATGTATGAAATTTGTCATCTCTGTTTGAAGTATCAGTTGCACTATTGTACAATATCAGAATAGAGAATGTTCTGTTTTATATATGATCATTAGAATATGCGATATGTTTTTCACAATTCTTTTGATTAACTATTTTCTCAAAGGAATCATCTTACAATATATTAACTCTATATAGTCTACGATTGATCTATATCATCATAGATTACATAGACATCTTTTTATATCGCATAAAACCAGCAATACCTCGAGTTAAATTAAAATAGATTTACTTCAAAGTTTTGCATCTTAGAATAAAGTTGTGTTAATTTCTAGTTATTCTTTTGCAAATCATTAGGAAAATCCCACAAATCATATAAACCCAAAACATTGGGAAACTGGTCCCATCATATCCAGTCAGAGCCACTATCCCAAATGGAAAAGGAGTTTCTCTAAGGTATGGACCGGGTGGTTATCCCCCTTGTTGTTGCCATAGATTTCTGAGGCCTCAACACAAACCAAATTCAAGATGGGGAAGCGTATTTTGCAAGACTAGAAAAGGAATCGGCCTCTTTGAGATGTGAGATTGAAAAGGAAAATAATCAACAATCCTAGTATCGAAAGTTGGAGAAAGGCGCCAAAATTTTGGATGAAATCCTCATCAGTCAAAGATCTTTGCTTATCAAAACTATTTTGGGATTTGAAGAACAATCATGCCTTTTGAAGGAAAAGGAAAAAGTGGAGGAAAACCATGTAGTAGACAATCACAAGTCCACCACCTTTGAAGTAAATCAAGGACCTAGGAAGCAACATCATCAAAAGAAGCTAAAGAAGAAAAGAGATTATCAACAGAAGCAAAGAAAAGAAGATCACAATCACAACATGCAACAATTCATGAAGATAAGGAAGCAACCAAATGTTCATGGTCCAACAAATCAAAGCACAAGGTATCAAAATTTATTTTATGGGTATTGTTTTTCCTGCAATCATTATGGTCATCGTGCTAGAGAATGTAATTTTTTTGCAAGAAAACAAAGTTTGTTGGATAACCATTGTTTCAAGTGTGGAAAATATGGCCACAAATCTCTAGCTTGTAGATATGATAAGATCAAGCCTACAAAAAGAGCAAGCCCACCATTGAAGACAAAGAAGGTATGGAGGAGAAAATATGAGTTGCAAAGATCTAACTTTTCAAAGGATTTCAAGGAAGGATGTTTTGTTCTAGAAAAGGATAATCTACTCAGGGGAATTTGATATTTATCTTGTGCCCATTAGGAGATGGCTTCAAGAGAAGCCAAACTTTATAGGTGCATACAATTAAAAGAGGAAAGTTCAGATTCATGCATCTATTCATTTCAGTTTGACAAGATCTATAAGAGGCATAGAAGGAGAGCGCATGAGTCTAGGGGAAGTTCAACAAGGTTTGATGTATTACATACCATTTTTATATTTTTTATCTCATGATTGTTGATGGTTGCAGCCATGTTGTGAGAATATAATTTTTCTATCTATGCACACTAATAAAAGTTTATGCAACAAGAAATAGTTGTTGATGGAGAAATGGCATATGCTTAGGGGGAGTTTGATATGGATTTATGATATTCATGCATAAATAATATTACTTATTCATCTTCCATGGAAATATTGGTGATGGTTTGAGTAAATAATATTACTCTATGAAACCCTCACTAATTATGCTTCATTAGATAGTCATATTTCACACGAGGAAGGGTCATTGATGCATGCATGTGGCTTAGAGAGTTGTTGGTCAGTTTTTTGGAATGCTTGAAGAAAAATGCTACATCATACAATATATTTCTATGTCCTTATGTTTCTAGTTGTAGTGTGGTTAAGAGTCCATTGCATGTGTATCCACATGAGTCATGTATCTCACATTGTATTATCATGAAGCCATGTATACTATTTGCATTTCATATTTTCATGAGGTCGAGATATTTTACTTCTTCCATGTCATGCAAAGTTGAGTCAAGATCCAAGCACTCAAGTGTCTAGTGTTGAATCTTGCTCATGAGGATTTTACCTTGAAGACTACCACACATATTTGTGGATGATAAGGATTGTGATTGCTGGTACACATATGATATCAAGAGAGTGTGGATGAAGTTTGTATTGCATATTCATTACTTTGCTGATGTCCATCTTATGCCTAGAGGATGTGCTACATAAACATGGTTGCATGCTCACTTATGCTGATTTTATTTGAGGATTACCTACATATGTTGTTGCTACATTATTTTTTTGTAGATCAGATTATTGAAGTTGAGTCATTGATGATGTTACTACTCATGATGCATGTTTGTTGATGATGTTGGATAAAGCAACGTTGTGTTGATGGAAAATATCTATATATCTATATATATATATTGTCATATGATAATTTCCTGATGATTAGAGGCTTGTTGTTGCTAGCTTTTCAGTTGGAGGTTGTAGTGTTGATTGATCTATGTGGTTGGCTAATAGTATTTTGTTGCTTACTGCTACATGTTGATGGATAGTTGCTGCTATAGTTTATTCTTCGAAGCTTGTGATGATGGGGATGCTAACTATTGATGTTGTAGATTTTTAGTTCTTGACATGTGGTGGAAAAATTCTTGGAGGGGGTTGTGTATACTCCTTTTTGGCTTGCAGTTATTCATTTCTAAATATTGATCATGGATTTATGTTCACATTGTTGTAGCAACTATAGATTTGTATTCTCATATTGTGAGATAGGGGTCATATTGTATGTGTGGTCATGAGTCAAAATTGTTCTGAGAGAGAGATAGTTGAGATTCATTTCAACCTTGTTTTAGCTGATATATGCTATGTCTTGCAACCATGTGTGGGTTTTCAAATTCATTATGTAGCCATGTAATATCATGTATCACTTTTGGGTCATTGGTGGAGTCATATGAGTGATGTTCATGTATAAGTGAGGGGTCATATTTTAGCCTTGAGGAAGCACTATACAATCATAAGCTATCATTCTTGTAGCCATGTAATAGACCTGTGAAACCTCGTACTTTCATTGTATATATTTTTGAGTCATAGTCCTTGGTTCTCTTGGAGTAGCCTCCTACTTGTCACATGGAGGAAATGATGATTGTTGTTGCTATGGTTTATGATGTGCTGTTGCTCACACTATATTGTTGATGATGGTCATCATATACCTTGCTGCTATTGTTGCCGGTTATGGTATGCTGCTGCATGGGAGGATGTTACTGTTGTTTCCCACACTATGTTATTACTGATGGATGCAATCTAGTCTTGCTTTATGATGGTGATCAGATTTGTTTTGTTGCTACTACTAGTGATGATGGTGGAAAGAGTGTTTATCATGCTCTCACTGCCTTGGTTGAGAGTGCTATTTATGGGGAGTTTTGTTGTTGTTGTTTACCCTATATTGTTGTTGCTAAGATCCATAGTCTATTGTTGCTATTTGGGCCTTGACAATATTGTTGATCTAGATGGAGTTATTCCTTGATATTGTTGATGTTGCTTCAGGAGAAAGACAGTTATTGTTGTTTCCTTTTATTATGCACTCATAAAGGAGTGAGAGTGTTTGTTGTTTGATCAAATATGTAGCCTTTGGTTTTTTTTGTATAGTGTTTATGGTGTGAATTTTTCCCTTTTCCATTGATGTCAAAGCGGGAGAAAGTGAATAATTTTGTTTAGTTTTTCAGAGGTTGTTTGGATGCTTCAATTGGGGTTACTATCAATTCCAAAGGGGGAGATTATTGGCATTGATGTTGTGATGCAATGTTGATGGTTGTCATTGATGTCAACCTGATAGCATGAGTTGTTGATACCATGTGATGTAGAGGTACTTGGTTTGTCCATTCGTTGCAGACCTTAGTTTAGTGGTTGCCAATATTGGTGCAAGTATTTGGCCTGTATGTTGATGCCTTGGCAGAGTGTGGATCTACTAAACCTAATTGACAATGATAGAGACTATAAAGTTATGTTTATGGTACCTGATGTGTGTGTGGATGGGTTTTAGTTTGTGTGATCAGTTGCAGGGCCTATCATTGTTGGTACAAAGGTCATGCATACGATGAAGTAGCTATGGAGAAGTTTGATGGTTTAAGTGTTAGTGCAACTAATGGATGGGATTCAAGTCAAAATTTATTGACTTGTTATGATGATGGAGTTGTGAAAATGGTTTTTTGAGTGTTGCAATGGGTTCCTAAGGTCTTGTAGAAGGTTGTTAAGCAGCGAAGAAAGTTTGGGCAAATTCCAAGCTAAGGAAATTTTTTTTTGGCCATCCTCTACCTCAATCACATGGATGGAGGCTTATGGGAGAAACTGAAAGTTTTCAGTCACTCGTTTGTAGTTTTGTGTGAGCGACTACAGTCAAGTTCACACAAGCTTGTTTGTGCAATCGAAAGAAAACGTGAAATTTACTCCACATTCCTCATGCACAATTGGAATTAATTTGTTTTCGGAAAAGTTTATTATTAGAATTTTCCAGAAAAAGGTCGATATAAGACATGGGGCCTTTAGAAGGTGATCAAAGTTGAAACTATCAAAATGTTAGTGGAAAAAGTGGTTTGATTTGGTCAAGAAGTCTAGCTCAATCAAATCTTAAGCATGTGAAAATGTTTTGGGTGAGATCCATCACCTGTAGAATTAATTGATTTAATCACCTTCAGATATTACAAATATGTGGAGAAAGGTTGCTCATTTGGTTGGTTCTCTTGTGTGAGAAAATTGTCATAGTGTTTTAGAGAACCAATGGTGAGGAGAGTGAATTTGTTGTAGTAGAGTGTGCATAAAGGTGCAACAGTAGCAGAATTAAAAGTATGCATTGGCTGCAACAATGTCTCATGTTTTTATAGGGAAATATTATATTGCATCATTGAGATTTTGCATCTAGATTATTTTCATCTAATATATTGAGGCTATGTGAGTTGAGGATGGTGTGCGGATGTGAGAGAGAGTGAATATTTGAGTTTGATTCAGTGGTTGATGTGTTGTATTGAGAGTGTTAATAATGTGCTATGATGATATTATTGTTACGATGTTCATGTTGAGCATCTATGAGGTTCCATTTTCAAAATGCATGAAAGGTGAACCACATAGAGAAGTGGGGTGGGTGCTCTCAAAAAAACAAGTATTGAGAACATATTTCTTCATAATTATAATTGGAGTTGGGCAAGGATCGATGGTCATGGAGGTTTCCAGTGGATTGTGGTCGGTAGAGTCATGAGATGGAGATCATAGTTCCTTTCATATAGTTTCCATATTGTACTCTCTATATAATGATATGCTCGATAGATAATAAAATATATTGAGTAGTGTAGCAACAATGAGGGTTGTTTTTGACTCGAAGAGGGTTTTCCACCAGATATCCTGTGTTCCTATGTGATGTGATGATATGTGTCTCATTGTGCATGTTTATTCTATATGTTATGGCTATCATGTGTTGATTCTAGTGGAAGTTGCACGTTCAAATCTCATGCATATTTATTAAGTGATGAATTGATTAATATATTGGAGAAAAAGTTTTAATATTGTTGAAATTGTTATCACTACTGGTTCACCCGCCCCCCCTCTCAATAGTGATCCTGCTTCCAACACATCGAAACTCTTTGCCCCTGTGGATTTTTTTATACAACTAACACTTTACACAATTTTGGTGAAAACAAATCTCTCTTTGGCTTTGAGAATTTCTTCCTCGAGTTTGAGTAAAGTGTCTATCTTTCTCTGAACCGGAAGGTAAGGTACACCTTGTGACCCTTGGGAGACTTGCAAGACTGGAAGATACCAATTTGGGAGCAAGATAACTTCCTTAATGTAAACTAGAAAGTATGACAAGGTCTTCAAGGAAGGATTAGGAGTTACACGGTCAACCCATAATGCATTGGTCAAAGAATTATGCCAGTTCCTTTTCTTAAAGAAGATGGTTTTCTTGATTATGTAGATAAGACTTTTGCTTCTTGATTCAACCAAACCATTTCCCTATGGGTAACAATTAGATGCATGATTTATTACAATCCCATTTTCTAATGTGAATTCATAAAGTTTTAATGATGAAAAATAATTTGCATTATCAAAGACAAGTGATGTTGCAACACCAAACTTTAGTTATAATGTTATGTTGCAAAAAGTGGATGATTTCCTAGTCATTTACTTATCTCAAGGGAACTACCTCTGACCACCAAGTAAATAGTTTTTCATTGTCAAAATATATCAATGTTGCTTTGACGAGGGAGGAAACAATTCTTTGATAACATCTAGGAACCACTAGTGTGTATTGGCTAAGGAAAATTGGAAAAGGATAAGGCATTAAAAGGCAAAGAGGCATTTTTGGCACATTTATTTACGAAAATAAAGGAAATTAGGAGAAAAGTAAGGTGAAAAGTCATAGGTTGCATGTGAGGAGGAAATTGGAGGAAAATAATGGGAAATTAAGAAAATAGAGGCCTCATTAATAAAAGGGCTTTTGAGGATCAGTTGGTAACCTTTTGTTAGTTCAAGTTTGAAGCTCTCTCATTATTCTCTCTCTCTACCTCTCACTCTTGGTCACTTAGAGTTTTCTTGGAGCACTCTAGCATTGGATCAAGGAAGGAAAATCAAGCAAAGGGAAAGGAAGAAAAGAAAGGATCAAGGAAGAAGAGAATGACCAGGCAGCTTCAACAGGAATACTTGCAGGTAACCTTTTTCATGTGTGATTTCCTAGCTGGTTTGGACATGCATGGATTTGAATGTTGGTGTATGGTTCTCTTGCTATTGGAGGCATGGTTTTACTGGGTTATAACAGTGGCTTTCAGCCTAGACTTGCCTTTTTCTGGATGTCATGGTGCTGGGATGTTTATTTTGGTTTTTGAGCTTTGGTTTTCTGGATGGATTTCTGAATCTAGTGTGGATGTGGTCTCAAGGTTCATTCCCAAAGGCCTAGGAATACCTTGATCAGGTTTGGCGAGATACACAGTAAAGCCTGAGGGAGAAGTTTCTATTTAGGGCTTAATGATTTAGGTTTGGATTGTAGTAAAGCCTGAGAGTCTGGTCTTAGTTTAGGGCCTAGTGATCCAGGATTGGATTGTGGTAAATCTGAGAGACAAGGAGACTAAAAATTCCTCAAGGATAGTGATGGATTCCGGATGACATTCCAAGTTTGGTTTGGTGGTGATCGGAGCACCGATTTTGGTGTGATCATGGTTTGATGAGAGTGGAGGTGGTTTAACCTCTGAATTCCCTTGGTTATTCTTGGATTGGTTGTTCTACGAGATCCCACATTCATGCTTGGAATATGGCACAAGGGTGACTGAATGAAAGAGAGATTTGGTTCATCCATGTCTATTGTTGGGTGGTATGCGGAAGTCCTGAACCTAGACGGATTTTCCTATGATTAATAAAAGCTAAGTTCTCTTAATTTTTCACTAATATATATGTGGATTTAATGGCTATCATATCTTTGATATTTACATGGTTTTATATTGGTTATAAGCATGGTTAAATAACTGGTTCACGTCATGGTTAGTTCATGTATTTACTTGTAATTGTTAAATGGATGGATGCAAGACTTAATTGATGTTATAATAGTTCAATGGAGAAGGAGGTGATCCTTTTGGTTATGTTTCATAAGTTCTTTCAATCATTTATGCTCTGTCTTGTATCCTAGACCTGTGGGTTGCATTGATGCCAAGTTTTTGACAAAATGTCAATCCCATTTGGGGATGCTCAGGCTTAGTCCTAAGGTTGATTTTTGATTTGTTTATATTGTCACCATGTCTTTGATGGATTATGAAGGTTATAATAAGTTTTGGGTAGAGGTCAGGATTCTGGGCTAGAAAAGTCGCTCAAATCTCGGGGACGCTGGCACATAGGCCTGTGAGAGCGACTTTGGCTTCTGGTCACAGTCTTGCTTATAACATGAGTGTGACCAGGGGTTAAAAGGATTAAATCATCAATGGGACTCAGGGACAGGATGTCTGAGTGGCCGACATGTCTCCTCAGGGTGTTGTTACTGATGTGGATGGGTTTGTTTGATATGTTCCATCGATTCCATTTCCTTACGGTCACCAAGGAATTTGAATCCCTTATAGAAGCTTCTCTTGTCACATGTTTGCCACTACTAGCATGTTTCTTAGGTGGACCTGGGCAGAGGAGGTGTTACAGATTGGTATCAAAGAGGGTTGTGCTATCTTTGGGTCATATTTGATACCACATATTGGTATCAGAGCGTGGTCTCTCTCCTTTGGTGAACGTGCTCAGTCATGTATGCATGTAAGTTGAATGTGTGTCTCTTACAATTGCATTCCATGTGATTGTTGCATTGCATCATGTTGATCATGATTGTAGTAAGGTTGTGTTGAGGCCTCAAAAATCGCTACCACAAAATTGGGGATAACCACCTAGTACAGACCTTAAAACAACTCCTTTTCTGTTTGGGGTAGTGGCTCCAACTGGTTCAATTAGGTCCAGTTACCTTCTCCCAACTGCTATCAGCTTTAAATGTATCTCTAATTGCTAATAGCTAGGGCCATCAGATATTTTATTCGAGTTGATTAGATAAGAAGAATGATCCTTAAGTTGTTTTTTGGAACAACCAAACCAATCTAAAGTTTTGCCTCAAAAGAGGACTTCTAGGAATGTAGAATTAATCTAAATGCAAACTAATTCTAAAATGTAAGATCTATGATAACACATGCAAGACTAAGTATACAATGAAATTAATCTAAGCCATCTCGATTGAACAAAAAGGTAACCCTTTTCTCAATCAAGAGCCAACTTAACTTAATGGGAAAAGAAGATTTAAAGAATTAGAATTAAGATGGAGGAATTAAATCAAGGAGATAGATCACAAGATCTGATTCCTCATTAGCATAAATACTAACAATTAAATGCTTAGTAAATAGTTACATAAGTTCCTATTGAAAATATATCCAATTCCTTATTTATCATATGCATAAGAAGTACAAAGATTTATGATGAATTACTGAATTAGTTCAAATAAGACATCATGTATGTAAGCAAACAATTATTATCCTAAATTGGAAGATAGCTTGTCGATCTAAGATTATAACTATCTATTCCTATGCAAATTTCAGCTCTCATATTATATCTAAAATTGAGCCTGTGGAATAGATTGAGTAGACTTTTAAATGAATTAACACTCAAACTTCAAAAATAGTGCATGAATCCAATTATCAACTCATACATTTAAATTATAAATTGAAAGACTGAAATACGAATTTATTTCAGTTAAATCCTGTAAACAATAGTGTTAAACATCATTAACTAAAATTGATCCTTTATTAATAAATGAAACCAATTTACAGATTCTCACAGAATGACAGTAGTGCACAATCCTTTGGAGTCTATAATTGATCTCTGCTTACAGAAAATGTCTCCTCCTTTCAGCAATAGTGCATGATAAACAAGAGCTTCTCCACCAACAGATATAAACCACAGTTACAGTATTACACGATTTTCTTCCTTGATTCGGGACTTATCATTCTATTAAAAAGACTAAGAGGTACAATAGTGAAAGCCTCCAAGGCTTTCTCTTTCGAGTTCTGGACCTTCTTTTAATGCCAACATCGTGTTTAAATAGTCATTGCTAAAAACAACTTTTTTTGCTTCAAGCATTAAGGGAGTTGAACAATTCCTTTCAATTATGCATCTGAAAAACAAAATTTTATACAAATCTTTGATTTCTCTATTATGTCAAATCAATCTTCTTTTTCTGAACTGAACAATCACTTATCTACAACGTTGTCCTCTTATCTTGTTGTTTTGTCATTTCGGCCTTCTTTTTCTGAACTGAACAGCCACTTATTTGCAACGTTGTCCTCTTTTGTTGTGTTCCCTAAGAACCAAAAAACATAAATTGATAAGCTAAAAATAAATGAGACTAATAAGCAAGTTTCATTTGAAACAAATCATGTTTTGCAGGAAATCAGGATAAAAATGAAGAACATAATAAAATACAAACACAACCATCATGGAGAGGAATTTAGAGTGAGGTCTATGATAAGAGAGGCGGACTTTACGGTCTTATCACAAATCGTAAAACAGACATTGATGAAAAGGGGAGGCTTAGTGGTTTTAATTAAATCATAAGAAAGACCAATCACAATCACTTTTAGACCGAGGGTAGAACTCATAATAATCATAGATTGCAATCGCAATCGCAAATTGCTTAAAACACATGAGGTAGGAAGCAATGACCCTTTGTTATTTGTGATAACCGAGGATGCGGGGGATTTATAAATTGTAATTGATTTTCTGGTCGGGTCCGGGCCTGATCGCAGATTGCAATCGCAATCAGTAAGGCAGGAGACATGACCCTTGCAACTTTACGATTGCACGGATGTGGGGGATGTATTAGCTGGAATGTATAATCCTGCCAGGTACGGCTGATACTTGAGTCTATGGTTATTGCGATCTGCAGATGCGACGATTTCTAGAATCATATTAATTCCATCATCGAGTCCGGTTTAAAGTTGCATATCACATTCGGGAAGGGGGCGTGGGTATTACCATGGAATTTTTTATTATGTTGATTTGCGATGTGGGATATGGCAGAGTTATAAAGTTTTTTAACTTTTGGGAATTTTGAAAACTCCGATTCATTTTAATTAAATAACCCATTTTAATTTTTAAGGTTTTTAAAGCCTAAGTATAGTTTTTGTCTTGGGGGCTATTTAAAATTTGGATTTTGCGATTTTGGCCAAAAAAAGGGGGTGATTCTTGGTATGAAAATGGGCTATATAAAAAATAAAAAATAAAAAAATTATTCAAGACAAATAAAATATTTTTTAATTTTCTATGTTTTAAAATTTATTAAGGGTCCCCATTTTAATAAAATAAATTTCATAGGAAATTTATAAAATAGAAAAATGGGGGTTGTTGAATAGCACAACAATTGGTGATTCACTAGAAGAACCAATTATCTCTGATGAATGAAAATGAAGTTTCAAAATTTAAGTAAAAATAATTCAGGAAGGGGAAATTACTTTTTGAAACATTAGATAAATAAAATTACTCTGGCTATAAAACTCATTAAATTGCAATTTCTTTTAAAAACCTTTTGTGAATGAAAAATTCCTATTTACTTGTATCAGTCATTAATCAGTTGTGAAAATAAAGTAGGGGGACTTTTACGACTTAGCTTATAATGTACTTATTCATCATAGGCAGAGCCACTGCTTCTAGCAAGCGTCATAGCCCTGACAGGGTTACCTTTTAACCAACAACAATCCAGTATCCCATCCATTTAATAGTGCAATAATTAGAGGTAAATTTTATTTTTCTTTTCTTTTTTGATGCTAAAAAGCCATTGTCCTGGTTTGGTGGCCAGATAATGACAATGTCATTCACTAGTAACAAT
The DNA here is from genome assembly GCA_031772625.1 of Pinus tabuliformis. Taxonomy (NCBI): domain Eukaryota; kingdom Viridiplantae; phylum Streptophyta; class Pinopsida; order Pinales; family Pinaceae; genus Pinus; species Pinus tabuliformis. The sequence continues at coordinate 127,670,991 of CM062820.1, read as the reverse complement.
CAAACTGAACAAGTTGGCTCGTGATGAGACCCCTTGTCTTACAATTAAAAATCGTAAGCCATTACCCTGATTTGGTGTTCAGTGTGTAATGTCGGTTTAATTTGTTCCCTATGAACATGGTAAGCAGGTTCATGATGCGACCTCTTATCTTTTTAGATTTTTTTTTGTATATTTCAGAATTACACTCTAAAAAATTCCTTTTTAATGGATGGGGAGGATCGTTGACTCCTTAAGAGTTTTGGATGACAAATCTGAGTTGAAAGTGTTTTAGTCATAAGACGATCTTCACTTTTTAAGAATAACCTTTTTTTTACTGAAACTAGAGTAGAATGATATAATTTTTGATGTTTTTAAAGATTTCACAACTTAATGGAAAAAAATTCAGAGTTAACATTTTTTATCTAATTTTCATAACCACTTCCTGAAAAATTCCTACTTTCAAATTGAAAAATCATAAAATGGTTTCCAAGAGATGTTTATGAAAGGCCAAGAGTATGTCATTTAACATTATTATTTAAAAGAAAAAGTAAATGTGATATGATAATTGAATTCTCAAGATATAACCATTCACAAGTATGATGATAAAATCACTCAAAACCAAATCTAAAAGGAAACTTTACAAATTTATTTATGCAATTTTCTTAACAAAAGAGGAAAAAGATAATGAAGAAAACATTCCTTCTTATGTCAAAATCTAGATAAATCGAATTTGCAAAGTTAGAAGAATTTAGTAATAATTCAGTTTGAATGAGGAAATTTGTTATTTATTTATCTTTTTTTAAAAGCAGAACTTTGAAAAAAGAGTTTTAACCATTTTCTAATGAGATTAATGTTTTTGAAGAAAAATATTAAGGTTTATAACTTCCCCATTTTGGTTGATTCGATGAAAATTGTTACTGCTTCTTTGAGCTCACAATTTGATCTGGTGAAAGTGTGAAAATGCTTGTGAAGAGTTGTAAAAGAGAGTTACATATCAACAAAAAATAAGAAAAAAAAACTAAATCTAAAAATAAAGAAATGAATGAAAGTGAGTATAAGAGACTTACTATTGAAGAATTTCATTTAATATTAACGGAAAGATATGACTTTCTCCAATGCAAGCAATTAACTTAAAATCATTATTTATTGAATCTAATCTAAACTAATCTACTCCTAATTCTAACTTAATGAAGGAAACATGACTATGTATAGTCATACTTCCAATGTAACCATTCTCTCATTTTTTTACCTATCTGTATGTACAAGTCAAACGTTGGTAACTAGATAAAGAAAACAATCAAAATGAAACAAAATTTATTATTTACATATAATGTAAAATTATGTACAAAAATAAGTTTATTTACAATTAACATGTTAGTAAACCATCCCTTTTGGAAAGCATTCTCTAAGCAAATATCTATGGGATCATCAAAGAATGGATGAATATTTGCTAGAGAATGAAAACTTCCAAAGGAGATGATGGCAAAGCATGTTGTGAAGGAAGAACACTCTCAAGATTTAAATTTGACTGATGATAAAATGATTGGAATGAATTTCTGAATGTCGAATTAAATTGGAAACGAAATAGTTTTTGATATTCAAGATTATGAGAAACCAATTCATCATTTTCACTTAATAAATCTCGATGATATTCAATATTGAGATATTTAACATGCTTTAAAAAAGAAAAGAAAATAATATAAAATAAAAGGATGGAAAAACAATTAAATTGTTATAAAAGCTAAAATTACAAAATAATTTTACAAGGCAATTCTGGAACCTATCATGGATTTTAGTCAATGAATTGCCACTAAAAGGACATTCCTTGAAAAAATTAGAAATGTGAATTTCTAAAAGAGAATCAGAATGAAATATATTAGAAACTCGCAAAATTAACTCATCAAAATTCTCAAAACTAAGTTTGTGTTCAGGAGACAAAATTAAAGCATGTGAATCTTCACGAAATAAATCAATTTTCAAAATTGGTGTAGTTTGTACAAGATGTGATTCTTTGTCCTCATTGTCATGATAATCGTTATAAATTACCTTCTTCTTATAAAAATTAAATGGCTAATCTGAACTAACAGAATGAGAATATACAAAAGAAGAGGGTTTTGCAATTAAAGAATTATCATCCAAATGATTGCTAGATGTAGAATTTTCAAAACGAGAACTAGGAAAACTATCAACAGAAAGATTAGCGTGATCATCATTAACTATACTCTGATTTCAAAAGAAATCAAGATAAAGGAAATAATGCATTCCATAATATGATGACAACTAAAATGAATCGTTTATAGTACTTGTCATATTATAATCTAGGTTTAAGGAAATTCTTTCAATTACAGTTACATGTTCTGAATTTTCTAAAGTTTTCTTCACAGAAGATACACTGATGTGTTAATTTTTCACATCTTGTAAATTGGATTTTATTGGAATTACTGATTTATCACATGCGTGATTAAAATTTGTTTCAATTTCATCTTCAAAGAGAAAATGAGAATTGAAATTTTCTAAAGAAGAATTTTGTAATTCAATTACAGTTTCAAATTCAAGTTCCATAAAACCGTTTACTGATTCAAGACTAGTTAATGAATTAGATATATCTTGTTCTTCATTAATCGATTCCTTATTTTCAACGTGGGAAGAAACAAGAGAAGTGAAAAATTCAATTAAATCTTCAATTGAAGTAAAATCATCTAAAGATTCACTATCATACATGTAAAGATTATCTAATTCTAAACACAAACTATTGTAATTGTAATTTTGATATGCTTTGAGAAATACCTGGCAAAAATGTTTCCATGAATGAATCAACTTCTCGGAAAGCACCAAGAACCATTTGTGGATCTGTCATCTAAATGTGAGAGTGAAAATCCTACAGATCTCATTATCAATGTTTATATTAAAAGATTTATATCTATCAACAAAACCAACAATATGTTTTAATGCAAAAATATTACTCTCACCATCGAACTTTAACTGTAACAAGGACTCGATCTACTTCTTGGGCATGCCTCGTGTGGGCTTAAGTGAACTGAATGCATGACCAAGTGTAGGAATCCATATGGGAGCCATGGCTAGTTAAAAAATGATATAAAAAAATTTAAACAAATAACTAATTTAAGGCCCTCCTTCAAGTGCCAAAAATTTTGATGCCTCGAAAATCACTGCCACAACATTGGGGATAACCACCCAATCTGGAACTTAAAACAACTCCTTTTCCCTTTGGGGTAGTGGCTCCAACTAGTTCAATTAGGTCCAATTACCTTCTCCCAACTGCTATCAACTTTAAATGTATATATGATTGTTAATAGCTAGGGCCATCAGATCAATTCTTCGAGTTGATCAAGCAAGAAGAATGATCCTTAAGTTGTTTTTTGGAACAAACAAACCAATCTAAAGTTTTTCCTCAAAAGAGGACTTCTAGGAATGTAGAATTAATCTAAATGCAAACTAATTCTAAAATGTAAGATCTATGATAACACATGCAAGACTAAGTCTACAATGCAATTAATCTAACCTATCTCAATTGAAGGAAAGGGTAACCCTTTTCTCAATCGAGAGCCAACTTAACTTAATGGGAAAAGAAGCTTTAAAGAATTAGAATTAAGATGGAGGAATTAGATCAAGGAGATAGCTCACAAGATCTGATTCCTCATTAGCATAAATACTAACAATTAAACACTTAGTAAATAGTTACATAAGTTCCTATTGAAAATATATCCAATTCCTTATTTATCATATGCATAAGAACTACAAAGATTCATGATGAATTACTGAATTAGTTCAAATAAGACATCATGTATGCAAGCAAACAATTATTATCCTAAATCAGAAGATAGCTTGCCGATCTAAGATTATAACTATCTATTCCTATGCAAATTTCAACTCTCATATTATATCTAAAATTAAGCCTGTAGAATAGTCTAAGCAGACTTTTAAATGAATTAACACTCAAGATTCAACAATAGTGCATGAATCCAATTATTAACTCATACATTCAAAATATAAATTGAAAGACTGAAATAAGAATTTATTTCAATTAAATCCTGTAAACAATAGTGTTAAACATCATTAACTGAAATGATATTTTATTAATAAATGAAATCAAATTACAGATTCTCACAGAATGACAGTAGTGCACAATCCTTTGGAGTCTGTAATCGATCTCTGCTTGCAGAAAATGTCTCCTCCTTTCAGCAATAGTGCATGATAAACAAGAGATTCTCCACCAATAGATATAATCCACAATTACAGTATTACTATCTTTTCTTCCTTGATTCGGAACCTATCATTCTATTAAAAAGACTAAGAGGTACAATAGTGCAAGCCTCCAAGGCTTTATCTTTCGAATTATGGACCTTCTTTTAATGCCAACATCATGTTTAAATAGTCGCTACTGAAAACAATTTCTTTTGCTTCAAGCGTTAAGGGAGTTGAACAATTCCTTTCAATCACGCATCTGAAAAACAAAATTTCATACAAATCTTTGATTGCTCTGTTCTGTCAAATCAGCCTTCTTTTTCTGAACTGAATAGTCACTTATCTACAACGTTGTCCTCTTATCTTGTTGTTCTATCATTTCAACCTTCTTTTTCTGAACTGAACAACCACTTATCTACAACACTGTCCTCTTCTATTGTGTTCCCTGAAAACCGAAAAACAGAAACTGATAAGCTAAAAATAAATGAGACTGATAAGCGAGTTTCATTTGAAACAAATCACGTTTTGTAGGAAATTAGGATAAAAATGTAGAGCATAATAAAATCCAATCACAACCATCATGGAGAGGAATGTGGAGTGAGGTCTGTGATAAGAGAGGAAGACTTTACGTTCTTATCGCAAATCGCAAAACAAACGTTGATGAAAAGGGGAGGCTTAGCGGTTTTAATTAAATTGTAAGAAAGACCAATTGAAATCGCTTTTAGACTGAGGGTAGAACTCAGAATAATCACAGATCGCAATTGCAATTCAAATCGCAATTGCAAATCGGTTAAAACACAAGAGGCATGGAGCAATGACCCTTTGTTATTTGTGATAGGCATGGATGCGGGGGATTTATAAATTGTAATTGATTTTCCCGTCTGGTCTGGGTCTGATCGCATATCGCAATTGCAATCAGGAAGGCATGAGACATGGCCTTTGGAACTTTGTGATTGCGTGGATGCAGGGGATGTATTAACTGGAATGTATAATCTCGTCGGGTCCGGCTGATCGCAAATCGCAATCAACGAAGTGACACAACACTAACAATCACGAAAGATTTGTGATTTACGATCTGCGGGATGATGTAAGTGATGACATCATGGTGATGTTAGTATGACATGGCATCTGACGTGGATAATGACATGGCAGATGACATGGAGGATGACATGGAGGCTGACATGGAGGATGACTTCACAGGTGACATGGTATCTGACGTGGATCTGATGTCACTGATGACATCATATCACAATCGCAATCAGAATTAGGTAGGATACATAACCCTTTGGTATTTGTGATAGTCGTGGATGCGGGGTTTTATGGATTGGAGTGTATAATACCATCAAGTTTGGGGCTTATATCGGATATCGCAATCAGTGATGTGGAGCGGGGTCAAGACTTTGGAACTTTTGCAATTTTTGCGAGCGCAAGGCTTATCAAATGGAGTGTATGACCTCATCAAATCCGAGCTATCGCAATCGCTATCGGGTTAAGGCTGAGACTTGAGTCAGTGGGTATTTCGATCAGCGGATGTGGGGATTTCTAGAATCATATTAATTCCATCATCGGGTCTGGTTTAAAATCACATATCACAATCGAGAAGGGGTCGTGAGTATTACCATGGAATTTTTTATTATGTTGATTTGCGATGTGGGATATGGCGAAGTTATAAATTTTTTAAACTTTCAAGCATTTTGAAAACTCCGATTCATTTTAATTAAATAACCCATTTTAATTTTTAAGGTTTTTAAAGCCTAAGTATAGTTTTGGTCTCAGGGGCTATTTAAAATTTGGTTTTTGCGATTTTGGCCTGAAAAGGGGTGATTCTTGATATGAAAAGGGGCTATATAAAAAAATGTTTTATTCAAGACAAAGAAAATATTTTTTAATTTTTTATGTTTTAAAATTTATTTAGGATCCCCATTTTAATAAAATAAATTTCATAGGAGATTTATAAAATAGAAGAATGAATAGCACAACGGGTTGTCATGAGGAACTTGATGTGTATTGGTGGGATGCATCATCAAAAGTATAAGACTGGTTGCATATGGTTATATGTCACTTGACTACATCCTTGTATGTTAGGTGCATTCTTGAATGTTTTGATTACATGTATCAGTCTTGTAGGTTGGTTACAAGAATTGATCACTTATGCTCGACTACATGCAATCATACATCTATGTAGTTGACTAGGAATTGCTTATGCATATTGATAGTTTCATGTAGAAATGTGTGCAATGGAGTAATGGTTGTTGTCATGCATGAGGTCATAACATGCATTGTTGATATGGCCTTGCATTGATGACTAGGCCCTAGCTAGAATGATGTTTATGCATTGATACACTTATTCGATATATGTCTATATGATATTATGATTATGTTATACATGTATCACACTGATTTGATGATATTGCAGACAAGGTATCCTCCCCGAATTATGCTAGGGTACGTTGGTATATTGTGATTTGGTTTAGTTGACATAGTATGCCTTATAGGAAAGAGACTGGAAGGCTAGAAAGGTGGTAGACTACATAGAATATCCCTATGCATCAGATGGGCAGCATGGTGCGGGGCACTCTTCTGACTTGGCAAACACATTGAGATGCCTGAAGGAAGAAATAAGGAGTTGCAAAGTAGAAAATGAAAAAATGATGCACGCACAAGAGAAAAAAGCAGAGGTGAATGCAATACTACTTTAGAATTTGTCAGAATTACAGCAACAAGGACCACTTCAAATCAGCCATGGACATGAGGATAGAACTAATGGGGCATATGGCAGTATGTCTCCTAGTAGACATAGGTCGAATAGATCTAACATGATAAGATATGGCAGGTTGTTGGACACTCCAGCTAGGAGAGGTGATCAACACAGGTACTATTCCAATTCTATTTCTAGGAGGCATCATGATCGTCATCGTTATCATCCTTACAGAAGGAGTGATAGGGGACACTTTCCAAATGCATTTAAGTAGGAAAAGCTACCTACCTTTGATGGAGATATGAAAAAATCATAGGATGAAGAAGCATGTTGCCTGGTATGAAGAAATTCTTCTGATTGCATGATTATTCAGAAAACATGAAAGAAAAGATAGCCACTTTCTGTCTCAAAGGTAAAGCAGATATTTGGTGGGAAGACGTGAAGAATTTCAAAGGTATACATGAGAAATATCTAACTTGGCATGCATTTGAAAGGCTCTTTAAGAAGAATTACTTGTTGGAGAGGTACTATGATGACATAGCTAAGGAATTTTATGAGTTGTGGATGGGTTGTATGACAAATGATGAGTATACTTGCATATTTTTGAAGTTGTTGATATATGTGCCTTACCTCAAGGAGGAGAAGGCCAAGGTTCAAATATTCATCAGTGGACTACCAGTTGCATACAGAGACTAGATTGATTTCGATGAGCCTAGATCATGGGAGGAGGCCATCCGAAATTTGAAGCATTGTTATGAGCAGTCGAAGTGCAAAGTTGAACCTAAACATGACTTGGAAAGAAATGAGAATGCTAAAGGAAAATGGCCACCAAAGAGAGCAAGACCTCAAGATGCAAGTGAGAACATCTACTAATAAGGAATCAAATTGTGGTCCTAAGTACATTACAAAGTTGGCACCTCACAGGGAGGTAGACTTTTATATTGAGTTGGTACCAATAGAAGCTCCAACATTAAAAGCACCTTATAGGATGAGCAAGCCTGAGTTGGTTGAGTTAAATTTGCAGCTCAAGGAAATATTGGACAAGGGGTGCATTAGGTCAAGTGTATCACCTTGGGGTGCACTAGTGTTTTTCGTGAAGAAGAAAGATGGTCCTCTTAGATTGTGCACTGATTACATGGAATTTAACAAAGTAATGATCAAGAATAGGTACCCATTGCTGAGGATTGATGATTTGTTTGATCAGTTGAAGGAGCAACAGTTTTCTTTAACATCGACTTGAGATCGGGATACCATCAGGTACGCATCAAGGAATAATATATCTTCAAGACTACGTTTAGGATTAGGTATGGGCATTATGAGTTTGTTGTTGTTACATTTAGTTTGACTAATTCTCCAGTTATATTTATGTGGTTGATGAATAGTGTGTTGCGTCCTTATCTGGACAAGTTTGTTATTGTATTCATTGATGACATACTGGTATATTCTAAGAATGAGGAAGAGCATGCTAAGCATTTAACAAAAGTGTTGAGATTGCTAAGAGAGCATTAATTGTATGCTAAACTTAGCGAGTGTAGCTTCTTTCAGACTGACGTACATTACTTGGGGCATGTTGTCTCCAAGGATGGCATAGTAGTGGATCCAGAAAAGATAAGGGCCATCATGGAGGGAGAAGCTCTTAAGAGTATGTATGAGGTGAGATCATTTATGGGATTGGCAAGTTACTACAGGAGGTTCATTAGGATCTTCTCACGCATTTCATATCCTATCACATCATTGCAATGAAAAGGTAAGAATTTTGAATGGGCAGAAGAATGTGAGGCTAGTTTTGAGAAACTTAAGGATTTGTTGACACGTGTACCAGTGCTAAATATTGCAGATCCAGACAAGGAGTTTGTAGTGTGTACATATTCTTTCAAGAGAGGACTTGGTGGGGTTCTGATGCAAGAAGGACAGGTAGTGTGCTATGAGTCATGGAAAATGAATGAGCATAAGTAGAACTACCCAACGCACGATATTGAGCTAGCAACAATTTTACATGCATTGAAGATGTGGAGAAATTATCTTCTAGGAAAGAGGTTTACATTGATGAGTGATCACAGTGGGTTGAGGTATTTGTTTGATCAGTCGAATCTAAATGCCAGGCAAGATAGATGGTTGGCTACCCTTAGTGAGTTGGAATTCGAGATCAGATGCATCAAAGGGAAGGAGAACCGAGTTGTTGATGCTCTTAGTAGGAAGGTACAAGTAAAACATATAGAAGCTATGAGCTCTTATGGGATAGAGTTACAGGATAGGATCTTGTAGGAAGGATAGCGAGATGAAAAATACATGGAAATCATGCATAGGTTACAATAGAGCACAGATATAGGTGCAAGTATAGGTACAAGTGATTAAGATGTAGACTATCATCTCACAACACATGGTTTGGTGAGATTTAGAGACAAGATATGTGTGCCAAATTGCAGTGAGCTCAAGAAGCTTATCTTGAGGGAGTTTCACACCAAACCATACTTGGGTCATACAAGATATCAAAAGACGTTGATGATGGTAAACAAGTTCTACTATTGGCCGAATGTAAAGAAGGAAGTGGCAGAGTTCGTGGCTAGATGTTTAGATTGTTAGTAGGTCAAGGTAGAATGTAAGCATCCAGGTGGTTTACTACAACCTATAGTGATTCCGGAATGGAAATGGGAGGTCATTTCCATGGATTTCATTACAGGTCTTCCAAATAAAGTGAGGCAACATGACTCTATTATGGTCATGGTCAACAGGTTGAGAAAGGTAGCTCACTTCATTCCAGTAAAGATTACATATTCAACTAGTGAGGTAGCACATATGTTCATAAGAGAGACAGTGGGACTACATGGTGTTCCAACGAAGATTGTGTCGAACAAGGATGCAAAGTTTACTTCCAAGTTTTGGAAGGAGCAATTTTCAGGCTTGGGTATAGAGTTGGCCTTCAGTACAACTTATCATTCACAGACAGATGGACAAATAAAGAGGGTCAATAGGATCTTTGAGGATATGTTGAGGATGTACATGATGCACCAACAAAAGAAATGGGAGGAGTATCTTCCATTGGTTTAGTTCGCATAAAACAATGGTTATTAGGAGTCATTGAGGATGAGTCCTTTCAAGGCATTGTATGGGCAAAGTTGTTACAGTCCCATCAGCTGGAGTGATCCAATGAACAAGGTACTTATTGGACCAAATATGTTGGCCGAAATGGAGCAAGAAATGCAAGTTATAAAGAAGATTCTAAAGGCAGTGTAGGATAGACAAAAGAGTTATGCAAATCAACACAGGGTGTTCATGGAGTTTCAAGTTGGGGAGCATGTGTATTTTCACATCAAGCCCAAGAATTCGAGAATTGGTTCATCTGCCAAGTTGGCACCATGGTATTGCGGGCCTTTCGAGATCCTTGAGAGGATTGGACCAGTGGCATATCAACTTGCACTACCTCCAACAGTGAAAGTCCATGATGTTTTCCATATTTCATTGCTTAAGAAGTATATAAAGGATGTTGATCATGTTATTGATTGGTCTGTATTGCAGGTGGAGCAAGAAGGAGAGTTCCATCCAGAGCCTCAGTGCATATTGTAGCGGAAACATCTCATGCTCAGGAATAGAGCCATAGAGCAAGTTAAAGTGTAGTGGAAGAACTTTGGGCTTGAAGAAGCTACATGGGAGATGGCGGATCAGATGTAGGCCCTGTATCCTTCATTATTTACCGGTTGAGCCAAAGCAATTTTGGTTTGATGTTGGTATATGTTTGGCATATGTTTTTCTAATGTTTTGGTATATGTATATGCATGTAAATACCACCATGAGGTAAGTTATAAATCTCCAATAAGTTGTTTGGGTGTCATGTTATTATGGTTTTTATATTGTCATGTTATCATGATGTTTTACTTTTGAGAAGGTCTTTCATTGTAAATACTGCAACGAGATAAGTTATAAAGCTCCATGGGCCATATATTTTCTTTTCAGTGATTTTGCTGAGGTCTTGGTGTGGTTTAACACTAAGGATGGTGTTCCTCAAGGGGGACGGTTATGTAACAACCCTGGTGAAAATTTCATGTAATAAAGTAAATAAAAGTAAAATAATACCACAATTAAGGGAAACTTATTACAAGCTGAATGTTGGGAAAAGATATCCTAGTGGGCATCACTGGATGTGTGTTTTGGCTAAGGAAAATTGGCAAAGGCTAAGGAAAAGGCATTAAAATGAAAAAAAGACATTTTTGGAACATTTATTTAAGAAAATAAAGGAAACTAGGAGAAAAGTAAGCTGAAAAGTCACAAGTGGCGTTTGAGGAGGAAATTGAGGGAAATAATGGAAAATGAAGAAAATAGAGGCCTCATTAATAAAAAGGCTTCTAAGGATAAGTTGGTAACCTTTTGTCATTTCAAGTTTGGATCTCTCTCATTATTCTCTCTCTCTCTCTCTCTCTCTCTCTCTCTCTCTCTCTCTCTCTCTCTCTCATGGTCACTTAGAGTTTTCTTGGAGCACTCTAGCTTTGGATCAAGGAAGGAAAAAAAAGCAAAGGGAAAGGAAGGAAAGTAAGGATCAAGGAAGAAGAGAATAATTAGGCAGCTTCAACAGGAATAATTGTAGTAACCTTTTTCAGGTAGGATTTCCAAGCTAGTTTGGACATGAGTGGATTTGCATGTTGGTGTATGGTTCTCTTGTTGTCGGTGGCATGGTTTTTATAGGTTATGACAGTGGTTTTCAACCTAGCCTTGCCTTCTTTTGGATGTCATGGTGTTGGGATGTTTATTTTGGTTTTTGAGCTTTGGTTTTCTGGATGGATTTCAAAATGCGGGGTGGAGGTGGTCTCAAGGTTCATTCCCAAAGGCCTAGGAATACCTTGACTAGTTTTGGTGGGATACACAGTAAAGCCTAAGGGAGAATTCTCGGTTTAGGGCCTAATAATCTAGGTTTGGATTGTGGTAAATCCTGAGAGATTGGTCTCAGTTTAGGACCTAGTTATATGAGATTAGATTGTAGTAAAGTCTGAGAGACAAGGAGACAAAAAATTCCTCAAGGATAGTGAGGGATTCTAGATGGCATTCCAAGTTCCATTTGTGGTGATTAGAGCACTGGTTTTAATGTGATCATGATTTTATGAGGGTGGAGGTGATTTAACCTCTGGATTCCCTTGGTTGTTCTTGGACTAGTTGTTCTATGAGATCCCACATTCATGCTTGGATTATGGCACATGGGTGACTATCTGAAAGAGATATTTGGTTCAACCATGTCTATGGTTGGGTGTTACATGGAAGCCTCGAACCTAGTCGGATTTTCCTATGTTAAATAAAAGCTAAGTTCTATTAATTTTTCATTGGTTTATATGTGGATTTAATGGTTGTCATATCTATGATATTTACATGGTTTTATGTTGGTTATAAGCATGGTTAAATGACTGGTTCATGTCATGGTTAGTTCATGTGTTTAGTTGTAATTGTTAAATGGATGGATGAAAGACCTAATTGATGTTATAATAGTTCAATGGAGAAGGAGGTGATCCTTTTGATTATGTTTCATAAGTTATTTCAGTCATTTATGCTTTGACTTTTATCCTAAACATGTAGGTTGCAATGATGCCAAGTGTTTGACAAAATTTTTGTCCCAATTGGGGATGCTCAGGCCTAGTCCCGATGTTGATTTTTGATTTTTTTTATATTATCATCATGTCTTTGATGGATTCTAAAGGTTATAACAAGTTCTAGGTAGAGGCTGGGATCATGTGCTAGAAAAGTGGCCCAAATATTGGGGACGTTGGCACAGGTCTACTGGAAAAAAGTTTAGGGACACTGGCACATAGGCCTGTGAGAGTGAATTTGGCTTCTGGTTGTTGTATTTACTATAGCATGAGAGTGACCAGGGGTTAAAAGGCTTAAATCATTAGTGGGACTGAGGGACAAGATGTCATAGTGGCTGACATGTCTCCTGAGGGTGTTGTTGCTGATGCGAATGGGTTTGTTTGATATGTTTTGTTGGTTTCATTTCCTTAAGGTCACCAAGGAAGTTGAATCCCTTATAGTAGCCTCTCTCATCGCATGTTTACCCTGGCTGGCTAGTTTCTTGGGTGGACATGGGAGGATGGGGTGTTACACTTCTACTGGTAGCAGTGGGGTAGCTAACCTCTAATCTCGACTGGTGCATCTCTGACAAGCTGGGCACTTGTGGACATAAGCATGTGCATATTTGAATATAGTAGGCCAATAATAACCAGACCTCATAAATTTATGCATTGTAGTGTCGCCAGCATAGTGACCAACTGACAGTCCATCATGCAAGTCTCTCAGTACCACCTCTGTATCCTGTGGACCAAGGAATCTTAATAGGACACCATTATAGTGCTTTCTGAAAAGAACTCCATGAAATAGTTGGTAAGATAGAGATTTTAAACAAATTTCCCTCTTCTATTTATTCGATAAGTGCTTGGGAAAGGTGTCGTGCTCTAGAAATTTTCTTATCACAGAATACCATGGTGTTGTAGACATAGACTGAGGAACATGTTCAATATTGTACATTTCTATCTCCTACTCTCAACGTAAAAGATCTTACTCGGGAGCATCTCTAGCTTCGACTGTTAGCTTACAAAGGGCACGATCATTTATGGCATGAACTGGTTTGAAATCTAGATCATGCTCTTGTAAGAAAGTCATCTGATTAGCCCTCTTCTAACCTAGTTCCCTTTGCATGAACAATGTTCTTACTGTTGGATGAGGTACAAATATGATCGTGTGAGATTTTAAAAGATAGGTCCTGAAATACTTAATTGCCTTATATACACCATATGCTTGTTTATTAATGGTAGGGTAATTTTAATTCTGGGCCCTATAGGCTAGCGATCATAAAAAATTATCCCACTCATTTCCTTCAGTATCCTTTTGAGTCAGTACGATTGTGATTTACGAATTCGAAGAGAAGGTATAAAGCAAGAAATACTTTCCATAATTTGGACTAGATAACGAGGGTGCAACAACAATAGGCTACTTGATTTGAGTGAAGGCATCCTTTTCCCATTTATCCCTTTTGTATGTTGCAGCTTTCTTAATCATCTCCTATATAAGCTTAACTATTTGAGTGTAATCATAGATGAATTTTCTTAGGAAATTGACCTTTCCTAAGAAAGGCTACATAACCTTCTTATTCACTAGAAATGCGATCTGTGTAATGGATTTGACCCTCTCAGGATCAATTTTAATTTCTGTTGTCACAATGATGTTCCCTAAGAGAGTCCCTTCCGACACAATGAAGATACTTTTCTTGGGATTGAGATAAATCCCATACTTACGACATCGCTCAAAAATCTGTTTCGGAAGATGTACGTGATCTGATATTCTCTTGGAAAACATAGTAACATCATCCAAATAAACATCTACACTCTGAATGATAAGGCCATGAAAAGTGATCCATCAGTCTTTGTAAAGTAGCACCAATGTTGATAAGTCCAAATAGCATCCTCTTGAAAGCGAATGTTCCCCATTTGGTCCTGAAGGTAGTCTTCAATCAATCTAGTTCTACTACTAGCACTTGATTATAACCAAAGAAACTGTCCAGTACTGAGAACATCTAAGACCCATATACTGTCTGGAGGATTTGTTCCATGGATGGCACTAGATAATTATATTTATCACATGCCCAATTGAGATTGCAGAAATCTACACATAACCTTATTTCACCGAAATTATTTCTAATTGGGACCAAATTTGAAACCCAAGTGTAGTGTCTGAATTTAAAAAGGATATGAACATCCAAAAACTTTCTCAATTCCTTTTGGATGAGGGGTTCCAGTGTTGGAATGAAATGTTGAATAATACGAGTATAATATGTCTTTAAATCATCATATGTCCATAAAAACACACCACAGTACTATTTGAATAAGTGGATAAATGTCTATCATTCCTATGGAGAAAAACATGTACCGAGGTTTACATACTTCTTATCTTCTTGAGTTCCAATATTAACTTGTTCCAATGATAACTTTGAAACTTTGAGTCTTTATGTTGGTTGGTCCTCTAAATCGATTTTGTCGGTCGTATAACTTCTCCAGGGACACTACACCTTTGGGCATAGTGTTTCCTTTTGTTGTATTAGATGCCTCTCGCAAAGCCTGATTGTTCTCATCCTCTTCTATGGCATCATCCTTGAATACATTAACATTAGCAATAAAGTGCAGTATCTATTGGTTGTCATTGAAAACATGTAAATTAGTGACGTTGTCTGGCACAAATGGTTTATATGTAATTTCAATAGAAAAACCATTTTTCAATGGTGACATCCTAGCAACTGTGTTTGTTAATGCATCTGCTGAAAGATTTATAATCCTAGGAATAAAAATTATATCAAAAGATTTCTAATGATTAATTAAACTCCATACCTCATGCTGGTAGTTTTTAAGATTCGGTGAAACACAATGGATAGTATCTCGTACCTGACAAGTGACCACCACTGAGTCACCAATTACCTTGGGAATTTATACCTTCAAATCAATGGCTTTCTTTAGTCCAAGCATGAGTGCTTCGTATTTGGAAGTACTATTGGTACAGTCGAACTCCAGACAACATGAAAATATATGATTCTTATTATATGGGTCTATAATTATGCAACCAACTCCAAAGCCATCTTGCGTCTTTGAGCCATCAAAATATAAAGTCTACATATTATTAACTACTAAGATACTTCCTAAATTATTTTTAGTATTACTATGTACATCTATATTATAGGATTATTTTGCACCAGTTGAAGAACAAGAAAGGAGCTCCAACTGTGTATCTAGTGGAACGGGTGATGATTGTGCTTGTTAATACCGAGGTCATTTTTAAAGGCTTATTGTGGCCAAGTGGTGTCACAGTGTGTTTCATGTATAGCTCACTTTCCACTCAAATATTGTTATTCCTTAGCTTATATGGAAGCCATAAGTGTGACCTGTCTAGAGAAAAATACCCTTGTAACTTACTAGAGCAGTCTTTGCTTAGGAGTACACCGTAGGCTTTTGAGATGTCCATAATTATAATATTTATATATTGGTGAAATCGTTGATCAGATGATAATAGAATAAGCACATCCTTGAGTTCACCAATAGCTTGGACAGGAGATCTGTCCATCTGAATACTTTTTGCATCAGTTTTTTCCCATCTTGCATTTATTTTCTTGGCAATAGATAACATCAATATGTTTACATATGCACCAGAATCTACTAAACAATTATGGACATAATAATTAAAAAATTAAAAAGTTAACAAAAATGGAGAGCAGAGAGTGTTAGCTTCTAATGTTACAACATTAACTACAGATTCAAGGGAACTGGAAGACTTAACAAACACCTTATGAGAGATAGAATATTTGTCACCTGGAGAAGGTTATGAAAAGGCTTGGAGAAGTAGCTCACACTAGATTTCTATCTTGGTGTTGTCACTCACTACTAAATATCCTTGCAACTGTGAAAAGAGTGAAAAAGAGCAGTGAAGTTGAAGTCATTTCCTAAGCCACAGACGCTATCAAAGCTTAATCAGACCCCCTCCATTACACAGTACTCGAAAAGAGATTTCCAACAGTATATGGAAGTCCAAGAATGGACTTCTGGATTAGAGGTTAGAGCATACTGAAGCGACCCTTTGAAAATCTAGAAAACAAAGAGGAAATCTCAAAGGACCAAGGCAGATCGCAAATCATGCATACTAGCGGAACTATGCTAATCGGTTATTGGTGGGTCCGGGCAGATCTGTGTATTGCATATTGGAGGTCAGGGGCCCCGGGCACTTTGAATCCCGCATATCAGCCTTGTGAAAGCCCCGCATCCCACAGTCTCGATGTCCCGCACATCACAATTTTGCAGTACCGTAGTCTCGAAGTCCGGCACATTGCAATCCCGCAGTCTTGCAAACCCGTGATATCGACAATCGGCAAAACAAAGGGGCTAACACTTTAAAATCCCTGCGAACTACCGATTTTGCGATCTAGTGTAAAAGTGCCGAGGAAGGCCGAAATTAGTTTACAAAGGAGTTTCATGGAAAAACCAAAGCCAAGCGGACGCTTTCTCTCTCTTCCACGTGGCAGTACGGAAGGCGATGTGGTTGTACGAGGGACATGTGTCACTCAGTTCGGCATTTTCAGGGGTCCTATGGGGGAATTTCCGAGTGACACGTGCAACCACTCATAGGGTTACATGTGGAAATGATGTCGTCACCCCGCGATTTGGCGATCGGAGATCACATGAGGTAAAGTCTATTCCTCCGCTGATTTTCCTTCCTGGCCTGTGATTACAATATACGAAAAATCCTCCTGGATGTGATGTTTCATATGTTTTATTTTATAAGGATTTCATGTCTAAACAAGTTGGCCCACGCTATGAAAAAAAGGTAATGGGCCTTTCCCCTCTCGAAGTGCGATTGCGATACCTCTGGTGGGCCTAACCCCGCAGATCAGCAATCGCATGGTTTCAAAGGGAATTCTTAGGGGCAAGCACTGTAAATCACCGAGATGTGGGATTTTTCATTACAAAGGAAACAAGCCCCCAGACACAGGTCTAAAGGTCTTAGTTCCCTTGGTCGCGACCCCTGGTCATATAAAGAAAACAAAAGTATAAGGGGCTAAACTCAAGGGGGCTAAGGAACTTTGAAACTTGTCGTTCTGCAGTGCCTGCAAGAGTAAACACCCTGATTACAACAAGTCTCTGAGAGCACGATACAAGGCAGTAAATGCATATGGGTTAGCAGCTGGAGCATTGAATAAGTGTAAGGTGTGGTAGTGAACCAGTATGGGAGGCTCGAAGACTTAATGGCTCGGCATGGAGCCTCACTCCTCTACACAACGAAGGACCACTGAGATATGCACTTGCAGTGACCCACTCCCTATTCCAAAGAACTGGTCGTTCACACAGTAAAGGCAGAAATGACAAAAAATTGCTCCGCAACAGAGGAACGTATCACAGTGGGGATGTGACTTGATCAAGGACCTCCACTGTAACAGCAGAGGGACACCTCCTCCTTCATCTTTCCGTTTTCCTCCTTCTTTCATTAGTTTTGCAATTTACATTTATTTCCAAGAAAGGGAGAAGATCCCTATTGTAATCTTTTGGGCAACAGTGCCATCGCAGGCCTAGGCAGCTAGTCTGTTGGACAGCTGGCCCTGGGCTGAGATATTTTGTAAACTATAATTCCATCTCCCCCTCTTCTTATAAAAGGGGGGAAGCAAAACTTTAACAAGGGTTGGTTGGCTGGTTTCAGAATTTTGCACCCACAAGTTCTGAATTCTGAGAAGCCATTTTGGTTCAATTTGTTTGTCATGGGGGTTTCACTTATATCGTAATGAATATATGGATTAGTTATATGGACCCTTTAAGATAAATGGCATTTCCCTGTTGATTCCAAGCATGATTAATGTGCAGCATGTTACTCTTGGTAATCTCATTTCATTTGTGTTTTTCCTCATTTGAAATAGTATAATGAATGCAATTGGTTCCTCTATAATCTATGAATTTATCTTAGCTGCTCAATAGAAGATAGTACCTATGTTATCACAAACCTACATGTGTTATTCACTAGCATTGCAGTACCTGTAAAATTACACATTTACTTGTGTAGTTGATTAACTTGTAGGAACTGGGTTATCCTGGATCTACATTAGCTTTTGGAAGAGAACGATACCCATGTCATGTTTGGTATGAAACCTTATTTTGCACCCTGTTGTTTCTATCACTCCACCTCTAACCTATTCCATATTTCTATTGGAAAATATTTGCTTAGGATTATGTGTTGTTTACAGCCCTATACATCGAATTCCATATTCCTGCTGGAACATTACTTCTTAGGATTCTGTTTGTTACATCCCTATGCATCTATTTCCCTCCTCTCCAACATTTCTACAACTTGTTTTAAGTTGTCTCATTGTTGTGTGTCGGCCACCAGAAGAAGAGGCCATTTATCTTTGAGATTGCCCCAATATACCCCCAACATTTGGATCCATGTGTTGGCTTGAAACTACCTCAGTGAAGGCTTATTGAACCAAGCCCATCCTACGTGACAATTGGAGTGTTGAAAACCCCTCATAGATTATCTCTTAAGCACTCCTCTCTTTAAGATGTCCTAGGCACTGGTCTATAATCAACCTAGAGGCTTTCTCTAGGAGGCTTTCTATCTCCCTTGTAGCACTTGTTCTGCTGGTGCGATTTGAAGTGACAACACTTGGCAAGCTCATAAATGGAAAGATTGGCATGAGATCTCCTTAAATATTCAAAAATGTTATAATCAATGGTTTCACTTCTAGCAGGTTGTGTTGGAGTGTCTGGAGGAGTAGCTTTATTTGACACTTCTAGAGTGATGGACTTACTTTTACTACTAGAGGAAGTGTTCTTGGAAGTGGTTGTATTTATAGACTTACTCTGTGCATTATGACCAGGGTTGACTAGTGGTGAGATCCTCCTCAATAATTTCTCCTTTAATTTTTGTCTCGTCACCTCCTATTCAGAAATAGGCCCTTTTCCCCTCAAACTATGTCGATCATTTTGCTTCTAAGGAGGGATTTCACTTGGTGGCAGTTCTTTAACACTCTTCTTGTCAACGTTATAGATACAATAAAATGTATTCACTGCATGTCCAACATCAGTACTCTCTTCAAATGCCGCGGGTTATTTTTTTTCTTCTGTTTGTTCTAATTTTCCATCTACTAATAAGGAATCACATTGTGGTTCTACTATGGGAATGTCTTTTCTGAATGATATTCTTGATGGAAGGAGCAATAGTTGTCTATACCTATACTTTCTATATTCAACACAAAATTTGGTAAACTTTGGGCAGAATTGGCGGGCTGATTGTTGCTATTATTATTATTATTCCTTTAGAAAGGGAAGGAATCGAAAGGCTTTCTTCTAGTGGAATTCTTGCTTGACCTTCTATTCAATTTTGAAATTTCATTGGTAAGTTCCTTCACTGTCTGGGTAAAACTTTCAATATCTAATGAGTCCTTTTCTTTGTCCTTACTTGAAGAAGGCTAAGACTTCCTACTAGTTTCCTTGGAGTCTTTTGATTCATCATCATCAGTTATAACCCCAATAGCACGCAAGTCCTTCTCGACAATGATTACTTCTAAAAAAAATTGTGCTAATGTCTCCTTTGCAAGTCTTTTAACGAATGAGGAAATGTTAGTGGGAAAGGAAAATGTGTAATACTTATTGAAAATGGCAACAAGAAATGCTAAAAATAGAAGTGCTAAAAATAGCACTCCTATAAATAGCAGTTTGGGTACCAGTGCTGGATTGAGCAAGAGGGAATGAAAAATGGAAGTGCTAAAAATAACATTCTATTTTTAGCAGTTAAGGATGGATTCCTATTTTAGTCAGTCCCTGGACTAAAATAGGAAGTAAAATTTGAATTTGAACTTAACAGTTATTTGAAAATAAATTAATTAATTCACCATGAGTTAATTAGTTGTGAAAAATCAAACATGAAGTCTATGTGGGGACATGCAACCGTTTCTCCATTAATTGAGGAATTTATCCATCATTTAAAGAGATAAGGATGAGTTCTAATTTGAGTAGTAATTAGTTGGCTCATTAATTGAGTCAAGTCCAGTTAGATTGATTTAAACAGTTTGTTTAAATTACTATGAGTTCGGTTAGTTAATGCATGCTTGCATATAACTGCTGCACTTCAGATAACTGAATATTCTCTCATGAGTAACTCATGCATGTTAGTTCACACAGAGACCCAGTTGAGATCAGAGGAGGGACAATGTACTATCAGTTGGATGGATTTTTCCTATAAAGGAAGCTCATCCATGGAAAGGATTTATCTCCTTCAGGTTTGTGTAGTTTTTTCAGAGCCAAGTGAGCTGTGTGAGGTGGGAATTCACACAAGTGGAAGCACTGGACCCCAGGAAAAACAGCGCAAGGAAATAGGATGCTTGGAGGACAGAGGAGAAGGTTTGTGAGAGACCTTTGACTATCTATGAGCAACAGAGGGATTATACTGAGAGCTGGATAACTTCTGAGCTAAGGCTTTGTGTAATTCTGTGACTATTTTCCACTTGTATGATAATACAGAGAGTGGGGTTTTAGGCTGAAGCTTTCCCTGGATTATATTTCTATGTTATATGTGATTGCTTCTTATTCATCTGTTATATGTGTTCTATTTGATCTTGCTCATATTCGATTAAGCTTCCGCAAAGATTGTTGTAGAAGTAGATCTTGTGTTTTGCTTTAGTATATTACATAATCAGGTGATCTACAGTGGGAATTTCTACATGGTATAAAAGTGCGGTTTTGTATAAAAATTTCTACATGGTATCGGAGCAAAGGTGATCAAAGCAAAGAACAGTATACAAAGGAGAGGAGATTTCAAAGTTTTGAGTTTTGGGCCACGAGTTTTCAGAGCAAATTTGACAATTTTGTGCAAAATTTTCAGAAACAAATAGCAGATCTGGATTCCTTGCGGAAAAAGACCCAAATTCAAAAAAAAAAATTGGTTGAATCGGAGTTCGGATGAGGGAGATATCGCTGATTTAAAATCAGCTCTTTTTCCAGAAAATTTCATGACGACGGGAAAGATGAAACAGATTGGTGTGCTAGCCAAGAACCTGTATGCACTTGAGGTACAAGATGCATGCAAAGCCTTGAGGAGCAAGGCAAAGGTTAGATATTTGGTGGTTGAGAGGGAGAGTACATTACCTCTCAGCATGCAGCCACAGGAGAAGTCTCAGACAATTATGTAGGAGCCATAATTAGTGAAGCAGCTTCAAGAGGTGGTGGAGAAACCACAAGTAGAGAAGTCGAGAGGAGATCAAGTAGAGAAATATACTCATGGGGGAAATTTCAAGCCAGGTGGGCAAAGGGATCACATGCATCCATACCTCCAGGTCGGAGGTGGGGCGATGTGGAGTGACAATCCCAAGAAGGTTGGAATAGGGGCAGGATCATTGAGGTACCCAACCTATTTGATTAGACCTTGCTACAGGAGCCCCGACGAGGAGTAGAAGGACTGGCTGAGTGGGTAGAGACAAATGCGAATGGAGCGACAGAGAGAGCTACAGTGCAGGAATCCCAAGACAGTGCAGAGCTAGTAGGCTGCAACAATGTGAGAGGCACAAGAGTGTTGCACTAGTGCAGGATGGCACAGAGAGGTGTGCAACAGTGCGAGATGCATGGAGTGTTGTAGCAGCTTAGAGGTCAGAGAGGGAGCACTTGTCAACATCAAGTAGAGCTTCAACATTAGAGTATGTTGCTAGCTCAACAGAGAGGTCAGTTGGGAATTTTTTTGTTTCTAGAGTTGCTGGAGTGTCCACACTTAGAAGAAGTGTTGCATGCAGAACATTCCAAAGGTTCAAGATTGGGTTCGAGTTGAATCCTTTCTTGTTGAGAGGGAGTGTTGAAAATGGCAACAAGAAATGCTAAAAATAGCACTGCTATAAATAGCATTTTGGGTACTAGTGCTGGATTGAGCAACAGGGAATGAAAAATAGAAGTGCTAAAAATAGCATTCTATTTTTAGCAGTTCATGATGGATTCCTATTTTAGTCAATCCATGGACTAAAATAGGAAGTAAAATTCGAATTTAAACTTAACAGCTATTTGAAAATAAATTAATTAATTCACCATGAGTTAATTAGTTGTGAAAATTCAAACATGAAGTCTATGTGGGGACATGCAACAATTTATCCGTTAATTGAGGAATTTATCCATCAGTTAAGGAGATAAGGATGAGTTCTAATTTGAGTAGTAATTAGTTGGCTCATTTAACTGAGTCAAGTCCAGTTAGATTGATTTAAACAGTTTGTTTAAATTAATGTGAGTTCAGTTAGTTAATGCATGCTTGCATCTAACTGCTGCACTTCAGATAACTGAATATTTTCTCATGAATAACTCATGCATGTCAGTTTAGACAGAGACTCAGTTGAGATTAGGGGAGGGACAGTGTACTATCAGTTGGATGGATTTTTCCTATAAAGGAAGCTCATCCATTGAGAAGGATTTATCTCCTTCAAGTTTGTGTAGTTATTTCAAAGCCAAGTGAGCTGTGTGAGGTGGGAATTCACACAAGTGGAAGCACTGGACCCTAGGAAAAACTGCGCAAGAAAATAGGAGGCTTGGAGGACAGAGGAGAAGGTTTGTGAGAGGAATTTGACTGTCTATGAGCAACAGAGGGATTATACTGAGAGTTGGATAGCTTCCGAGCTAAGGCTTTGTGTAATTCTGTGACTATTTTCCACTTGTATGATAATATAGAGAATGGGGTTTTAGGTTGAGGCTTTCCCCGGATTATATTTCTGTGTTATGTGTGATTGCTTCTCATTCATCTGTTATATGCGTTCTATTTGATCTTTCTCATATTCGATTAAGATTCCACAAAGTTTGTTGTAGAAGTAGATCTTGTGTTTTGCTTTAGTATATTGCATAATAAGGTGATCTACAGTGGTAATTTCTACAATAATCAATAGTAACTGAATCATGCAGTTGCATTCCTAAGGGAAACTTATTCAATATGCGATTGAAATTTTGATTAAAATATTTTACTTTCTCTTTTTCCCCCATTTTACTATTTCCAAGCTCTTTCAATAACATGGCAAGAGTTTTGTTGTTAACAAATTTCTCTATAAATAACTTCTTAAAATCCCTCCAACTGTGGACCAAATTGATAAGAAGACTATGGTACCATGCTACTCTACCTTCTAATGTAAAAGGAAAAAGTATGCAAGAAACATTATCGTACCTTAATTCCAACATGCATAGATGCATGTAGAAATCGTTGATGTGATATTCTTCCTTTGTATTCTTATCTAGATTAAAATTTGATAACAACTTTACTGGATGCATAGGAATCTTATGGAGATTATCTGGAAGAGTAAGAGGCTCTTGAGCCATCCAAACCAAGTTCTAATCGACCACGTCTTCGTATCTAGGTTACTCCTCTTTTTTAGAATCTGAGGAGCCTCCTCCTTAACTGTCTAAACCGTTGTTGAATTCAAATACTTTGTCAGAAAGAAAAATGTCTTCCTCGGACCCTTTGTTAATGGGTGGAAGTGGATCTTGTTGCACCATACCTTCAGAGGATTATGTTAACTCTTCAATAATGTAAAAAACTAAGTCTTCCACCGTAGAAACAAATATACCTATACGAGTTGTTTCTTTCTTCTTCAGGTAATGTGGTAGATTTTGTACAACTACAGGTAAACTGATTGCCTTAGTGAACCGACGGGTTATAGGTAAAATTTCCCAGATTTTTTCATAGGTATCCACGTATGTCAACTCCAGTCCAGGCTGAGAAGACCCTCCTACTTCAATAATAAGAGTTGGAATGGTGCTTGAAATGTTGCTACCTTGTCCAGAAGATGAATGATTAGGGTGTGTGGAGTTATCAACCTTAAAAAAATGACTTCCCTCCTAGCACCAAATTTTTAACAGTGTTGAATACCACCAACATACAGGGGATCTCCTTAATATAAGGTCCCAATTAGACCTCACACCATTTATTGTAGGAGTCCCATCCGTAATACAGCTTGACTACCATTTACTTAAAGATATGTATTGGATTTAGCTTTTTAGCATGAGAGAGAAGTGTGTATGTAATTTTGAATGAGAAAGTGAGTGTGCCTTTTTACTGTTTGATTGCAAATATAACAGGGTCTCTTACTGCAAGGGGCAAATTATTGTGAGTCTCAAAGAGAGAAGTAATAGTACTACCATGATGAAGACACACATGAATAAGAAAGATTCATCTAACATCAAGAAAAATTGTTCACATGGATGCAACCATCATTATAAACATTATAACACATTTCTAATAAGTTGAGCACCAAAGTCACCAAAATAGTTCAATTACTCCAGTACAGGTGAAAAGAAAACATGAACCATAAACATTAAAATAATAGTCTTAGAAACATCCACAATCCATGTGTGAAAATGCATTGGCCTAAAAGGCTTCGATATTAAGCAAAGGTTCCAAGATACATAAATGCAATGAACATCACTAGCTCCAATAGTGGAGTGTTAGAGCCACTACTTGCTCCCAAAAAGTACTATCTCTCTAATGCCTTGTGGGAGAAGCTAAGGTTAAAAGTCCTTTACATGAGAAATGAGGATCCTTTTATAACTTGAGGCATGTCCTTTCACATTCCCATGACTCTTGACTTTCCAACTCTTAATGACCTTTGGACTTCTACAACCTTTGGAATTCCAAATGACTTTTGGAATTACATATGGCTTTCGGTATTACGGCTTTTGGTATTACATGTCTTTTGGACTTCCATGACTCTTTTGTCCATACATGACTCTTGGAATTACACTTATTTGTCTTTGCAATGATTACAACATTACATCATATCTTCCACATCATCTTGTGATGAAAACATGACATGTCACTATCTTTAATAATTGGCACTAATAGTGACTGATGACATGGACTTTCTCTAATGGTGACATGGCTTCCACATGTCCCTTTGTTCTTCACGCAACTTTTGATCATTGATGCCTTCACCCTCCAAAGGGTCTTTGGTCTTGGATTCTTTAGGGTGCTTCGATCATATAGATTTCAATAAGTTCTTTGTTCTTTGATGATTCCTTTGTTTGCAACCTTTGACTGATCTTCTGCATTCATGATTTCCATGCTACTCCTGGAATACCTGTAGCTCCAAATCACTCATGATAAGAATCCATCATCTTGAAAATCTTCTAATCTAACATGTTTTATGCATATATTTTTTTCATGCCATAATAGTGTACTTGGGAGGAGAAATAGGGATTCTGTGTGCAAGGACACACTTTGAAAGGCTTCAGTGTTGAAGAGGGAAGGCTTCAAAGCTTCAACAGGCACTGATGTGCTCAGGAGGAAGAGGTAATCAAGGTAGGGAATGTGATGCAAGTCTAAAGGATGAAGGAGGAGGCTTTGATATTCCCAAGTGGGATGTGTACTCAAGGGAGAGAAGGAGTATGCATGGTGCACTCTTGAAGGCTGAAAGATGAAGGTTTTAGGCATTCAGGGTGTGCTCATGCGCTCAAGAAGCCCAAGAGAGTGTGTGGCACAAATCTGAAGGTTGAAGGATGGAGCTCCATGCCTTCCTAGTGCTCTCATGCTCTCAAAGGGTCAGGAGGGTGCATGGCACACTTTGGAAGGCTGAAGGGTTGAGCTTAAGGCCTTCAGGGTGTGCTCATGCACTCAAGGAGGGCACATTCCTTTTAGTTGAAGGAATGTTCTCAAAGGAAGACTCGATTTATGGAAGGGGAAAGAGGTTAGGGAGTTCACTGCACTCTTGGAGGCTGCATGGCACACTTATTAACAATGAAGGATTCCCAATCAAGGCTTCAAAGTGCACTCATGTGCTCTTGGCCTCAATGGGTTTGCTTTGAAACCAAAAATTTGTCAAAGTCTGGAAGATAGGAAAAGGGGTGAACATGATTATTTTAGACATAAAATGAGGTGCGACACATACCAAATCATCAAGAAAACTTAGAAAAGCTTGAATAATGATAAGTATACATTAAAATACCACTTTTCATGCATTCCTCAAGTACAACGGCTAAAGTATGTGTGACTACGACCAAAATGTGTTGTTTTACAACAACAAAGATGTTACAACTAAGAAATATACAAAATGTGTTATAATAAATGCAACAAAACTTAATAACACTCAAGAACACTTGAAACATATAGGTTGACATGAAATGACACTTGATGACCAAGGCGACATTTGTCACGATGATAAAATAGGCCCCAAAATTGGAATGTATTGAAATTTTGGAGGGTGTTGTGGCAGCGAAAACAACACCCTAGAAAACCACCAGCTGAAAAAGATTAGGAAGGATTAAAAATGTTAACAAAGAGACATCTCCTAGGGAAGAAATCTCCAGGACCAATATTCAATGCATGATCTAAGATCAATAATAGGTATGTAGTTCTATCGAAATATAAAGAAGCAAATCCAAAAAATGCAGATCAAGAATAGGAAGGTCAAAAAACCCCATTTCACAAGCCATTAGAGTTGGAGGATTATACCAAGGAAAAAAAAATTGATAATGTGGAAAAATACAAAGGGTTAGAAGATGTATAAATGATCATGGAAATACAAAAAATATCTGAAACAAGGGATGATTATGACAAGTATATGGAAGAACTTGGCCTACCCTCCATTACAGTGACATGGAATGGAGAGTATCCACACTCCATTCCAGATCATAAAATTAATCGCTTATCAAAAGATTGTATCAAATCCCAGGAGGACTAGGAAAAACAACTACAAGATAAGTCCCTGTAACTCTCATCCTTGGGAATTAAAAAAATATCCCCCAAAGAGAACCCTGAATTCAACAAACAAGACAAAAAATGAGGTCATAGAAGTAACATATAGTTAATGCAAGAGGTAGGAGAAATGTTTGTTAATACATGAAGGATTAATTCAATGATAGACTCCTTCCAACCCATACCCTCCAATACTCAATGAAAATACTTTCATGGAATTCAATAGGATTGAATGGTAAGATGAAACACATGCTTCTCAAAAAAAAAATTATTAGAAATTGTCCAACCATAGTAATAATTTCAAAAACTAAGTGTTCAAGTGAATGGATCAACAAAATTGTAGCATTCATATATAAGGATAGTCATTTAATAACAGTTGATACTCAAGGTGCCTTAGGGGTTACAACACATTTTTGGATTCCTAAGAAATCATCCTAACTGATTTTTTCACAATCGAAAGAAACCTTATAACTCAACTTCAATTAATTGGATCTACAAATCATGGTTCTATTAATATTTTATATGGGATGCTTCCTAAAGAGTGAAGATTTTCGAGTTGGAAAGCGATGGTGATCTGATCTAGGGTTTTTCTTTACGGTTTGTGTAGCTAGATTCCATGACGGGGTGAGGAGGAGGGAGTTCTAATCCCTCCTACAATCAAGTAGTTGCGGACAGAAGCAAGGGAGCTGGTTCCCATCACTTCAAGAAACCAGCGGAGGTGGCAATAGAGATTATGAATAATGAAAAATTGGAAACCATCGAACCTCAAGAACAGGAAGGGAACCATGAGGAACCTAGTAAGGAGAAGAGGACAAAGGGTAGCAGTCAGAAGGTTTCTCCCATGAATACATTAGGGGCATGTAAACCCAAGGCGACCATGATTCCTTGAGTCATTTTAAGTGACCCAGCACTACAGGTGCACAGAGAACACATGGCAGAATATGTTGTTATCTGTAAATTTATGGGGATCTGGCCAATGGAGAAGGCTTTGCAAGCATGGATAAGGAACCACTGGAAACCAAAGGGGAAAATTGACCTTCACCTTGGGTCCAAGGGTTTCTTCATGGCAGTGTTCACAAGCCTAGAGGACAAAGACAGAGTGTTTGAGGGAGGACCCTATTTTTACGCATCTGCATGCCTTTACATGAGACCATGGGTAATGAACTTTGTCCCAGAACAAGAGACTTTCACCTCAGTACTGGTATGGATAAGACTCTACTCCCTTCCTTTAGATTATTGGCTTCCAGAGTCTCTAAAGGCTATCGGTAACAAGTTAGGGCATTTTATAAAAATATCAGATACTACTCTGAGAGGAAAATACACTTCCTTTGCCCGGATATGTGTGGAAATGGACTTATCTGGGGCACTTTCAGATGCAGTCATTTTGGAAGTGTATGATGAGAAATGGGTGCAAATGGTAGACTATGAACACGTCCCATTCAGGTGCCATAAGTGCCATGAACATAGGAACCTATACAGGGACTACCCTTTGAACAAGTTGGAGAGCAACACGAAAGACACTATAGGAAAGGATCCTGAAGGTTTTACTAAGGTAGGGGGTAAAGGGAAAGGAGCAAGAGGTACCAAAAGAAAAATACTAAAGACGGACAACTGAACCACAATAGTTTCAAGATCTTAGAAGAAGAAGTCGAAAACAATGGGACAAACCAGGAATCGAAGAATATTCCCAATGAAAAGGAAGGGGATGCTAACATGGAGGATATACTAGAAAACAAAAAACAAATGGATGATTTTCCGAATATGATGGAGCTTAGCAGGAACCATGAGATGATTCCAAGTGAGGCAGGAATGGAAGACCATGAACTACAGGAGATTCTAGAGAGGGAGAATTCAGATCTAGAAAATTTTCTGGAGCAGGGAATCACCAAAGGAGTTGACTCTCTACCAAAAGAGGAGTTTGATAGGGTTCAACGGCTCTTCCTATGGAGATCACAAACAAAGTGCTCTGGAGTCAAAAGAAACCATGACAACCAGGAGAATAGGGGAGTGAAAACAATGGAGGATACACCGATGCTTCTTCAAAGAGCCCAGGTAGGAAAAGAGGAAGGAAAAAATAGAATGAGCTATTGTCCGAATGTGGGAAACTTATGATTAACTCAAGTAAGATGAAGGATCTTACCAGTTACTCCTTTACAAACCTTTCTTAATGAAGCTTACAACCTGGAACATTAGGGGTCTAGGAAGTAAAAGGAAACAAAGAAATCTTAGCAGATGAATAAAAGAAGAAAAATTAGATATGATTTTTATTCTGGAAACAAAATGTTCGATGGAAAATATCAGAGAGATACACAGCAAATGGTTAATCAAGTATGAGTACCTAGAGGTAAAATCAGATAACTCGGGTAGGGGGATTCTCACTCTATGGGATCCTCAAAAACTTGAAATCCTAGATGTTGAAGCTTCTAGGAATTATCTATCGATGGTGATTCAACCTTTGGGGGATAAGGAGATCTACATGATCACTAATGTCTATGGCCCTCAAAAACTAGAAGACAAACTAAAGCTTCTCACATCCCTTGAGGAACTGAGGGAGAGACATCCTGATATGCCCTGGATTCTGGCAGGGGATTTCAATATGATCAAATCTCTTACAAAGAAAAAAGGAGGTACAAGGAAACTAGGCAAGGAATCCATTGCCTTCCAGAACTTCATGAATAACATGGGACTAGTGGACACAGAAACAGTAAATGGCATTTCTACTTGGAATAATAAGAGGGGAGGAGCTTCACAAGTTGCCTCTAAATTAGATAGATTCATATTCTCAGAGGAACTCCTTATCACAGGCCTTGATATGTCAGCTTTAAAACTTCCCTTCGGAGGCTCGGACCACTAGCCTGTCTGGAAGCTACTTTTATGGGTACACCAAGGAACATACCTTTTAGGTTTGAAAATATCTAGCTCTCTCTCCCTAACTTCACTAGCAATATTGGTAAATGGTGGACGGAAGATAGGCCCGTTCAAGGCACTAAATGTACATACTGCAGCAGAGACTCAAGCACATCAAATCTAGGCTTAAATATTGGAATAAACAAGAGTTTGGCAATATTTTTAAAGCCAAAAAAGAAGTTGAGAAGAAAATCTAGGAGATTAATCAGATCAACATCTAAGAGGGTTTTACCGAGGAAAGGAAAATTCAGGCTGACTCTCTTCAGAACGAATCAGAAGATCGGAGCTTGCAAGAGGAGATTTTAGGGAGACAGAAATTGAGGGTACAGTGGATTAGAGAAGGAGAAAGAAACACAAAGTTTTTTCATAGATCAACTTTGGATCACAGATCTCATAACAAAATTTCCAAACTTAAAGATTCTCAAGGGAAAGAGCTTGTCTCACACATAGAAATATAATTTTTCCTAGTTCACCACTTAGCATAGCAGAGGAGCCTCTCGTTGACAAATCTCAGTTCATTAACAAATTCACAAAGTTCATTCCTAAGCTTGTAACCAGGGAAGACAACCACAATCTTAACAGGCCAGTGTCTGAAGAGGAGGTTAGTGAGGTTATCAATGAGATGCAAAATGGGAAAGCTCCTGGCCCTGATGGTTTCAATGTGGATTTCTTCAAAGCCTGTTGGAAAATAGTCAAACAAGATATCCTTGAGGTTGTGGAAGAATCTATAAGATCCAAAACTGTTTTGAAAGCTCTTAATTCCTCTTTCATGGCTTTTATTCCAGAGCAGGAAAACGTTATGACACCAGACAGATTCAAACCCATAGCCTTATGTAATGTGGTGTACAAAATTATCTCCAAAGTGATTGCTAACAGACTAAAGCCTCTTCTTCCTGCTCTCATTTCAGAGGAGCAAACTAGTTTTGTGGAAGGAAGACAAATTCTCAACAACATCATACAAGCACATGAGGTGGTGAACTCTCTTAAGAGAAAGAAGTAAGCTGGTATGATCATGTAACTGGACCTAGCGAAATCTTATGATAAGCAAAGTTGGGCATACATCAAGGAAATTCTAAGAGATTATGGATTCGAGCACAACTAGAAAAGATGCATTATGGCCCTTGTATCCTCGGTTAGTTTCTCAATTATGCTTAATGGATCTCCCTCTAGAACCTTTATACCTTCTAGGGGTCTCAGAAAAGGGGATCTGCTCTCCCCCTTCCTCTTTGTTCTCATGATGGAAGGACTAGGCAGAGTGATCAAAATGGAAAATGGTGAAGGAAGAATCCAGGGTCTAAAACATACCCCAGATGGGGATGCCTCTACTCATCAACAATTTGTGGATGATACAATGCTAAAGGGCATTCCTACGGTCAAGGAAGCCAGAGCATTCAAACAAATCCTGAACGAATTTGCTTTGGTGGTTGGTACAGAGGTAAGACTTGACAAATTAAAGGTTTTTTTTTCAATATTGACATTGCTATTCATAGTAACCTCACCAGAATTCTTGGGTTTCAAAGCGCTCAGTTACCTTCCAAGTACCTTGGAATGCCTCTTACTGACAAACCTTTGAGTAAGGGAGTGTGGGAACCGGTCACCAATAAACTTCAAGATAAAGTCAAGAAATGGACCTCTAGGTCTTTGAACTTGGTAGGGCATCTTGTGCTTACAAAGTTTGTTCTACAGGTTATACCCATTTTCATGTTTTTAGCTCTCCCTGCTCCCAAAGGTGTTATACAACAAATCAGGAGTATTCAATGAGATTTTCTTTGGGGAAAAGGGGAAGAGAAAAAGAAGTGGGCGTTGGTAGCTTGGGAAAAGCTCTGAAAAACTAAGGCCCATGGAGGTTTGGGGCTTCATGACCCTGAAATCCTCAACAGAGTTTCAGGAGCAAAACTTTGGTGGAGGTGGCTAAAGGAATCGGTAACCCCTTGGGCAAAGTTGTGGAAGCAGAAATATGCAAGGAATTGGCAGGAAAGGGATCATATCAAAATTTTATGGCTCATCAAGGGCTCCCACATTTGGAACCTTTCTTGGGAGAATAGAGGCATTATCGTGCATCATAGTTTCTAGGAGATCAGAGCTAGGAACCTTGCACGGTTTTGGGAGGATAACTGGTAGGAGGAACCAAATTTGTTTAGAGAAGAACTAACTGCTCTCAAAAATGACACTGATAACAAAGGTCTACTCATGGTAAGTGACTTCTGGGATCAGGTAAGGGACAATGGCAAATGGTGAGTGTGGAAGAATCTTGGTTACAGTGAAGAGAGTCCTTTGAAAGCACAGGCGGATTCCCTGTCTCTAGACTTGGAGAAGAGGAAGATTTTAGTGTCTTCCTCGTCTAACCAACTGAGATGGGGCCGAAACACCAAAGGCACCTTTAACCTCAAAGAATCTAAATGCATGGCCCTAGGTTTTGATTATCCAAATCCTGACCAGGTTTGGAATAACCTTTGGAGGAACCCGCAATGGATGAAAGTCAAGTTATTTATGTGGTTAGTTCACCAAAAGAAGATTCTCACTTGGGAGAATCTTCTGAAAAGGGGATTTGTTGGCCCATACAAATGCCATCTATGTGGATTAGAGGAAGAAACAATGGAGAATTTACTAAACCACTGCCCCTTCACCTCTACCTTGTGGGACTGTGTGGCCTCAGTCTTCAGGCAAACTGACAGAGACAGACTCAGCATCACCAACACATTGAAAAATTGGAGGAAAGACTTCTCAGGTAACGAAATCATTAACAATTCTTGGACTTTGGTTCCAGGCTTTATTATCCGGGATGTTTAGAAAGAACGCAATGGTAGGATTTTTAAGAACAAAATAAGCTCGACCCATAATATCATTAGCCAAATTCTATGATAGATCAAAGATATAGTAGGAGCCCTTATGTGGAAAATTCTTGAGGACCCCCCTTCGGCCCAGGAGGCTCGCATTTTGAGGCAGTTGGGTCTCCATTATCTGGTTCCCCTTGGCGCTGGTAAAGGTGTGAGAAAAACAACTTTTGGTAAAGATATCTGGCAGCCTCCTCCTCATGGTTTTTTGAAAATCAATATAGACAGGGCCTCTAAGGGCAACCCAGGGATGGCTGGATTTGTAGGTTTCATGAGAGATGAGCAGGGGAGCATAAAAGATATCTTCCACAATCATTTGGGGACTGCCACTAATAACATGGCGAAGCTCATGGCCTTAGAACAGTGCCTGGAAATCCTGATTGAGTTAAATTTACACAACGCCATCATTGAAGCTGACTCAGAATTGGTCATTAATGCGGCCAAGAAAATGTGCAATGGAATGGCACCTAGAAAAGTGTCGAAACATTGGAGGCTCTTGCAGGGCTTTCAGCGTATTCATTCCCACTTGTGAACCCTGAGAACAATCAATTTTGTTCATGTGCGAAGAAAATCAAATATGTTAGCTGATCGTCTGGCGAATGAAGGCGTGATATGCAAGGAGAGTTATATCTGGTATGACTGGGAGTCTATACCCTCTGGTAAACTGAGGGAAGATTGTCATAGATACACGGCCAAAGATATAGAGTACTTCCAGATCATGAATAATGAGCAGGAGGAAGACTAGTAGGAGCGGGAAAGAGCAGAAGTCCTGGAGCCTGGTTGAAGTGTCGGAACAAATCCTAACCATAGACCCCATAGTCAATGCTTACGCCATAGCATAAACATCATTCTTGGAGGGAGCAGAGGATGGGATAAATAGCGTGCTTATTGATGGGCCACAGACCATAGACTATGTTGGCCTTCGATATTGAATGGATATCGAGTTTCAAATTGATCGGAAGTTAAGGGGTTGATCAGACCCTATATCTTTTTAAACCAAGGTTATAATCTATATTGGATCTGTAAAGCAGGTAAAAACTGTGTAAGTTTCAGCAACGATGACTTGTGGACCATCAAATCAAATGGGTTTTGATCAACGATGCAGGATCACCGTGCAACTCGGTTGATTGAAGTGATTATCTATCGTCCGGTTGAAGAAAAGATAGATGGTGGATCTCGGTAGATTGGAGAAATTTTCAACCGTCTGAAGGAAAGTTAGATCGACGATGGGCTTTGAGGGTTAAGTTTTGGGGATATTGAGCGATAAGATTTGAAGGTTAATAATTGTGGAGAGTCCGGCAGTTTGTTCATTTAGGTTTTTCCCAGGGGGCTTTGGTGGGTATGTTTGTAAGGTTTTGGGTTTGGATGTCCAGGTTGTATGTTTGATCTTATACCGATCTATCTTTTGTTGGTCTTTACACTTGTAAAGACGTGTACCATATGTAATCTTTGTTCGATTAATTGAAGGATCCACTCTTACTTGACCAAAAAAAAATATTCTATATGGACACAATTCTGAAGAATAAAATTCCACCTTCTTTTGTAGTCTCCAATCCATCCATCAAGTAACAGGAGGGATATAATCGATCTTGGGGGGACGACTTCAATATGATAAAATCACTAGATGAAAACTGAGGGGATTTGAGGTGCCTGGATGATGACTCAGATCTATTTAAGGAAACAATACAAAACCTAAAATTGGTAGGCTTAAAAATTTCCAATGGAATACACACATGGAACACCAAGTGGGGTAGGGTGGGTGGGGAGGGTTGCTTGCATCAAATCACCTCACAACTAGACCAATTTCTTATATTTGATTTTTTTAGGAATCAAAGACATAAAAAATTATAAGTACACACCATGTAAAACAATATGAGCATGGACCACAACTACAATAGAGATAATAATAGGAGAAACTCCATACCTGATACTTTCATACATCCAAATCAGATTCTTCAATAATCACTGTATGGCCTCTATATATACCTATTCACACATTGCCCATGTGTTCTATTCATCACTAGGTCAACCCTATTACATATACATTTACATATTCCTTGTACATTTAACACCATATATGCCCCTCTTTTGGGTCATACCATATACATGTAACCTAATATAAGCCCCCACTTGGGGTCATAACATAGTACCCTCCTTTGGAAATCTATGTCCTCAAAGCTTTATTATTAAGGGTGCTACATGTGATGAAACCAAATAATAGGATTTCCTTATATTCCTACATTCTTCTTGCCATTGATGATGATCTGTCCATCCAAAATTAATTATTTTCAGTCTAAATCCTTGATGGTTTTTGCATAGTTTTCTTTCCTTTGATTCAATTTATTTTTGTTGTGACTTCTCCAATTCAAATAGTTTTTGGTATTCAATAACATCCTATTGACTAATAATTTGGTGATCTATAATTTGTAATACTTTTTGGCCTTTGATAATATCCCGTTGAATAATGATTTGGTGATGACATGTTCCATGAATATTGATGACTATTCTATATTCTTCCTTCATAATGTTGATACAGTTCTTCTTGTCTTCCTTGATAATGCTGATATTGATCTTCTTGTTTTTATTGAAATCATTCTTGGTAATGAGGATGTTGATATAGTTTCACATTTTATAACTTTCCTTCACTCTGCATATCTATTACATCTTTCTTATTTTCAGAGATAATGGCCTCTTCTATCCTCTTTGCTTCATCTTTGATTACTCTAGCCTTGGAGATAATACCATCATATTTGACATGCATATCCTATAGATCTTGTCTTCTCTATATTTTTGAATTTGCAGTGTGATCCCATCTATTAAACTTTAATTCTAGATTGCATTTCTAATTTTACCTCATATGTGTTTAGGGATTCTTTAATCTTTTTGCATATTTCCTCTTCAAGTATTTTGGTAATCTTCATATCGGATCCTTGTTTGTTCTTGACTTTCATAATGCTTATTTTCTTCTTTCAATCTCTTAAAAACATCCAATAGTTTTCTATTACAAATTATTAATTTATATATTTCATTTTTTTTTCAATTCTTACCTTGAGTCATCCATTTTCCAACTCCCCTGACTACTATTTCCCTATTTTAATTATTTAATCTCCTTGATGAGTGCTTCATTAAGGTTTCGTATTTTAAATAGTTTATCACCCTTCTTCTCGATATCCTCTTTAGCTTGTTCAAATTCATCTTTAATTTTATGCATATCCTCTAATTTTGTATCCTTAATCCATTTTTTTGAAAATAATTCTTCAAATACTTCCTATGTGATGTTCCATCTAGTCTCAAGATAAATAATATCCCACCTCTTCAAATATTCACATAAAACTATTTCCATATCCTTGAAGGATATGTTCCATTTTCCTTGACTATCCTCAACCATTCCTTAGGATTGATTTCATCTTTGTCTTCATCTCCACTAATTTTAGGTATCTCCATTGCTTCTTAATTGAGGTCCAACTCAAAGCCTCAAATTAAAACACCAATATATTAACAATAACAATATCTAATAATTATAATCATTTTTAAAATATATGCTCCTATGTTTTATCTTTCCAGTAGCTTTTGAATCACCTCAATTAAATTTATGGTAGTTTGGAGTTAACATACATTGTAAAACATTGTTTTGGAGTCTATGCTTCTAATCAACCTTAATTATAGTTTATCTTTTCAATTTCAACCCTTGTGAGTATAAATTTGTCTTGTAGTACTCTAATATGTCTTCTTTATAATTCCATAGGTCTGATCAAAATTTGATGTGTCAAGTGAAGATTATGTTGACATTCCCCAAAACTTGATGATTTTTGGCCTCTTCCTTAGAGTGAACTTGTAAAAAGTGGCACATGTCCAATTTGTCAAATATGATTCTAAAATTTGTAACTAAAGTACTTGGTATGTCTCCTCATATCTTTGAAAATTTCACAGTTTAAAGCGTCAAAAAAGAACGATTATGGAAAAAATGCTAAGATCATGTATTTGAAACTAATTTAAGGATAATTCACAAACCCTAACTTCCATAGGGTATATCTTTGAAGTTGTAGAAAAGTAGATTTTAAATATTTTACTAAACATACTTTGGGACGTTTCTTAAACCTCCTCAAAATTTCACTATCTAAAGCTTCCCATAAAAGGAATTATAGTGAAAATTCCAAAACCATTTGTTTGAAATGGATTTTAGGATCATTCCCAAGCCCTAAATTTCATAGAGTATATCTTTGCATGTATATTGAAATAGAATCTAAAATTTTAATGAGATATACATTGGGATCCCTTCTCAATCCGCTCAAATTTCATGGTGTGAAACATCCCCAAAAGAAAGATATAGTAAAAATTCCTAGATGATTCATTTGAGATTGACTTGACCATTTAGAAACTCTAGCTTCTAGAAGGAATATCTTTGAAAGTATAGTGAAAAATATTCCAAGATTTTTATCAGATGTTCTGCAAGATATATTTTTAATATTAACCAAATTTCATAGTTTGAAACTACACCCTAAATAAAGTTATAGTGAAAAGGTTGAGATGAAATTTTGAAGCAACAAAACCCTATGATCATAGCTCTGATACCAAATGTTTTGATCCAAAAACTTAAACAACTAAAAGAACACACCATGTACACTAATGTGAGCATGGAGCACAACTCCAACATAGATAATAATAGGATAAACTCCTGCAAATACCCAAGTATATTCATACATCCAATCACATGTCCATAGTAATGACTACTTTATCAACACACACACACACCTATTCACACATTGCACATGTGGCCTCTTCATCACTAGGAAAGCCATATTCAATATACATTTAAACATGACATTTATATTTAAGCCCATATATTCCTCCACTTGGGGTCATACCATATATATTTAACCCAATATATGCCTCCCTTGGGGTCATAATAGAATCATTATTGATAACAAGACTATCTCTAGATGATTCCATCTTACCTTAACTTAGCTCAAACCATTGCCCCATCTATTTAGGTTTTATATTGGCAAGGCAACCCTAAAAATCACCCTTTTAGTTTATATACCTTATAGCTCTAACAAACTTCTTTCCAATATAACATAGCTAAATGGTGGAAGGAAGCACCAAATAGGAAAGGCACAATCATGCACTACTTTCATCATTTCTTAAAATTCCAAAAAGGATACTTATGACAATGGAACAAGCAAGAATTCAAGGATATTTTCTAGGGTGAAAAATACATTGTTGAACAAATCAAGAAAATCCAACAAAAACTCATCCCGATGCACTTGTTAAGTAGGAAAATAAGATCTAGGTACACCTTGAAGAATATAACATACAGGAAGAGATCATCTGGAAACAATAGTCAAAGATAAAATGGATAAAAGAGTGGGAAACAAGTACCCATTTTTTTCATAGATCAATGATCCAACATTGATACCTTAATTGAATCTCATGTATCAAAGATAACAAAGAAAACAAATTGTAAGCTCATGAAGATATTGAGCAGGAATTGATTACCTTATACCATTCACTCCTTTTAGAATCCTAGAGAAATCACAAGCATATTATTCATATAGTTACCCATAATATACCATATTTACTCTCTTAAGAACAAAATGACACTCTTCCCAAATAAATTAACCTACAAAAGTACAATAAGTTGTCATGGAAATCCCAAGGAAAATATCTTGGTCTTAATTGATTTTACCATTGATTTCTTCCAAGTTTTTTGGCCCATCATTCAAAAGGATATTTGGGAATTTGTCGAGAATTCCAGACAAAACTCACTAGTAATTCTTGCCCTAAATGCTAATTTTCTAACTCTAATCCCAAAAGAGGACAATTATGAAAATCTTATCAAATTTTGTCCCATAGCCCTCTACAATGTTATCTACAAAATTATCACCAAAGTCATAGAAAACTAACTTAAACCCCTCCTTCCCCATCTTATATCACTAGAAAAATATGGTCATGTGGAAGAAAGACAAATTGTAGACATCATCATCCTTGTCCATGAGATGATTCATTCCTTGAATATTTAAAAAGAATATTAGAATGTTCATCAAGCTTGATATGTCCAAAGCCTTTGATCGACTAAGTTGGTATATATATATATATATATATATATATATATATATAGATAGATATATATATCTCACATCCTCATCACCTTTGGTTTTGTTGAAAATTTGATACTTTGGAACCTCTCTCTTAATTAAAAGGCCTTTGTTTATATTGTGATAAACAAATCTCCATCCCCAACTTTCAATCCCAGAGGCATTAGAAAAGGTGATCCTTTATCTCCCTTTCTATCATTTTAATGAAAAAAGGTCTAGAGTGTGCACTCAAGGTTGGAGTGGCCTTAGGAAGAATTAAATGGACTAAAATCTCATGGACATGATCTCACCAGCTCCTATTAGTAATTCGTGGATGACACCCTCCTCATGCGATCCCCTACAATGTATGAAGAAACAACCTTCATGTAAGCTCTTGAAGAATTCATGGTAGAATATAGCACCAACATCAATCATAGTAAGTGTCAAATTTTTTATTTAACACTCTGCCTACAATTCAACATAACATTTTTAGAATTATAGGCTTTCAAAGGAGTCTCTTCTATCAAAATATATGGGTATGCATCTGATGCACAATACTCTCTACTAGGTTTCATGGGAAGACATCTTAATAAAAATAAAATAGAAATTGGCAAGTTGGACCTTTCGCTCTCTTAATATTGTAGGGAACCTTTCCCCCCCCCAAATCAATACTTCAAGCGAAACCATTGTACCTATTTTCTGCACTAACATACCCTAAATTTATTATAAGGGATTTTTCAACTAAAATGGTCCTTTCCATGGGGAAGAGTGAAGAAAGAAAAGAAAAGGGCTTTTTTAACCTAGGGCAAACTATGCTGCTAAAAAAAGAACAATGGTGTGGGACTTAGAGATCTATCCATCCTAAGTGATTCCCTAGGAGAAAAAACTTGGTGGTGTTGGATTCAAAATCCAAAAAATATGTGGAGTGAACTTTGGAGAAGAAAATATGCTCCAAACACTCAAGAAAGGAAAATATTATTAGAATGGATGGAGAAATTAAGGGATCACAAATTTGGAACATCTCTTGGAGAAATCACCATTTTATCTAAAATAATATCTTTTAGGAAATGGCTAGTTCCATGGGTGGGGTATCAACCCCTTCCTTTAGTCAAATTGTCTTGGGAGTTTTTAGGAATTCTAGATTGGTTTGAAATCCCTCCCAAAATCCTCATCATTCACATCATTTTTAGAGCTTAGTCAGAGGTAATGGATATTCTAGTCACTTAGAGAAACCATTATTTGGAGCATTTTGGAAAAATAAAATTCAAGGGTGTTTCTTGCCAAAAGTAGTGAGATCCAATGTGTAAGATCATATTGAAAAATATTTTAGAATGTGTCCAATATATGTAGGATCATGCTTTGATTTGCAAACTCATCAAATTATGGCCCTTTGAAAAGTCCTTGATCAGTTGGATCCAAAATAAATGGAACCTCAAGGGACATGTAGATCTAAAGCTTGAAGCAAAATGGTTTTTCATATCGATTTTTTCCAGCCTAAAATGTAGAATAAGTGTTTTTACAGGAGGGCATTACTTTTTTAATAATGTTGGGCTCTTCATGTGATTTTGGAAAGAGTGATACAATCCTAAGAATGAAGACTTATTTGTTTCCCCAGTATGGGTTCAACTCTTTCCTCTTCCAAAGGAATATTTAGAGGAAGAAATCCTTGAAGGCATTGTTAACACCATTGTTAGCATTGTCAAGGTTTGTGAGGAAACTAAGAGAGGGAGATACACATCCTATGCAAGCAACTGTGTCTATATGAATATTTTGTATCCTCTTCCAACTTCAATAGACACTTATTATGAGGATAATATTTGGAAACAAACACTGGATTATGAAAATGTCTCATTTATATGTAAGTGTTGTCATGAATATGGGTATATTTATATAGAATATCTTATGATTACAAAGGATTTACCAATAGATCAATCAATCCATAAAGAATAAGAGGGTTTTGTAAAATTCCCCAAAACGACAAGGAATTTGAGACCTCAAGGAGCCACAAATTCCAGTCTAAACCCCATATTTGGAAATATGTTCACATCTCTCTCCTCTCTGGATGAAATCCTAAAGAAATAATTTAATCAATCATTCCCCCAGTTAGCTATTGGAGGTATTCCCAAGTCTTTGTTGCCCCGAACATAGCTCGAGAAAAAGAATCTAGAAGGAAATCTAAAAATTCTTTGCCAAAGGAGCCAACTAGCTTAGTAATGGAAGAAGATGAGACTGAAGAGCTCCTAAAAGAAATGGATCTATATGTTCCATGCATTATTTCTCTGGAACAAGACCTTCCTTAATAAATATGACTAATCCATGACATGCCATTAAATAGATAACACTCAATATTGTTTGAGTTCTTCAATCCCAATTTAGTAATTCATACACAATCTTTCAAAGACCCCCCCAAGATGGTCAAGGAGGATAGGAAAAAGGGAAGAAAGAGAATTAAGGCTTTGGTCTAAGAATATGGAAAAAATTTAGTCAACTTAGTGAAAGCCATGCCTATATCGAAGGAACTTCCTCCTTCTTAACCCTAAAAACCCTGATTTTTCATCCTGAATCTTTAGAGAATAAGTATGTTTTTTGTTGTAATTATTATTATTATTAGTCTTTGATAGTTTGTTTTTATAAGTATATTTCCAAGTATCTTTGGTTGATAGGCCAATATTTGTAGTCTTTTATGATAAATGACAATTTACTTTGAAAATCCAAGCTACATGTCATTTTTCTCTAATTAATGAAAGGCACTTTTATTTCACAAAAAAAAAAAAATGGGAAATAAAAAATGGTTAGTCATCCCTCTTTTTGGAATGCTCCTAGCAACAGATACCAAAATTGAAAGTTCATGAGGGCCTTATTCACCTTTATGAATCAATAATTTCCCAAGGATGCACTTTGGTCTCATATTATTGAGCAGAGCCTCTAGAGCATCCACACTAACAATCCTAAAAATCTAAGGAGAAATGGAACCCCATACAAGAAGATCACATTTGGGGTATGTTGATGGGAAGAAATGACCACTCGTCAATGGGAGGAAACAATCCAGATCAGGGTTCTTTAATAATCCAATCTGTTTGGGATAACTATTCTTGATGGGTTTTATGACTCTGTTAGCCATGTATTTCTTTCTCTTTCGAGAAAGAAATCA
The DNA here is from genome assembly GCA_031772625.1 of Pinus tabuliformis. Taxonomy (NCBI): domain Eukaryota; kingdom Viridiplantae; phylum Streptophyta; class Pinopsida; order Pinales; family Pinaceae; genus Pinus; species Pinus tabuliformis. Next base: position 127,628,943 of record CM062820.1, on the reverse strand, counting down.
TTAAAGTGCAATTGGTTCTAAGACCTAAATTCATTGTAGATCTAAATGATGAACAAATAAATCTATATGCAAATAAAATCTAAGGAATGGCTTTGATAACTAAATCACGGTGGAGCGAAAGAAATGCTAACTAATCTATTGGACCTAGACTAATCCCATGAATAAACTAACAAACGGATCTAACGCTTAAAGAATAATGATATTGCAAATAATTTAAAAACATACAAATAATGTATAAGTGCATCAATATTTCAAGAAAACAAGACAATATATTCTTTTTATCTTCAAGCATTAAATCATATTTGCAATAATTTTGCACAATCAAACAGTTACAGACATGCACAATATACTGATTTGATTAATACTCAAATTGCAAATGGATAGAGACATCTTATATACACAACTCAAACATGTGAAAAATGATTACAATAGGGAAAAAATAACAACTGAAATTGTAAGCAAGGCATCCCTTTCTTCTCCTTTGAAAAGGCATTATTTACAAAAGAATAAGAAAAAGAGAAAAAATCACAGTGATTTTTTGTATTTTCAAAAACTTCTCCATACTACAACAACTCACTAAACTACCCTATTTACATAATTACAACCTTATTCATTGATCCTCCCTTTTTTTATAATTTTTTATACATTAATCCCCTTTTATAAGAAACATAATTCTCTTCTTCAAATAATTACATCATCCAAAAAGAGACCAAGCTCCCTAAAATTATACTCCATTGATTTCCATTTGTTGCATAATAGCTTCTCGAATCAAGAAAACATATTATCGTAATGTTTCAAACTGTTTCTCTGGCAATGACCTTCAAACTTATATGTTGTTTGGCTCTAACATATTTTAGCTCTAAGGTCTTGCCACTATGCCCACAAAGTCAAAACACATTATCAGGTTAAGTATTTTAAGAACGATTAAAGAATCTGCAATTCTGTATTCACCCTAAATGAAAAGATTTTGTTACTAATTCAACATTCAAACCAAATACAATTATATATCATAAGCAAACCAAATACAATTATATATATATTCGGAATTAGAGTTTGGGATTTTCCATTTTCTTCAAATCTAAACTAATCCACTACTTGTTCTTTAGTGGCCTTGATATCGTTGCCTAGATTGCCAAGTTTCACTTTTAATTTTCCAAGTATTTTTCATAAGAATTGGATCTGTTAAGTCCTTCAAAAGTTTGCATGTTGGTTCATGACTTAATAACATCCAAGCCCATTCCTGAAATAACAAACATGAACAAAATGGAACTTATGGTTGAATCCTTGACAAAATTTGTTTCTTAAAATATATAATAGTTATAGGTGTATCAAATGATCGATATTATAGATCGGGGAACATTAAGGAAGATTATAGATTATAGATTAATGAACATGACAAAAATTGAAGAGAACAAAATATGGAGAAGAGGACTTGCTCTTCTTACTATTACAAATCACTTAAATAAGATTACATTGGAAACATCAATAATAAATTACTAGAGTTAAACTCGACTTAAACTCAACTAACTCAAATTGAACTGGGACACTTGGAGGGATGGTATTGACACCTAACAGGTGGTTGGAATTAGATTCTCCAACACTCCCCCTTAATTACAACTACATAAAAATTCAATTAAGATACCTGTTGGTCCATGTCTCAGCTAGGTTTACAATTTAAAATTTGACTTCAACATTTTTTCTTTTTTTCTAGATCCTATAGCCTCTAAATTGTTTCAACTTTTTCTCTTTGTTGTATCCTTAAAACCTCAGCTTCTTCATTCGTTTGTGCAGGTCTTCCATTCTTCTAGGCTTTCTAAGCATACCCTAGACTTCTTCAAAAAATGACTTGTACGTGGGTTGCTGCCACATATTATCTTATGTAGTGCGATTTTCATAATCAATTTGCTGCAACATAAGACCATAATACAATTTAAGCTCTTCAGGACTCCAATACTTGAAAATTTCATTAATTTCTTCATCATGCATGTTGTCTTCAACATTCATTTCTGCAACTTTTATGCAGATTTTATCAAGGCATGGTGTTGCAAGACATGCTTCAAGAAAATTTAACTGTTCTTCATAATCGTTTTGTTTAACTACACACTGAAAATCAACATTAGAATTAAAAATATTTGGAGAACTACATTGGTTATGTTCCTTCTGCTCTGCAATAAGAGCTTTTACCTGTCGCTGTTGCTTCTGCATTTGTCTCTGTTTTCTCTTTCTAGGCTTTCTCCTTTGCCTCTTCCTTTTTTTCTATACTAATCTATGCTACTGCAAATAGGTTGTCTTCCACTATCTCACCAAATAGCATCACGTCAATATGATGTTTTTGTTGCATCACCTGTAACCATTCATCATTAGCCAACAATTCTTCATCAAATTTTACATCAACAATATTAATTGCTAGATTCACCATATCATTGATTGCTCTAATGGCAACTTCATTGTCCTCAACAAGCTTTGTTGCTGGATTCACCAAACTTTCATTGGCAAGCTCTGTCAGCAAGCTCTGTTGCGGGAATCACCAAAGTTTTATGGTTGTGCACAGTGGGGTTCGTGAGCATCTAGGTGCTCCTTCTCTCTTGCTTCTGCAACTTCTTCACAGACATGAGTGAGCACGGTGGGATTCAACAATCCTTTCATCTCGATTTAGATCTATTGATGTAGATCCACCTTCATCTTCAACTTCAGTGCTCCCCCTTGCACCAAAACATCTCTCAAGAGTATCCCAAGCCTCCTTGGTTGTTTTGGCTTCTGAAATAAGGGGTAGAACGCTGTATTCTTTTATGCATTCCAATGCAAAAGCATCATTTTGCCTTTTTACTTCCAGATCTAAAAATATCTCAAACATATATTGTTGTCGCTTTGACCTTCTTAACCTCTTGGCTTTTCCTATCTAATCAGAATACGACTAAAAAAGAAATCAAACTTCAAACATAGCGACACTTCTCTGATACACAACTTCATAAACAATGGATCTACAAATTACTTACAAATGCAATACTTTCTCAAAAACTTTCACAGATTTTTTTTAATCTTTTACAACCCATTTGAATGTCTATGTGTACCTTTAAAAAAACATATAAACAAATCCCTTTTTCAAAAAATATGCACAATCCCCTTTTTAAACAATACATGCACCTCCCCTTTTTTTTTTAATCCTTTTCGTGCTCTTTAAATTCCCTTTTCAATACTCCTATTCGTACCCTTTAAAAGAATTATAAAACACACCTTTCTTAAAAGAAATGAAGCTTTGGCATAAGTTGGATTTTATATGGATGCCATGAACCGTTCAAACCTTTACTTTACTTCACGTGATTTGCTGCTGTTGTCTTCGTGGGCTTCACGTACTTTGTTGCTTGATCATGAGACGCAGCCGCCATTACCTTAACTTTTCTTGCCTCACCTTTGTCCTGTCGTGCCTGGTGGACCTCCTTTTAAATATCACGGTTAATGCTAACGCTCTTGGGATGAGCAGAGGTTGCATGCTAACTCTTCTGTCGACAGTGAAGGGAAGCGTTAGTGCTCTAACGCACTGTCCATCATAACTAACCTGCGCCAATTGAAAATCGATGCAAGGAACCTTTGAGTAACGTTAGTGGTGTTACTAATTTAACACATGGAAAGCATTAATCTCTTTTAAAAAAAATCAATTTGTTTCGCCTTAGCTTTGTTGTAGCTGGCTTCTTGGTTTTCTTGTTGCTTTTTTGCAGGGTTCTTCAAACCTCTGCTCTTTCAAAGAGGCTTACGCTTTCTCTTCACTCATGTCACTGCTCTCTCACGGAGTTTTACGCTTTCTCTTCACTCGCTTTACTGCTTTCTCATGGAGTCTTATGCAAACTCTTCTCTTTGTTGCTCTCAAGGAGTCTTACACAAGCTGAGCTCTGATACCATGACAAAAATTGAAGAGAACAAAATATGGAGCAGAGGACTTGCTCTTATCACTATTACAAATCACTTAAATAAGATTACTATTACAAATCACTTAAATAAAATTACACTGGAAACATAAGTAATAAATCACTGGAATTAAACTTGAATTAAACTCAGCTAACTTAAGCTGAATTAGGGCACTTGGAGGGACAATTTTGACAACTTACAAGTGGTGGAGTTAAATTCTCTAACCAAACATCATCTCATTAAAAAAAATCAAATAGCATTATAAATCAAGTCACATTATAGATTATAAATTAATGAACCTTATAGCAAGATTACAAATTATAGATTAAGGAACATTATAGATCAAGAAACATTAACGAAGATTATAGATTATAGATTAATGAACATCCTCTCATGATTATAGATCTTCAAAAGATTTTGTGGTTTATGTAAATCCGAATAATGGATCGATACCTCTTGCATTAATATAAAACGCGCTCGTTTGGGAATGCAGTGCCACACATAACCCTAATGATTCATATTGGTGGTGAGTTGAGACATAAATTTGTGCACTTGAGTGGAATATGAAACGACATTAGTTACTGTGTTGTGAGTTCGTTCTCATGCTACGTTAATATGTGGGAGGGAACGATGCTGATGTTAATATGTGAATAATCAAACAGCTCGTAAGAATATTAGGGAGTTGTCTATAATGCGACTTTTTGGAGATTCCGGTGATGGAATCAGCCGGAAGAAATTGAATCTTGATTTGTTGCAGTTAAAATGGTTTTCTAACTGCATATTTGGATTCAGCACCCTGGAAAACCCCTGGGACGCTTTGATTGTGCAGAAACTAGCTATCAAACTTGCCATTCCAATAAACTGTTGCCGGATTTTGACCGGAAAAACCCACTGGAAAGGCTTCCAAAAAGTCACATTATAGACAACTGCAAATATTAGTTCATGGTCTATTGGTCAAATGAGAACGTGTTTATTCTGTTGATCATACACATTAACATACTATGAATTTTATTTTATTTTATTTTTTATTTCACCTTATGTCATTTTCCCATGGGCCAAGAATATAAGAATATGCGTCGAATATTTGAGCAAATTAAAATAATTATCATTGAAATATCTCATAGTTTACACTATGTGTATATATGCACAGAAATTTTAATTTGTAATGGTTAATTATGTGTTGAAAATTGTAATTAGGTTTGATCTTCATAATATAATCATGACATTGTATATTATTTATAAATAAAGATAAATTATATTTTATTTTGGAGTATGGGTTTCATATTCAAGTTTGAGACAAAAACATATTTTTCTTGTTTTAGGTTTTCTAGGTTTTTCTAGGATAAAAAATATTATTGGTCATGTGTCATAGTCCCAATTGGACTTTGTTGTTGTTGCTACAACACCTTCCAAAATTTTGGTCTACATGTAAATTTCGGAGCCTACTTTGACTTTACATGTTGTCGTTTCTAGTACCAAGGGTCATTACATGTGTTTTCTCTAAGTATTTCAGTCTCATTTGGAAGAAAACCAACATATCATCTTTTGGAATGGAAAGCGTCACACATTGCAAAAATATAGTTTTGGTTTGTTTCAAGGGGTAATATTGGTGCTAATGAGTCATACTTATCATGAAGACATGTATTATACTCATTTTTCAAAGTTTCAAGCACTGTCGCACAAGTGTCATCACTTTCATCACAAAGTGTAGCTTTAATGTTACACTTGGAGAAAGTTGTCACATTGTCATCGCATTGGGGGATTTATGTTGTTCATGTGTTCTGAGTGATCAATGTTGTGTCGTCAATCACTCTAAGTGTGTGATCATGCTCAAGTTTTTTCCTTGTTCTCTTTTACCTCTTTGATCCCGCACTTAGCCACATCTAGAAAACTTCCTGACCGAGGAACTTGGTCTCACTCAGCCTTCCTGAACTATGCACTGCACAGTATCAACCCTAAATCTCAGACCCAACCTCTTCAAACTACGCATTACCTTGCAAACTGCACACTGTGCAGTCTCAGTGCTCAATCCGGACCCTTCAGCTCCAAAACTACACAACCCCTACCTTCCAGCCACCTTCTTCTTCGCATTGTGTAGTATCAAGCATCAAGCCTCCAACCTGACTCCCTGAACTGCATAATTGTGCAAGCCCTAGGCCTCTGTCCCTTCAAAACTGCTCAATGGGAAACCACAAGCTTCAAGCCTCAAGACTGACTCCTTAAGCCCCTCAATTGTGCAGTTGTCTTGCCATGGCCTACCTGAACTACACACTACACAGTCTCAAGGGTTAGTCCTAGCCCCTGACCTCCTGAGCTGTGAAACTATGTAATCCTTGAGCTAGTCTCTCAATCCAACACTTGGTTCCAACTCAGTTAATGGTTATCATGAAGCACGTTATAATATGGGTTTATCAGACTGATGTCGTCTTGCCATGAGTGGATTTCAGTTGCTGGTATTTTATCATGTTATGACAAGATGATGATGAAGGAGATGAAGAAGGAGACTCTACTAGAAGAAAACTTTGTAGTTGTAAAGACAAGTTGATCAATGAAGAAAAGACAAAGGGACACCAGAGTGCGAAAACAATTAGAGATCAAGATCATATTGAGGACTCCCTACCTTCAAGCCATATGGAGGAGGAAGAGGAACAACATGTATCGTCTTTCAAGAGGACACAAAGATAGCAATAGGAAGAATGGCTTGACATTACCATATTAGCATGCAGTCCATGTCATAAATGTCTTGTTATGTCTTGTCAAACTGTCACGTCATCATTGGCCACATCCTTTGTGGATTATGTGATTTCAATGTATAATAAATGTAATGTAAAGTGGAATTCCAAGAGACATGTATAGAATGTAAAAAATCATGAAGGAGTCAAAAGGACATAGATAAGTCAAACAATCATGAAGGTAGTCCAAGGGTCACAAGATAGGTGAATGGTCACACCCTTTGTTATATATACACCCTCATATCTCATGCAAAGGAATTTTCACCTTGGCTCCTCCTACCAGTCATTAGAGAGGAAGATAGTTCTTTTAGAGGAGCAAGTGGTTGCCATAATGCTCCACTATTGGAGCTAGTGGTGTTCACTGTACTTATGTATCTTGGAACTTTTGCTTAATTTCGAAGCTCGTTGAGCTAGCACACTTTCATGCGTATGTCATAATTATTGTAAGACTATTCTTTGAATGTTTGTGATGTATGTTGTTTTTATATGTACTAAGGAAATTGAACTATTTCGGTGCCTTTGGTACTCATCTTGTTGAAGGTGTATTATATGTGTTTTAACAATCGTTGTTGCTCTGTGAACTATTTCACTTGTTGATCAATGATTCATCCATATATATATGTTCATGTTTCTTTACTAGATTATTAATATTACTTATCTTTTAAAGGCTCGGTCTTATCTCCCCTTTCAGTAGAATAACCTTGATACAATCTACCATTGAACATTCCGCAAGGCATGCTCACTTGTTCATCCAGAAATACATGTACATTACTCTCTTATGTTTACCACTAAGGCCAAGGAAAATATCTAAGAACATATGATAGTTGCGACTTACTCCCACACCAAATCGTGCGAAGTCTAATTGGGACTTTTCATCGGAGGGACCCCCCTGCATGTTGGTGGTATCCAACACCATCAACAAACTCATTGTAATAAAGCAAGATATTTATTTTATCAAGAAAAATCCATTTTGTGTCCCAATACCAAGTCGGCCCAAGAGCAAGATCAAGTCAGCCTAAAGGAGGGTATTCAATCCCTTAGGGAGGCTATAAATACAAGGAGCTCAACTTGATTTGAGACACTCATCCAAGTCAAGTTCAATCTACAATAACGAAGGAGAAGAAGAACTAAAAGGAAAAATAAATGTTTCTTGGGCTAAATCTCTCTCTCTATCTCCACACGTGCGAAAATAGGGTTTCTATGAAGCTGCAGTTGCAAGAGGCCGAAATTGCAGGGCCAAAATTCTGAGAAGCAATTGCAGGGTTGAAATTCTAGAACAAAGTTGCAGTAGGTCGGAGTTTGGAAGCTGCCTTGGAGAAGATCTTTTTGGGGGCTAACTTGGTACTTGGTCGGGTTGTTGACTTTGGTCTTTGGGTCTTGGAAGTCTCTTTGTAAGCATTTTCTAAAGAAGAAGAGAAAAAAAATTATGGGTTTTACCCTGGCTTGGAGCCTATATCTTGTGCATTTTGTCTTGTTGTGATATTCATTATTTTGTTAATTGCTTGATGAATAAAGATCTAGTAAAGTAATAAAAGGCCAACACATATCACAAATAATTACCAAGTTAAGGAAAATCATCTATAATACATAAGTCTCCTAATTTTCCAACATGGTTTCAAAGCTAAGGTGCAAGAAGGAGACTGGATATCACATCCTAGTTAGCAATATGACAAGGGTTTTAAGATCCTTGGGAACCTTGCTACATCTATCAAAGATTGCATATTGAAGATAATCTCCAAGCTCACAAAAGAAGTAATAGTTGGAATTTTGTTCTCCACAAGAAATCGAAGGATGATCTGATTGACTCTAATGAAGAAGAGATACATATATTTGAATACATCTGAAGGAAAAATGATGGTCAAGATCAAACATCTACTCAAGAAGATGTTGAAGGTCTGAGTGAGCCAATACAGCAAGTGATTATTCTAGAAAATTGAAAAAAGCCTGCTTGGTTGAGAACAACTCTACAAGAAGCAAAAGGACATACAACATCAGGGACCTTTAGGGAAAGTAAAAGGCCAAATAGGTATTCTGGGTATGTTTCATGTATGACAAAGCTTATTGAAGTGGAACCTTTCTCCTATGAAGATGAAACTAAACATCAAGAGTGGAGGAATGAAATACAGGAAGAATACTAGTTCATAATGAAGAATGATGTTTGGTAGGTTATCCCTAGGTCAAGTGACAAGTCTATAGTCACTTCAAAATGGATTTACAAAATAAAGCATGCTGCAAATGGGAGCATTGATAAATACAAAGCAAGGTTTGTAGCAAGATGCTTCCCACAGAAAGAAGGGATTGATTATGAGGAAACCTTTACTGACACATCTAGATATACAACAATAAGATCACTTGTTTCATTGGAAACTAGTATGGGATGGAACATCCATGAAATGGATGTCAAGAAAATTTCCTGAATGGGACCATTGATGAGGAGGTTTACATTAAGCAGCTTCAAGGATTTGAAATAAATCAGAGGGAGACTTATGTTTGCAGGTTAAAGAAAGCTCTATATGGCTTAAAGCAAACACCTAGAGCTTGGTATGAAAGAATGGATGCGTACCTATTGAGACTTGGTTTTAACAAGAGTAATGCAAATCCTAACCTATATATCAAGGTGGTCCAAGGTGAACTCGTAATTATACTCTTGTATGTAGATGATCTACTAGTCACAAGTGTAGAGCATCGAATTCAAGAATGAAAAAAACAATTAATAACCAAGTTTGATATGAAGGATCTTGGGATTATGCATTATTACTTGGGACTAAAAGTGTGGCAGAAGATAGGTAAGATATATCTTGGTCAAGGTAAATATGTGATAAAGTTACTTTAGAAGTTTGGCATGATGGATAAGAAGCATATGATGACTCCTATGATTACGAATCTAAAGAAGTTGAGGAGTTCAAAGTCTAGTCCGGTGGAAACTACTTGCTACAAACAGTTGATTGGGTCCTTGATGTATCTAGTAAATACGAGACCAAACATTTGTTTTGCAATAAATGTTCTTAGTCAGTTTCAGATGGAGCCAAAACATGATCATTGGATTACAACCAAGCATATCCTAAGATATATACGTGGAACTATACATCACTACATCTGGTATACTGGTAATGAAATCCAACTCATGGGATATACAAATTCAGATTGGGGTGCCAGTGAGATAAATGGAAGAAGCACATTAGGTGCATGCTTTAGCCTAGTGTCTTCCATGGTCTTGTGGATGAGAAGGAAGCGGGATACCATTGCTTTGAGTGGTGCCGAAGTTGAATATGTTGCTGCAAGTGAAGTCTATCGGGAAGTTGTTTGGATTAGGAAGTTATTATTAGACTTGTTTGAAGGACCACTCAGCCCTACACAGATACATTGTGATAATGAAAGTTCCATAAGATTGACAGAAGAATTTATTTTCAGGCTATGACAAAGAATATAAATAATAAGTACCACTATGTCAGAAGCTTGGTATGAGATGGGGTCATGGAGTTGCACTATCTACCTATAAATGAACATGTAGCAAACATAATGACTAAAGCATTACCAAAAAAGAAGCTTGAGTACCTGAGACGTATGCTTGGTTTAGTGGACATCTCTTCCTTAATTGAGACGGAGTGATGTTGGACATTTCTTGTCTTTATGGGTCATGCACTAGACTAGGAATAACAGTCGCAAGTCTTAGTGAAGGTCATAAAGAAATAATGGAGTCTGGAGGATTGGATAAGCATCTTAGAATGAGACTTCTTATGGATTGGAGAATCCATGAAAAGAAGTTGTCAACCAATGCTCTTTGAGGATGAGGTAGGGCATCCAAGATAAAAGTAGTCAAAGAGGACCGATATTCTTTGAGGATTCAAGTTTGGAAATCCAAGATAAGAATAGTCCTAAAAGGACATACCCAGTGAACATCCAGATGGGGTATGTGCCTTAGAGGTAGTGTGGCAGCTCACATAAAGCCTCCCAACATAATGCTCTCGAATAAGGATGAGCTTGTCTAGTTAAGGCCTTCAAGGACAATTTTGGTTATGATAAAGATGCTTGAAAAGAGATGGCTTATTAATCCAACTCTTCTTATGAGAATGCTTCAAGATTGAGATTCCTTGTATAATGTAATGAGATTATGAATACCTCCCTAGTTAAGAGGGAGCGCTGAAAATTATAACTAGGTTCGCTTTTCATAATGTAATATTGACATTGTATATTCTTTATAAAGAAAAAAAAGAAAGAAAGAGAAATAATATTATATTTTGGAGTATGGGTTTCACACTCAATTTTGAGTCAAAATTCATGCTTTTAGGGTTTCTAGGTCTTTCGAGGTATTTCTAGGATAAAGAATATTATTGGTCATGTGTCATAGTCCCATTTGGATTCATTGTAATAAAGAAAGATATTTATTTTATCAAGAAAAAACCATTTTGTTCCAAGACCAAATCGGCCCAAGAGCAAGATCAAGTCAGCCTAAAGGAGGGCTATTTGACGACTCAAGGAGGCTATAAATACAAGGAGCTCGACCTCATGTAAGACACTCATCCAAGTCAAGTTCGATTTGCAATAGCGAAGGAGAAGAAGAGTAGAAGGACAAATGAAGGAAGGAAAAAACGAAGTTCCTTGGACTGCATATCTCTTTCTCTCTCTTCACATGTGCAAAGCTAGGGTTTTTGTGAAGTTGCAGTTGCAGGAGGCCAAAGTTATAGGGCCAAAATTCTGGGATGAAGTTGCAGTAGGTCGAAGTTTGGAAGTTGCCTTGGAGAAGATCTTGTTGGGGGCTGACTTGGTGCTTGGTAGGGTTGTTGGCTTTGGTCTTTGGGTCTTGGAAGTCTCTTTGTAAGTAGATTCTAAATAAGAAGAGAAACATTTTTCTGGGTTTTCCACTTGGAAGGGTTTTGCCCTAGCTTAGAGCCTATATCTTGTGCACTTTTTTGTTATTGTGATCGTCATTGTTTTGATAATTGCTTGATGAACAAAGATCTAATAAAATAATAAAAAACCAACACATATGACAAGTGATTATCAAATTAAAGAAAATCATCTATAATACGTAAGTCTCTTGATCTTCCAACATGATGTAATATATACATCATTTTTAATATATAATTTAATTATACCAATACAAATATTGCAAAATATATATAAATAGATATATATATATATAGATATAAATAGATAGATATATATCATACCCAACCGTGGGATCTTAATTGAATTAAAATACCCATACGACCGACTCAATAAATATGAGTACTCAACAAACTAGAATATTTTTCCGACGGTCGAAGCTCAACAAACTAGAATATTTTTCCGACGGTCGAAACCCGGATCTGCTCATTAATGCGATCAGAAGAGTGTAAAAATTCCCCACTCGTTGGAGCAAGGCTAATGGTGGTTGATCATCCCGATAAAATAAAGGGAAATATTATATATATTGTTTGGAATGATTTTAACTTACCTGGTCTTCCATAATATAGATATAATATGTGGAATGTACTTTAAATAATATATTCAAAACATAAAATGTGGATTTATATAATAGTGTAAACACATTAGAAGTTTTATGATTTCTATGTATATAATATATTTTTAAATATTTGTTATATATATGTGTGTGTTTTTACATATTTTTGAAAGGATATGAATTATAAAAGTTTTATGTGGAAACCAAGTAAAATTAAGATTTATTAGTTAAGTTATCTTTTTACAAGAATTAAGTAAAAGAGTGTTTTGAAGGAGGAAATTTGTCAAATAAGGTTGTCAAGGTAGTTTTCAATTCGAGTGTTAATGTCAAGCAAGATTTATGGAGAAGCGAAGGTAATGGGGTGCTCGAAATCAATGTGAAAAATGACTCAAGATCAAGCGATCGAAGCAACAACTTTAAAAGGTTGGAACAAAGGATGTGCCAAGACATGTTGTTGTAAAGGAGTATTTCCCCTTATATATATGTCATTGGATGTGATACTTGCATACCCTATCCATTGATGAGATCACATCAAGTGTTAGGCTATAGTGAAAATTTATTAGTTAGAAGTATGTGATAAATCCAGCACACATGAATAATCAAAAGAAAGGGACTCACATGGTAGAATGCATGATGAAAATATTTCTTTCATGATACAATAATCCCAAGAATAATGAAAAGAATGTGGCCAAAACATCATGCTAAATCCTAGAGGATCTAGAAGCATAAAAGCGAGACAATGAAGATAAGAGAAACCGTCGACCAATAGAGTGCAATAAATGGTGAATTTGCCAAAATCTCTAATGGGGCCCCTTCATTTTGGTCAAAATGTAAGGGATTTGTTGGCAAACCAACATGGTAGCTTTGGGAAAAATATAATAAGAAGAAAGATAAAAACAACCAGAAGAAGATAAATTGCATTGTGGATATAATCCTCCTCTAACATTCACTCTAAAAGAAGCATACATCTTAGTGACAGGTAGTAAATATCTTCCTACTTCAAAAATTTGGACTAAAATTTGGTAGAAAAGCTTATCATTGAAAGTCTCCCCATTTCTCTGGACACTAGCACATGGAAAACCCTCATGTTAGAAAAATTATAGAGAAAAGGACTTTAGGGAAGAAGATTAGTTCCCATACCAATCTAAAGTTGGAAAGTACATAACATCTTCTAAACACCTGCACCTTTGCCTTAAAACAATGAGACAAAGGAGCCATAATATTTTGTCAAATTAATAGAAATAGGAATTGCTTGATATCCTCCATAATTAAATGGAGAGCAACAATTTTTAATCATCCCATTATTAATTGAGTCCAACAACTCTGCCCTGGTTTTCTCTTATGGGAAATATGAAAGAAGAAAAACATATGCATTTTCAAAGACCTTGCATCATGTGTACACTTTGCGTGCGATAAAGTTAACAAGAACATTAGGTTATAATCCTCTCCTCTACTTGGACATATCAAGAATGGAAAAGTAAAAAACTGAAACAAACATTTTAAAATTTATTGATTTGTACCCTTCCCACTCTTTTCCTCTTGCTATGCAAAGAATTCCCCAACTAACTATCGCATATTCATGGATCCCACCCCTCTACCCCCCAGTTTTATCAAATTGAACTTTAATGGTGCTTCCAAGGTCAATCTGGGCTCTACAAGATTTGGAGTAGCTTTTAGTAACACTAATAATACCATAAGTAGGATTAATGGGGCTATAAAGTTACATTAAAATATAATTTTATGCCCTAGAATATGGTCTCCAAGTAGTTATTGGTGAAGGTTATTATGCTCTCATTATAGAAGGGGATTCATAGGTAATAATTGAAATGATTAATAAAATTCAAAATGGCTCATCTTCCTCCATGATTTCAAGTAGCTAGTGGCTAGAAAATGGTATGGAACACATCACTAAACTCCTTCCCCGTGTCTCTACAATAATTTCCTACCATGTTGGGTGATTCAGAAATAATTTGACTAAATTATTCAATGAATTATATCTTCTTTGTCACCCCAAAATTATTGGCCTTCAATGAAAAAAGAACATTCTTATTTCTCTAAAAGAGAAATGCCTCCAAATTTCTCCAACTAAGAACTTCCCACCCCAACAATGAGTGCCTACCTTGTATTTCCCATGTAATGATAACCCTACCCAATGTGCCACCATCACCTACATTGTGAATCAATGCCACCTAGGAGATGAATTGACCTTGAAGTAAGTGATGTTATGAAGGGTGTTAAGGCTTATCACCTCAATTTACGAAGGCTTTCATCGATGTTAGTTTCAAATTACACTCATAATTATGGCTTGGATCAAAATCCTTTCTTTGTGATGATGAAAATGGTTCTGAACCGATGGTGCGTAGGATTGAAAAGCCATGGATGTTTTCCACAAACTCAAATTATTCTCGTATTCTTGGTAAGTTTCCTCTATTTCTCCTAGCCCCATCATTCATTTTTGCATCTTAGTTTGATATTTTTTTAAGGCTTAGTTTTTTGGGCGACCTCATGTCTTCAGTTTCCCTAGTCCAACCTTCTATAGGTTGTATTTCTCTGTTTCACTTTTGAGATTATCATATAGCAGTTGGGATTGTCTATCCTAAGTCATACCTCTCTACTTACCTAGCAAGTGGACATTCCTATTGAGTTTATTTTATGGGTTCTTTTCCTTGTGAATAATGCCCCGTTCCATTTGATCCTAATTCTACTACACAACAAAACATCGAAGCACCTCATGTGATCATCGAAGAAATCATAGACAAGGGGTCCCCACCACCCCAGTTAAGATATCAAGCCCATTTAGAGGCCTCAACTGCATGCTACTAGGAGCATACCTTCAAGGCTACCAGAAAGGAAATTAATGTAGCAAAAAAAATGAAGCAAGAGTGAAAACACTTCCTATCAAACATAGAAGTAGAGGAAAATATACAATAGTGGATTCCAGACATGGGAAACACTCATTAGAGACTGACATAGTAGATGTATACGATTGAGCTCTATTGGAAAATCAAAACTATAATGGGAAAGGTCCTCATAGAGAGAAGCACAGCACAATAGGAGATACTCTTATGTATAGATGCTCTAGAACTACATGTGACAAATCTAGATCATAAGGTGATCATCTTTGCTGAGAAAATAATAGTCCTAGAATTTCTAGACAATAATGAAGAGGAGGGTGAACCTTCAGTCTAATAGAAAGATTGCCCCTAAAATAATGGTAAGATTTTTTTGTTTTGTTTTTATATATTATAGCAGGTTATACAACCTTCTTATTAACTCTAATATTCGACTATTTAGTACACTTGTGATAGTTATAGAATCTATGCCTTATATATTTCTATCATCATAGTTAAATTGATAATTTTTACAATGGAATTATATCTGTGCTTTCGGTTTCTGTAATGACGGATTAGTAACTACAAGACAATTAATTTTTATTTAAAGTAACATAAATGTTAAACTAACAAAAGAAAAACAACATTCACATAATATATAACATTAAATAAAAGTTAAAATATTGAAAAAATATAAACCAACCTAGATCCATCTTAACTCCAAATCTATTAAGTGCCAAGATGGATCAAATCTCTCAAGGTGCAAACCTCTTTTTTCATTGCAAAAATTTGTTGAAAATAACAATAAGAAATGCTATAAATAGAATTTCAGGTACCAATGTTGTAAATAGCAACAAGGAATGATAAAATAGAAATGATAAAAATAGCATTTTAGGATAGATTCCAATTTTAATTAGTCCCTGAATTAAAATTTGAATTTGAGCTCAGCAACTGTTTGTAAAATAATTAATTAATTCATCTTGAGTTAATTAGTTGGAGAAAATCAAACATGAAGTCAATGTGAAGACATGCAATAGTTTCCCCTTTGATTGAGGAATTTATCCCTTAGTTAAGGAGATGAGGATGAGTTGTACTTTGAGTTGTAAATAATTAGCTTAGTTAACTGAGTTAAGTCTAGTTAGATTAGTTCCAATAGTTTGTGGAACCGAATTGTGAGTTCAGTTAGTTAATGCTTGCATGCATGTAACTAGTGCTCTCTAGATAACTGAATATTCTCTCATAAATAACTCATGCATGTCAGTTCAGTCAGAGACCCAGTTGAGATCAAAGGAAGGGACAATGTACTATCAGTTGGAGGAATTTTCCTATATAGCAAACTCATCCATGCAGAAGGAATTATCTCCTTCAAGATTGCATAGTTATTTCTGAGTTTTGTGAGTTGTGTGAGAGGTGAATTCACATAGGTGGTAGCCAGAGGACCCAGGAGAAACTGCGCAAGGAAATAGGAGGCCTGGAAGATTGAGGGAAGGCATATGTTGTGTCTATTCAGTCTGTGAGCAGCATTGAGGGATTTTAATGAGAGCTGGATAGCTTGTGAGCTAAAGCTTTGTGTAATCCAGAGATATTTCCACTTGTATGATAATACAGATAGCAAGGTTTTTAGCTGTGGCTTTCCCTAGAGTATTCTTCTGTGTTCATGTGTGATTGATTTCTCATTCTTTGTTATATGTGTTCTATTTGATCGTGCTCAAAATTGATTAAGCTTCCGCAAGTTTGTTTGTAGAAGTATATCAAGTATTTTACTTTAGTATATTGCATTATTAGGTGATCTACAGGTGTAATTTCTACAAAATTGAGCAAAGGTTTGCACCTAGAGAACTTTGATCCCTATCAGACTCGATAGATCTAAAGTTAAGATGGATCTAGGTTGGTTTAATTTCTATAAATAAAGTATAAAGTTAAAAATAATATAACTTTCATATTTAAATATTTGATATGGAAAAAATTATTTGTAACACCCCTCCCTTGTGTATTAAATTATTGTAAACATAAGCTAAGTTAAAGCTAGGTTTGATAACCTCCTTTGTGGGTTAAACTATTCTAAACCTAAGCTGAGGAAAGTTAGCTGATATGTAATATGAAAAGAAAATGTGTTACTAAATAAATTAATAAAATAAATCACTTGGAGGGTGGAGCACCAAGAGAGAGGAGATGCTTGCCAAATCCCATGAGGAATGGGATAGAGATTAATCTTTCATGGTAAAGCTTCTAGATTTGATTCTAGATAAGCTTGGATGGATTAAAGATCCATCAGACATAAAAGATTTGCGGGAGATAAAGGAAAGCTTTTATGACGAAAAGCCTCGTGGGAGATAAAGACAAGCTTTTCTGAAAAAGAACTAGGAAAATATAAAAATCCATAAAAGTGGGACATTGCTAATGGTAACTAAATCATGAAAGAGGGTATTAAATACCCAGTGCATTGATCAATTGAGGACAGTTGATCCTTGGCAAGATCTTTGGCTTGGGGGGAATCAGAGGTGATTCATGGCTGGGTGGTGTTGCTCCTCCTTCCAACTGAGGTTTTAGTAACTTGGTGTCAGATGCGTGGAATGGTTTTATGATGAATCCTACTCTCTCTCTGATATAGTTCTAGTTTGTCTATGAGAAGAGTTCTTAAGTTTTATTTGCCATGGGAATGCTTGATGAATAGTATATGCTTATCTATTAATAGATTTAATGATGTTTCCCTCTAATCTCATGAGATTCACTTGCATGGCATGTGTTTTGTATTAATCCTTACATGTTATGAGATTAAAATCAGTAGCTCAAATATAATGATGGTTGAATTTATCTCTATTATGGAATGTCATATTTATTATGCAGGCTGCATTCCAATGTGAAGTTAACTGTAGAAGCATATTCAATGGGTAACAGTTCTAGGACCCATTCCTGGTAGAAATTGGCATGTGACAATTATTCATAAATAGATTACTCGTGTTAATGTTTCCTTACGAAATGATTCCATCCATTGTGGCTTGATGTGCATATCAGTATTCCTTTGACCATGCTTTAGGAGTTAGAAAATGGTAACTATACCTGATAAATGATTTTGGTTCTGAGTCTGAAATCGTGAAGCCAGATATTCATGTTATTTAATCCATACAATAAGATGGTATAATGCCTTTAACAGAATAGTCCATGATGGTCAGAAGATCTATGGTATGTATACAAAATAATGTTCAATATTCATTCTTTCTGTTGCTTAAGAGTAATCTTATGATGAAAATGATGGATTCTTATTATGCATATGTTCCTATTGCATTATGATGTAATAGTAGAACATACTAAGTGTATGAAAACATAAGTGGTTGATTTGAACTATAAACTCTCACAATTGGATCTAAACGCCCTCATCCTGGTACCAGTTAAGGACGGTGTAGGTATTCTTGCATGTGCATAATAGATAAGACAATAGTAGCTTTGATTATGCCTGAAGTAGGATGCATGCCCGTGCTATCAAATATAGATGTAGGGAAATGTTCTATTAATGTTGCATGGAATATTGCATGAAGACATTATAGTAGTTGTAAGGGTTGCATGTCAGGAGAGCATGTGATATTACACCCAGGGTATATGATTCTCTACCTTGATATTTCACCATGGTTATGATCCTTGGTTCACTGGACTCGTGATGACTGTGAAATCTTAATTGAAATCAAGACAAAAATTTTAAATTTATGGGGCCTAGAGGGTATTTTCTTGGGTAGGCTAAGGAGGTTCGTTACAATATTATAATATTTTTTTAAATATTACCCACCAAAACACAAAATAGTAGTTACATTTTTTTCACCCAACACCAAAGGACACATTTACATGGAGTTTTTCCCCTTTAAATAATCTATATTCGACATGAATACCATTGGTCAATACCATGACTTCTCATAAACTTGGAGCTCAAAAATCGATAACTTGACCGAGTCAAAGTTATCTAAACTACCCAAAAAAATCAATAAAAATACATATAGTTTCAAAAATGAATTGATAAAAATTCATATAAATTCAAAAGTGATATAAAATTCAAAATAAGAAAATAGAGCTAATAGAGATTTCATGAAAATTGAGCTAATTATTATTTCCTAAATTTAAATTAAATTAAATAATTTTTAAATAATTTGACCCAGTCAACATTACATAATATTACATTATAACATCTCTTCCATACTCAGTTCAAGAGGGCTTGACCCATTTTCCTTATTTAATTTTCAAATATTAACCATTTCAAAATCTGCACATCACTCATGATATATATATATATATATATATATATATATATATATATATATATATATATATATATATATATACTGATCATTGAGACTCCAAGATAAGTATTGCACTATGTGACACCCACAATACTAATTCTTTAAGATGAGACTTCAAGATAAGCATAGAATTCCCTAGTAGTGTTGAGACTTGAAGATAAGGATAGACTCATAGATAGTGGATCTTTTGACTTATTAGAAAAAAATTTGTGTTGTCTCCACTCATACCATGCAATCTTGCACTATACACACTTAAGCCTAAAGCATGAACAATGAAGCTTAAAGGTTGAGACTCACACAACATGTCCACACCCATGGGTCACTAGTATTCTATATAAAACACTAACTCGCGTTTCTTGTTCATCTAGATGAAATAATATATTTCTATTTGATTTTGAGAGTTTTATGTAGCTTCTTTAGTGTTGGAACACTAGTGATATGGAAATATCAAATATGTGGTTACCAAGGCTATAATGCATTTGATACATTCATAACTTACACTAAACACAACTCTGTTTGGGCCCTTTGGGTGTTATGTGTCTACAAGAAAACTTCATTCTTCTTCGTTATAAGAAGATTATGAATTTCTTCAAAATGAATGCCTTGCCTATTATTATTGTTTGAAATGTTAGAATCCTGCCAAATTCCTATTTAAAGCGGGTTCAAACTTATTTTATTATTTATACAGTTCTCCTTCAGTTCAACTCATCACATGAAAGCTAATATAAACTAATCCTCTTCAAACATTATAGTTAATGGGTTTTACCAAACTACTTGAAAACTTCAATGTGAAGGCTTCTATGAGAAGAGTAATTTCAATCTAACATTTTCAGATCACTCACATCAATATTTTTTTGGTAGACGTATCTAGCCAGCATTGTGGCTCATCATCAGGATATTGGTACAAAATATGATCAATCTTTGAGAGATAAATAGGTGAGAGCTTTTGGGTCAAAAATGGAAAAGAAGAGTTAGGTTAGTTCAACCTTAGAAAGTCAAAGTAAAAAGTAATAAAAAATATTATCAAGATTCAAACGTTTAATTTAAATAATTAAAAAACTCAAATAAAAATATATTAAAAATAAAAACATTAATATAATGAAGGAAGTGAAAAAAGATTCAAATAGTCATAAATATTGATTAGTATAAAAATATATTAATATGGAAAATATTGATATTTATCTTAATAATAATATAAATAAAAGAATAAAAATAAATATTAATTAATATAAAGAATACATATCAAGAATTAATATAAATAGCCCAACAAAATATTAAAAAAAAATTTAGAATAAGGATATAATTCTTAATTTAATATTTTAATAATAAATTTAAATACTAGATATTAGGCTTTTGTGATCGCTATTGTAAACAAGAATTTTTTTCGGATTAATCACATCATTATTATTTGGTTGATGTTTTAAACCAACTAATGTGGTTCATCCTCAAGACCAAATTTAAATACAATATATGTATAAATAGTACCCTTCATAAATTTTTAGAATAAATATATCTTATATTAAAAATATTATTTTATTGAAGTTTCCTAGATGGCTGGTGGAAACCTCTTATCTACCTCTTTAGTCATTAACTCATCTTTTCTGAGGTTTTTCTCATTTCTCTTCCTTCCTTTCTCTCTTCACCTAATCTTTCTCTTTATTTGAACTTATCCTTTCACTTCTACCCCTCGGCCCCCATATTTCCCATCTTTCTTTCCTCTTTCCTTATTTTGAGTTTTTTTCTACTCTTCCCTCTGGATTGCGCATCCCCACTTCCCTCTTTTTTTTTTTTTTATTTCTCTATCTTATCTTATCTTATCTTTGCAATATCTCTTTATAAGTAGCTTTGCCTCTACTTTCTCATCATGATCCTATCTTATATGTTTGTGTTTATTACGAGATAGTCTCAAATAAATCTTTATTAACTAATATTTTTTACTAAAAAATATTTTTATAGTTATAATTTTTTTTTTAAATCTTTAACAATTTCATTATTATTACTAGTACAATCACATAAAAAAATGTTAATGTGGTTGATATAGTTAAAGACTTCATAAATATAACCAAAAAAATTATTGCAACACGAAGAATGTCTTACTAATGAAATTACACTTAAGAAAAAAAAGAATTACACATCTTATTGTAAAATGTACCATTTTGCTAAATAAAATTTGCTATATATAAATGAATGTTATAAATAATAATGAGGAACTTATCACGGAGGAACTTATTACAATTGGAATAATCTCAAAACCCTAGGAAATTGGTGGGTGGGGAGCCACTTGGCATGAATCTAATTTTTTAAATTTACTTAAAGTAATGGACCATTTTACTAAATAAAAATTGCTTATATATAAATGAATGTTATAAATAATAATGAGGAACTTATCATGGAGGAACTTATTAGAATTGGAATAATCTCAAATCCCTAGGAAATTGGTGGGTGGGGAGCCACGTGGCATGAATCTAATTTTTTAAATTTATTAAAAATCAATGGAACCTAACAAACTTTGTAATACACTACAATTGTTGATAAGCATTAAGACTAAGCACATGCTGAGCATATTCTCTTGAGAATCAATCTAGAACTTCAATTAAAAAAATTAAAAAATTAAAAAAAGTCAACAGATCCTCATCCACCTTAAGTTGAAATAAAAAACCTTCATCAATTAACATTTTATTATTATTAATAACACTTTATAATAAAAAATAAATTTGTTGATTCTTATATAATTTATTTATTTATTATTTTTTTTTTTTTTAAGTATTGGGGGTTTTCACAGTGCATTATATTAGATAACATTTTTTGGGATTCAACTGCATTAAGTAAGTCATTCATCTATGACCATTTCCATGAGAGGTAGTAGTAACTGATTAATTTCTCATGATTTTTTAATAGTCCACTTAGCACTCATTGCATCAGGTGATGCTCACAGGGGTGAAGAAGAGGGACTGAAACTAGTGAAATAAATCACATAGGGTCAATCATCACTTCCGACGTTTGCACCCGATAACCATGATTTCCAAATTAACACAGTTGAATCCCAAAAATGCTATCTAATAGTTTTTTTTATTGATCCTTATATCACATTAACAACTCTTTATATTGAATTCAATTAATTTTAATTCAAATTTATATTTTAATTTTTATTTTTAAATTTGGTCAAAACATTTATTTATATTTTATTCTTCCATTTTGATTAAAAAAAAAATTGATTTAATTTAATTATTATATTATTTATATTTTATCATGGGCAAAATCTTCAAATTCATCTTATAATAAATAATTTTTTTATTAATTTCTTAAATCTTTTTATATTTTCATAGATATTTCTTTATTAATTTTTAAAACCTTTTATGATATATATTTCCCTCTTCTTCTTAAAATTAATTTTCATTTGATTCTCATATTAATAGTCATTTAGACATTTCTTCCTTTAAGGTTCATATTCATGTTTCTTTGATTAATTCTTTTGTAATTACTCAACACTTTTTTCACTCTAATATGTTTTTTTTTCATCCTTGATGATGGGTGGTGAGGCGACTCCAAACGTGGATACCATTAAACTTGCACACATCATATATTCAAAAACTTACATGAATCTGGTTACGGGATGTGGAAATACACACACAAAAATAAATATACTACTGGCAATTGTCCCAAAAGGTACAAAGAGAGGCCGATAGGATTATTAAAAGCAAGAAACCGCTAGAGATAGTCAAGCATATACAAAGCTTGCTAGTGACCAATGCAATAACCACCATGACCATCTCGTAGCAGCAGATTTCATACTAAAACAACAAAACCAAAACCAAACCATTCATATCAATATATTAAGTTTAAAACGCGTTCATACTAAAAACTCAATAGATTATTGGCAACACACTTTATTTTTTTAAATAAAAAATAAATTACACTGTTTTACATGATAAATGAAAAGCGGAGAAATTTGTGATTTGCAAATATTAAAACAAACCACTTACTTTTCCACATTGTAATTTAATATTTTAAAATAACCACGCGTTATCTAATCTATTTCTATCTTCAACTTGTAAATTCATTCAGTGTTTCTAAAATTGCTGTCCACTTATACCATATATAAAACCACCTTAATTAATAATGATAACCCCTCAAGTGAAGGTCAGATCAACAATGGTTAATTTCAAATAAGAAAAAACATTATTTACTTAAACCATGAGTGTTGAAAAAGCATTATTTAAATAGATTATATAAACATTAACCATTCCGCAATATCAACATTATTTACTTGGATTATGTCAACATTTACCATTGCGTGTATTTCGAATTAAAAGACATTATTTTTTATTTATTTTATAGGTAAACATAGAAATAGAAATCCGGAAGGTAACCATAACCAGATGGAAATAAGGTAGGCCCCGTAATTGTATAGTGCGATTAGAAAGTCAAATTATAATATTCTTAAACCAATACTTATTGTATTCATATGTGATGTTTAATAAAATACAATTAATTTTGTGATCTATAAATAATTTTGTAACTATTTTTATTTAAACATTAATAATAATAATAATAATAATTATTATTATTATTATAATTATAATAATAATAATATAATTGAAATGACAAAATATAAAGAGAACCCTTCTTGGGTTTTGCTACATTCAAAGTCGCACCCATGCCTGATCCCACAACAAAATAAATTGTGAATAAGAATTTCAATCAAGGGAACGATCATGGATGATTTTATTATTAACAGTCCAGGAAACCATAACTTTAGGAATTGGATAAAACAATATACAATGTCAATTATATCCTTTTAATGATCTCTTTTTCACAATCATCAACAAATTACCCTCAAAAAGTCCAGAAAATGATTTACCTGTTGAAACCCCACAACTGAGAATACAGACTTTGTTAAGAGGAGCCTCTGGATTAATTTGGGCAACACAACCGACATGCACAACTGTATACTGGCTGAAAGTGGATGTGCCAAGGAAGTGGTAAATGGGTTTCCCATTGATTGAAAACCTCGACTTCCCATCACTTATCATAACCCCCCTGTCAGTATTAATTCTTAGAAGATCACACATGTTGCTTTCGTCTGACTTGCAGTGTCTGCATTCTCCACATTCTCCAGTAAATAAGGGAAGCACATTGTCACCCTCCTTGAGGTCAGTCACCCCTTCTCCAACACTCTCAACAACTCTGTGTCAAGCAACAGACCTATAGTTAGTGACCAATGAATCACAAGAAAATTACTGTCCCTTTTCCCTTTTGAAATTCTACATGATGCCTGCTAGTATGACTAATTAATTTCTTTGAAATCCTACATGCCTGCTAGTATGACTAATTAATTTCTTTGAAATCCTGAATGCCTGCTAGTATGACTAATTAAACGCCTACTAATATGACTAACTAATTTTTTTGAATACATAGAACTCATGGGCAAGAGCAGAGTGCATACCCAACGACTTCATGTCCCAAAATGCAGGGAAAGAGAGGACTTTGGCCCTGCAACCAAAGCAGTATCAGTATCAGTCATTCCATTTCACTGTTAAAAGCAATATTTGTATGTGTTATACAGTACAGTGCAGTTGGAGATGTGTAATTAATATCCTTCCTTCAAATTTTCTTGATGTTTAATGATAATTATTCATAGCATACGTTTGCTTCCCAGAAACTTGATGTTTAATGATAATTATTCATAGCATACCTTTGCTTCCCAGAAATAAAGGTCTGTATGACACAAGGCAGTATAATGCACTTTGATTCTCACTTCCATTGCCTGTGGAGGAGCCACTTCCACTTCTTCAATCTTCAGAGGCTCCCCTGCACCCCATGCAACAGCAGCTGTAACAAAAGTACAAATCAAAATATATCAGATTTCAAGAAGCATAAATTGCACACATACAGTTTGCATAAATCCAGCTTAACCCTGAAAATCAATTTTGCCATGAAATGATATACATGAAATAAAAAGAATGTGGCCATGACTCCTTGCACTGAACTGAACTGAACTGAAGTAATTACCTTTGCATTTGATAACCTGGCCTGCAGTACAGCTCGCCATTTTCCTTTCTGCCCAAACAAACAAACTTACTTTTGCCTTTTGCGTTGGTGTTGCAGGAGGCAGAGATGGATCCTTAATTTATATTCTACTTCCTTTGAAATTGCCTTGAGTGAATGATGTTGAATTGCTTGTTGATGTAGAATCGTTTTTGATATCTTGACACAGGGTTTGATATCTTGAAAATCTTCTCCACAGAGTTTGGGATTGCCTATAAATGCCTCTCTGAATTTACTCAAGCTACTGGGGACTGTTCCAGACAGTTGATTGTTTGATAGATTTAGGAAACTAAACGTAAGGTTGGCTAAAGATGCAGGGACTTTCCCCTTGAGTTGATTGCTGGATAGATCAAGGTATCTGAGGTTTTGGAGATCACCCATTTGCATAGGTATTTCACCAGAAATATCATTTCCTTTCAAGTTAAGCTCTGTAAGCTGTTTCAGAGACCCAATACTCGACGAAATGTTACCAGAAAGTAAATTTACTTGCAAACCCAATACATCAAGATTATGTAACCCATAAAGCGCATCTGGTATACTTCCTGAAAATTTATTATTGTTAGCATTGGAAACAGGTAAAAGCCCTACCTTGGCAATCTCAGATGGAAGCTTACCTGAAAATCTATTATAGTCAATTTGTAGGTTAGATAAATTTCTAGCATTGCCAATATCTTTAGAAATGCTTCCTTCAAAGCTGTTAGAACTGAGATGTAGCATTGAAACTCTTGGCAATCCCCATTCCAAAATAAAAATATCAGTTTTTTACCTCAATCATTTCTATTCCAAAATATTTCAAAAATCAAAATAAACCCTGCAAATAAAAATGCAAACAAATTAGCCTACCTAGAAGTATGTTCTCTTTTGCATTGCATTTATGCTAAAAGGAAATGAAGTGCAAAAAAACAGGGTGATATTGCATATGAAAATAAATGGATAAAAAACAAGGTGATATTGTATATGAGAATAAAAGGATTTGGACTTTTCTGTATATGGTGTTTCAGTTTCAGTGCCAAAAATCTTCTAGAGCGGTTAAGAGGAGCCTCTGGGATTAATTTGGGTATGTTTGCCTAAAACTAAATATTTCTTGTAAACCTACACTTATGGTTTAGCCACAGTTTTTTAGAATATAAATTTAATTGTTTTTGTGCAAAAAAAGAGCAAGTTTAACATAAAGAAACTGTATAGAAGATTGTGTGTTCGTAAAAGATGTTAGAACCTGAAAGGTACTGATCAAATCAAAATGACAGGTCTTAAATATAAACCAAAATATGCAGAATCCGGTGAAGGGTGTGATTTAGTTTATCTTAATTGCAGATTGCAACCCATTTCTTGTTGTAATGGATTAAAATCTTTTCATTAATGGAACCATTGTTTTGAAAAAAAAGAACTTCTGGCCAGTAAAGTAATGGTTCATTGTTAAATTACAAACTTTCCTGTAAGAAGATCCCTGTGCAAGCTGACTTCCAAGTCGAGGCATATCTTGAAATATTAAATTTAAGTGTTGTATCAGACAGGGTTTACCATGATGTAAGAAGTGGATCAGGTTTGAAAAAAAAGAACTTCTGGCCAATAAAGTAATGGTTCATTGTTAAATTACAAACTTTCCTGTAAGAAGATCCCTGTGCAAGCTGACTTCCAAGCCGAGGCATATCTTGAAATCTTAAATTTAAGTGTTGTATCAGACAGGGTTTACCATGATGTAAGAAGTGGATTAGGTGAGGTAGTGAATGGTGAGATAGTTGAAGACCTCATACTCATTTTTCTATCAGTGTTTTGTGACAACATACATGAAGTTACAGCGGCTGACTGAGAATGTTGAGAATTTTACAATAAGCCAAGGAAATTCCCAAACGAATTCTTAACTGGAGAATATTAACGCTAAGATAATAGCTATCAATTAACATAGTTCGATTGAGTTGCTTGATAGCATCACTTTCCTGATTAAAGAAAAAGAATTCTGGAGGAGCACAACTCAGTGTTAAGATCCCTGTGCAAGCTGACTTCCAAGCTGAGGCATATCTTGAAATCTTAAATTTAAGTGTTCTATCAGACAAGGTTTACCATGATGTAAGAAGTGGATCAGGTGAGGTAGTGAATGGTGAGCAAACCTGTGCCTAAAATTTCAGAATTGTGCCTACATTTTCAGACATGTAACATTTGTTGTGCTCCAACTTGTGGAACAGAATTTGTGACCTGTAAATTCTTGGACATGAGGCATATGTCTTGTGTGCAAAAATGCCTAGTATCTCGAACTTCTGACAGTATCTCAGACCTATGTACAATGAAGACTTGTAACTGAAGCAATAGTTTTTGAATTGTCACATATATTTGTGACATTAAGTACTTTTGCATAGATTTTTGACCTATGGCAAAGGATCTACTGTTGGCATTATGTTTCTGGTATGGCTATATGTTACAGATGTTGTACTTGATGGCAACTCCCGTGGCAAGGCTCTCAATTTGTTGAAAATTAAGAAGTACGTAGGAGATCAGTTCAGAAGGTGCGTACCCGCAGGTACACCATGCAGGGACCGCGGCCAGATACGCAGGTTAGCCGTTCAGGAGGTGCGTACCCCCAGTGCACACATTTCAAGGCAAAGAAATTCACATGTGGGGTTTTCTTATGTTTTACTCTTGGTATTTAGCCGAAGGTATTGTGTTATTATGGTGTCGGCCTGTGGTATTGATCCATGATTTAAGGAAGAGCTTTCCTATATAAAGCAAAGGAGATCATTTGGCTTGAGCATGTTTTTGGGTTGAATATCTTATGAGGGCAAGATCTGGTCTAGATCTAAATAAGGCGAATCTACTGATGGACTGAGATCTCTTCGGCGCATTTTCAGATCTGTAGATCTAACTGTCTGGGTTATTTTTGAAGTCTTGAAATCATCTATGCCCGAAGGTACGCAAGTACAGTGAGAGAAAAGTGCGTACATACGCAGGAATGAAGCGTTTTAGGTGCGCCGGTACGCAAGCACAGAAGGGTTGCAGGTGCGCCGGTACGCAGGCACAGAAGGGTTGCAGGTGCACCGGTACGCAGGCATAGAAGGGTTGTAGGTGCGCCGGTACGCAGGCACAGAAGGGTTGTAGGTGTGCCGGTACGCAGGCACAGAAGGGTTGCAGGTGCAGAGGTCCGCAGGCAGTTCAATGGACTCAGAGCGAGGTACGCAGGTGAGCAGTTGAGCAGGGTGCGTACGTAAGCAGGCGAGTAGTTGAGCAGGGTGCGTACTGTAAGCAGTTGAGCAGGGTGAGTACGGTAAGCAGGCAAGCAGTTGAGCAGGGTGCTTACGTAAGCAGGCGAGTAGTTGAGCAGGCTGCTTACTTCTCTTAAAATCTTTGTTTATCATTGCTGTGTTCTGGGTTTGGTCCTATTATTGTTGATCTAGTTACTACAGTTGATTGGGTGATTCTCTTATACTTGATGATCATTTGATGCTTATGGATCCAGTTTGAAAATTTATGAAAAGTGGTCCTTGTAAGAAAAGAAGTAGGGGGTTGTAGCTCCCTTCCAGGAGAGACTGGAAAACGAGAGAGAGTTGTAGCTCTCTGCAGGTTGCAGCCTGCGTACTGGTAAAGGACTGCACTAGTACAAAACCATTGTAAAAGGAGTTTCTAATTTGAAAGAAGATAGAGACATATTGCAGCAGGTGGTTTTCACCCACATTGGGTTTCCACCTTACATCTTGTGTTCTTTGGTGTGACTATCTGTTTTTCTTTGTTCATGCTCATTATTTTATGGTACTGACATGCAAAACTAATTCAAAGAACAAATAAGGAAGAGTTATTAAAAGAATTAGATAATACTGATTCACCCCCCCTCTCAGTATTATTTCCAACAATTGGTATCAGAGCAGGTCCTTCAGAGAAGCTTGATCGCTTGAAGGTAGTGTAGAGTCGTTAATATGCCATTATTATTATCACTTTTGAACACTTATTCCACCCATTTCTACCATTCTTCATCATGACATTTATTATAATTTATCATTTAAATCCATTTTATTAATTATTTATGCTCTCATGAATAAATATTATTTATTCTCCTTTATTTCTAATAAATTGATGATTATGCATTATTTTACCAATGATAGTGCTAATAAGTTGGTTGTAACCTTATTTACCATTTTTAGCCTCCAAAGTAACTTCCAGATTGAAGATTTGATTTTTAAATCAGCCAACTCAGAAATTCGCTGGTTTAAGGAGTGACAGTTTTGCGGTTGAGATTCTGAGCAAATGAAGATGAATGTGGAAAATCCGGAACATGGGTTTTGTCCAGAACGGGCCCAATTATCTTCATAAAGAACAGTTTGCCCAAATTCGGCTTGTACAGGGAGAAACGCAGGGTTCTTTGAGCACAATTTTCTAAGATTTGCTGTTGCGGCCGCCCTCCAAATCTTAGCTGCAAACCCAAATCCGCCTTGTTCTTGTTGATCAATGGGTTAGAATCAACCTAAATTTGTAAGAGAAATCATGATTGTAATTATCTATGCTCTGATCTTTCTCTATTTAATGAAACCAAAGATCAGAGGGCGAGAGGGAGAGAAACGACTGTTGTTGTAATTATAAGTTTCAGAACAACTTTGATCATGGAGTCTTGTTGAGATCTGATTTTGTATACTTTTGTTAATGCAATTAATATAAAGGATTTGGTGTTCAATTCGTCCCTGCATCTGAAGTAAGTTACGGCGGTGCCATTGGAAGCTACGGGCCCAGCTCCAACGGACACTTGCCGTTGTATTGTTATACGGTAAATTTTGTTTGGTTTGCTTATTTCTATTGTTTCAGCAATCTGATATATCTTTCATATGATAGACTATGCTTTATACTTAATATCTGAATCTGAATAAGTTCTTTAACTCATGTCTCTGTATTACGCGAAGTGAATCTATTTGAATTGCATCTATTTCCATAGCAAGATATTTGTATAAATGTTATCATCATTGGATTCATATAAAATAAGTATTTGCGAGGCTTGAAGACAATATTACTTTGTTCAGAAACGTAATCATATCATTCAATACTTTCAGATTGCTATATTAATGTAAATCATGTACATACGGGTGATAGTTGTTGTTTCGTAATTCATTAAGGATTGTTGTTCCATTTGATTGCTGTTGTTCCATTTGATTATTGCTGTTCCATTTTACTGCTGTATCATTTATTGCTGTCCCATTTCCATTTCGCCGTTCCGTTTTACTTTCTGCTGATTTATTTACTTGCCTTTATTGCTTTGGTGTGAGAGAAGGTCTAAAGCTGTAGTGAGTCAGCAAGTCGCTGCTTAGCTCCCAGATCTTTGGTCCATGCTCTAATTTCCATTCCATTTGCTTGCATTTACTGTTTTAGTGTGGGAGGAGGATCAAGGCTGTCGTGAGACACAGCAGACGCTATTATGCTCCCAGATCCATGATCCATACTCTAATTCCTTTTCCTTCATCAATTTCTAGAGGAATGAGTTATTGCTACTATATCCTCGATTGATGGTCGTTTGAATGAATGATTTAGTTTAGAACATTTCGGTTTCTTGCTGTTTCAATTAGATTTCTTTTTCAAGCATTCATTTACTTTTGGGTTTTAAGCACTATACTGCGAAACATTACTCTTAAGTTAATAGCCGCCTCAGACAGAGTACACTCTTGAAATAAAAAGTCGTCCCTGGGTTGATAATTAATGTGAGGTAATTAGGAGTTCACAAGACACCTTTTTATCGCTCCACAGGTAGATCGTTCATCATGAGCAACTACGAGAGAGAAGCATCAATCAGGCCACCGGTTTTTGATGGGACAAACTTCAATTATTGGAAGGTAAGAGTTACTACCTATCTTCAATCTCTTGGTACAGAAGTTTGGGACATCGTAGAGACAGGCTACGCTTTTCCTTCAGCTACTCCTACAGATGCAGTCGAGAAAAAGAAGTATGAAACAAATGCGAAAGCAGTCAGTACTCTATTAGGATGTATATCTCAATCAGAATTCATGAAGGTAATGCACTATAAATCCGCAAAAGAGATATGGGACAAAATTTTCACGAGCTATGAAGGAGATGAACAGGTAAAGCGTGCTAAACTTCAAACTCTCAGAATTCAGTATGAGACTCTCAAAATGTATAATGATGAAAGTGTGGCTAACTATTTTCTTCGGGTAGATGAGGTTGTTAATTGTATGAAAAATTTGGGTGAAGAAATAAAAGAGGCTATTGTGGTTGAAAAGGTTCTAAGATCATTGTCCCCCAAGTTTGAATCTAAAGTATCTGCAATAGAAGAAAAGGAAAATCTACGAATTCTTACTATGTCTCAGCTACATGGAATTCTAACTGCTTATGAAATGAGAAAGGGAGGTCCATCAGACAGAAGAGAAGCTGCTTTCAAGGCATCAGGCAAAGGAGATTATTATGAAGCAAGCCACGTCCCAGAAGAAGAGGAAGAAGAATCAAATTTTGTCAGAAATCTTCAAAGGGGTTCTGGAAGGTTCAGAGGTAAGTTACCTTTTAAATGCTTTGCTTGTGGAAGAGTAGGTCATTATGCTGCAAAATGTCCTTATAAGGATAAAGGAAAGGAACCTGCTAGATGGAACAAGAAACAGAATGCAAATAAGAAAAGCTACTACACTCATGAAGATAGTGATGGTCTATCAAACAGTGATGAAGATGAACAAGGTAATGAATATAAGTTGTTAATGGCATTTGAAGATGATGATTATATGGATGCTATAGATGTGGATAACCTTTATGATGAAATTACTAGACTCAAGAGATGTATAGAAGAAAAGAACATGATCATTGATACTCTACAATTTCAAATTGATGAAAAGGAAAAACATCTTGAAAAATTAGAAGGTGAAATTGTTGGTCTTAGAAAAGAGATTGAGAAAACAAAAGCTATTAATCTCAAGTTTGTCAAAGGATCTGAAACTTTGGATGAGATTATCAATGTGCAGCGGTCTCCACTAAACAAGACAGGTCTGGGCTATAATGGAGAAACTTCTCAAGCATCCACCTCAAAAATTTATCTTGATGCAGCAAGAAGAAATGAGCAAAAGCAAAATGAAGATCATCAGGTAAAGCAGGGACGAATTACAAACAGAAACTATCAGGGGCAATCCATCTTAAGGGTGAACAAAAGCTACAACCAGCCACAGGTAAAATCTTCTCAATTTGGTTCAAGAATGGATGACAATAGAAATTACAATCATTTGGCCGGTAGATTTGATAACCGCAGAAGTTTGTTCAATGGACAATGTTTTTCTTGCCATAACTTTGGTCACAAAGCAGCTCAATGTGTTGCATATAAAACAATCATGACTAGGGAAGCTAAAAAACAAAGAAGTATGACCGGGATTACAAAAAGGACCTATAACAACTTTTCGGTTCTTGAAAATGAAGTTGAATGTTCTATTTGCAATAACTTTGGTCATGAAGACTCTGAATGCAGGAGCAGGTTTCAGCAGAAAAAGGAACAAGCCTCAAGCACCAAAACATGGAGAATAAAGGAACCACAAACAGAAAGATGTGGGATAGCATTTTATGCAGAGGGACAGGAAAATCTATGGTACATTGACAGTGGATGTTCGAAGCATATGACAGGTGATAAAGAAAAACTTGAGTCATATTCTGATCTAGAAAAGGGAAAGAAAGTCTCTTTTGGAAATGATACTCCTGCAACTATAAAAGGAAAAGGCATTGCTCAGTTAAAAGAAAAGGTCAAGGCTGGAAATGTTTTGTATGTTGATGGATTGAAGCATAATCTTCTAAGTGTCAGCCAGATGTGTGATCAAAGAACCGAGGTTATATTCAGATCAAATGGATGTCTTGTTCGTGATCTTGATACAGGTAAAACAGTGATCAAAGGCAAAAGAACCCCAAATAATCTGTACATATTTGAAGAAGGACAACAACAATGCTATCTAAGCAAGGATGATGAGCACTGGTTATGGCATCGGAGGTTGGGACATCTAAGCTTTTCACAAATAAGGAAAGCATGCAAATATCAGGCAGTTCGCGATCTTCCAGATATCAAAATTCCTGACAACACCATATGCAAATCATGTCAGTTTGGAAAACAAACCAGAACTAACTTTCCAGAGAAAGAAGGTTCAGCTAGCATGCCTCTTGAGCTAGTACATACAGATACATGCGGTCCTTTCAGGAAAAGAACACCTCGAGGAGAAGAATACTTGATATTATTCATTGACGATTTCTCCAGGTTTGTCTGGTTAGGAATTATGAAGCACAAAGATGAAGCATTCGAAAAATTCAAATCCTTCAAAGCCTTGGTTGAAAATGAATCAGGTCACAAAATTAAGTGCCTCAGATCCAACAGAGGTGGGGAATTTACTTCAAATGAATTTTTCGATTTCTGTGAAGAACATGGGATAAGAAGAGAATTCTCTACAGCAAGAACCCCTCAGCAAAATGGAGTTGTGGAAAGAATGAACAGAACAGTCCAACAAATGGCTCGTGCTATGCTTGATGAGTCAGGAACTCCCGCAACTTTCTGGGGTGAAGCTGCACATGCTGCGGTTGTTATTCTCAACAAAACAAATG
This sequence comes from Pinus tabuliformis, assembly GCA_031772625.1. NCBI lineage: Eukaryota > Viridiplantae > Streptophyta > Pinopsida > Pinales > Pinaceae > Pinus > Pinus tabuliformis. The sequence goes on along the minus strand of CM062820.1, from coordinate 127,595,165 downwards.
TCCGGGTGAACAGCACTCAAACTCCTCATGAGCTCTGGAGTGGTAGGACTCCTTCGGTAAAGCACTTCAAAATATTTAGGAGCAAATGCTATATCAAGAATACTGATGAGCAGCTTGGCAAACTTGAACCTAGAGCAGATGAAGGCATTGTTCTTGGTTACTCTCCACATAGCAAAGCATACAAATGCTACAATAAAAGACTTGGCAGAATTGTTGACAACATTGATGTAGTGGTTGATGAGAAGGGATACATTCCTAGGCAAGTACATCATGAAGACATCAAAGAAGATGAAGGCTACCCCCAACGACAGAATGATGAAGAAGAAGAACCTCAAGAAGAACCAGAGGAGCAAACAAGAATAGAAGAAAAGACTCCATCCAGATATGTTCAGAAGAATCATCCAGAATCTCAGATTATGGGGCAGAAAGAAGAAGGTGTACAAACAAGAAGAACAGTTGCAGAAGCTTCAAGCTATTTGGCATTACTCTCCTCTACTGAACCACAAAATGTGAAAGAGGCATGCAAAGATGAATGTTGGGTGAAAGCAATGGATGAAGAACTTGAGCAGATCGAAAAGAACAACACTTGGGAGCTGGTTCCTAGACCAAAGGATAAGAATGTTATCGGAACAAAATGGGTCTTCAAAAATAAATTGAATGAAAATGGAGAAGTAATTAGAAACAAAGCCAGACTTGTTTGTAAAGGGTATGCGCAGCAAGAAGGAATAGACTTTGAAGAAACCTTTGCTCCTGTTGCTAGACTTGAGGCCATCCGAATGTTCCTTGCTCTCTCAAGTTTTCAAAACTTCAAAGTATTTCAAATGGACGTGAAATCGGCCTTTTTGAATGGAGACTTGGAAGAAGAAGTATACATTGAACAGCCAGATGGGTTCATTCTTGGAAATGATCCAAATCTTGTATGCAGATTGAAAAAGGCTCTCTATGGTCTCAAACAAGCTCCAAGGGCTTGGTACTACCGTTTGGACAAATATCTTCATCAACAAGGTTTTTCAAAAGGATCAGCAGATAGCAATCTTTATATAAAAGTTGAAAATGACAAATTGCTAATACTTGTTGTGTATGTAGATGACATTATTTTTGGGAGCAATGAAGAAGCTATGAGTCAAAGCTTTGCCTTGGTCATGCAGAAAGAATTTGAAATGTCCTTGCTAGGAGAACTGACATATTTCCTTGGTTTGCAAATCCAACAAAAAGAAGGAGGAATCTTTTTATCTCAAACCAAGTATCTCAAACAGATTTTGAAGAAATATGGCATGGAAGATGCAAAACCAGTATGTACACCCATGGTCACAGGATGTAGCCTCAGTGCAAATGATGAATCTGCAGCAGTACATCAACCAACTTACAGATCTATGATTGGAAGTTTACTTTATTTGACAGGTACCCGACCGGACATCATGCATGCAGTTGGAATAGTTGGAAGATTTCAGGCAAATCCGAAGGAGACTCATCTTCAGGCAGTGAAGAGAATTTTCAAATACCTTCAAGGGACTCAAAATTATGGCTTATGGTATCCCAGAGATACAGATCTCACACTTCATGCTTATACAGATGCAGATTGGACCGGAAGCGTGGATGATAGGAAAAGCACAAGTGGTGGTACGTTCTTTATGGGTTCCAGACTGGTATCTTGGTTCAGCAAGAAACAGAGTTCGATTGCCTTGTCTACAGCTGAAGCAGAATATGTTGCTGCTGCATCTTGTTGCACTCAACTTCTTTGGATGATGCAGACTTTGCAGGATTTTCAAATCACTTGTACACCACCTATCCCCATTCTATGTGATAACACAAGTGCGATCAACATCTCAAAGAATCCTGTCATGCATTCAAAAACCAAGCACATACCAATCAAGTATCATTTTCTTCGGGAACAAGTGCTTGAACAGAAGGTCAAGTTGGAGTATGTTCCTTCTAAGGAACAAGTTGCTGATATACTCACCAAACCATTGCCCAGGGACACTTTTGAATACCTCAGGCAAAAGCTGGGGGTTGTTGATGCATCATCTTATTGTTGAAACTCTTCTGATTGATGGTTGTACGCATGGTATATGCGTACATGTGCTGGGTGGCTGATTGGTTGAAGATTGATGGCACAGGTTCAGGGGGAGCATATAATGCATTGTTGGCATTATGGAGGATGTTCAGAAGGAGATCTTGGAAGTAGCTGCAATATGTCTCTATCTCTTTCATGGTGGATTATGGTTCTTTGTTGCAGATCTGGTTCATATTCAGGGGGAGCATGTTCTTAGGGGGAGCATATCCCTTTGCCCTTGATGTCAAAGGGGGAGAATGAAGCTGAAGTTTGTGAGGTTGCCATCAAGTCCAAAGGGGGAGATTGTTGGCATTATGTTTCTGGTATGGCTATATGTTACAGATGTTGTACTTGATGGCAACTCCCGTGGCAAGGCTCTCAATTTGTTGAAAATTAAGAAGTACGCAGGAGATCAGTTCAGAAGGTGCGTACCCGCAGGTACACCATGCAGGGACCGCGGCCAGATACGCAGGTCAGCCGTTCAGGAGGTGCGTACCCCCAGTGCACACATTTCAAGGCAAAGAAATTCACATGTGGGGTTTTCTTATGTTTTACTCTTGGTATTTAGCCTACGGTATTATGTTATTATGGTGTCGGCCTGTGGTATTGATCCATGATTTAAGGAAGAGCTTTCCTATATAAAGCAAAGGAGATCATTTGGCTTGAGCATGTTTTTGGGTTGAATATCTTATGAGGGCAAGATCTGGTCTAGATCTAAATAAGGCGAATCTACTGATGGACTGAGATCTCTTTGGCGCATGTTCAGATCTGTAGATCTGACTGTCTGGGTTATTTCTGAAGTCTTGAAATCATCTATGCCCGAAGGTACGCAGGTACAGTGAGAGAAAAGTGCGTACATACGCAGGAACGAAGCATTTTAGGTGCGCCGGTACGCAGGCACAGAAGGGTTGCAGGTGCGCCGGTACGCAGTCACAGAAGGGTTGCAGGTGCGCCGGTACGCAGGCACAGAAGGGTTGCAGGTGCGCCGGTACGCAGGCACAGCAGGGTTGCAGGTGTGCCAGTACGCAGACACAGAAGGGTTGCAGGTGCGGAGGTCCGTAGGCAGTTCAATAGACTCAGAGCGAGGTACGCAGGTGAGCAGTTGAGCAGGGTGCGTATGTAAGCAGGCGAGCAGTTGAGCAGGGTGCATACTGTAAGCAGGCAAGCAGTTGAGCAGGGTGAGTACGGTAAGCAGGCAAGCAGTTGAGCAGGGTGCTTACGTAAGCAGGCGAGCAGTTGAGCAGGCTGCTTACTTCTCTTAAAATCTTTGTTTATCATTGCTGTGTTCTGGATTTGGTCCTATTATTGTTGATCTGGTTACTACAGTTGATTGGGTGATTCTCTTATACTTGATGATCATTTGATGCTTATGGATCCAGTTTGAAAATTTATGAAAAGTGGTCCTTGTAAGAAAAGAAGTAGGGGGTTGTAGCTCCCTTCCAGGAGAGACTGGAAAACGAGAGAGAGTTGTAGCTCTCTGCAGGTTGCAGCCTGCGTACTGGTAAAGGACTGCACAGTACAAAACCATTGTAAAAGGAGTTTCTAATTTGAAAGAAGATAGAGACATATTGCAGCAGGTGGTTTTCACCCACATTGGGTTTCCACCTTACATCTTGTGTTCTTTGGTCTGACTATCTGTTTTTCTTTGTTCATGCTCATTATTTTATGGTACTGACATGCAAAACTAATTCAAAGAACAAATAAGGAAGAGTTATTAAAAGAATTAGATAATACTGATTCACCCCCCCTCTCAGTATTATTTCCAACATCTACAACTAGTTTACCTATGGCAAAGGATCTACAACAATATCGGGCCTGTGAGAAGACAAGTTTAACTTTAAAACAGTATGTGGACAGAAGTTTAGACCTACTTATTTTTTAGAAGACATAGTTCATATCTGTGCAAAGATTCTCAGACCTGTGACTTAGATTAGACCTGCACCTAAAATTTCAGAATTGTCCCTAAATTTTTAGACGTAAAAATGCCAACAGTCCTGAAGATATACAGAGCCATGTCAAAGAATTCATAGAAACATTGCAATTGTTTGAGGGGATGTATCCTTTTCAATATTACACTATCCATGATCAGTACCGAAAGCGTTCACCTAGAGTCTTATTAAAATATCCAAACCAAATTCTCTGGTTGAGAAAGGATCCAACCATAAATCAAAGGAAGTTCAAATAAAGGGTGGATCTATGGAAAATGACAGCAGGAAGGATTCAGATTATACTATCACGGGATTCAGATTATACTGTCATGAATTGTTATTGTCTCCTTGTTGAACCGATTGAGTTAAGAAATATGGAAATTGAATCAACGACTCTTGTATTTGCCACAGGGTGGAATGAATTGCCGTAGGATATAATCTATTGGCTTCTTGTGCAATTTGTGTATATCGAATTGTGTGCCAGCAATGGAACAACTGGCTTCCGGCAAACTATTTCATAACTTGGTTTTGTGAGGCGTCTATCATGAAGCAGCCATAGTTGGCAGTGTAAGTCAGAGATGTCCTCTTATCAAAACAGATTTTCTTTTGAAGGATAATCATGCTGAATGAAGGAAAATGAGAAAGCAAAGGACAACCATGTAAAAAAAATTCATAAGCCTATCATTAATGAAGTCCAGCAAATCCCTAGGAAGCAAAACAGGACTGAGAGAGATGATATGGCAAGGAAAGGGAAACAAAGTAGTTGAAGAAGGACCTGACCTGGAAGAAATAATGTTGTGCAGATGTATTCTAAACACAGCTCCGGCTCACGATTTCCAGCTCCATTTGTGAGATTGTCAAACCAGGCTCCTCTGTCAGTTTGAACACTGTTATACTTTGTGAGATTGTCAAACAGAGCTGTCTGTTTGTCGATGAAGTTTGATCCAAGAAGGCTGCCAGTAAGGTCATGGAAGCACGGAAACCGCAGAACAGGGTTTCCAAAGCACAAATTTGTTGATCGTGCATCGCAGAACAGGGGTTTCAAGCCACGAATTTGTGCACCGCAAAACATGGTTTTCAAAGCATGAATTTGTTGATCGTGCACCGCATAACTGGGTTTTGGAGAGAGTTGAGCAATAATGCCACCCAGCAATAATGCTACCAAACGGAGGGAAAGCAAGAAGTTCTCGGAAATCGCTGAGAATAAATAGGAATTGCATGACAGATGCCCGCCGAATGTGGACGCCAGGTGTCAACCTGAGAATGAAAAGGACGACGAAAGTCTGTTTCAAAGGAAGGCCTATCGAATATACTATTACTATTTATACATATATTATATTTACATTTGTTATTAATTAATAATTATATCCTTATTCTAAAATTATATTTTTTTTATTTTATTTTGCATTTCCAGAATACTCACATTGAAGTCTTTTTGGTGGAGGTTTTGAGCCATCAAGTGTGGTTCAACTATAGAGATATGAAATTCGATCCATAATAGAGAGATAGAGAGATAAGTAGGTGAGAGATGTGGGAGGTCATAATAGTCCAACATTCACAATAATGGCTTATCCATAGAGATATGAAATCTGATCCATAACAGAGAGATAGAGAGATAAATAGGTGAGAAATGCGAGAGGTCATAATAGTCAAACATTCACAATAATTAAAAAGAAATCAAAAGATTAAGAAAATAGATAAGCAATCAATAAATTAAAAAAGTACTAACAAACTAAGACAAGAAAATTAAATATTTTAAAGCAAAATTAACCATATTATATATTTTTTAATCATATCTATCATTGAAAAGGAAAAAATCATTATTAAGTAATATAAATAAATTTTGACTGTAGTATTAATATAATAGATATTAATAAAATAAAGAATAAAGTTTGATGATTATGACCCGCTAACGTTCAAATTTACTTAATGTCTCTTTTCATGTGTCTCTCACCTATTTATCTCTATCTCTCATCTATTTATCTCTATGTGATGGATCATATTTCATATCTCTATATTTATCTCTATGCTATGGATCATATTTCATATCTCTATCCTAAGGATGAGCCACACTTGATGGTTCAAATTTACTTAATGTCTCTTTTTCCTGCATCTCTCACCTATTCATCTCTATGTTATAGATCATATTTCATATCTCTATCCCAAGGATGATGAGCTACACGACTATTCATCTCTATGCTATGGATCATATTTCATATCTCTATCACAAGGATGATGAGCCACACTATGCTACGATCATATTTCATATCTCTATCGTGAGGATGAGCCACACTTGATGAGTCTATGCTATGATCATATTTCATATCGAGATGAGCCACACTATGCTATGATCATATTTCATATCTCTATCCATGAGCCACACTTGATGGCTCAAAACGTTGATTGATGTGAGTATTCCAAAAACAAAATTTATTTCTCTTATCATTTTTAGTGGAAAACGTGGGTAGGTCCTGTTGAAAATAGCAACAAGAAATGTTAAAAATAGAATCCAGAATATTCCAATTTTAATTTGTCCTTGAATTAAAATTGTGAATTAAAATTCGAATTTAGACTCACCAGCTGCTTGGAAATAATTAATTAATTCATCTTGGATTAATTAGTTGGAGAAATTAAAGTTAGAAGTCTTTGTGAATTCATGCAATAGTTATCTCTTAAATTAAGGAGATTATCCCTTAATTAAGGAGATAATAATTGAGTTGTATTTGAGTTGTAATTAGTTAGCTCAGTTTACTGAGTTAAGTCCAGTTAAATTAGTTCCAAACTATTTGAGGAACTAATTGTGAGTTCAGTCAGTTAATGCATGCATGCATCCAACTAGTGTACTCCAGATAATTGAAGATTCTCTCATGAGAAACTCATGCATGTATATTTAGAGAAAGACCCAGTTGAACTAAATGTCAAGGACAGGTTACTATTAGTTGCATGAGTTTTCCCATAAAGGAAACTCATCCGTGTAGAAGGAACAAGGTTCCTTGAGGATTGCGTAGTTTTACAGGGTGTGAGATTAGTGTGAGTAATCACTGTTCCACTTGGTAATAGAAGGATCACCCAGGAGAAACAACGCAATGAAATAGGAGCTTGGAGGGTAGAGGAGAGGGCTTGTGAGAAACCAAGTTTTCCTGTGAGCATCCAGGAGGATTGTGCTGAGAGCTGGCTAGCTATGAGAGCTAAGGCTTTGTGTAATTCTGATGTATTTCCACCTTGTATGATAATACAAATAGTGGGGTTTTTATTTGAGGCTTTCCCCTAAGTATTTTCTGTGTTTCATGTGCATTGATTCTTCTTCTTATGGTTATATGTGTTCAGCTCGATCTTGCTCAATTTTAAGCTTCCGCAAATTGATAGTAGAAGTAGATTATAGTATTTTGCTTTGGTATATTACATTATCGAGTTAATCTACAGTCAGATTTTCTACATAGATCTCAGAGGTATATTTGTAGAGAATTTGCAGGAAATTGTACATGGTATTGGAGTTGAGTTTATCGGACCAGTGAACAGTATACGAAGAAGAGAATTCGATGTTTGAAGTTCAGGGTTGTAGGTGCAAATCGAATTCTGATCATACTTCAAGGTTGGGCAATGGCGTTCTATGGCTTGAGACTTGAGTATGCCTTGGAAGGAAACTCAAATTACATAGCATGGAAAGATCGCATGGAGGCTATATTGGAAGACAATAGCTTGAAGGATTTCATTGATCAAGAAATCCCAAAGCTAGGTTCAACTAATGCACAATAGTTGGCTATGTGGAAGAAGTGTGTGGCGAGGGTGAGAGAGATCATCCTTGAGGGAGTTCAAGACCATATTATCTCGAGTCTCCATGGGAAGGATACTCCATATTCAATGTGGAAGACATTGAAGGACCTTTACCAGAACAATAGTGATCAGAGGAAACTGGCGCTCAAGGATAAGCTTCGAAGAATCAAAATGGAGAACAGTGATACTATTTCCACATATCTGAAAAAGCTCACCACTTGCAGAGATGAGCTTGGAAGTGTGGGAATAACTACTGTCGATGATGATAGGGTGAGCCTTGCTCTCCTTAGCCTTCCAAAGAGCTAGAATAGCTACCAGGACTCTGTGAATGGAAGGGAGAAACTGTCAGATTGGGAACGACTATGGTCGGATCTCATGCAGAAGGAGATCAGGAGGAGCACACGAGTTGGTTCTTCATCCAAGGATGATGATGAAGAAATCTGGCCTTAGCAAGTAAGGAAAGGAAAGGGAAGGGAAGGGGAAGGCGTCCCATTCCGAATCGAATTCTTCTCATGGAGGGAAGAAGGTTGACAAGTCTAAAGTGAGATGCTTCAATTGTCATGAGATGGGACATTATGCAACTAATTTCCCATCGAAGAAGCCTAAGAAGGGATCCTCAAAAGGATCGGAAGGTGAGGCATTAGCCTCTCAGTTCGAAATGGACTTCACCCTCATTGCATGCATGGTGTCATCGATGATGGGCTGTGGTTGATATCTTGACAGTGGAGCCTCATTCCACATGACTGACGATAAAAGTTTATTTAGTACCTTGGAGGAGAAAGACCTCAAGATGCGCATAGAGATGGGTGACGACGAAAGGTTTAGTGTTTCAGGAGTGGGCACTGTTTCTTTTCAGAGGGAGCATGGAGCTTCTATCACCTTAAGCGATGTGAAGTATGTGCCTGGACTGAAGAAGAATTTTGCATCGGTCACGATGTTGGAGGACAAAGGCTACAATGTTGTCTTTAGTAAGGGAAAGGTTTTCCTTAGACACATCACCACGAGATAGGTGAAACAGATCGGTTCACGAGTCAAGAACCTGTATGCTCTTAAGGTTCAAGATGCATGCAAAGCCTTGAGGAGCAAGAAAAATGTTAGAGACTTGGTGGTTGAGAGGGAGAGTACATGACCTCTCAACATGCAATCCTAGAAGAAGTCTCAGACAATTGTGGAGGAGCCACAATTAGAGTCAATAGAGGGATCACATGCAACCATACCTCCAGGTGTGAGGTGGGGCGATGTGAAGTGATAGTCTCAAGAAGGCTAAAATTGGGCAGGGTCCATTGAGAAGTTTTATCTCATGGATCATACCTTACTACAGGAGCCCAAAGTACATAGTAGCGGGAGGAATCAGTGGGATTGATGCAGTCAGATATCAAAGTGACAGAGGCTAGAGCAGTTAAATATTGAAGAGTGCAGAGAAGGATTGACAACAATGCAGAAATGCAGAGTCAACAGAAGTGCAAAGTTTTCAGTTGACAGAGCTAATAGCAGTCAGAGACTTTGATGACAGATGCATCATACTGATTCAAGTTGGATGTTTTATTTGTTTCTAGAGTTGTTGGAGCAACAACACTAGAGAGAAGTGTTGCATGTATAACATTCCGAAGGTTCACGATCGAGATCGAGTTGAGTTCCTTTCTTGTTGAGAGGGAGTGTTGAAAATAGCAACAAGAAATGTTAAAAATAGAATCCAGAATATTCCAATTTTAATTTGTCCTTGAATTAAAATTTGAATTAAAATTCGAATTTAGTCTCACCAGCTACTTGGAAATAATTAATTAATTCATCTTGGATTAATTAGTTGGAGAAATTCAAGTTAGAATTCTTTGTGAAGTCATGCAACAGTTATCCCTTAAATTGAGGAGATTATCCCTTAATTAAGGAGATAAGTTTGAGTTGTATTTGAGTTGTAATTAGTTAGCTTAGTTTACAGACTTAAGTCCAGTTAAATTAGTTCCAAACTGTTTGAGGAACTAATTTTAAGTTCATTCAGTTAATGCATGCATGCATCCAACTAATGTACTCCAGATAACTGAAGATTCTCTCATCAGAAACTCATGCATGTCTATTCAGAGAAAGACCCAGTTAAGCTAAATGTCAAGGACAGTTTACTATCAGTTGCATGAGTTTTCCTATAAAGGAAATTCATCCGTGCAGAAGGAACAAGGTTCCTTGAGGATTGCACAGTTTTACAGGGTGTGAGATTAGTGTGAGTGATCAGTGTTCCACTTGGTAATAGTAGGATCACCTAGGAGAAACAACGCAAGGAAATAGGAGCTTTCAGGGCAGAGGAGAAGGCTTATGAGAAGCCAAGTTTTCCTGTGAACATCCAGAAGTATTGTACTGAGAGCTGGCTAGTTGTGAGAGCTAAGGCTTTGTGTAATTATGATGTATTTCCACCTTTTATGATAATATAGATAGTGGGGTTTTTAGCTGAGGCTTTCCCCTAAGTATTTTCTGTGTTTCATGTGCATTGATTCTTCTTCTTCTAGTTATATGTGTTCAGCTTGATCCTGCTCAATTTTAAGCTTTCACAAATTGATAGTAGAAGTAGATTATAGTATTTTGCTTTGGTATATTGCATTATCGAGATAATCTACAGTCATATTTTCTACATAGATCTCAGATGTAGATTTGTAGAGAATTTGCAGGAAATTCTACATGGTATCGGAGCTGAGTTTATTGGAGTAGTGAACAGTATACGGAGAAGAGAATTCGATGTTTGAAGTTCAGGGTTGCAGGTGAAAATCAAATTCTTATCATACTTCAAGGTTGGTCAAAAGCGTTCTATGGCTTGAGACTCGAGTATGCCTTGGAAGGCAGCTCAAATTACATAGCATGGAAAGATCGCATGGAGGTTGTATTAGAAGACAACGGCTTGAAGGATTTCATTAATCAAGAAATCCCAAAGCTAGGTTCAACTAACGCACAAGAGTTGGCTGAGTGGAAGAAGTGTGTGGTGAGGGCGAGAGAGATCATCCTTGAGGGAGTTCGAGACCATATTGTCTCGAGTCTCCATGGGAAGGATACTCCATATTCAATGTGGAAGACATTGAAGGACCTCTACTAGAACAATAGCAACCAAAGGAAACTGGCGCTCAAGGATAAGCTTCGAAGAATCAAGATGGAGAATGGCAATACTATTTCCACATATCTGAAAAAGCTCACCACTTGCAGAGATGAGCTTGGAAGTGTGGGAATAAATACTGCCGATAATGATATGGTGAGCCTTGCTCTCCTTGGCCTTCCAAAGAGCTGGAATAGCTACCAGGACTCTGTGAATGGAAGGGAGAAACTACCATATTGGGAACGATTGTGGTCGGATCTCATGCAGAAGGAGATCAGGAGGAGAACATGAGATGGTTCTTCATCCAAGGATGATGATGAAAAAAATCTGGCCTTAGCAAGTAAGGCAAGGAAAGGAAAGGGGAAGGCGTCCCCTTCCGAATTGAATTATTCTCATGGAGGGAAGAAGGTTGACAAGTCTAAAGTGAGATGCTTTAATTATCACGAGATGGGACATTATGCGACTAATTTCCCATCGAAGAAGTCTAAGAAGGGATCCTCAGAAGGATCGAAAGGTGAGGCATTAGCCTCTCAGTTCGAAATGGATTTCACCCTCATCGAGATGCATGGTGTCATCGATGATGGGCTATGGTTGATATATTGACAGTGGAGCCTCATTCCACATGACCGATGATAAAAGTTTATTCAGTACCTTGGAGGAGAAAGACCTCAAGATGCGCATAGAGATGGGTGACGACGAAAGGTTTAGTGTTTCAGGAGTGGGCACTATTGCTTTTCAGAGGGAGCATGGAGCTTCTATCACCTTAAGCTATGTGAAGTATCTGCCTGGACTAAAGAAGAGCTTGGTATCGGTCGTGATCTTGGAGGACAAAGGCTACGATGTTGTCTTCAGTAAGGGAAAGGTTTTCCTTAGACACATCACCACAAGACAGGTGAAATAGATCGGTTCACGAGTCAAGAACCTGTATGCTCTTGAGGTTCAAGATGCATGCAAAGCCTTGAGGAGCAAGGCAAATGTTAGAGACATGGTGGTTGAGAGGGAGAGTACATTACCTCTCAACATGCAGTCCTACAAGAAGTCTCAGACAATTGTGGAGGAGCCACAATTAGAGTCAATAGAGGGATCACATGCAACCATACCTCCAAGTGTGAGGTGGGGCGATGTGAAGTGATAGTCTCAAGAAGGCTAAAATTGGGCAGGGTCCATTGAGAGGTTTTATCTCATGGATTGTACCTTGCTACAGGAGCCCAAAGTACATAGTAGCAGGAGGAATCAGTGGGATTGATGCAGTCAGATATCAAAGTGACAGAGGCTAAAGAAGTTAGATACTGAAGAGTGCAGAGAAGGATTGACAATAATGCAGAAAGGCAGAGTCAGCAGAAGCACAAAGTTTTCATTTGACAGAGGCAATAGCAGTCAGAGACTTTCATGACAGATGCATCATACTGATTCAGGTTGGATGTTTTTTTTGTTTCTAGAGTTTCTAGAGCAACAACACTAGAGAGAAGTGTTGCATTTATAACATTCCAAAGGTTCACAATCGAGATCGAGTTGAATTCCTTTCTTGTTGAGAGGGAGTGCTGAAAATAGCAACAAGAAATGTTAAAAATAGAATCCCGAATATTCCAATTTTAATTTGTACTCGAATTAAAATTCGAATTTAGTCTCACCAGCTGCTTGGAAATAATTAGTTAATTCATCTTGGATTAATTAGTTGGAGAAATTCAAGTTAGAAGTCTTTGTGAATTCATGCAACAATTATCCCTTAAATTAAGGAGATTATCTCTTAATTAAGGAGATAAGATTGAGTTGTATTTGAGTTGTAATTAGTTAGCTTAGTTTACTGAGTTAAGTCCAGTTAAATTAGTTCCAAACTATTTGAGGAACTAATTTTAAGTTCATTCAGTTAATGCATGCATGCATCCAACTAGTGTACTCCAGATAACTAAAGATTCTCTCATCAGAAACTCATGCATGTCTTCAGATAAAGACCTAGTTGAGCTAAATGTCAAGGATAGGTTACTATCAGTTGCATGAGTTTTCCTATAAAGGAAATTCATCCGTGCAGAAGGAACAAGGTTCCTTGAGGATTGCACAGTTTTACAGGGTTGAGATTAGTGTGAGTGATTAGTGTTCCACTTGGTAACAGTAGGATCACCCAAAAGAAACAACGCAAGGAAATAGGAGCTTGGACGATAGAGGAGAAGGCTTGTGAGAAGCCAAGTTTTCCTATGAGCATCCAGAAGGATTGTACTAAGAGTTGGCTAGCTGTGAGAGCTAAGGCTTTGTGTAAATCTGATGTATTTCCACCTTGTATGATAATACAGATAGTGGGTTTTTTAGCTGAGGCTTTCCCCTGAGTATTTTCTGTGTTTAATGTGCATTGATTCTTCTTCTTCTGGTTATATGTGTTCATCTCGATCTTGCTCAATTTTAAGCTTCCGCAAATTGATAGTAGAAGTATATTATAGTATTTTGCTTTGGTATATTGCATTATCGAGTTAATCTACAGTCAAATTTTCTACATAGATATCAGAGGTAGATTTGTAGAGAATTTGCAGGAAATTCTACATGGTATCGGAGCAGTGAATAGTATATGTAGAAGACAACTCGATGTTTGAAGTTCAGGGTTGCAGGTGAAAATCGAATTATTATCATACTTCAAGGTTGGCTAATGGCGTTCTATGGCTTGAGACTCGAGTATGCCTTGGAAGGTAGCTCGATTACATAGAATGGAAAAGTCGCATGGAGGTTGTATTAGAGGACAACGGCTTGAAGGATTTCATTGATCAAGAAATCCCAAAGCCAGGTTCAACTAACGCACAAGAGTTGGCTGAGTGGAAGAAGTGTGTGGCGAGGGCGAGAGAGATCATCCTTGAGGGAGTTCGAGACCATATTGTTTCGAGTCTCCATGGGAAGGATACTCCATATTCAATGTGGAAGACATTGAAGGACCTCTACCAGAACAGTAGCGACAAGAGGAAACTGGTGCTCAAGGATAAGCTTCGAAGAATCAAGATGGAGAACGACGATACTATTTTCACATATCTGAAAAAGCTCACCACTTGCAGAGATGAGCTTGGAAGTGTGGGAATAACTACTGTCGATGATGATATGGTGAGCCTCGCTCTCCTTGGCCTTCCAAAGAGCTAGAATAGCTACTAGGACTCTATGAATGGAAGGGAGAAACTGTTGGATTGGGAATGATTGTGGTCGGATCTAACACAAAAGGAGATCAGGAGGAGCACACGAGATGGTTCTTCATCCAAGGATGATGATGAAGAAAATCTGGCCTTACCAAGTAAGGCAAGGAAAGGGAAGGGGAAGGCGTCCCATTCCGAATCGAATTCTTCTCATGGAGGGAAGAAGGTTGACAAGTCTAAAGGGAGATGCTTTAATTGTCACGAGATGGGACATTATGCGACTAATTTCCCATCGAAGAAGTCTCAGAAGGGATCCTAGGAAGGATCAGAAGGTGAGGCATTAGCCTCTTAGTTCGAAATGGACTTCACCCTCATCACATGCATGGTATCATTGATGATGGGTTGTGGTTGATATCTTGACAGTGGAGCCTCATTCCACATGACCGACGGTAAAAGTTTATTCAGTACCTTGGAGGAGAAAGACCTCAAGATGCGCATAGAGATGGGTGACAACGAAAGGTTTAATGTTTCAGGAGTGGGCACTGTTGATTTTCAGAGGGAGCATGGAGATTTTATCACCTTAAGTGATGTGAAGTATGTGCCTGGACTGAAGAAGAACTTGGTATCGGTCGCGATGTTGGAGGACAAAGGCTACAATGTTGTGCTCAGTAAGGGAAAGGTTTTCCGTAAACACATCACCACGAGACAGGTGAAATAGATCGGTTCACGAGTCAAGAACTTGTATGCTTCTGAGGTTCAAGATGCATGTAATTAGAGACTTGGTGGTTGAGAGGGAGATTACATTACCTCTCAACATGTAGTCCTAGAAGAAGTCTCAGACAATTGTGGAGGAGCCACAATTAGAGTCAATTGAGGGATCACATGCAGCCATACCTCCAGGTGTGAGGTGGGGCGATGTGAAGTGATAGTCTCAAGAAGGTTGAAATTGGGCAGGGTCCATTGAGAGGTTTTATCTCATGGATCGTACCTTGCTACAGGAGCCCAAAGTACATAGTAGCAGGAGGAATCAGTGGGATTGATGCAGTCAGATATCAAAGTGACAGAGGCTAGAGCAGTCAGATACTGAAGAGCGCAGAGAAGGATTGACAACAATGCAGAAAGGCAGAGTCAACAGAAGCGCAAAGTTTTCAGTTGACAGAGGCAATAGCAGTCAGAGACTTTGATGACAGATGCATCATACTGATTCAGGTTGGATGTTTTTTTTGTTTCTAGAGTTGTTGGAGCAACAACACTAGAGAGAAGTGTTGCATGTATAACATTCCAAAGGTTCACGATCGGGATCGAGTTGAATTCCTTTCTTGTTGAGAGGGAGTGTTGAAAATAGCAACAAGAAATGTTAAAAATAGAATCCCGAATATTCCAATTTTAATTTTTCCTTGAATTAAAATTGTGAATTAAAATTCGAATTTAATCTCACCAGCTGCTTGGAAATAATTAATTAATTCATCTTAGATTAATTAGTTGGAGAAATTCAAGTTAGAAGTCTTTGTGAAGTCATGCAACAGTTATCCCTTAAATTGAGGAGATTATCCCTTAATTAAGGAGATAAGATTGAGTTGTATTTGATTTGTAATTAGTTAGCTCAGTTTATTGAGTTAAGTCTAGTTAAATTAGTTCCAAACTGTTTGAGGAACTAATTTTAAGTTCATTCAGTTAATGCATGCATGCATCCAACTAGTGTACTCCAGATAACTGAAGATTCTCTCATCAAAAACTCATGCGTGTCTATTCAGAGAAAGACCCAGTTGAGCTAAATGTCAAGGACAGGTTACTATCAGTTGCATGAGTTTTCCTATAAAGGAAATTCATCCGTGCAGAAGGAACAAGGTTCCTTGAGGATTGCACAGTTTTACAGGGTGTGAGATCAGTGTTCCACTTGGTAATAGTAGGATCACCCAGGAGAAACAACGCAAGGAAATAGGAGCTTGGAGGGCAGAGGAGAAGGCTTGTGAGAAGCCAAGTTTTCCTGTGAGCATCCAGAAGGATTGCACTGAGAGCTGGCTAGTTGTGAGAGCTAAGGCTTTGTGTAATTCTGATGTATTTCCACCTTGTTTTAGATGAGGCTTTCCCCTGAGTATTTTATGTGTTTCATGTGCATTGATTCTTCTTCTTCTAGTTATATGTGTTCAGCTCGATCTTGCTCAATTTTAAGCTTCCGCGAATTGATAGTAGAAGTAGATTACAGTTTTTCCTTTGGTATATTGCATTATTGAGTTAATCTACAGTCAGATTTTCTACATAGATCTCAGAGGTAGATTTGTAGAGAAGTTGCAGGAAATTCTACAGGTCCACCGAAGGGACCACACCCCTCGCCAAACTAATCCCAAACTAACCCCGATGACGTTGAGGAGAATTGAACTCATGACCTCCCAATCACAAGGTGCTTTAGCAATGTGACCTCGACCAATTGAGCTAACCCTCGAGGCTATGCTTTTACTTATATTATTACTAAGATATATATTAATATTTTTCATATTAATATATTTTTATACTATTTAATATTTATAACTATGTGAATCTTTTTTACTTCCTTATATTATTGTTTTTACTTTTAATTGCAGTGCAAGTATAGGGGAGATGTGTAGGTGTAATGTGTAGGTGTAGTGTAAGTATGTAAATATTTTTACATGTTGCTCAATATATTGAATTTAAATTAATATTTTCAATTTATAAGATCTGAAGGGTTTGTAACATTTACGTTGGCTTAATTAAATAATAATAAAATGTTAAAAGATGTTGTAATGTCCTTGAAAAGTTAAAATGAATAAAATTCAATTTGTTATATTGTAATTTTGGTTTTATTAATAAAATTATGAATAATTTTTTAGAATAAAGGAAAATCATAGCAGACATATCATATTAAAATATATAACATTAAGTCAAGGTCCATTAAGTCAAGGTCCATAACATTAACTATAAGTCAAGGTCCATAACATTAAGTCAAGGTCCATAACATTAACTATAGGTCAAGGTCCATAACATTAAGTCAAGGTCCATAACATTAACTATAATATTATATTACTCGTTATAGTAATATTATTTAATAATAGTGGAATTTTTACCAAAAGGAATTAAGGTAATAATGATATCAGTTGAGTCTCTTTGAATATAACGAGTATCATCAAACAACAATTAAAATAGTAACAATAGTAATATTATTCCTTTAATTAAATTACTCACATTATTAATTAGTAAATTTACCCTAGGCTAATATTATTAATAATATTAATTTGAAGTTAATATAATAATAATATTATTAATAATATTAATTTGGAGTTAATATAATAATATTACTATTAATAATATTAGTTTAATATAAATTTGAAGTTAATATAATAATATTACTATTGATAATATTAATTTGAAGATTAAAAAAAAAAATTGCCCTACTTTATTATTAGATTAATAATATTTATTTGAGAAGTTAATAATTGGAATAATAATATAAAATTAAACTATGGTCTCTTTAAATATGATTTACCATAAGATTAGAAATTATAATATTATTTGAATAATTTATTTAACAAACCTTCACCCTTCCCACCTGGGCCAGGTCTAATCTAGTCTAGTCAATAGGAGTCTTTTTAAGCGTTGCCCGGTCAAATATAACCATTTTTGGACCTACATTCCCTATTTAACTGATCGCTCAGATTTGTTCCTCAACTTGTCCTGACGATGAACCATGACAGTTGGTTCGAAACGCGTCGACAAATGATTCTCTATGTGATTTTGCTGAAATTATTCTCACAATAAATAAAATAATTAATTAAAATGTTTTCACTCACTAAAATTAAATAAAAAAATAATAATTAAACCATCCTAATCCATCTTAACTCTGGATCTATCAAGATTTGAGAGGAATCAAATAGGTGCAGACAAGTTTTACACTAAAAAAAATAGGTTTACACATCAAGAGATTTGATGTGGATTTGATCCTTCCAGGAGTTAAGATGGATCTAGGATGGTATATTTTCATTTGAGTTTTTTTTTTTTTTTTGAACATTTGAATCTTGACAATCTTTTCTATTAACTTTTTACTTTGATTCCTAATGTTCAACTAACCTAATGTATCTTTTCCATTTTTGACCCCGCATCCATCACTTATTTATTTCTCGAAGCTTCATCAAATTTCCTTCCATTTTTGACCCCACATCTCTCACTTATTTATTTCTCGAAGCTTCATCATATTTCCTACCACTGTCTTGATGATGAACCACACTTGCTAGCTAGAAATGTCCACCATTTTTTATGTAAGCGATTCTAATTTCCAAATCAAAATTACTTGAAAACTTTTCAAGAATAATTTAGCATAATTTGTAAGATCTTTGAAATTACATAAATAATAGCTATACATAATTACACCAAATCATTAGCTAGTTTAACAATAAAAATACACACTCTTTAATATCTTTAATTTTTGTAAAGTAATATAAAACATTTATATATATGATATTATTTAGTTAAAGGATATTTTATAGCCAAACCTTAATTAAAAATTTATAAAAACAAAATGCAATACACATATTAACAAAAAAATTGTTTTTATATTCACAACAAACAAACAAACAAAAAAACATATAATACATAATATATTATAATATTTAAATAATAGATAAAAATAAAAATTAAACCTTATGGGAAAAGTAATTTTAAAAAAAACCTTGTCATAAACATTTTACATGATCCTCAAATTTGCACCTTACTCTCAACATTTTTCTTTTACCATTTTCTATTCAAAAAATTTAGAAAAACATGATATAGCAAAGTCCACCACTCTTTTGAAAACGTGTGTTACAAATAACATTACCTTTTGAAAAACAAGCTTCATAAAAAGAGAGGAAGAGATTCTATAACAAATAAGGAGGAGATTTTATAACACCTCAACTATATATATATATATATATATATTATATTGCGTTGCGGTAGATATAATATAATAATTTAAATTACAAAATAATAAGAAATATTTAAAAAAAAATTATAATAGTTAATATAATATATTTAATAATTTTATTTTAAATATTTTTTAAAAAATTATAAAAGTATAATTATGAATAAATGTGATAAACTTATTGTCCACATGGGGTAGCTCAAGCGGCAAGGGCCGTGGAAATGAAGTCTCACCGAACCGGAAGTCTTGGGTTCAAATCTTGGGCTACCCCTCCCCCGTAGAGGGGTACATAATGGACGTGTAAATCAGAGAGTCCCGCCCCACCTTACAAAAAAAAATGTGATAAAATTAAATATATTTTAATAAATTGTTATTATTAATATTATTTTGCTGTTAATTTTTTAGTTTTAATTATTTTATAATTCAAACATATAAAATATTAATTTTATTGGTGTGACTTGCCACAAGGGAAACTAGACTAATGATAATAGAGATGTTGTAAGGTTCATTTTTCTAGAAAAATTATCCATTATACTATTACCACATAATTAACTCTAGAAATTAACACTTGGTTATTTTGGAAATATATAGATTACAAAAAAATAACTTGGTATAGAAGACTATCCACAACTGTGTAACATAAATAATAATAAATTTCAATTGATAAAACATAGACAATTTAATATGGTAGACTTGGGGCGTCATCCTTCATTGGAAGAGGTTGCAGGAGCAAGATCTTAAGTGCTCACCCTTTGTGATATTTGCCTCCTACATCAAAGATTCATATCTATATGTGCCAAACAAGCATCCATGCTAACCAAACAAGACCACAAATGCTTTTGAACTCGTTAAATATCATTGAGATGGAAAATTATCTCATCTTGGTCCTCCTGCTTGTCTTGGATGACTCTTCTCAATATCAATTTCATTTGTCAGTATAGAGTGATGGAATGGAAATACTAACTCCTGCAGCCTATGGTTTGTCTTGGATATGGAACCCAATCAACAATGTGTACATGAATCTTAAAGTCAGAATGGGCATTCCTATTATGAACAACTGTGGCTTCAAGCAACTAGATTTCTTCCTAGAATTTCAAGGGGGGTAGCCACATGGAAGAGGTAAGCAACAATTTGGGCTTGCAACTGAGCATGGGGTCTGCCAGAGGGCTTGTGGCCATTCGAGCCACATCTTGGCCACATTCTTTGTTGAGGCATGATGATAATGAGGTGAAGTCCCAAGTTAGAAAAGGAGTTTAGGGGATTGAAAACCAAAGTGAGGCCAATGAATGATGTACAAATTGAAGGATTTTAGGGAAAAAGGTCGAAGATAAACTGAAGGCCAAAGGTGACGTACTGGGGTGGTAAAACCAAGACATGCTACTAGGAAGACCATATTGGGAAGGAGGACAAGGCCACATTTCCCCCAAATAACACACTAAGCCTTCCCCAAAGAATCCTGAACCAAGTAAACCAAAGCAATAAAACTTTAGCTAAAATACCAACTAGAGAAAATTAAGGGCAGGGGCAATACCAACGATCTTGTTAGAGTTGAGCTCCCATAAACCCCAAATGAGTTTAGGTACAAGTCCTCCCACTAGCGAGCATGTGGGCTACATGTATGTAACTTCATCAATACTTGGAGAATGCAAAGAGTCCAGTCGATGAAGTGGAGTGAAGGATGAAAGGGAGGACTAGGAGGGCTTGAACCTTTCACATTAATTAAGGAACTACTGCAGGAGCTGCAAAGGAAACATATCATAAGAAACCCGCAACATGACATTGGTGCTAGATATTAGCAATTCTCCTCAAATGATTACAAGAGGTCTCATAGGTCTCAGAGGTTTCCAAATTAAGGCACTACATTGTCATTATATATTGGTGTGTGTGACTACATGGGAGCAGTTGGCCACTCCATCCCCTCTTTAATGCTTGGGTTGACGACAAGGTGGCAAGTCTTCTCCCCTATGTCCCTAACACACATCCCAACACCTCTAAGTAGATATGCATTGGTTTACCACATATAAAAAAAATAAGAAAATGATTGTGAAAATGGTGAAAAATATTATACAAAATATGTACAATAAAATGAGAAGATATTATCAAAATATAAACCTATTATTTAAAATTTACATAATATCTCTCCCAAACTTACTTTCCCCTTGCGTCTTAAAAAAACATAAAAAAATATTATACTAAATATATAAACATTAAAAATTAAAAATTAAAATTTGTATAATTCTCCTCCTATACACATCAAAATGTAAATACAATCTTATTATAGTAATGAAGCCCAAATTCTCATTTAAACACAAAACACCATAAATATCTATATTCCAGCCTCTCCTAACAAATTTTTTAACTCATAATTTATTAAAAAATATCATTTTCCTTCTTATTTTTAAATTATAAATAACTCCATCTCCTCTATAACATATATTAATTAATACAAAATTTATATATAAATTATATATATGCCTAAAACTTACATTAAAACTAGCTTATCTATAAGATGAAAAAACGATCTATTCACAACGAATTTACTCTCACGAATCTTTGTATAAAGTTTTTATACCATACACAATATAAATATAATTTTTGTACTTATCTTTTCAATAAATCCGAATGTTAACGTGTACTGTCTAATACAAATAAACATATAATTATATTTTAAAAGTTATTTACTCTAAGTAAAATCAAAATTTTTATTTAAAAATAAATATATTAAAATATCTAATTCATGAAGTTAAAATAGACGATGAAAATGTGTTTTTGTTAAGGCATTTTGTAGCAAAAAGATTATTGATTCGAAATTTTGTGGACAAAAATCTAGCAAGACTAAAATTTCGTGTGACCCAGGTTGGGTGTGATCCTTGATAAGAATTAGATCTTTCCCTTATTTTTAAACTATAAATGACTTCACCTCTTCCATAACATATGTCAATTGGTACAAATTTAGACAACTTAGAATTAGATGAAGTATAATATAATAACATGTTTAGTTTTGTCGTATTTATTCATAATCATATTAATCATATTTCTCATAATTTAAGTGTATCTCTCTCTCTCTCTCTCTCTCTCTCTCTCTCTCTATATATATATATATATATATATATATTATTTTTAAAATTAACTTATTATAAATTTTGATGAGGCATTGGGATGTGTGTTAGGGAGAGAGTGGAGTAGACTTGCCACCTTGTCGTCAACCCAAGCATTAAAGTGGGGGATGAAGTGGCCAACTGCTCCCATGTAGTCACACTCACCAATATATAATGACGATGTAGTGCCTTAATTTGGAAACCTTTGAGACCTATGAGACCTCTTGTAATCATTGGAGGAGAATTGCTAATATCTAGCGTCAATGCCATGTTGCGGGTTTCTTATGATATGTTTCCTTTGCAACTCCTACAGTAGTTCCTTAACTAATGTGGAAGGTCTAAGCCCTTCTAGTCCTCCCTTTCATCCTTCACTCCACTTCATCGTCTGGACTCTTTGTATTCTCCAATTATTGATGAGGTTACATGCATGTAGCCCACATGCTCGCTAGTGGGAGGACCTGTACCTAAACTCATTTGGGGTTTATGGGAGCTTAACTCTAACAAGTTCGTTGGTATTGCCCCTGCTCTTAATTATTTCCAGTTGGTATTTTAGCTAAAGTTCTATTGCTTTGGTTTACTTGGTTTAGAATTCTTTGGGGATAAAAGTAAAATTCTAAATCAAACCAATTAATTTTTATTAGGTTTTTTAAGATTTGGAAAACCAAAATTGCTATTAATAGATAATTACAATCATTAGCATCATCAACCACACCTTCAAAAATACTTACATGATATTAATTATATTTATTTTTTATAATTAGAATAATATATGTTAAAGATGGAAGAATTTTTTGAGGATGAAATAATCTTACCTCACCATCATATGTTTAAAGTGAAGAATGAAGGCGTTCATACAATGTATTTACATGTATATTTTTCTCTTTTTCTTTTGAATTTTTAGGTGCAAGGTGAATAAATTTCTAATGACATAAGTAGTTAGTTTCTCGAAGGAAATTTGGTCTCAAAACCTTTAAATCTAAGTAAAAAGAATAAGTATATAGTACTTCATGTAATGAAAGAGTTACTTAAAAAAACAATTTCAAGTGGGTGAAATTAAATGTATTCTTAGAAACACATGAGATTTATGGTATCTCATAAGTATGAAGTCAAATAATAAGGAATCTATTAGGGGTATGATTGAGAGAAATATATGTTGTATGGCCATCTGATAAGAGTGGAAGCATGAAGCTTCATGGTCCATTCTATGGTTATTAAGAATGAACCCTACACATGGTTTTCCATTCTACTATAAAATATGTTGTCTTGTACATTTGTAAAGGATGAAATAAATACCAAATAGGCTAGCTTTAGCTTTCCTAGCTTAGTAGAGGTGACGGTCGAGGTGTAAAGTGGAATAATCAACTAACTGAAAAGGTTATTCATTCAAATGAAGTTAAATTACAATAAGGTGTTGTATCAAGCAAGAAAACATTGACTTGGTTTAATCTTGAGAAAAATAGCTCCTAAGGAGGTATTTAAGGACTATATAAGGTTGCATGCTGAAGCAAAATTTATAGATGAAATTATATTTTCCCTATTAGAGTATTAAGTTAAATTGGCTCTATATGGCTGACTAAAACTTAATTAGTTTGACCATTTAGGTCTGAGAAACCATGGTAGTCTAATAGAAATTACAACCTATATACAATTTATAGTATATACAATTGATAAGATTTTTTTTTAATAAAAATTTTATGTTGTTTTTGTAAGAAAAGTAAAAGTGAGTATAAGATGCAAAGAAATATAGTAAATATATTTTACCTAATACCTAAATATATTTTACCTCATATAAAATTATTAGAGCAAAAAAATATTTTTTTTTTTATCAAGTAAGAGTGGAACCTTCCATTAGTCAAGAGAAAATACATATTGTACAACAGCAACACCAGCTCTGTGAACCACTCAACAGACAGTTGGGTTGACTCACCAAAACTACATCAGGACTATTGTCAAAACAATACGTCCACTAGAGAGTACACAAAATCTACCCTGTCTATCTAACCATCCTCAGAGTGGCACTCTGGATAACTAGTGTGCACGAACCCTTAAGCTCTTGATGTCAAAAGTCTCGCTCATCAACGAACCCGTAAGCTCTTGATGTCAAAATCTCGCTCATCAACGAACCCTTAAGCTCTTGATGTCGAGGGCCCACATAACCGAAGGCCTACAATGCATTCTCCTATGTCTTAAACACATACCTTAACCTTTGATCATCTTTACGCCCGATAACCGTGTGATCCTACCTTTGGAGATCCGATGGTCAAAAAGTAATTTCGGGCCATCAACTTGCCCACTCTTTAATTTGTCTTACGGACTCGATGAGAAACTGAAACACCACTCTATATTTTTTTTGGGTCCGCATGGGGATTAACCATCGATCAGATTGTCGCCCCAAACATCGTGTGATCCTACCCTCTGAGATTCGACGGTCAATAGCTCATTTTGGGCCATCAACTTGCCCCCTCGATACTCTAACTTACGGACCCAAAGAGAAACAAAACCACCTCTCTAAAAAAATTTCGGGTTCGCTTGAGGAATAACTATCAATCATCTTTTCACCCCGAACACCATGCAATCCCATCCTTGGAGATCCAACGGTCCAAAGCTAGTTTCAGTTCGGTAACTTGCCCCCGCAATAAATTATTTTTTGGACCCAGTGAGTATCATAAATCACCACACTAATGTATTTTGGGTATGTTTGAAGATTTAACCCCCGTGTGGTTTTCCGCTTGAAATCCATAGGGTGGTGGAGATCAAGGCAATCTATGGTTGGCTGCCTGCTAACTAGCCCACTGTTTATCCCTTGTGCTTGGTCCATTTTCCACTGTTTCCATCAATCCCTGACTGTTGAATTTACATATTCTGAGAATACTCCCTGTCTATGATCGCTTGTCTATGACAGTCCTCACACAATTTCCCTGAGGGTGTCAATGCCCAAGTATATCTTCTATTACTTCTTGAACAGAGCACTCCTTCATTCGCCAAGCGATCCGCTAATCTGTTGGTTGTTCTGTGTACATGAACAAATTGGAGTGTTCTTAGGGCTCTCAGGTGGGATTGTATACATTGATAGACCTGCAATAACCACCAGCGTTTTGACACTTTTTCTGGTGCTGTACTGTTGCATATCTTCTTGACCGAATTAATTATCAATTCAGAGTCTGCTTCTACAATAGCATTGTGTAAATCTGACTTAATCAAGATTTCTAGGCATTGCTCTAAGGCCATGAGTTTTGCCATATTATTAGTGGCATTCCCCAAATGACTATGAAAGATGAATTGTATGTATCCCTTCTCATCTCTTATGAATTTGCCATAACTAGGCACTCCAGGGTTTCCTTTAGAACCTCCATCTATATTGAATTTCAGAAAACCATGTGGAGGAGGTTGCCAGAATTCCTTACCCACTGTTGTATAGCTTGCGCTCTTGCTTATTCCCTGGGAGGTCAGCAATTGGAGACCCAATTGCAAAAGTATATGTGAATCCTAGTTTAGAGGAGGGTTTTTAGGGGGTTTCTTTAGACAGGTACTTATAGTTTCTTTGAGCTGTCTTATAATCTACGCTATGATGCTTTGTGTTGAGCCAATTCTATTCTTGAAAATCATGTTATTGCGTTCTTTCCAGACATCCCAAATCAAAAAACCTGGAATCACAGTCCAGGCTTTGTTGACTATTTCATTTTCTGAGAAATCTTTCCGCCAATTCTTTAAAGTGCCAGTAATGCTGGATGCATCCCTGTCAATTTTCCTAAAGATTGAGGCTACCCAATTCCACAGGATAGAGGTGAATGTGTAGAGATTGAGTAGGTGATCCATCGTTTCTTCTTGTAGACCACACAACTGACATCTAGATGGACCAACTAAACCTCTTTTCTGAAGATTTTCCCAAGTCAGAATATTTTTATGATGCACCAACCACATGAACAATTTAATTTTCATCCAGTGCAAGTTCTGCCATAGGTCCTTCCATATCTTATCATGGTTTGGAAATTCAAACCCAATGGAAATTCTTTTGGCTTCTTTGAGGTTGAAATTGCCTTCATTGTTTCTTCCCCATCTTAGTTGGTCAGACAATGTAGATGTTAAAATCTTTCTTTGTTCCAAGATGACTGCAAGAGCTTCTGCTTGGGCCTTCAAAGGGGTCTCTTCACTGTATCCCAAGTTCTTCCATGTTCTCCATTTATCCTTGTATCTTGTTTGATCCCAGAAATCACTTACCCTGATTAAACCTTTATTGTCAGTGTCATTCTTAAGATTGGATAATTCTTTGCTACACAGGTTAGGTTCTTGTTGCTAGTTATCCTCCCAAAACCATGCTAGGTTTCCATCTCTTATCTCCCAGAAACTATGCTTCTGAACTATGGCTCTATTCTCCCAAGCACTGTTCCAAATGTGGGAGCCCTTGATGTGCCCAGACATCCGAATATGATCCCTTTATTGGCAATTGTTTGCATACTTTTGTTTCCAGAGCTTGGCCCATGGGGTTGCCAACTCCTTTAGCCATCTCCACCAAAGTTTTTCCCCCAAGACTTTGCTAAGGGTTTCAGGGTCATGAAGTCCCAGAACCCCGTGGTTCTTAGGTTTACAGAGCTTATCCCAAGCTACCAAAGCCCATTTCTTTTTCTCTTCTCCTTTGCCCCAAAGAAAATCTCTTTGAATATTCCTGATGAGTTGGAAAACTCCTTTAGGGGCAGGAAGAGCTGAAAACATGAAGGTGGGAATAGTTTGTAGGATAGCCTTTGTAAGCACTAGCCATCCCGCTAAATTCAAAGACCTGCTTGTCCATTTCCTGATTTTATCCTGCAGTATATTAGTCACTGGCTCCCAAACTTCCATGCTCAAAGGTTTATCAATGAGAGGTATTCCAAGATATTTGGATGGTAACTGATCTCTTTGAAAGCCGAGAATTTTGGAGAGGTTTCTCTGAATAGCAATGTCAGTATTAAAAAAGAATTTTTTTGATTTGGTGAGGCTTACCTCTGTACCAGCGGCCATAGAAAAGTCATTTAGGATTTGTTTGAACGCTTTAGCTTCATTGACAGAGGGTGTACTCTGTAGCATAGTGTCATCCACAAATTGTTGATGAGTCCAGGCCTCCCCATTCGGGGTGAGTTTGAGACCCTAGATTCTTCCTTCTATATTGGCAGATTTAATCGCTCTTCCTAATCCTTCCATCATGAGAATAAAGAGGAAGGGGGAGAGCGGATCTCCTTGTCGGAGGCCTCTCGAAGGCCTAAAGGTTTTGGATGGAGAGCCATTAAGCAGGATTGAAAAATTAGCTGTAGTAACAAGGGCCATTACCCATCTTATCCAGTTGTGGTCGAAGCCGTACACTATTAGTACTACCTTGATGTATGACCAGTTTATCTTGTCATAAGCTTTCGCTAGGTCAAGCTGCATGATCATACCCGCTTGCTTATTTCTCTTAAGAGAATGAACCACCTCGTGAGTTTGAATGATGTTGTTTAGAATTTGCCTTCCTTCCACATAACCAGTTTTCTCCTCAGACACAAGTGTTGGAAGTAGGGGCTTGAGTCTGTTTGCAATTACTTTGGAAATAATTTTGTACACCACATTGCATAAAGCTATGGGTCTGAATCTGTCTGGTGTCATAGCTTTTTCCTCCTTTGGAATCAAAGTTATGAAAGAATCATTTAGCACCCTTAAAACGGTTTTGGATCTTCTCGAGTCCTCCACAACTTCAAGGACATCTTGTTTGACTATTTCCTAGCATGCTTTGAAGAAGTCAACATTGAACCCATCCGGTCTTGGAGCTTTCCAATTTTTCATTTCTTTGATGACTTCATTAACTTCCTCTTCAGTCACTGGCCTGTTAAGATTGTGATTGTCTTCCCTGGTTACAAGCTTTGGAATGTACTTTGTGATGTTGTTGACAAATTGTGATCTGTCTATGAGATGCTCCTCTGCTATGCTTTGGAAATGTTGTACCAAAGCACATTCCATTTCTTTGCGGTGCTGAGCTCTTTCCCTTGAGTGTCTTTGAGTTTTTAAATCCTGTTATGTGATCTGTGATCCATGGTTGACTTGTGAAAAAACTTTGTGTTTCTGTCCCCTTCTTTAAGCCATTGCACTCTCGATTTTTGTCTCCAGAAGATCTCCTCTTGCTGGCATCTGTCTTCCCATTCCTGTTGAAGAGAGTCAACTTGCATTTTTCTTTCCTCGGTAAAGCCATCTGTGATAAGGATCTGATTGATTCCTTGTAGTTTCTGTTCAACCTCTCTTTTAGCTTTGAAAATATTTCCAAACTCCTTTTTGTTCCATTCTTTAAGCTTGAGTTTGATGTGTTTCAGTCTCTATTGTAGAAGGAACATATTAGTGCCTTGAACAGGCAAATCTTCCACCCACCATTTACCAATATTACTGATGAAGTCAAGGTGGGTGAGCCAGACATTTTCAAACCTGAAAGGTTTGTTCCTTAGAGTGCCTATAAAAGAAGCTTCAAGCTGGATAGGACAGTGATCTGAGCCTCAAAAAGGAAGGATTGATGCAGTCAAGTCAGGGCCAGTGAGAAGGAGGTCCTCCGAGATTATAAATCTATCTAGTTTAGAGGCAACTTGAGAATCCCCTCCCCTCTTATTGTTCCAGGTGAAAGTACCATTTATTGTCTCCGTGTCCACTAGCCTCATGTCATTTAGGAAGTTCTGGAAGGCAATGGAGTCTCTGCCTAGTGTTCTGGTCTCGCCTTTTTTTTTCCTATAAGAGATCTGATCATATTGAAATCCCCTCCCAGAATCCAGGGTATAACAGGATGTCTCTCTCTCAACTCCTCCAGTGAGGTGAGAAGCCTGAGTTTGTCTTCAAGTTTCTGAGGACCATAGACATTTGTGATCATATATATTTCCTTATCACCCAAAGGTTGGATCACCATTAAAAGGGATTCCAGAGTATGAGAATCCCTCCTGCCGTGTTGTCTACTTTAACTTCTAGATACTCATACTTAATGAGCTATTTGCTATGTATCTCTCCGATTTTATCTACTGAACATTTTGTTTCCTGTATAAACACCATGTCTGGTTTTTCTTCTTTTATTCTATTACTAAGATTTCTTTGTTTCATTTTACTTCCTAGACCCCTAAAGTTCCAGGTCGTGAGCTTCATTATGAAAGATTTATAAATGAGTAACTAGTAAGATCTTTCATCTTACCTGAGTTAATCATGAGTTTCCCACACTCTGTCAGCAACTCATTCTGTATTTTCCTTCCTCTTTTCTTGCTTGAGTTCTTGGAAGAGTGTCTTGGTGTTGCCTCCATTGTTTTAACCCCTCTATTTTCCTCACTGTCATGGTTTCTTTTGAGTCCAGAACCCTTTGCTTGAGATCTCTAAAGGAAGAGCTGTTGTGCTTTGTCAAACTCCTCTTGTGGTAGAGAATCAACCCCTTTGGTGGTTCCCTGCTCCAAGAACTTTTCTAGATTGAGATTCTCCCTCTCAAGAATCTCCTGTAGTTCATGGTCCTCTGTTCCAACTTCACTTGGGGTCATCTCATGGTCCCTGCCAAGTTCCATGATGCTTGGCAGATCTTCCTTTAGTTTGTTGTTCTCAGGTACATCCTCCATGCTAGCATCTTTTTCCTTCTCTACAGGATTATCCTCCGATGCTTGGTTCATCTCATTGTTCCCATCTTATTCTTCTAAAATCTTGAAACTATTATGACTTGGTTGTTTATCCTCACTAGTTTTCCTTTGGTACTTTTTTCCTCCTTTCCCTTTGCCTCCCATCTTGGTAAAGCCTTCGGGGTCTTTACTTGTGTTGGTTTTCATATTGTCCTCCAGTTTGTTTAAAGGGCAATCTCTGATGAGGTGCCCGTGTTCATGACATTTATGGCATCTGAATGGGACATGTTCATAGTCCACTGCCTGCACCCATTCTTCATCATATACTTCTAGAATGATTTCATCTGGAAGTTCTCCTAATAGGTCCATTTCTACACATATGCAAGCAAAGGAGGTGTATTTTCCTCACAGAGTCGCCTTTGATATTTTTTAAAAATGACCTAATTTATTGCCTATGGCTTTAAAGGATTCAGGTAGCCAATAATCTAAAGGTAGGGAGTAGAGTCATATCCATACCAGTGCTGATGTGAATGTTTCTCATTCCGGGACAAAATTCATCACCCATGGTCACATGTAGAGGCCAACCGCTACATAAAAGTATGGTCCTCCAAACACTCTGTCATTGTCCTCTAGGTTTGTGAACACCACTGTGAAAAAACCCTTGGACCCAAGGTGGATGGTTATTTCCCTCTTAGCTTTCCATTGGTTTCTTGTCCAAACCTGCAAAGCCTTCTCCGTTGGCCATATCCCCATAAATTTACATATAACTGCATATGCCGCCATGTGATCCCTGTGCTCCTGTAGCACTGGATTATTTAAAACAAACCGGGGTTTAATGGCTGACCTAGGTTTGTAGAGTCCTGCCACACTCCTATGCTCTGCTCTCTGACTGCTACCTCTTGTTCTCTTCTCTCCTCTAACTTCCTCATGATTCTCTTCTTGCTCATGAGAACTAATGTTTTCTGGCTTTTCTGTGCTGATCCTCTCCGTTTCTGCCTCCATTGGTTTTTTGAAGCAATTCGAACCCGCTTCCTTGCTTCTGTTTGCCACTACATGACTGTAGGAGGGAGTGGAACTCCCCCCTCCTCGCCCCTCCATGGCTACCAGCAATAATCCCCTGTTGGTCCAAACCCTCGTTCTGCTCTCCCCCATAGCACCCTCTTCCTCCGTTATCCATAGATAATTTGTCCTCGCCCTGGTTTTGTAGAATAGTTAACAATACAATAAAAAATTAATTAAAAATTAGAAAAAAAAATATTAAATAAAATACAAATAATTTTTATTAAAAAAATTAATAAAAACAAAAATTCCGAACAAAAATAAACATTAGAGAATGAAATAAACCATCACATAAATGAAATATATATATATATATATAAATGAATGATGATAAGTAATGCATTATGTGCTTAGTTCTTGATTTAGAATACACTTAAAATATGCTTAATTTTGTGTCAAGGAGTATTATATGATTAAAACTTATTACATGAATCGTGTAAGTAGAGTAGCATGCTCTAGTAACATGTCATATAAAAGAAATATATATGTATATATATTAGGTAATAAATAATATCATAATATGTATTCTGCGTTTAGGTAAAGGTAGGTATTTTAGTATTGGAGCCAAATTATTATTGGTTATTTAAGGGTTCCAAGTTTTTTAATTTATGGTTTTGTCTATGGTATATGGTATTAATGTAATGTAGAATATTTAAAAGTGTGGAGTTTATATTATAATTTGTATTGGGTTAAAAATAATAGACTATTATCTAAAATTGGTTTTTCCATAAAAAAAATTAGGGTAAAAATGTTGTGTCCATGCTTTTATTGTTATTGTGTTTATTATTCTATGATATTTTTGCTAATAATTTGTATCCAAGTCAAAATATTTATTTTGCCTAGTGGATGTTAACGAAGCATTCTCACGAAGCATTCTCAACTTGAGAGAATAAGATCTCTTCTGAGATTGTGACTATGAGGTTTGAGATCTGACGATGTTAGGCATGAAGAAGGGATTTGCGTGGAAATATTTCATTTTATATATATATATATATATATATATATATATATATATATAGATATATAGATATATGAGGTTTGAGATTTGACAAGGGATTTGCGTGGAAATATTTCATGATATATATATATATATATAAGGTGGTTGTGGAGGCACTATCAAGTTGGATAATGTGAGGGATTCACCCTCTACTGATATGATCGATCAAAGATTCACAAGAGGAAAGTCATATTAATTTGAAGAATATTGTAACCTTGCAACCTATGTTAAATAAGTGACAATAATATATTGATATTGAGGGATTTGAGTTGTTGTTTAAGTAGGAGCCACTTTCCATTAGAAGAACCACACATTGATTATGTGAAAGCCTCGATTATACAAAGGGTGTAGTCGTTGTCTATAATGCATTGTATTAATAATAATAATAATAATAAAGAAAAGAAAATAATAGCACATAAATAATAAATAAAAAAGAAAAGATAATCATAGTAAATAAATAAAATAATAAATAATAAAATGAATTTTTAAATATATATATATATATATATATATATATATATATATATATATATATAGTAAGAATAAATAAATTTAACAAAAAGTAAAAATGAATAAAATAAGCAAGAGTTAAATTAAGAAAAATGTTGAGTTAAGTAAAACTTAAGACAAAGAAATAAAAGTTGGCATGTTGACACATGGATTGTGTGCATGTGGATCCCTTTTCAATCCCCTTCCATTTTTGGAACAATTTGTTCTATTTAATAGCTGAAAAGGGAGATGAGAGACATTTATTCTTTTCGAAGGAGAGTGTTGTGAGACAAAGGATTCTCTGGCAGTAGTAGTTGATTGAGGGCTCGAGGGTGGCTAGCTGTGGAAAGATTTTGTGCAACTGCGCCTATGGTTGGGTGGAGAGTCGTCCCCAAATCTTTGTTACATTCAATGTGATTCAAGTAGTTCCACGACTCCATACTCGACAACAAGACAAACTTTCGGTCTACATGTAAGTATCCGCCGCTCGTGGTTTTTGAAAATTCTGTGATAATTCAATTGAATTTTTTTATGTCAACTATTAATAGCGCTTATTTGTGTAATTAGTTTGTATATTTTAATTCTGGGTTGTTCCACTATCCATATAAAAGAGCCGCTAAAGAAGAGGAGTTGTTGTCTTGCACATAAAGGAGGTCAAGCTATATTTAGGAATCAAGCCATCGCTCGAGAGAGGACTACATGCGACTGCCCTTACAATCTCTACTTTTGGTAAGTGTGTTATCATTTTCCATTTGTTGTAGATAGTTCAAAGGAGATTCGATGTGGCCAAGAGGGTCAATGATTTAGGTGGAGACATGGATCCATTTTTTTGTTGGTTTCCTATTCTCAAGTTCCTTGTTAATAGGGATTCAAAACCCTGAAATTTTGGAGGGAAGATGGTGATGTTAATTGGATCTAGAAATTTAAGATTTGATCCAAGGACCCAAGGTTACATCAAAGGATGACATGATACATAAGCCTACGGTGAATAAAGTCTTGAGTCAAATACTAGTTGGAAGCATTCAATGACAATGGTTATGGTTATAACATTTAGGTTATAAGTTATGACTTAAGCAAACAATCATAAGGAGTCCCATTGAGGGTGTATCCAAGCAAGTTCTTAGAAAAACAAAAATATGTCTAAAGAGAAGCATGGAAAAAGAGAGATGCCACGAGGATGAAACCACTATAGAGGAGTTGTGTTGTTGAGGGATAGCAAGAGAGGAATAGTGTCATTATACGAAAAGTGGAAACAATGTGAAGGAGGTATTTTGTAGATCATAGTGGATAAAATTTCAAATCTTTGATGCGAAGAAATAGTTCAAATTCCTCTAGGAAGGTCCAATGGTCCAATATATTAATATTTTTGTTGTGTGATTGTAATTGGTTTCTTAATATGCATCGGAAGAGGTTTATCAATGAAGGTCCATGCGGCTCACATGCTAGCTGAGAGAGAGAAGCATTGTATTTAAGAAGGCTGGGACCATGAGAAATGCATTGGTTGTGGAGGTCAAGTGGTATTATAGAACATATAAGAATGAGAGTGGTAGTGTGGTATACCAACTTGGAGACCATGGAACAATGTGCAAAGGATGTCTATGCCTAATTTGAATTATAGAAGTCAATGAGAAAGTCAGTGCTCGTGATGGGGGCCATAAGGATTTTCATAGTGAGGATTTCTAAGCCATTAGTGTTGAGCACATCATGACAAAAAAAGATTAGGTTCTGGAGGTCTTGGAGAAGCTACTTGGAAGAAAATGTGCATGTGCATCAAAAGATTGTGATGGTTGTGATAAAGGAGAGTGATTCCGACTAAATGGACACAAGATATGTCGATGAGATGATGTGGATGTAGAGAAACTACATGGAGGAGAGAACATATGTGAAGTTAATGGTGTTGAGGTTTGGTGAAGGAGATAATGTGTTATGGAGAGGCATAGTTGTGTATGGATACCCTAAAGGTTTTTTGTTCAAGTTGTAAATCGTAGCTATAGTTAGGTTGTATTCTTTTTTGCTGAAGCAAGAGACTATCCTTCTATTTCAACAACCCAAAATTGAAGTTAAAATATATACAAAAGCCTGAAATTCTCAAGGCCTATGGAAACATCAAGGGCGTACTACCATAGATGTGACCCTCAAAACAAACTAAAGGACAAGCTAACCTATCAAATGGTCCCCTCGGTTAAAAGTTGACCTAAAGTCGAACGCCGCGATCCCTTCCATCATTAACTCGCAAAGATTGAAAATATTAGCGGCCCCACAAAATTGCCCGGCCAAATCTGACCATCGAATGCCACTGCCCAAAAGGACGGCTCGGAGAAAAATCGGAAAGCCAAGAAGCATGATCTTTAAGGCGCGATGAAGGGTGGTATAACGAACCCCACCCATGCCACGTGTTGAGAGCCTAGTGGAATCGCTCTCAACAATCCAATACCACTTACCATTCGCATGCCTCGCGATCGTTAGGAAACCGCTCAAAGCCTGGTTTTCTGAATCGTAAGAGGAATGTAGTAGAATTTCCCTCGTGGGAGCGATCCAGCCGTTCATCCTGCTAAAAATGACCATGGAACTCACAGCCGAAACATTCAGTAACTGTAAATACAACCCTGTGTCGCAATTCGAGAAAACGAGGAGACAAGTTCCCTTACACCAAAGGAAGCTGTCACCGTTCAGAGTTTGCCCTTTTTCAAGGTGCCGACCAGAGTACTATGTATGAACTTGCATAAAAAGCTTTATTCTGTGACTGACCCTCGTGCCCAATATTTGAAAATTTCTTTGTCCTCTACTACTTGTTCATTGCAGAGAGCTTTTAACCTGCTTGGAGGCATCTCCTGCCACTTCATCTCAATCCTGCATTCTGAACTAATAACTTTTTGGTTGGCCAGTAAATCTGCAAGCTTAATTGCTTTCCTTTGAACATGATTGAAGATAACAGTTCTAAGACTCAGGAGATGTTTTTGGATTCTTTGGTACACTTGTATTAGTCTCCAATGTTTTGAGACCCTTTCTGGCATTGTTCCATAGCTAATTTTCTTAACTGCATTTATAGAAATCTCTGAGTCTGCTTCGATAATGACATTTGAGTTGTGATTTAGTTTAAGAAGCTCTAGACATTGTTCCAAAGCCATTAATTCAGCCATGTTTTTGGTGGCTCTGCCTAAATTATAGTGGAATGTAAAGATTATTTTTCCTTCATCATCTCTTAACACACCTCCATAACCTGCTGTCCCCGAGTTGCTTTTTGAAGCCCCATCAATATTGCATTTCAGATAACCTTTCGGTGGAGGATGCCAGAACTCCTTTTCCATTTCCAACACTCTTTCTTTTCTACTAAGACCATGGTGAATGATCTCTTGCATTCCCAGATGCTTGAGAGTTCTCAATTCAAGCGCTGTGGGAGGATTCTTGGGATAACTATGCACAGTGGTGGAAATTGTCTCCTTAATATGCTTTAAGATCAAATCCATCAGGCGAAGAGGAGTAGTTTTTTCATCCTTGAAAATTATTTTATTCCTTTCCTTCCAAACATTCCAGATAATGAAGCTTGGCATAAAGGTCCAGGCCAAATTAAGGATCTCATACTCTGAAAAGTTTTTTCTCCACTTGTTTAGGGTGTTAATGATGCTACCTTTGTCTCTATCTATCTGTTGAAAAATGGTGTTAAAATAATCCCACAACCAGGTGGTGTAGGTGTAGCTGTTGAGAATATGCTCCATTGTCTCCTCTTGAGCTTCACATAACTGACATCTAGAAGGCCCCATAACCCCCCTCTTCTGAATGTTTTCCCAAGTTAATATTTTCTTGTGATGAACTAACCACATAAAAAGCTTGATCTTCATCCACCCTTGGTGGCTCCAAAGTTTTTGCTAGGACTTTGCCAAAACGCAGGGATCTAGGTTTAGGATTATTCTTTTTGCTTCCTTGATATTAAAGATACCTTCTTTATTTTGGCCCCATCTTAACTGATCCTACCCCTCTGTTACCAAGATCTTCCTTTGTTTTAAAATGCTCATGAGTTCTTCTGTTTTTTCTTTTATGGGGTTGTCCCCTCTGCAGTCTATTTTCCTCCAGTTTCTCCACTTTTCAGTGTCATGAGGAAGATTCCAGAAATCTCTAACTTTTATTAATCCTTGGGAATTAGTTTCCTGCTTGAGGCTTATAAAGTCCTCTCTTAACAACATTGGTTCTTGTTGCCATTTATCTTCCCAGAAGAGAGCTTGGTCTCCTGCTCTGATTTCCCAGAAGCTGTTGTTTTGTACTAGGCTTCTGTTTTCCCAGGCTTTATTCCAGATGTGAGAGCCTTTTATGTTTCCTGACATTCTTATAAGATCCCTTGTTTGCCAGGAGCTTGCATATTTTTCTTTCCAGGTTTTAGCCCATTGAGCCCCTGGTTCTTTAACCCATCTCCACTAGAGCTTGGCTCCTAATACATTACTCAGAATATCCTGATCATCTAAGCCTAGGCCTCCATGACTTTTGGGTTTACAGATTTTATCCCAAGAAACTAGGGCCCATTTCTTCCTGGTCTCCTCCTTGCCCCAAAGAAAGTCTCTCTGAATATTCCTAAATTGCTGTAAGACCCCTTTGGGAGCTGGAAGGGCTGATAAAAAGAAAATAGGGATAGATTGCAGAACGACCTTTGTCAGAATCAACCTACCAGCAAGGTTCAATGATCTGAAAGTCCATTTTTTGACCTTGTCTTGCATCTTGATGAGCACTGGTTCCCAGATACTTTTGTGCAATGGTTTAGCTGTAAGGGGAATTCCCAAATACTTTGAAGGGAGGAGATCCCTTTGGAAGCCCAGAATTCTGGAGATGTTCCTTTGAATAGCAATGTTAGTGTTTAAGAAAAAAAAAATTGATTTGGAGAGATTGACTTCCATACCTGAAGCCAAGGCAAAGTCATTTAGGATTTGTTTGTACGCTGAAGCTTCTTTGACTGTGGGGATACCCTGCAGCATGGTGTCATCCACAAATTGTTGATGAGTCAATGCTTGACCATTCTCCGTTAATTGGAGGCCCTTGATCTTTCCTAAGACTTTAGCATTTTTAATGGATCGGCCCAATCCTTCCATCATGAGGATAAAGAGAAAGGGAGAGAGGGGTCTCCCTGCCTAAGGCCTCTGGAAGGAGTAAAGATATTTGAGGGCGAGCCATTCACCAGAATTGAAAAGTTGGGAGAAGTAACCATAGCCATAACCCATCTGACCCAGTCATGATCAAACCCAAAAGCAGTAAGGACCTTCTTGATGTAAATCCAGTTCACCTTGTCATATGCTTTTGCAATGTCTAATTGCATGATCATACCAGCCTGCCTTTTGCTAGTGAGTGAATGAACTACCTCGTGGGCCTGAATAATGTTGTCCAGGATTTGCCTTCCTTCAACATAACCAGACTGTTCCCCTGAAATCAAAGAAGGAAGAAGAGGTTTGAGTCTGCTGGCCAAAATCTTGGAAATAATTTTGTAAACCACATTGCATAAAGCAATGGGTCTAAACTTATCAGGAGTCAGAGCTGAGTCTTGTTTGGGGATCAGGGAGATGAAGGAGGTGTTGAGGGCTTTCAGAATGGATTTGCTTCTTCTGGAGTCCTCTACAACATCCAAAATGTCATGTTTGACAACATTCCAGCAGGCTTTGAAAAAGTCTACATTAAAACCATTTGGACCTGGAGCTTTGCCATTCTGCATATCTTTGATAACCGCACTGACTTCTTCTTCGGTTACTGGTTTATTCAGGTTACACCATTCTGGGGATATTTTTTATAATTTCCTTGATGTGTTGGTCTCTGTCTAGATTATTTTCCTTTGTGATGCCTCTGAAATGCTGAACCATCACAGCTTCTATATTCTTGTGAGAGGTCTGAAGCTCCCCATCTTCATTCAATATCGAAGAGATTCTATTGTGCGTTCTATTGGCTATGGTGGATCTGTGGAAAAATTTGGTATTTCGTTCACCTTCTTTGAGCCATTGAACTCTAGACTTTTGTTTCCAAAAGATTTCCTCTTGTTTGCATAAATTCTCCCATTCTTGGTTGTGTTTTTCAGCTTGCTCACTTTTGATTTTATCAAAACCATCTATGATCATTGCTTGGTTTAGTTCCTGTATTTTTATTTCCACTGATTTTTTGTTTACGAAAATGTTACCAAAATCCTTCTTGTTCCATTCTTTGAGTTTGAGTTTTATGTGCTTTAGTATTTTATGAAGGAGGAACGTTTTGGTGCCTTGAAATTGGAGATCTTCGGACCACCATTTTTCAATGTTGCTAATGAAATCTGGGTGGGAGAGCCAGATATTCTCAAATCTGAAGGGTCTATTCCTGGGAGAATCAATCCCCTTGATTTCTAATTGAATCGGCTAGTGATCAGAGCCTCCAAAGGGGAGAACACTTGCAGATATTTCTTTATTAGTGATCATCAGCTTCTCGGAGATCAAAAATCTGTCTAACTTGGAGGCAACCTGGGCATTACCTCCTCTTTTGTTATTCCAAGTAAAAAGGTCGTTGTGCATTTCAGAGTCAACCATTTTCATGTCTTCTGTGAAAGAATGGAACGCTACTGAATCTTTACTTAGGATTCTGGTACCTCCTTTTTTTCCAAAAGAGATTTAATCATGTTAAAATCTCCTCCAATGA
The DNA here is from genome assembly GCA_031772625.1 of Pinus tabuliformis. Classification (NCBI taxonomy): domain Eukaryota; kingdom Viridiplantae; phylum Streptophyta; class Pinopsida; order Pinales; family Pinaceae; genus Pinus; species Pinus tabuliformis. Next base: position 127,556,477 of record CM062820.1, on the reverse strand, counting down.
CCCAAGAGATTTCTTCATGTCTGTTTTTGAGATCTAACAGGGAGTCAGGAAATCTAAGTTTCTCATCTATTCTTTGAGGACCATAAACATTCGTCACCAGGAAGGTATCAGACACCCCCATTGGTTGAATGATATCTGATAATAATTTCTCGATGCCTCCGCATCTATTATGTTGACTTTTTGGGGGTTCCAAAGAGTGAGAATGCCTCCAGCTGTGTTATCTGCTTTGACTTCTAGAAACTCAAATTTACTAAGCCATTTGGTATGGATTTGTTTTATTTTTTGAATGGAGCATTTTGTTTCTTAAATGAAGATTATGTCCGGCGTTGCTAGTTTCATTATGTTACTTGCCATTCTTTGTTTTCTTTTACTACCTAGACCTCTGATATTCCAAGATATGAACTTCATAATTAAAGATTTGTAAAGGAGTAACTGGTTAGATCTTTCATCTTACTCAAACCTATCATTAGCTTTCCACACTCCATCAAGAGCTCATTTTGCTTTTTTCTGCCTCTCTTCTTTCCTGGATTTCTAGTAGCTAATCCTGGAGTTAATTTCATTGTTTTCACCCCTCTGTGCTCCTGTTTGTGGATGTTTTTACCTTTTTCCAGCCCTCGTTCCTGAGTTTTCCATAAAAACAACTGTTGTATTCTATTGCATTCTTCTTGAGGCAGAGAATCTATTCCTCCTTTGGTTCCCTGCATCAAGAATCCTTCCAGATCCAAGTTTTCCTTGTCTAGAATTTCTTGTAGTTCATGATCTTCCAGATCTGTTTCACTTTGGGTCATTTCCTGGTCCATCTCCATTTCTGTTTCACTTCTCATGGCCTCTTTTTGAGAATCAATATCTGGAGATTGATTTTTGTCCTCTTTTTTTTCTTTTTCTTTAGCACCTTCCTCCTGATGTTGGTTCTCTCTTGTGATTTCTTCAGTCTCTTCTAGCACTTGAAACTTATTCTGACTACCCTTCTGCCCCTCGGTATGTTGTTGCTTTGACCCCTTTTTTCCTCCTCTTCCTCTACTAGCCACTTTCTGAAAGCTTTCAGTGTCCTTCATTGTATTGAGTTTTTCTTTGTTATCTTCTTTACTGTGAGGGAAATCTCTTAACATATGCCCATGTTCATGGCATCTTCGACATCTGAAAGGGATATGCTCGTAGTCTACTATCTGCACCCACTCCTCATCAAAAACTTCCAGGATTACTTCATCTGGAAGCACTCCTGATAGATCCATTTCCACACATATCCTTGCAAAGGAGGTATATTTTCCCCTTCTTGTGGCTTCAGAAGCTTTGACAAAGCATCCTAGTTTATTGCCAATGGCAGCCAACGATTCAGTTTGCCAATAATCAAGAGGTAGAGAGTAGAGCCTTACCCACACTGGAACCGAAGAGAAAGTCTCCCACTCTGGGACAAAGTTCATTCTCCAAGGTCTCATATAGAGACCAGCTGCTGCAAAAAAATAGGGTCCTCCTTTGAATATTCTGTCTTTATCTTCGATGTTAGAGAACACCACTGTGAAGAATCCTTTTGACCCAAGATGTAGGTCAATGCTTCCTTTGGGTTTCCAGTGATACTTGATCCATGTCTGTAAAGCCTTTTCAGTGGGCCATAGTCCCATGAATTTACAGATAATGGTGTAGGTCCCCATATGTTCCCTATGCTCCTGTAGAGCAGGATCATTTAATATTACTTGAGGAGTGGTTTCTGCTTTTCGTTTGCAAGGTCCTTTTTGTTTTTTGTCTCTTGAACCCAGACTTTTGTCTTCTTCCTCTTTGTCCTTTGTGCTGCTGTTTTCTTTTGTTCTGGTCCCCTCTGTTTCCTTTTCATTATCCCTGTTCCTGTCATTCGTACAACCTTTACTGTTCCCAATCGGTGATTTACTTCTGCTAGCCACAACGTCTTTGTAGGAGGGAGCCGAGCTCCCTCCCCTGCCACTCTCCATTAGAGTCGAACTTTGCTTGCTTCGGTAACACTAGTCGCTTCGGCTCTCCCGCGTCCTCATCTCTCCCTTTAGTGGAGGAGCTTTCATTCCTATAGGTAGGTTGTATTCACCAAGGTTGTTGTACTGCCTATTATTTAGGTCTACATGTGGAATGCAATGGGGCATGGATGATCAAGTTGTGGTATATGAGGGTGGCAAGTGTACTCGAATGCTAGCTTGAGGGAGGGGGGATGTGAAATCCTAAGATGCGAGATGGTTGATGAACCATGTATGACAAAGAATATCCTAGAAATTTGGTGAATATAATGACTTGTGACCCATGTATTATGACAACTTTTTTATATTTTATTCAACAAATTTATTGAGACCAAATTAATCTCCCCAAGTCAAGTTTAAGGGGGCATGGCAACTTTTTTATATGGAGATCCAACAATGTTATTGGGGCGAGGTTAATCTCCCCAAGTCAATTTTAAGAGAGAGATTGTTAAGATAGTTCAGTTAAACTTGATTTTATCATAGTGTCATTTTATAATTAGTAGATTTCAGACTTTAGGTTTTTATAACTCATGATTTTTCCCATAATAGTCTAATAAAATATAATCTATTTAAAGTTATAGAAACTCCATTGTAATTTTCCCAAAGACCAAAAATAGTAAATCTATTATTCATAATTAGTTTTCTCATAAAAAGTTACCAAAAGTAAAATATTACATCCATACTTTTATGTATTTATTTGTCTCTCATTATTTACTAATATTACACTCAAATATGATTTTGTTATCAAAATGTTGTACGTGATTAAAATTTATTACAAAAAGTTTGTAAGTAAATTTGCATGCTAGTAACGTTTAAATGAAGAAAGCAAGTGAAAAAAGGTGCATTTGAAGGAGAGGTTAAGTATCCAAATACATATCATTCTCAAGGAGAGGTTAAGTATCCAAATGCATATGACTCTCAAATGAATATGAAAATAAAGTGTAATTAAATTGAAGTGGAGTACAATGATTTGGATGTTTTATAGGTTCAAGGTATTATTATTTTGAAAGAGGGGTATTTTAAAATTTCGCAGGAGAGAAATATGTAATTTATTTCAGGTTTAATTTGAAGTTGACACGGATTTTTTTTTAAACAAAAGTAAAATGTTTGTTAAATAAAAAAAATAATGTGAGCAATAATAAAAAATAATAACTATAAAATATTATTAATATTAAAGTTCATTATAAAGACATATGCCATTACTTTTTTGTATAATATAGATTAATAAGTGGTTTAAAAAAAATAAATATTAATAAGGAAATAATAATATTATTAATATTAAAGTTCATTATAAAGACATATGCCATTACTTTTTTGTATAATATAGATTAATAAGTGGTTTAAAAAAAATAAATATTAATAAGGAAATAATATTTTTTTCCATAGGTGGTGAGTGCATCCAAAACGTTGACATATCACACAATAAAAATCCAGAATATAGCATTTCCAAGAATATCATTCTCAATGTCTATATTAAATAATATAATTTTATATGAACTTTATATAAAGAGATGAAATAATTAGAAATTAAAAAAAATATATTATATTTTCACCTTTTTCTTTTTAGTTCTTTTACTTTTAACAAATATTTTATTAAGAGTCCTAAATAAAAGATTTGGATATCCATGTTAATTAATATATTTCTATATAGAAAATGGTTTTTTAAATGTTGAGAATAAATAAAATATTTGGATGCTTATTTTAATTAAAATACTTTATATTAACATAGAAAAAGTGATTGAAAGTAAAAAAATAATTATTTGTTAATAAATAGAATTGATATGTGATATTTAAAAATATTTCAATGTTGTTATAAATAAAATATTTCAATATGGACATTAAGTAAAATACTTCAATATCAACAACAATATCAAATATATAGAGAGAAATTTAAGGGATACATGTATTTAAAAATATATTGATAAAAATATATATATTCTAATGTTGACAATGTGGATCATAGGTTAAAATATATATATATATATATAATTGAAAAGGGTATTGTATTATATAATTCCACGCACGTGGTTCATGAAAATATATCAAACAAAAGGAGTTTAGGGGATTGAAAACCAAAGTGAGGCCAATTCACAATGTACAAAATAAAGGATTTTAGGGACAAAGGGGGGGATAAACTAGAGGCCAAAGGAGATGTAGTGGAGTGGTAAAACCAAGACATGGTACTAGGAAGAACATCTTGGGAAGGAGGACAAGACCACCTTGGGAAGGAGGAGGACAAGACCACCTGGCCCCTAGATAACACATTAAGCCTTCCCCAAAGAATCCTGAACCAAGAAAACCAAAGCAATATAACTTCAGTTAAAATACCAACTAGAAAAAATTAAGAGCAGAGGCAATACCAATGATCTTGTTATAGGTGAGTTCCCATAATTTACAGTAAAGTTTAAGTATAGGTACTCCCACTAGCGAGCATGTAGGCTACATGCATGTAACCTCATCAATAATTGGAGAATGCAAAGAGTCCAATCGATGAAGTGGAGTGAAGGATGAAAGGGAAGACCAAGAGGGCTTGGACCTTCCACATTGGTTAAGGAATTATTGTACAAGTTGCAAAGGAAAAATCTCACAAGAAACTCACAGCGTGACATTGATGCTAGATATTAGCAATTCACCCCCAACGATTACAAGAGGTCTTAGAGGTCTCATAGGTCTCAAAGGTTTCCAAATTAAGGCACTAAATTGTCATTATATATTGGTGTGTGTGACTACATGTGAGCAACTAGCCACACTATCTCCCTCTTAAATGCTTGGGGTGATGACAAGGTGGTAAGTCTTCTCCCTTCTCTCCCTAACACACATCCCAACACCTCATTCATATATATATATATATATATATATAACATTATTTTATATATTTAATATTTTTATAACACTTAAACGATGAAGAAACAATTAAACGATTAGGAATAAATATATAAAACTAAACATAAAGTTCAGGCTTCTGTGATCCATATCAAGTTTGTGAGAGATTTTTCGGCGAAAATCACATGGAATATCATTTGTCGATGCGTTTCGAACCAACTACGATGAACCACACTAGTTGGTTCGAAACGCATCGACAAATGATATTCCATGTGATTTTCGCCGAAAAATCTCTCACAAAACTAAACATGTTATTATATTATACTTCATCTTACATTATATATATGAATAAGAATTTTGTACCAATTGATATATGTTATGGAAGAAGTGAAGTTATTTGTAACTTTTCTTTTGTCAATCAAAAAGTCTGCATTATATTATGAGAGAAAACTTGAGTACACAATTATTCTCCCATGGCCTTTTCCTAATATGCCAACCAGGCTTTGGCACATAAGAGCCAGGGAGAAGATGATTACAATCACCATTTACATTTATTTCCGTTAGGCCTGAAGGCCATACCATACTAACATCAAAACTGAAATACATAACCAAGAAAAGACACCTCTCAAGGAGGCTAGTTTGGTGGAAAAGCAGGGGGTGGAACAAAGATGGAAGCCTGTTCATGCATATGGAAGTCGATGTGCTTGACTCATGCCTCTAGGGAGTGAAGATGTCCATTGGTGTGGCAGTGTCGGTGATGCATACTTTCCAGATTTTCCAAGATTTCAGTTTGAACATGATGCACATCGTTGATGTAGGCCACTAGCTCATTCCGGTCCTCGTAGCACTAGTTCCTCTTAATGTCGATATCCAGTTGTATATGGTGCAGCTGATTAGCGATTGAGTCAAAGGTGGTCAGAGAAACAATTTGTCCTGGGGAGCGGGTCGATGAACTATCCACTACTGCTACAGAGTCCCAACTTGTATTTGAAGAGGACTAGTTGTCAGAATCATTGGCTTGACGACCTTTAGGGTGAGGAGCCCCTCCCCCATGCCGCGGACGACCCCTCTGACGGGGCATATTATCAAACCAAAAATGGATAACCTGAACCGTGTGCATGGGCTTGAGCCCCCAACGCTTCTCGCTAAACTTGCATATGTGCTCAAAGGCAAGAAAAACCAAATAGGAATAGGGAGGGGAATGGGAAAAAACGATACCAAAAATTATGACCACGAACCCAAGGACGCGGGCTATCAAGCGTTTGCTGTCTTTTATGCCGCCTCCCAACCTCTGCACATAGACCTTGCTCCAGAGGAGAGCAGTAAGAGCTGCTTGAAACTTCGACCCTAGGGAGAAACCAGAGACTAAGACCGAGCACCAAAACACCAACACCCTTGGAGTTATTCTGAGGCTTCCCCTCTCCCAATTCCTGGCAAAAAGAGAGCCATGACTAAGCCAATTCCTGCTGCAAAGACAAGAAACCAAAGATGAGGAGGCAAGCACTTCGGTCGCAGAACTTATCCTTGACTGTCAGCAACGTACCAGGATCCCACGAGCCACTCGAGAGAGAAGGCACACCATAGGCCAATTCAAACCATTCCTCCTCCCCCTCGCTAGCCTAGAGCCATGCATGCTACTGGGCACTCCAGATCTCGATCTTCCAATACAAAATACGCCAAACCTTCATCGCCCACTACAAATCACTATGCGGAACCTCAAGGGATACAGGGTTTATAATATCGACGCTCGTGAATAGATAGCTTGCATGCTAGGCATTAACACTTGTGCCTACCACCATAATGAAACTCAAACATTTAGCCTTGAGTGTGTGGATGTCAAGCGTGCATCGTACGCCGACTTATCCGCCCGTCTATCCATCGATCAATCACCCCCATCGGGAGAAGTTATTTATAACTTAAAAAATGGGGGAAATATCTATTCCTTTTCCAAGGATTGCACCTGGCTTGGGTCACACCATCCCTTAACATGACTAGATTTTTTCCCATGAGTTTTGAATCGATAACCTTTTCACCACAAGATGCCTTAACAAAAACACTCTATCACCATCTATTTTAAATCTATGAACTACACATTTTGATAAATTTATTTTTAAATAAAAAATTTGATTTTATATAATAAATAAATTTTAAAATATAATTATATAATTGTATATTTATTTGTATTAGAGAGTAAACGTTAACATTTGGATTTGTATTAAAAGATAAGTACAAAAATTATATTTATATTGTGTATAGTATAAAAACTTTATACAAGGTTTCGTGATCTATTTCACTGTGAATAGATCGTTTTTCCATCTTATACATAAGCTAGTTTTAACGTAAGTTTTGGGCATATATATAATTTTAATATAAGCTAGTTTTAACGTAAGTTTTGGGCATATATATAATTTTAATATAAATTTTGTATTAGAAAATTATGAGAATCATTTTGTATTAGAAAATTTGTTCTGAAATGTTGGAATATAGATATATACTAATTGTGCTTGAACAAGAATTTGGATCTCATTATACTAATAAGATTGTATTTAAAATAATGTGTTTGTTTGCGTTGGAGAGTAACTATAAATATTTTGTTGGTTTGTAGGAGAGGATAAGTATAAAATTTTTAATTTTTATGTTTATGTTTCGTATAATAGAGGGAGAGAGAGGAGGAGAGAGAGAGGGAGAGACATAATGTAAAATTTAAATAATATGTTTATATTTTGATAATATATTTCTATTTTATTATGTATATTTTGTATAATATTTTTGGTCACTTTCATGTTACTTTTTATATTTTTTTTACATGTGGTAAATCAATATATATCTACTCAGATAAGTTTTATAATTTTTTAACAAATAATTAATATTTATTTTATATCAATGTAGTAAATATATTTGACATTTGATGAAAGTATGGTTGTAACTAATACTTAAAATAAAAATAGTTATATCTATATATATATATATATATATATATATATATATATATATTTTGAAGTAATTAATTACTTAATTTAAAATATAGAACAATTAATATAAAATATGAGATTTTCTAAAATTGTTTTAGATTTTAGTAAAAGAAACAGGTAACTTGTATGGTTATGGTTAGATACTTGATGTAAGTACAAGATAATTAAAATAAAAGACCAGAGATTTCTTAAGATTGTAATAAGAGGTATGCTTGTGATAAATCCATGCATGAAAAGTGTGAATACGCTGAGAGGGATGGTTCGATTGCTTCAAACTCTAATCAAAGCCACCTATTGCTTAAGAGGGGTTGACAAAAAGATCCTAAATATTAGTTAATGTTGGAATAAGAAATTATTGAGAGGGGGGTGAATCAATAATTAGTGAGGTTTTTTAGTTTTAAACTCAATTCTTATTTTTCAATCTTGGCAATTTATTATGTGAATATTCTCATTACAATACATAGGCAACAATGTAAACCATTCACATGAACACGCAAACCATACAATTAAGCAACATGCACATATTGGCACAATAATTTTTACGTAGAAACCCAAAGGGAAAAAACCACCAATTTTTTTGTTATTATGATGTAATTTAACCTCCTACTTAAATACATCAATTTGTTTGTGAGCAATCACTCATAGGAGGCCCTAATCCCCTTTAAGTTCGCAAGCCACAACTTGCCAAGAGGCACCAACCTTTTATGAATGTAGGCGACCATTTGTTTTAGCTAATTTTTCTACTTTTCATACAATTTTCACACTGAAAAAACAAAGGGCTATTACTATTACACAAAAATATAAAGACCTATTAAGGTGTTTCACACATAACCTTCCTCTCTACTTTTCAGTCCTACTGCACACTTCATTGCTCCATCTACTTTGATCTCAACCTTTAGTTGCTTAGTATGATCATCATTTTCTGGCCACCATATCCCTTCTATTTCCATACACTCTCTTGCAACAATCCACACTCTTTACTCAACATCCACATCTACTTCCTCACTGGAAAACTCAACATTTCTTAGTTTTGTTTCTCTACAACACAAAAAACAATGCAGTCCCTACTGTCAATTACTCACTATCCAAGAGTGTACTTCTGCATGGCTATCCATTCTGTTGTTGCATTGAATTTCCTGACCACTACAGTTGCATTAAGCATTAGAATGGGCACTTACATCTTTCTCCATACTGAGAATTAAATCTCAGTCAAACTCTGAATGGGAAACATTATCACTTTGCTATGTACTACTTCTCGGGCACTACAACTCTATTAATTCAAGGAATGGGCTCTAAGTGAAACTCATGCTAAGAATTGATTTTCATTTCACCCGCACACTCAACGAGCACCTCCATTAAATTCATATTGTACCAAAAACATGGCTAATTATGTTTAACGACATGCTCCATTAATTTACTCCTACACAATGTGGTGCTAGTTTCTTTGAACCAAAGATCTCTAGAGTCACCATTTCCTCACTGCAACTAATTCACTATGTGCATTTACCTAGCCGCGCAATTTTTTCTAACTCTAATTATGGCCATAGCCAATTTTGGCATAAATTATAAGTATGACAGGGTCACCATAAAAGCTTCCAACCCATTCAATCTATGTTATCCTTAGATATGGCATGATGCTACACATGGCACATCAACCAAAAATGGCACAAAACAATTATCGACCCATACGTCCTTTGATCCATATGCCCATGATGCTTTGGATATAGCCCGAAGGCCTTTAAAAAATTTATTGTTATGTTTTTTCATTGCAAATACCCCAAAGGCTCTTGGTTGCATTACACGCAAAAACACTGTAAAACCAAGACCTAGGCACACCTTCTACCATTTGATGAAACTGGAAAATGTCGACGAAATCTTCATCTCTTGACTCCACTATCTCGACCATATCTCCAGTGTGCCTTAGTTTTCCTTTGGTATAAGTCTTACGAACTTGTGTGTCCAGTGGGTCTACCATGTTCATTTTCTTATTGATTTTACGCTACCCGACAGTTGTGCCATTGTGTCCTAGTGCTATGTCAGCCCGCAACTTTCGTCTGTGTGCCTTTATGATCCTTTGGGACAATCCTTAAAGATGACGTGTCGTGTGGGTCTATCATGCACCTTTTCCCATTGGTTCTTGGCTCTACCACTACATACCTACACCTAATCAACCCTTTGCTCCCTTTACACACTCTTTTAAAACCTTCCATGGTGAAGACTTAGGGATGATGTGTCCCATGGGTCCACCTAATGCCTTTTTCATTGGCCCTATGCTTTATTGTACTGGCCTAGTTCAATGTCAACACATTGCTTTCTCCATTGTGCCCTTTCATTTCCTCCGAGGTAAGGCCTCATGGATGATGTCATGCTTATGTCATTGTTGCCACATGGTACCTTAGGATTGGTCCACATGTTACACATTTTTGGCCCACTTGGGTACCCAAAAATATCAAAACTGCATGCCACATGTCCTCTATATTGCCACATCATGCTGACATCATCCCTCTATTACGTCATCCTTGCCTTAACCTCTACATGCACCTTTTGATCTTCTAGGGTAAGCCCAATGGGATAAGCTATGGTGTGGGACCTTCACTGGCCATTCAAAATGCTTCATGTCATTGCTGTCATATCCACGTCTACACGACTGTAAGAGAAAACCATTAGGCTGTTTGTGCTGAGAAAACCACCCATTCTACCAGTACTTCTGTTATCTTTGGCCACACTGCCAAACTTAGTCACCACTTTGACCCTAAGCCACATTTAACTCTGCCACTTTAACTTTGGGGCACCTCAACTTTGACTCGCAATAACTCCTGATCCAAGAGGCCATATGAAATCTTCAATATACCATTGGAAAGATCTTTCCAAGAATTAACTAACTATTCTACTTCCAGAAACCTCTGAGTTGGTCTTCTAAGGCATAATTTCTCTCAAATCTTGGGGTGTCCACCAATCATAGATATAATATTTATAGATTATTTTCATATCCTGGTATTATGATTGTTCCCTATTGAAAATTGCAGCAACCATAGGACTCCCGCTAAGTTTTACACACCATGCATCTGTCTACCTTTCTTATGTGACATCAATGCCAACACTGCTATGCTCAACAATATACCCCTTTGGCATTGATGGCAATAGACCAAAATCCCCCTGAAATGAAGCATAGTTTTCTTCATCTCTACACTTTCCCTTACATCAATAATCATTCCACTCAGAAACTTCTTCTCCCCCTTCACATGAATGGAGAAGGATACATCTAGTGGAAGAAACTTCCACTAAAACTTTGCAGCCTACTCTTCAAATGATTGAATAGGCTGAGTAGCTGCTAAGACAGATTCAATTTGAGTCATTTGGTTGGAGGAGCCACAACTCTTATTTTTTTCCTGAGATACTCAAAGGGTTCTTGTGCTAGAGGTTTAGTGAAAATATTTGCAAGCTTCTCATCAATGGTTACATACTCAAGTCAAACAAAACTATAAGAAACTTGTTCCCTTAGGAAATGGAACTTAATTGGAATATACTTGGCCTTTGAATGCATGCCATTATTTTTAGAGATGTTGATAGCACTAGTATTGTCACACATGATTGAAATTGGATCGATCAACTCTACCTCATCCAAAGAATTTGTGTTCAACATGTGGCCACAACAACGTACTCTACTTTAGCCATTGCTAATGAGATTGGGTCTTTGTTATGAAAAAAACTCACAAAAAGATAGAAAAGAGAGATACACGCCTTAGAATTCAGCCTCTTCGAGGGGGCAACCTCCTTTACATTACATAAATGAGAAATTCTTCGATGATTCAAATGACAAAACCTCCTTTCTATATATAGGAGTCTAAGGAGTCACAATATAACCCAGCCGACCTAACAATAATAATATAAATCCACAAAAATAACAATAGAGGGATTCTATGGGGCACAGTAATAACAATATGGGGACAATAGGGGCACAACAATATTAATAAGGGATACAACTACAATAGTAATGGGGTAATCACTAGTATTATAGGGACCCAACATGCCCCTCTCCTTCAAAAAGTTGTTGTCCTCAATGCTTCAGTAGTTCTGGATGCTTATGTATAAAATTCTCATCCTCCCATGTGGAATCTTCAGCGGATAAGTTCTTCCACTTGATAAGATACTCCGAAATTGATCGATTTCGTAACTGTCGAGTTCTTGTTTCTGTGACTGCTTCTGGTTCCAATATAATTTTTCCTTCCTCGTCAAGTTCTGGCAATATTGTTTGAACTGGGAGCTTGTCACCTATAACCTTCTTTAAACATGAAACATGGAAAACTGGGTGCAATCGAGAAGCTGCAGGAAGCTCCAATTTGTATGCCATAGTACCAATATTTGCAACACCTTGTACGGACCATAATACTTTGGTGATAATTTATTATCCTTCTTAGCTTGCTTGAGGGACATTTTCTTATATGGTTGTAGCCGTAGGAATACCCAATCACCTACATCAAAACTTCTTTCGCTGTGTTGTTGATCTGCCTGTTGTTTCATTCTATTATGTGCCAACACGAGGTTATCCTTTAAGAGTTGGAGGACATGTTGTTGATGTTCGATGTGATGTTCCATTGCTTGAACCTTAGAATTTTCTCTTAAATATGATGTGATGGATGGTGGCTGATATCCATAAAGTGCCATAAATGGGGTCATTTTTGTTGCTGTATGGAAGGAAGTGTTATACCACCATTCAGCCAGAGGCAACCATTTGACCCATTGTGTCTGTTTATCAGATACAAAGCAACAAAGATATCCTTCCAAACATTTGTTTACTATCTCAGTTTGCCCATCAGATTGAGGATGATAAGATGAGCTATGAGCTAACTGAGTACTAAGACAAGAAAATAATTCTGCCCAAAAATTTCTAGTGAAAATGGGATCTCTGTCACTTACAATAATCTTTGGGTTTCCATGTAGCTATTGAATTGTTTCCATAAATGCAATAGAAACCGTACTGGCTTTAAATGGATGTGATAATGCACAAAAGTGTGCATACTTGGTAAGTCTGTCAACTACCACCATGATGACACTCTTTCCCTCAGACTTGGGTAAACCTGTGATAAAATCCATTGAAACCTCCTCCCAACGTTGGCTTGGAATGGATAAAGGTTGTAATAGACCCAGTGTCTTAATTGTTTCAACTTTATTTTATTGGCAAACCAAACATTCCGCCACAAACTTTTGAATATCTGATTTAAGGCCCTCCCAAAAAAATTCCTTCTTAACCCTGTGGTAAGTTTTTAAAAATCCTGAGTGCCCTCCTAAGGGAGAAGTGTGCAATTCCATAAGAATCTTTTGTTTTAGCTGGGAATTCTTACAGAGGTATAAGCGATCTTTGTACCATAACGAATCATTTTGCCAGCTAAATGTATCAGACGTACTGGAGTATTGTTGTAACTTTCGAATAAGTTCCCACACTTCTTCGTCATTCTTCCATTCCTCCCTTGCTTCGTTTATCCAATCTGGTTGGATAATAGAAATGGCACACAACAATGCTTCCACATCCTCATCCTTTCTTGAGAGTGCATCCGCCACCACATTTTGCTTCCCTTTTTTGTAGATGATTTCAAAGTCATAACCCAACATCTTTGTGACCCACTTTTGTTGCTCTTCAGAGGATAATCTTTATTCTAAAAAGTATTTAAGGCTATCATGATCCGTTTTTACCTTGAAGTGTCTTCCCATTAGGTAGGGTCGCCATTTCTTAAGTGCATGGAGTATTGCCAACATTTCCTTCTCATAAATAGCTTTGTGTAAAAACTTTCCCTTGATTGGACGACTTTCGAAAGCAATGGGTCTTTCATCTTGCATTAAAACAGCACCAATTCCATTTCCTGGAGCATCACATTCCACAATAAAGGTTTTTGTGAAGTTTGGTGTAGCTAAAACCGGTGCTTGGCACATTGCCTCTTTAAGATGCTCGAAGGCCTTTGTTGCTTCTGGAGTCTATGAAAATGCATCTTTCTTCAATAATGTTGTTAGAGGTGCTGTTGTTCTCCCATAATTCTTAACAAACTTGCGATAATACCCTGTCAACCCGAGAAATCCTCGCAGATGCTTTATGGATGTGGGGATTTTCCATTCCTTAATGGCTTTAATTTTGCTAGGGTCTACCTTAACTCCTTCATGAGATACAATATGACCCAAATATTCCACCTCTTGTACTCCAAAGAGACATTTGGATCTTTTTGCATATAATTGTTTCTCCTCCAATAATTGTAGCACCCTGTCAACATGTTCAACATGATCCTTCCAAGACTTGCTGTAGATTAGTATATCATCAAAAAATACTAACACAAATTTTCTAAGGAATGGTTTGAAAATGGAATTCATCAAACCTTGAAATGTTGAAGGTGCATTGGTAAGGCCAAAAGGCATGACCAAAAATTCATAATGACCCTCATGAGTTCTAAATGATGTTTTCAGAATGTCTTCAGTCTTCATTCTGATTTGATGATATCCTGAATGAAGATCCAACTTGGTGAAGTAAATTGATCCATGCAATTCATCCAGTAATTCATCAATGACAGGAACGGGAAACTTATCTTTAATAGTGAGCTTGTTGAGCTCCCTATAATCTGTATGCATGCGCCATGATCCATCCTTCTTGTGCACCAATACTACTGAAGCAGAGAAAGAACTTTGACTTGGTTGAATTATACCAGCCTCTAGCATTTCTGCAACCATATGTTCAATTTCACTCTTTTGGGCATAGGGATATCTGTACGGCCTGATGTTTGGAGGAACACTTACTGGAATCAGATGAATAGCATGATCATGATCACAAATAGGTGGGAGACCTTTGGGAGTCTCAAATACCTTGGAATGATTGTCCAAGACTTTTTGGAGATCTGAAGAAATAGATGATTCCAATGTGGAAACATCTAGCGAGCATAATTGTGCAATTACACCTCTTTGTTCCTTTTTTAGAAGCTTTGTCATACCGTTAGAGCTGATTATCTTTCCCGGTTTCCCTGCAATACCCATTAATTCAAATTCCTTTCCTTCCATAGAAAATTTCATGAAAAGTTCTTGAAAATTAAAAGCTATTGTACCCAAGGATTGTAGCCATTAGACTCCTAGTACAACATCGACACCTCCCATTGGAATGGAAAGCATTGGGCTAGTCAATACATATTCTCCCATGGATAGCTTGATATTATGGCACTTTCCAGAGCAATTTATTGTTCCTCCATTTGCAACCATCACTTGACACTCTGGTGCTGGATATAAGAAGCAATTCAATTCTTTTGCTACCTTACAATGAATAAAATTGTGGGTACTTCCTGAATCAATCAACACTATTACCTTTTTCTTCTTGATTTGTCCTTCTATCTTGATGGTTTGAGGAGTGATAATTCCTGCCAATGCATTACAAGATATGGTCGAATTCATTTCTTCTTTATCTAGGTTTTGTTCTTGGAGTATATCCTCTTCTTTTGACCTTTCTTGCTCCTTTTCTTCTTCCTCTTCACAATATATGTAGAATAATTTCTTCTCAGCACACTTATGACCTTTAGTGTATTTGCTATCACAACTGTAACAAAGCCCTTTTACTCTTTTTTCTTCCAATTATTGTGGGGTCAACCTTATAGGTTGTGGAAGACTAGGGGCAACAACACTTCCATCTTTATAGTTGTGAGTGGTATGCTTCCTGGTTGCCACAATTTTGCTTTCCATTTTTCTTGCTAACCTGAATGCCTTCTCTAATGAATCAGGTTCCCAAAGGCGAACATCATGTTGGATATTATCCTTTAAAGTCCCTATGAACACATCAATCCTATGCTCCTCTGGAATATTTTTTACCCTTATGTTTAATTTTTGGAACTCCTCAATGTGCTCCATTATTGAACCCTTTTGTTTGAGACTTATCAATTGGCTAAAAAAAGTGTTGCTTTTTGTATCCTCATAATGTGCTGTCAATTCTTCCGTAAAAATTTCCCAAGTGATAATTTGTTTACGAGAGCAAAGCCATTGATACCATACAAACTGATTTGGTTCCAAATATAAAGTTGCAATACGTACCTTTTGTGTGTTTTGCACATTATTGAGATCGAAAAATTGCTCCATCTATAATATCCATGTTGCGGGATCCTTGCCATCAAACTTCCTCATATCGATTTTTGGAATATGGTGGGTCTTCGATCCAACATTAGAGTCTATGGAATCAAAATTTCTTTTGTTCTCATCATGAGTTTCCTTTACTACCCTTTCACCATTAGTGACCATTTCTTGTAGCAACTTATTCATATTTATCTTCAGTTCTTCCATCTTATCATCCATGCCATCAATTTTAGCGTCCATGCCATTCATCTTAGCTTCCATGCCATCCATCTTAGCTTCTACACCTTTATTTAAACAATCCATCTTAGCTTCTACACCTTTCTTTAAACCATCCATCTTAGCTTCTACATCTTTCCTTAAACCATCCATCTTAGATTCTGTTGTTTTTTGTGCAAGTGACACTTGTTGCACTTGGTCTCGTAATTTTGATATATCATGTTGCATTTCTTCCTCTTCTTCATAAGTCATGCTAGAGCTTTCAGATTGCTTACTAGGTGTTTGCATTTTCTTTCCTTGGGGCATCAAATTACCGATTCAAACTAATTTTTTAAACCAAGCTTATGCAAAAATTAAAAAAAAACTACACACCTTTTTTCACTTTGTAGAAGCTTGATATTGAATCTGATGTATCTCTGCAATTTCGGATCATCCAGTTCTGAAATTGTGACCTGTAGTAGCCCTCTGTGTCCTCTTTCCAATGCCACCAGTCTGATCCAAGTTGGATTCTCCAAGGAAGAGTTATGCACAATCTCTCAAGATTACCTGATTATAGACTAGTTCAGTAGAGCTAACTTGTACGACGTGCCACGAGTCACTGTTTCGACCTTTGGATCTGAAAAAGATATACAAGAAACTACAATCCGTCCTCTTTCTGTACCTTCTTATGAAATTTCAATCCGATGCTCAGAGAGAAAGTTATGACGATTTTCGTTAGGTCACCTGTTTGGAATGTAATTCAGGAGTCTGCAAAAAGACCAACTTCCTCAGATCATATCTCCGCAAATATAGTGCAAAAAGCTCTGAAATTCGGACTTGAGATTCAGCGCAATTTCTTCTCAAATGGGTTTTTTTTTTAGCTTCTGAAACATCGCAAACAAAAACTTATAGCGAAAATGCCACGATGACCTGTTTGGAGCAGTGAAACCCTAGAATCCAAAGCTCTGATACCAAATGTTATGAAACCAGCTCACAAAAGATAGAAAAGAGAGATCCACGCCTTAGAATTCAGCCTCTTCGAGGGGGCAACCTCCTTTACATTACATAAATGAGAAATTCTTCGATGATTCAAATGAAAAAACCTCCTTTCTATATATAGGAGTCTAAGGAGTCACAATATAACCTAGCCGACCTAACAATAATAATATAAAGCCACAAAAATAACAATAGAGGGATTCTATGGGGCAAAGTAATAACAATATGGGGACAATAGGGGCACAAAAATATTAATAAGGGATACAACTACAATAGTAATGGGGTAATCACTAGTATTATAAGGACCCAACAGTCTTGTTTTTTTTTTAACCCAAGAAACTAGAAGATCTCCCAAAAAGAATGTTGCTCTAGAGGTGCTTTTCCTGTCATCAAGACTCTAGTGGAAGAACTTACTTCTCCATCTGAGTTTAAATTTTCTTTGGATGGCTTTGGTCATTGTACTATTTCATCCACTACAATGTCAATGAAGTCTTCAACCCTTTTTTGTTCTCTTGTTAAAGCATTTGTAGCCTTTGATTTTGACTCAGTATCCAAAAAATATACCTTCATTAGCTAGAGAGTCAAAATTTCCAATATTTTTTTCATTCCTCTTGATATAAAATTTTCTCTTGAATACTTTGAAATGTCTCACTGATGTTGGCCTCCATTTCCATAATACATAGAGAGTCTTATCACTATTAGGCGTGAGCTAGGGTCAATTTTCTAAATACACAGCTACTTGTATTGCTTCACCCAAAGCTATGGTAAATTTTCTAAATACACAACTACTTGTATTGCTTCACCCAAAAGGTGTGGGGCCTAGTCATCCATCATAGCTCTGGACATATCTTAGATTGTTCTATTCTTTCTCTCTAATACTCCATTTTTTTGTGGATTTCTAGACACTGAGTATTGCCTCCTTATGCCATGCTCTTCACATACCTCTTCAAAGTCTCTTGAAGTGAATTCTCCACCTTTGTCTGATCTTAGGAATTTGATCTTTAGATATTTCTCATTCTCAACTTGAGATTTGAATATCTTGAAATTCTTCAAAGATTCTGATTTTTCTTTCAAGAGCATTATCCATGTGGCTTTGGTAAAGTCATCAATAAATAAAATAAAGTACCTTTATCCTCTTGGGATTTTTGTCCTAGTTGGGCCACAGATACCAGTGTGAATCATATTTAGAGGTTTTGATGATGTGAAATCCTTTGTCTTGAATTGATTCCTCGTATGCTTACCGAATTGACAAGACTTGCAGATTGAGTCATCAGGCTTTGACAGTCTTGGAAACCTCTTACCACTTTTTCTTGTTGATTTTTATCAGGCTGTCAAAGTTTCTAAGACCAAGTTTCCTATGCCACAACCAGGTTTGATCCTGATGAGAGAAAGAACATAAATCTTCAAGAGAAGTATCACTAACAACTCTTTCGATCTCCAATAAATAGATCTATGGCTAATGGTAGCATGGTGGGAAAGGCAAGAACACAGGAAGCAGAGCATGCATACATTGTTGTGAGTCTTGATTGTGTTTCCCACTAGCTTTCCATTTTATTTCTTTCGATCTCATAGTATTTTGATTGAAAATTCACATTATATCCATTATCACACATCTGAATCATGCTAAGAATTTTTTTTTTGAGACCTTCTACATATAATACATTTTGAGCCTTAGCCTTTTCATCAAGACTGATTATTCCCTTACCTTTAATTCTTATTAGAGCATTATTTTCGAAGGTGAAATTGTTCCCTCTGTCTTTTTCTTTTAGAGGAAAGAATTTACTCTTATCCCTAGTCATGTGCTTGGAACAACCACTATCTGCATACCATCTATTTTCTTGGTCATGTGCAGATAGGTCCAATCCACACTCCATGGTTTTCTTAGTTTTCTACTTCCAACTCTTCTTGTCTTTTGAGAACCTTTTCTCCTAAGCATACTATAATTTTGAAGGGTATGCAAACATGCTTCTACACTCACTTTATTTGTGCCCAAAATTATCAAATTTGAAGCACTCGACTTAATTAATTAGGGGAGAGAAAGGATTTATATTCTAGGGAAGTGAGTTTTGAGATCTAAAATTCTATTAATTTTTGTATATAAAATTTTCATATCTTTCAAATTTGACTCTTCTACAATTAATAGCTTTATTCCCAAAGATATGGAATTTATAGAAATGACCATAAAACAAATTTTGGTACATGAGATTGGAGAATTGATGGATTTGAGTCGGTCATTGGTACTTCTATTGACTTGCTGATTAGTTCATTTCACTCTGGTGTGATTTCTTTGAGAAGTTAGAATTCTTGTTCCAATGTTGAGTGCCTCTCTGGTGGTCTTTGTTTATCTTCCTTGATTCTATATTGAAGCACATTTGCATAGCTTTGGGGGTTTTCAAATGTTAGGTCCCTATAATACTAGTGATTCCCCCATTACTACTGTCATTGTATCCCTTATTGTTATTGTTGTGCTTCTATTGTCCCCGTATTGTTATTATTGTGCCCCATAGAAGCCCACTATTGTTATTTTTGTGTCCTTATATTATTATTGTTAGGTCAGCTTTGGTTATATTGTGACCCCTTAGACTCCTATATATAGAAAGGAAGTTTTGTCATTTGTCTCATCCAAGAATTGTTCATTTGTGTAATGTAAAGGAGGTTTCCCCCTCGAAGAGGCTGATTTCTAAGTCTTTGATCTATCTTTTCTATCTTTTTGTGAGCCGGTTTCATAACATTTGGTATCAGAGCTTTGGATTCTAGGGTTTCACTACTCCAAACAGGACATCGTGGCATTTTCACTATAACTTTTTCTCTACGAAGTTTCAGTAGCTACAAAAACAACCCATTTGAGAAGAAATCGGTCTGAACCTCGGGTCCACGTTTCAGAGATTTTCTCGCTATAGTTTCATAGATATTATCTGAGGAAGTTAGGGTTTTTGCAGACTCCCGAATTACATTCTAAACAGGTGACCTTGGGAAAATTGTCATAACTTTCTCTCTAAGAATCAGATTGAGATGTCGTAAGAAGCTACAGAAAGAGGACATACTGTAATTTTCTGTGTATTGTTTTTAGGTCCCAAGGTAGAAACAGTGACATGTGGCACTTTGTACAAGCTCGCTCTACTGAAAAAAGTATATAAGTAGGTCATCGTGGGAGGTGGGGCATAACTCTTTATTGGAGAATCCAATTTCAATCACACTGATGGCATTGGAAAGAGGGCATAGAGGGATAATGGAGGTCACAATTTCAGACCTTGGAGATCCGAATTTATAGAGTTATATGCATTTCAATATCGAGCTCCTACAAAGTGAAAAAAGGTGTGTAGTTTTTTTAAATTTTTGCATAAGTTTGGTTTGAAAAATTATTTTGAAGGAATTCAAAGGGCATAGTGAAACATTATTATCAGTAATTGATTCCCTGAAGAAAGAAAATGGAAACACCTAGTAAGCAACCTGAAATCTCTAGCATGACTCATGAAGAAGAGGAAGAAATGCAACATGATATATCAAAATTACGAGACCAAGTGCAACAAATTTCACTCACACAAAAAGTAACAGAAGCTAAGATGGATGGTTTAAAGAGAGATGTAGAAGCTAAGATGTATGGTGTGGAATCTAAGATGGATGGTTTAAAGAAAGGCGTAGAAGCTAATATGGATGGTGTGGAAGCTAAGATGAATGGTGTGGAAGCTAATATGGATGGCATGGAAGCTAAGATGGAAGATTTGAAAACAGATTTGAAAAATTTTATACAAGAAATGCTTACTAATTGATGAGCCCCAAAAATGGATAATTATTTGGGCTCATTCAACCTCCTAATTCGACTTAATCCACCATTCTCATTAGTTTATTGCATGTTTTTGATTATATTTATGCTAATAGAGTGAATTGGGTTAGTCATTATGCCAACAAGTCTAATGTGTGCTTTGTGTAGCCTTTTTGGTGAATTTGGAGACAAAATTGAAGGTTTTAATGAGCACTTGGCAGCCAAATTCGTGGGAGAACAAGGGAGAGGATTTGTAGGAAGGTGTCCCCTTCATTTATGGGCCCTTACCTCGAATTCTCCACCATCAGCTCGGAGTTCAAGGGCCACCAAATCAATTAGCACAAGGGCAGCCAAGCAAGTCAAGTAGGACTGTTGTTAACTACAAGTTTTGGGCAGCCGAGTCCCTAAAGTTTAGGAGGACTGTTGGGGTCCTTAATTTGTATAAATAAGAGGGCTTAGGGCCTCATTTCAGTTAGTCATTTTTGTTAGCTAGTGGTTAGTCATTTTGTAGCTAGTAGTTAGCCAATGGTTAGTCATTTTGTAGGCAGAAGTTAGCTAGTTTGTATTTCGATTTTTAGGCAGTAAATTAGCTTTGCTTTCAGCACATTTCAAGTTTCCCTTGTGGACAGTTTTGATTTAACTCTTCTTTTCTTGCTCAATAAATATGAATCCAGCTTTGAACCAGCTCTAAATCTCTCTTAGGAGGCTATAGCTCTTGGGGTTGGGCCCATCTCAAGCGCCCAATACCTCCTTTGTTTATCTTTATGTGTCTTTGCTGCATTCTTAGAATAAAATCTGCTATTTAGATTTAAATATTGTGTTGTTATTTAGGTTGCTTTTGACGATTAAAAAGGTTCTGCATGTTCAGATTTACTTGATAGGTTAATCACAGGGAATATATTCAGAAAAAGGCTACCAAGTACTTTGGATCTCACCTCCCCTTCAGTGGAATCATGAGCTGGGACCAATGTAACCTTGCTGCCCACAAAAACACATTCTTTGCTTCACCATGCAATCATTAGTGTTCGAATCTCATTTGCAGAACTTGATATCAGTTTTGGATGCATGTTTAGGTTTATGATTGCTTAGTTGCATAGTTGTTTCACATGGTTTCATTGCAAATAAACTTCTGTCCATTTCCTTTGCTGTTATCTAGGTCAGATTAGGTCAAAGTAATTAGGTTCTTGATTTTCCAAGTCTTCATTTGTCAAATTTGAAAAATGACTTGAAGAGCACCTGTACCACTCCTTCACCTGCTTATTCTTCATCTGAACCATCCACTCTACCCTCTACTTAGAATCCTTACCTCACGTTTGCCATTTGCTCCCAAAACCCTAATTTTTTTGCAACATTGCTTCACTCTCCCTTGAACAAATCGAACCATCCTCGCCATTCCTTAGCTCCATCCACCAGTTCCTGGGCCACTTCAGACCCCTATCCTACCTCCATATCCATTCATGCATCTACCCTCACTCACCCATCCTCCAAAATCCAATTTTTAAACATCCTGTAGAAAATCGCAGAACATCTTGTAGAAATTTCAGAACATCCTGTAGAAATTTCAGAACATCCTGTAGAACCCCTGCAGACTTCCTGTAGAAGCTCATAAACGCGGTTTCTTGGCAGTCAAACTTTGTGAAACTCTCTGGAAGGGTGTTAGGGACCCCTTAGGCCCTCTCCGAACCTTCCCGACCTCTTCCAAGCATTTCTCCTCCTTGATCCACCTCTGCACAGTCAAAAATAGTTAGAAGCACATGCATGATAATTCCAACAACTTAATCAAAAATACAAAAAGATGTTTTCTTCAGATAGTGATAACTTAGACACCTGCATTTTACCTTCATAGAAGTAATGGCATCTCTTTCAGTAGTTTGCATGCTCTCCTTTGCGTCAGTAGGACTAGCTGGTAGAATTAGGGTTTGCTAGGGTTTGCGTTTCTTTTTGGCTTTCAGTCTTTCCGCAGGTAGATTAGCTTCCTTTGAGTTAGCTTTCATCCATCAGTTAAAAAGATTCTTCTAAGAGCTCATAGAAGTTGGCTTAAGCCCCTAGCAGACTTGTGCCAGCTGACCAAGTGGCAGCTGCGGCAAGAGCTATTACTTGTGCATACAGCACCGTCGCTTCCAAGTTTGTTACGAACTACCGGGTTGATAAAATTAAAGAAGGGAGTTCCAGGAGTTGTAGCATTATTGCTACAATACTGGAACCCACCATCTTTTTGGCGCCGTTTCCGGGGAAGCGTCAGAGTATTGGTGACTGCTGCTATTCTTCTATTTTCTACTACAACCTTTTGCTAAGTAGTTTATTTCATTTCCATTCTGCAATTTCATTTCCGCAAAAGTAGCGTAGACATTTCCTGCTTTCATAGATTAGCATTTCAATTCCGCATTTTCATTTTAGCAAGATAGTTAGTTACAGTTCAATCTATTTCAGTTTTGCAGGTAGAAGTAGAAAAAAGCAAAAATCAACCAAAAAGATTTCATTTCATGCCTTGTAGGAGTAGATATAAGTTAGAAAAATGCTTGCACAACACCCCCACTGCTTCACACAGCCAACATTCTCTCTTCTTCGATGGCTATGATTAAAGAACCCTTAGGTGGACAACAAGACATATTTGAAGAACCTCTAGGGGAGAAGAAGAAGAAAACATTCCTCTGGAGCGAATGGCTACAAACAGAAATGTTGGGAGTAGTATCTTATCCAAAAATGAATTTGCAAATCAGATCGAAGATTTCAAGAGTGATATGAGGCAGTTTCTTGCCATGCAACTGGATACCTTGCGAATCCAAAAGAAGCAAGAGGAAGCCAAGAGGGCTTTGGTCATTTTTTGTCCTAGGTGCACTAGGAAGCATCCTAGGAACGAATGTCCATTGTACTCCATAGAAGTGTGTTTTGTATGTAAAGAATACCATCCTACAGATCAGTGCCCTTCCTTACCCAGAATCAAAGCTGCATATCAGAGAGCCAAAGGAGCCACTGAATCACTCTATTATATGAACCAAAGCAGGCCACATGAACCTAGACCTTATCAGCAGGAACTACAAGGGACATCCGAGACCTATTATGACCCCTATCAAGCCACTTTCATGCCTTCTTGGGGTCCCCCTGCTCATCCTTCCTGGTTCACACCTCCTCCTTGTTCCTTCATAGATCCATATTATGCCCAACCAGCTGCTCATTCATTTCACTCTTATGCTCAGCCACAGCCTCAGTGGAATGCACCTCATCAGGGGTGGAGGCCCCAATACAACACTCCTCCCACTTCTTTTCCTCCACCACCTGCTCATCCGCAACCATCACCTCCTGCTCCACCAAGGCAACCCCAAATGCCTACCCAGCCACAACCCCATCCACATCCATCTCAAATATACACCCCCACCCAACTATCCGTACCACCATTTCCAAACCTGTCCATTGGAGTAGCTCAACCCAATTGCAAAGCTGAGGCACAACATGTCCAAACAACTCCTCTTGAGCTCCAAGATATTCACCATAGCTCAAGAAGAGTGTTAGAGAAAAGAGATTATATTGACAGCACTGAAGGATCACATCCAGCAAAAGAAGATTCAAGATAGGAGATCAAAGAACCATGGGCTGCACTTGATGAAGAGAAGAGATCAGAATCAGAGATCAGAATCAGAGATCGAGAGAGTTCCCTCATGGTTACTATCAAATCCTCCATGTACTCAAGAGAAAGATCAGCAAAAAGAGGAAGATGAGAAGGTCATGATAGAAGGTGACATGAAGAATGATCCAGATCAGCAAAAGGACCAAGGAAATCAAAGCTATATTGAGACATGGTTCCAGACAGTCACTAAGTTGCAGTAGTACTCTCTTCCTCAACTATGTTTGATCCCTTCAAAGTCAGATCATTTGGTCTCTGAAATCCGGATACCTGTCAAAGAATGCATTTCGAGCCTTCACATCATCTTGTCTCTAATCTCGATGTGCACATGGCTCCATTGGAAGTATTCTTATACTTGAAAGGAATTTTGTTTTTCAAGTAGGGTAGGGTAGAAAAAAAAAAAAGAAAAAAAAAATGAAAATAAGAAGAAAAAATAAAAATATAAGGTGAAAACCTCCTCGGAGGTGCCTTATATTGGCTCATTGATTGAAAACCTCCATGAGGCGGTCAATGGGTTGGGAAAAAAGAGAAAAGAGAATAAGATCTCTGGGTGAAAACCTCCCTTGGAGGCGCCCAGGGCAGGCAATTAGGGTGAAAACCTCCATGAGGCGCCCTAGTTGTTTTTCAAAAAAAAAAAGAGAAAAAGAAAAAGAAAAATAAAGCTAATTTCCATTGAATAATTTCATGTTGCAGCAATGACATTGCAGGTCAGGAGGATCACTCAAAACAAAGACAAAGGAGTTCTTGTGCCTTCTACAGGAAGTTCTATATTTCTACAGGAAACATCTTGTAGAACCTTCAAGCGAGCCAGATTCGATTTTGGAAGGGGATCTAAAGCTTGGAATCCATTGGTTATGCCTGCAAGCATCCATGTTCCCATTCCTCACCCTTTTCCATCATCTTTTCCACCTCATTGTGCTTCTTCATTGTGCTTCTATAGGAAGTTCCTGTAGAAATTGTAGGAAGCTAGAAATGGATTTCAAAAAGGTGGTTTGGCGAACATGGTAGCTTCCTCAAGGGTTCAGAAGTCCTCCTGCACTTTTTAACCTCCTCCTCCATCATCTCCATGCCTGCATCACAACCCAAGTTCATTTTTCATACCATGCAACAAAATTGCAAAATGCCTTGAAGCAAAAATACCTAGAACAGAATTTGTTTCTTCCATAACTTGAAAACCATGCATCCATTTGAAAAACCATTTTACGGGGAATTGTACAGGGGTGATGGAAACATGCCTGAGCAGTTTCAGCCAATTCCGGTGCACGATTTCCAAGAAATCAGCCTCCATCACCATCAGCCATTTTTTCATTTTCTCCATATCCATGCATCCGTTTTAAAACCTGTTTCATGGGGAGATGCACATAGGTGATAGTAGCCTACCCAAGCAGTTTCAGCCAATTCCGATGCACGGTTTCCGAGAAATTGATCTATGAAATCTTCAGCCATTTTCCATTTTTCTCGAAATCTGTGCATCCATTGATCACGATTTTGCTATGGGAAGTGCATCAGGATGATAGGAACATGCTCAGCAAGTTTCAGATCGATCCGGTTTACCGTTTGGAACCAATGGCGAAAACAAGTTCTAGTCTGGTGAAAATTCAGCAGCAGCAGCTTGAAGGTGCAGATTTGAACGTGGAAACAAATGCCTGCAGCTTAGATCTGGTCAGAGGACACCTGCACAAGGAAAAAAAACCAAAAATAATCAGCCAAGCCCTCATGCAACCAAAGGATCCAGGCATGCAGCAGCAAAATATGAGCATGCAGCAGCAAAAAGCACTTCACAGCAGCCATTTGACTTCAGGTACGTGACTAAAACCTGTTCCTCTATTGCATGAATCTAATTAAAGAAATGCATGAACGAATGGAATGGTGAAATTAAGCCACGAATATAGCAAGGTTAACTTGACATCCAGTTCTCTAGCGCTCAAGGAAAATCCACGCAGCATACGTGTATGGTCATTCATGAGAAATTTGAAAAACACAGTTAGTGGTAGATCTGTTGAACTCCAGTGCACAGGACGTCAAATAATTAACAGATAGAGGAGAACATACAGTTTATAACATCACTGTAGTTCAAATGAAGACAACACACGTTTTTGCCACCTCACCACAAATCACGCAGTAATTAAAGGAATGCTCGGCTGAAGACTCACGTTAACTGTTGTTCATTTACACTTGCAAACCTCTTTGGCTGAATCCTCTGCCTCTGAATTCTGTTAAACTGACGTCCTTCGCCAAGTTTTTCGGCTTGTTCAAAATTCTCCCGCATACCAAGATCGTTCAGAGGCGCAGGGGCACTCTACAGGCGTTTCTACAGGAAGCTGCGCTACAGGAGACCCAACATACAATGAAGCTTGGACTGTTCACATCGAGGGTGGAAATTCTCAGTGAGGTAGGCCTGAACAGAACTTTCCCATGCAAATAATTCAAAAGGTGGTGAATTCGATGTGTTGAGGGGGTAGGAAAAATGTGAATGCAAGTCTGTCTATGAATTCAAAAGCCGTTTTCTTATTGCTGCCTGGAATTGTCTTCAGTGCAACATAGCCCATGCTTTGGAGAAGACCAAATATTTAGATTCAGACATATACTGAAAAATATGAAGAAAAATACCATTTCTCTTGCCAGTTTACTGCAGATCTAATTGCAATGAATCATACAGATTTTATTATCACTAGCACATATCAAGAGATTGTTGGGAGCAAGGATACTGTTGGCCAGTATGACAGGAACTGCTTTCACCCTTGCTGGTCTTTATCGTGTGGTTCATGGAATTGATGTTTTTGATCCCAAGTTCAACATTGTTTCTCCTGGAGCAGACATGCAGAGTTATTTCCCTTATACAGGGAAGCAGCATCGTCTTACTGCTTTACATGGTTCAATTGAAAAACTCTTGTTCAATCCCGAACAGACAGCTGAACACATGTGTATTTTGAATGACCATAAAAAGCCCATTATCTTTTCTATGGCAAGACTCAATAGAGTGAAAAACATGACAGTACTGGTTGAATGGTTTGCAAAGAAAAAACACTTGAGGGATACTGTCCTCCACATTCTGGGGAGGAAACCATATATAGAATTCCCATTCTGATCAGTGCACAAGCCAAAACAGAGCGTGAGGAAGCAAGATATTGAGGCAGAGAAGAAAACTAAGGGTAAGGAAGCTAAGGGAAAGAAAACCTAGGGTAAACCATCACAGTGAAACCATCACAAGGAAAGCAAGAGGAAAAGCAAGAAAAAAAGAAGGAAGAAACAGAGAGGAAAAGGAGAAATGGGCCAAATTGCTAAGCCTAGAATTGTGGGAGGAACAATGGCACAAACACCTCGGAAAAAAGATTGCAGAAGAGAGCAGAGAAGATTGAAAAAGGCCAAACAAGTAGGGACACACCCAAGGCAACCATAGCACAGGTCAAGGAGAAGGCACCCCCAGCCAAGCAAGCCAAATCAGAGAAAACTGGTTCTACAGGAAGTTAGCAGACTGTTTCTTCAGGAAGCCAGAAAACGGCCACTACAGGACTTTCTACAGGAAGTTTGGGGAGAGGGCAGCAGAAGGAGAAATTGGCCGAGATTTTAGCTAGGGAGGCAGCACCTGTGCTAGCCACCCTAAGCACATCCATCCCCTCCATGAACACTCATTTTTTTCAGGGTTCAGACACAATTTAGTCACGGTTCAACCTTCTACAGGAAGCTACAGAACTTTCTACAGGAAGTTCTGTATTTTTACCAGAAACATCCTGTAGAAGCCTTTGGGCAGGCCAGAATCAATTATGGAGAGGGATTTGAAGCTAGAAGTCTGTTGAGGAGGCATGCAACCACTCTTTTCTTCCATCCTCCACTGGTTTCATCTCCTTTCATATGATTGAATATACTTGCACAATCATACCAAGGCTGAGAATTCTCGAGAAAAAGGAGCAGGCAGTGGGAAGAAGCAGAGAGAAAATCATGGTTTCATGACAGAGAAGAGGACATCACTTCAGAAGCTTGGCATGACAGGGAGGTTTCCAAGGCCATCAAAGATGAAGAGATAGATTGGTTGCTCAGAGGATGAGCAACACTTTCAGTAGGGGGGTGATGATGAGCCCCAAAAATGGATAATTATTTGGGCTCATTCAACCTCCTAATTCGACTTAATCCACCATTCTCATTAGTTTATTGCATGTTTTTTATTATATTTATGCTAATAGAGTGAATTGGGTTAGTCATTATGCCAACAAGTCTAATGTGTGCTTTGTGTAGCCTTTTTGGTGAATTTGGAGACAAAATTGAAGGTTTTAATGAGCACTTGGTAGCCAAATTCGTGGGAGAACAAGGGAGAGGATTTGTAGGAAGGTGTCCCCTTCATTTATGGGCCCTTACCTCGAATTCTCCACCATCAGCTCGGAGTTCAAGGGCCACCAAATCAATTAGCACAAGGGCAGCCAAGCAAGTCAAGTAGGACTGCTGTTAACTACAAGTTTTGGGCAGCCGAGTCCCTAAAGTTTAGGAGGACTGTTGGGGTCCTCAATTTGTATAAATAAGAGGGCTTAGGGCCTCATTTCAGTTAGTCATTTTTGTTAGCTAGTGGTTAGTCATTTTGTAGCTAGTAGTTAGCCAATGGTTAGTCATTTTGTAGGCAGAAGTTAGCTAGTTTGTATTTCGATTTTTAGGCAGTAGATTAGCTTTGCTTTCAGCACATTTCAAGTTTCCCTTGTGGACAGTTTTGATGTAACTCTTCTTTTCTTGCTCAATAAAGATGAATCCAACTTTGCACCAGCTCTAAATCTCTCTTAGGAGGCTATAGCTCTTGGGGTTGGGCCCATCTCAAGCGCCCAATACCTCCTTTGTTTATCTTTATGTGTCTTTGCTGCATTCTTAGAATAAAATCTGCTATTTAGATTTAAATATTGTGTTGTTATTTAGGTTGCTTTTGACGATTAAAAAGGTTCTTCATGTCCAGATTTACTTGATAGGTTAATCACAGGGAATATATTCAGAAAAAGGCTACCAAGTACTTTGGATCTCACCTCCCCTTCAGTGGAATCATGAGCTGGGACCAATGTAACCTTGCTGCCCACAAAAACACATTCTTTGCTTCACCATGCAATCATTAGTGTTCGAATCTCATTTGCAGAACTTGATATCAGTTTTGGATGCATGTTTAGGTTTATGATTGCTTAGTTGCATAGTTGTTTCACATGGTTTCATTACAAATAAACTTCTGTCCATTTCCTTTGCTGTTATCTAGGTCAGATTAGGTCAAAGTAATTAGGTTCTTGATTTTCCAAGTCTTCATTTGTCAAATTTGAAAAATGACTTGAAGAGCACCTGTACCACTCCTTCACCTGCTTATTCTTCATCTGAACCATCCACTCTACCCTCTACTTAGAATCCTTACCTCACGTTTGCCATTTGCTCCCAAAACCCTAATTTTTGTGCAACATTGCTTCACTCTCCCTTGAACAAATCGAACCATCCTCGCCATTCCTTAGCTCCATCCACCAGTTCCTGGGCCACTTCAGACCCCTATCCTACCTCCATATCCATTCATGCATCTACCCTCACTCACCCATCCTCCAAAATCCAATTTTTAAACATCCTGTAGAAAATCGCAGAACATCCTGTAGAAATTTCAGAACATCCTGTAGAACCCCTGCAGACTTCCTGTAGAAGCTCATAAACGCGGTTTCTTGGCAGTCAAACTTTGTGAAACTCTCTGGAAGGGTGTTAGGGACCCCTTAGGCCCTCTCCGAACCTTCCCGACCTCTTCCAAGCATTTCTCCTCCTTGATCCACCTCTGCACAGTAAAAAATAGTTAGAAGCACATGCATGATAATTCCAACAACTTAATCAAAAATACAAAAAGATGTTTTCTTCAGATAGTGATAACTTAGACACCTGCATTTTACCTTCATAGAAGTAATGGCATCTCTTTCAGTAGTTTGCATGCTCTCCTTTGCGTCAGTAGGACTAGCTGGTAGAATTAGGGTTTGCTAGGGTTTGCATTTCTTTTTGGCTTTCAGTCTTTCCGCAAGTAGATTAGCTTCCTTTGAGTTAGCTTTCATCCATCAGTTAAAAAGCTTCTTCTAAGAGCTCATAGAAGTTGGCTTAAGCCCCTAGCAGACTTGTGCCAGCTGACCAAGTGACAGCTGCGGCAAGAGCTATTACTTGTGCATACAGCACCGTCGCTTCCAAGTTTGTTGCGAACTACCAGGTTGATAAAATTAAAGAAGGGAGTTCCAAGAGTTGTAGCATTATTGCTACAATACTGGAGCCCACCACTAATGTCAAAAGGGTAGTAAAGAAAACTCATGATGAGAACAAAATAAATGTTAATCATGATTTCATAGGCTCTAACATTGGATCGAAGAACCACCATGTTCCAAAGATCGATATCAGGAAGTTTGATGGCAAGGATCCCGCAACATGGATACTATAGATGGAGCAATTTTTGATCTCCATAATGTCCAAAACACACAAAAGGTACGCATTGCAACTTTATATTTGGAACCAAATCAGTTTGTATGGTATCGATGGCTTTGCTCTCGTAAACAAATTGTCACTTGGGCTATTTTTACGGATGAAATGATAGCACATTATGAGGATACAAAAAGAAACACTTTTTTTAGCCAATTGATAAATCTCAAACAAAAGAGTTCAATGATGGAGCACATTGAGGACTTCCAAAAATTGAATATAAGGGTCAAAGATATTCCAGAAGAGCATATGATTGATGTGTTCATAGGGACTTTAAAGGATAACATCCAACATGAGGTTTGCCTTTGGGAACCTGATTCATTAGAGAAGGCGTTCAGGTTGGAAAGAAAAATGAAAAGTAAAATTATGGCAACAAGGAAGCCCACCACTCTGATCCAAGTGGATCTGCAGATACAATGGCATGGAAAAACTCAGAAAATCAAAGTGATCAGACTAAATTCAACTCAAGACCAGAATGTAGATCTCGTCTTCCTGATTCCAATGGCACAAACGGTACTTCAATCCGAGTCTGGATGATGAAGTTATTGCAAAAAGAAGGGCTCTTCAATCCTTAAGAAAACAGAGGAATTTCCTTTAAAAATGGGTCTTAAAGCCTTAAAGGAAAATCACAATCAGAGGTCGCATGAGGGCAGACTTAAGGTTTGGGCCATGGAACCCCTGATCGCTGATCTCCGATCAGATCAGATCGGCGGATTGGAGGCCATCGCAATCGGCGGTTATATATATACATATATGTGGATATTGGTGAATGGACAATGTGATCAATGATTAATCAGATCGACAGAAACTCCAACATACACCTAGGGCGATAGATGTGCAGGATGCTGACGTGCTCGGCTGACGCCAATATCGGCAATCGATGATCAGCGGTCGGTCTTTCCCGAGGACTAGGCCAGGGACATTGCGAAATATCGATCCACGACCTCAACACGGACTCGATATAGACTATAAGCCCGATTTAATAATATTTGAGGTCCAGGCATATGGTTTTTGGACAAATTTGCAGTGTTTTTCGAGGTTTTGAAGCCTTATCAAAACAACGATAAACAGGCCATTTTTAGGAATGGTTGCACCTGCCGATCCTTCCACTCTACGAACCTCTCTTATTAACCAGGCATGCCCCATTTTAAATGGGATCTTGTTTGAAAATCCTTTATAAAATAGGATCAATGGAAGAGCACGGGGAGGAGGAAATTCTAATGGTGGCAGCACGCTGTTTCGCAGAGGCTGAGAGCATCTGTTGAGATGTTTTGAATAGTTACACAAATCTAGTCCCTTCTATAGCGACGAGAAGCTTTGGTGCTACACATCACTCCATCTTTGACATTCATTTCATAGCCATAAGGCAGAATGGAGGTATAAGCCTCTTTATGGACAGATTGATGAATGTAATTCTATTCATTCATGCCATTTAATAAGAAAGGCCTCCCCATTGTTGAGCTGGGCCAGGAGACGTAGTCCAAATTGGACGAACTTTGTTATGAAGACTTGGTGTCTTCTTTTTGTGCCTTTTTATGTGTTTTCTTCTTCTTTTCATATGTGCATATTTATGTGTTACACTGCATTTTATATGCAATTCTTTTCTATACATCTATGAGCGAAAACATCTTGGATCAAGTGGTATCAGAGCAGGGCTTTTTAGATGTGAATTGCATGTTTGTATGCTAACAAAAGGTAGGCTTCAAAGAGGCAAAGGGAATCTAGAACCTTTTGATCCAGAGGTAGGGCGTGCACCTCGAAGAAGAAACATGGCTGAAGAGGAAGCCCATATTGAAGAGGAGCGCAATTTTAGAAAGTCTTTCTACTCAATGGAAAATAATATCAGTGAGCTAGTTATAAGATTGGAAAATGCTGAAGAGAGGAATCTAGAAGGACAAGGTTTAGCACATGGGAATGATGGAGAAGAACCCCCTCCTTCTCCTTCTGGTGGTGAAGGTTCTTCTTCCCCTCACCACCATAATTAGAGAAATCCAAAGGATGCATCTAAGAAACCTTTTTTTAAATTAGATGTTAAATTTGATATTCCTGTGTTTAATGGTGAAAGTAACGCATAAAAGCTTAACAATTGGATCAGGCAGATTGAGGTTTATTGCAGGATTCAGCAAATCATAGACGATGAGGTGAAAATCTAGTTGGCCTCTCTATGGCTGGGAAGCACAACTCTTGTTTGGTGGCAGAGTAAATTGCAGAGCAGTAA
The DNA here is from genome assembly GCA_031772625.1 of Pinus tabuliformis. NCBI lineage: Eukaryota > Viridiplantae > Streptophyta > Pinopsida > Pinales > Pinaceae > Pinus > Pinus tabuliformis. The sequence goes on along the minus strand of CM062820.1, from coordinate 127,523,371 downwards.
AAATGTGGGTAAGCTCTTTTCCTCATGGTCTACTTTTACTTCTGCATTAAGGGAACAATTTTATCCCTTAGGATAGAAAAAAAAAGCTTTAATGAATTGGAAATATTTAAGGCAAGGCAAAGGGAAGGATGTTCAGATTTTTACAGAAGAATTTAGGAAGCAAGCACTGAATTTGGGTATTGCACTAGATACACCTGAAGTTGTAACTAAGTATATTGGCTCACTGCATAGTTATATTCAGCATTCATTATTGTTGTTTGAACCAACCACTATTGACGCAGCTAGTGTGAAAGCAATTCATATTGAGAATAGGGGAAAGAATGAAAGAGAGGACCAATCCAGAAAGCCATCGTTCAAACCTCCCAATGGAAAATCCAAAGCGAAATGGAAAGGGAAGGAGAAGAAAACAGCAACAGCCAAAGAGGGAGAGTAGCCTTATTGCAATCATTGCAAGAAAGAAGGCCACGATGATGATCACTGTTGGAAGCAACACCCAGAAAAACGTACAAAAAGGTATGTAGGAAAAGGGAAGCAGAAAATAGTGGCAGTAGCACAGTAAGACCTTGGATCAGATTCAGGAGATGAAGCGCTGGTCACAACAGCGGGAACAAAAGGTACCTTTACACCTCCTGTTGATTCTAAATCACAAGGAAGCACCAGTTCTGTAGATGAGTCCATTTCAAATGATAGGAAAAGGATTGAATTATTTCATATCAGAGTAGTAGTAAACCATACCAAAGTAGAAACTTTGTTTGATACGGGGTCCCAAGCAAATTTAACTGCAGAATCTCTGGTAAATAAGCTACGCTTAGAAACAAAACTGCACCCAAAGCCTTACCCACTAGGATGGATACATAATAAAGCTAAATTGAATGTAACCCAGTAGTGCAAGGTAAAATTTTTGATTGCTTCTAAGCTGGTAGATGAAGTAGAGATGGATGTTATACTGTTGGACATCTGTGGCATGGTATTAGGGAGCCCCTACCTGTATCACAGAAAAGCTGTCTTTTTCCACCATGAAAATAAATACCACATCACTAAGGATGGGATAGAGTACATAGTGTGGGCTCATCAAAACAAAATTAATGCCAGCCTCGTAAGTGCTGGGCAGATGAAATGGTTGGTGAACTCCAGCAAGGCATGCATGCTTATGGTCGTCAAGGAAAATGAGGCCGAATTTGCAGACGCGTTCCAAGGCTGTGATGGTAAGCATAAACAAGATTTGATGGATTTAATTGTTGATTATAATGCATTGTTTCAGGAGCTGCGGGGACTACCTCCATAGAGGGAGATCCGACACGAGATCCACTTGTTGCATGACGCCCCTCTGCTAAATATCGCCATGTATAGAATGTCAGCAGTCAAAATGGAGGAAATCAAGCGTCAAGTGCAGGAATTGCTAGACCAAGGCATGATCAGGCCGAGCTCCTCTCCATGTGGGTCGCCGATTGTTCTAGTGCCAAAGAAGGACGACAGCTGGAGGATGTGCATGGACTACCACGCTCAACAAAATATCAGTAAAAAATCACTATCCCCTCCCACGCATAGATGATTTATTGGATCAGTTAAAAAGTGTTGTATATTTCACAAAATTGGATTTGCACAGTGGCTATCACCAGGTCCGAATTACAGAGTAGGACGTGTGGAAAACCGCTTTCAAAACCAAGCAGGGGCTGTTCGAATGGATGGTAATGCCATTCGGGCTTTGCAACGCTCCAACCACCTTTATGCGGGTTATGAATCATATATTTCAGCCTTTCATTGATGAGTTTGTTCTTGTATATTTAGATGATATATTAGTTTTCAGCAAGAGTTGGTTTGAACATATGGGTCATGTAAAGAAAGTGCTTGATGTGCTGAAGAAAGAAAAACTCTTTGTCAAAGTGTGAGTTTGGGACAACCTCTTTGGGTTACCTAGGTCATATTGTTGGTCATGGTCAGTTAAAAATTGATCCCACTAAAGTTGAAGCAATTGTAAATTGGCCTAAGCCTACTAGTGTAACTGAGGTCCATAGCTTTCTAGGTGTAGTCCAGTATTGGAGGAGATTTATTGCTAATTTCTCTATTATTGCAGCACCTTTGCACACATTGACAAGTGTGAAACAGGTCTTCCAATGGGGAGGACGACAACAGAAGTCCCTCAAAACATTGAAGGAGAAGATTAGCACCGCACGAGTCTTAGCCTTACCCGATCTCCAACAGCCATTTGAGATCGAAACTGATGCCAGCGGTTATGCCATGGGAGCTGTACTGATGCAACAAAAGAAGCCAATTTGTTACCATTTTGAGAAGTTTTCTCAAGCTGTGATAAACTATCCCACATATGACAAGGAGCTTTATGCCCTGGTGCAGAGTGTGAAAAATTGGAAACACTACCTGATTGGCAAGGAGACCATCATCCATATAGATCATCAGCCCTTGCAGTACCTTCAGTCACAAACCAAGTTGCAACAAACTTTTCATTTCAAGTGGATGGGCTTTCTTCAACAGTTTCATCTGGTAATAAAGTATAAGAAGGGCACTAACAATAAAGTGGCCGATATGCTATCTCGCCCTCCAATTTCTACTTCTGTTATTTTTCATAATGCTTTATTGTCTTTTGAAAGTTATGCTGAACAATATGCTAATGATGATGACTTTAAGGAGGTTTATGCAAAACTATCCCATGGTTCACAGGTGGATAGATATCACTTGTAGGGGAAATTGTTGTATCACCTTGGTAAATTGTGTATTCCCACAGGAGAAAGAGCGTATGTAATTCGAGAGGCCCACACCTCTCTTGTGTCTAGACACTTTGGTGTCGAGCAGACTTTAAGTCATGTACAAAGATTTTTCTTTTGGCCTCATATGAAAAACATTGTGACTCGCTATGTAAAGGGTTGTGTGATGTGTTTTGTTTCAAAGCCCTCTAATAGAAAACTTGGGCTCTACACACCACTCCCTATTCCGAGTCGTCCATGGGAAAGTGTGTCAATGGACTTTGTAGGAGGTCTACCTTTGTCTAGGAAGGGTCACGACTATTTGTATGTCGTCGTTGACCGGTTTAGCAAAATGTGTATTCTTATGCCTTGTAAAAAGCAGATTACTACAGAGCAGACTGCTTCTCTTTTCTTTTAGTATGTTTGGGTCCACTTTGGATTACCCACATCAATTGTGTCAGATCGAGACTCTCGCTTCCTTGGAGAGTTCTGGGCCAGCTTGTGGAGGATGATGGACACCAAATTGAAAAGAAGCACGACATTTCACTCGCAAACCGATGGGCAGATAGAGGTTGTTAACCATATTGTGGTACACCTATTACGAGGCTATTGTGGGAAGCATCCCAAGTTGTGGGATGAACATCTCCAATATATACAACATTCGTATAACCGAGCATTGCATTCATCGACACAACATTCACCATTCGAGACATGCTTTGGTTACCTACCAAAGGATCCTTTAGACATGGTCTTTGGAAGGGAGGATGGCTCCAGTGGACGTAATGATAAAGACAAAGCTCAGCAGTTCATTCAACGAATCCAAATGATTCACCAAGCAGTGCAAGAACAGTTGGAAAAGAGTCAAGCCCGTTACAAGGCTCAACATGATAAACACTGAGGTGACCATCAATTCCAAGTGGGCGACAAGGTGTGGTTCGACATCAGCAAAGACAGGATGAAGGGAGAAGGAAAGAAGTTGCAGCCAATCTGGTATGGACTATTTACCATATTGGAGAAGATTGGGAACAATGCCTTTCATCTTGACTTGTTGGTATATATGCAGATGTACTCAGTAGTGAATGTGGAGAACCTAAAGCTTTATGAACCATCGTTGATCATGGACACTGATGAGGTGGGCACAGTTCCTACCGTCGATGATTTTGCACCAGAATATCTCGATGAGTTTCCTGAAGACATCATCCTTGACAGAAGAACTAGGACTTCACAGCAAGGAGATGTAGAGTACCTTCGAGTTGGATTCAAGGGAATGCATCCTAGCAAGGCCAGATGGCTAGAGAAAGAGAAAGTGAGGGCACAGTACCCTCACTTGCCAATTGACTAATGAAAAGCTTTTGGTGGTCCAAAAGCTCCTCAATGGGGAGGATTGATCCAGGTGGATCTTCAGATACAATGGCATGGAAAAACTCAGAAAATCAAAGTGATCGGAATAAAGTCAACTCAAGACCAGAATGTATATCTCATCTTCCTGATTCCAATGGTGCAAACGGTACTTCAATCCAAGTCCAGATGATGAAGTTATTGCAAAAAGAAGGGCTCTTCAATCCTTAAGAAAACAGAGGAATTTCCTTTAAAAATGGGTCTGAAAACCTTAAAGGCAAATCGCAATTGGAGGTCGCATGAGAGCAGACTTAAGGTTTGGGTCGTGGAACCCTCGATCATCGATCTTCGATCAGATCAGATTGGCATATCGGAGGCCATCGCAATCGGCGGTTATATAAATACATATATGTGGATATCGATGAATGGACAATGCGATCGGTGATTAATTGAATCGGGGGAACCTCCAACAGACACCCGAGGTGATATATGTGCAGGATGCTGACGCGATCGACGATCAGCGGTCGGTCTTTCCCGAGGACTAGGCCAGGGACATAGTGAAACGCCAATCTGTGACCTCAGCGCGGACCTGATACAGACTATAAGCCCGATTTAATAATATTTGAGGTCCGGGCATATGGTTTTTGGACAGATTTGCAGTGTTTTTCGAGGTTTTGAAGCCTTATCAAAGCAACGATAAACATGCCATTTTCAGGAATGGTTGCGCCCACTGATCCTTCCACTCTACCAACCTCTCTTATTAACCAGGCATGCCCCATTTTAAATGGGATCTTGTCCGAAAATCCTTTATAAAAGAGGATCAATGGAAGAGCACGGGAAGGAGGCAATTTTAATGGTGGCAGCACGTTGTTTCGCAGAGGCCGAGAGCATCTGTTGAGCTATTTTGAACAGTTACACAATTCCAATCCCTTCTATAGCTGCGGGAAGCTTTGGTGCTACACACCACTCCATCTTCGGCATTCATTTCATAGCCATCAGGCAGATTGGAGGTATAAGCCTCTTTATGGACAGATTGATGAATGTAATTCTGTTTATTCATGCCATTTAATAAGAAAGGCCTCCCCATTGTTGAGCTAGGCCCGGAGACATAGTCCAAATTGGACAAACTCTGTTATCAAGCCTTGGTGTCTTCTTTTTGTGCCTTTTTATGTGTTTTCTTCTTCTTTTCATATGTGCACATTTATGTGTTAAGATGCAATTTTAAATGCAATTCTTTTCTATACATCTATAAGCGAAAACATCCTGGATCACACTCACAATCATAAATATGGAAGGTTTGTTTCCCCTAGCCATCCACAACCTACAAGGTTGACACCACAACAATTGGAAGAAAAAAGAGCAAAAGGGCTTTGTTATAGTTGTGATAGCGAATACACTAAAGGTCATAAGTGTGCTGAGAAGAAATTATTTTACATAGATTGTGAAGAGGATGAAGAAAAGGAACAAGAAACGTCAAAAGAAGAGGATATACACCAGGAACAAACCCTTTACAAAGAAGAAATGAATCTGACCATCTCTTGTAATGCATTGGCTGGAATTACCACTCCTCAAACTATCAATATAGAAGGGCATATCAAGAAGAAAAAGGTAATAGTGTTGATTGATTCGGGTAGTACCCATAATTTTATTCATTGTAAGATAGCCAAGGAATTGAATTGCTTCCTATATCCAGCACCAGAGTGTCAAGTGATGGTTGCAAGTGGAGGAACCATAACTTGCTCAGGAAAGTGCCATAATATCAAGCTATCCATGGGAGAATATGTATTGAATAGCCCAATGCTTTCTATTCCAATGGGTGGTGCTGATGTTGTACTAGGAGTCCAATGGCTACAATCCTTGGGTACAATAGCTTTTAATTTTCAAGAACTTTTCATGAAATTTTCTTCAGAAGGAAAGGAAGTTGAATTAAGGGGTATCACAAGGAAATTGGGAAGGATAATTAGCTCTAACGGAATGACAAAGCTTCTAAAAAAATAACAACGTGGCATAATTGCACAATTATGTTCACTAGAGGTTCCCACATCGAAATCATCTATTTCTCCAAATCTCCAAAATGTCTTGGACAATCATTCCAGGGTATTTGAGACTCCCAAAGGCCTCCCACCTATTCATGATCATGATCATGCTATTCATTTGATTCCAGGAAGTGTTCCTCCAAACATCAGGCCTTAAAGATATCCCTATGCCCAAATTTTTGAAATTGAACGTATCGTTGTAGAAATGCTAGAGGCTAGTATCATTCAACCTAGTCAAAGTTCTTTCTTTGCTCCAGTAGTATTGGTTCAAAAGAAGGATGGATCATGGTGCATGTGTCCAGATTATAGGGAGCTCAACAAGCTCACTATTAAAGATAAATTTCCCATTCCTATCATTGATGAATTATTGGATGAATTGCATGGATCAGTTTACTTCACCAAGTTGGATCTTCGTTCAGGATATCATCAAATCAGAATGAAGACTGAAGGCATTCCAAAAACAAAATTTAGAACTCATGAGGGTAATTATGAATTTTTGGTCATGCCTTTTGGCCTTACCAATGCACCTTCTACATTTCAAGGTTTGATGAATTCCATTTTCAAACCCTTCCTTAGAAAATTTGTGTTAGTATTTTTTGATGATATACTAATCTACAACAAGTCTTGGAAGGATCATGTTCAACATGTTGATAGGGTGCTCAAACTATTGGAGGAGAAACAATTATATGTAAAAAGATCCAAATATTTCTTTGGAGTATAAGAGGTGGAATATCTAGGTCATATTGTATCTCATGAAGGTGTTAAGGTAGACCCTAGCAAAATTAAAACCATTAAGGAATGGAAAATCCCCACATCCATAAAGAATCTATGAGGATTTCTCGGGTTGACAGGGTATTATCGCAAGTTTGTTAAGAATTATGGGAGAATAGCAACACCTATAACAACATTATTGAAGAAAGATGCATTTTCATGGACTCTAGAAGCAACGAAGGCCTTTGAACATCTTAAAGAGGAAATGTGCCAAGCAGCGGTCTTAGCTACACCGAACTTCACAAAAACCTTTATTGTGGAATGTGATGCCTCAGGAAATGGAATTGGTGCTGTTTTAATGCAAGAAGAAAGACCCATTACTTTCAAAAGTCATCCAATCAAAGGAAAGTATTTACACAAAGCTATTTATGAGAAGGAAATGTTGGCAATATTACATGCAATTAAGAAATGACAACCCTACCAAATGGGAAGACACTTCAAGGTAAAAACATATCATGATAGTCTTAAATACTTTTTAGAACAAAGATTATCTTTAGAGGAGCAACAAAAATGGGTCACAAAGATGTTGGTTTATGACTTTGAAATCATCTACAAAAAAGGGAAGTAAAATGTTGTGGCAGATGCACTCTCAAGAAAGGATGAGGGTGTGGAAGCATTTCTTTGCGCCATTTCTATTATCCAACCAGATTGGGTAAATAAAGCAAGGGATGAACGGAAGAATGATGAAGAAGTGTGGGCACTCATTCAAAAGTTACAACAAGATCCCAATACATCTAATAGATTTAGTTGGACAAGTGATTCGTTATGGTACACAGATCAGTTATACCTATGTAAGAATCCCTGACTCAAACAAAATATTCTTAGGGAATTGCACACCTCTCCCTTAGGAGGGCATTCAGGATTTCTAAAAACTTACCACAGGGTTAAGAAGGAATTTTTTTGGGATGGCCTTCAATCAGATATTCAAAAGTTTGTGGCGGAATGTTTGGTTTTCCAACAAAATAAAGTTGAAACAATTAAGACCCCGAGCCTATTACAACCTTTATCCATTCCAAGCCAACATTGGGAGGAGGTTTCAATGGATTTTATCACAAGTTTACCCAAGTCCGAAGGAAAGAGTGTTATCATGGTGGTAGTTGACAGACTTACCAAGTATGCACACTTTTGTGCATTATCTCATCCATTTAAAGCAAGTACGGTTTCTACTGCATTTATGGAAACAATTCAAAAGATACATGGAAACCCAAAGATTATTGTAAGCGACAAAGATCCCATTTTCACTCAAAATTTTTGGATAGAATTATTTTCTTGTCTTGGTACTCAGTTAGCTCATAGCTCATCTTATCATCCTCAATCTGATGGGCAAACAGAGATAGTAAACAAATGTTTGGAAGGATATCTTTGTTGCTTTGTATCTGATAAATAGACACAATGGGTCAAATGGTTGCCTCTGGCTGAATAGTGGTATAACACTTCCTTCCATACTGCAACAAAAATGACCCCATTTATGGCACTTTATGGATATCATCCACCATCCATCACATCATATTTAAGAGAAAATTGTAAGGTTTAAGCAGTGGAAGATCACATTGAGCATCAAAAAAAAGTTCTCCAACTCTTAAAGGATAACCTCACCTTGGCGCAGAATAGAATGAAATAGTAGGCAGATCAACATCGCATTGAAAGAAGTTTTGATGTAGGTGATTGGGTATTCCTATGGCTACAACCATATAAACAAATGTCCCTCAAGCAAGCTAAGAAGGATAATAAATTATCACCAAAGTATTATGGTCCGTACAAGGTGTTACAAAAGATAGGTACTATGGCATACAAATTGGAGCTTCCTGCAGTTTCTCGAGTGCACCCAGTTTTCTGTGTGTCATGCTTAAAGAAGGTTATAGGTGACAAGCTCCCAGTTCAAACAATATTGCTAGAACTTGATGAGGAAGGAAAAATCATATTGGAACTTGAAGCAGTCAAAGAAGCGAGAACTCGACAGCGATGAAATCTATCAATTTCAGAGTATCTCATCAAGTGGAAGAACTTACAAGTTGAAGATTCCACATGGGAGGATGAGAATTTTATACAAAAGCATCCAGAACTACTCAAGCATTGAAGACAACACTTTTTTGAAGGAGAGGGGCATGTTAGGTCCCTATAATACTAGTGATTCCCCCATTACTATTGTCATTGTATCCCTTATTGTTATTGTTGTGCCCCTATTGTCCCCATATTGTTATTATTGTGCCCCATAGAAGCCCACTATTGTTATTTTTGTGTCCTTATATTATTATTGTTAGGTCGGCTTTGGTTATATTGTGGCCCCTTAGACTCCTATATATAGAAAGGAGGTTTTTTCATTTGTATCATCCAAGAATTTTTCATTTGTGTAACGTAAAGGAGGTTGCCTCCTCGAAGAGGCTGATTTCTAAGTCTTTGATCTATCTTTTCTATATTTTTGTGAACTGGTTTCATAACATCAAATCTTATGGACCTGAAGCTCATCTTTCCCATAGAAGACTTCTGATTCAAAGTATCCCAAGCGTATTATTCTCTGGAGGCCTTTGACTGCTCAGAATGTGATTTCACTTCTTTGTCCCTTTAATAAACTTTTGTCCAGATCCTTCCAAGTCCCTAACCTATCAAGATTTGTTCTTAAGAAGACACTTTCTACTTATATACTGTGACAATTCTCCTCCCATTCAAGAATCAAATAATTAAGAGCTTATTCCATCCATTTTTCTTCCTATAATTTGACTTTCAAGGACAAAATATCTCCCTTACTTGTTTCATAAATTATCTCCTCCTTTTTCTTGATTAGCTCCTACTTTAAGAGTCTATTCTCCTTGTCTATATTTTCACATGTTTTTTGTATTTCTTATAATTAGAGAGCTAAGTTGTTTTACTTTTAATGGCCTCTCAAAGTTTTTCTCTTTGATAAAAAAACTCCTCATTGTTTGAGTTATACATACCTTCCTCAACACAAAACAACTGCTCTTTTAGTTTCCTGTTCTTTTTCCTGGCCTTTTTTAACTCATTAAGAGCACCGATGAGCTCCCCTTCAAGATCCACTACTCCTTCTTCTTCTTCTTCCTCATAGTCTGAGACATTTTTTTTCTTGGAGTCACCTTCAAGTGGCATAAGAAACATTCATTAGACTCACCTTCTGAAGAATGTTGACCATTAGATTCTGGTGCAGAACTATACTCTTTGGAGTATAGTCCTTTCTTCTTAAGGGGCTTTTCCTTTTGATATTTTTGAGCTTTATCTTTGGGCTTTGGATATTTATTCCTCTTTGAATTTTCTTTATAGGGACACTTGGAGGCAAAATGACTAGCCCTTCCACAATCAAAGCTTTGAAGGGAAACTTGCCTTTGTACTTCCATGAACCACGTTTTAGTTTCTTGGAAAAATGAGCCAACTCTTGATCAAATTCACAGCTGGAACATTATTGATGATCTCTGTGCTCCTTACCCTTGTTAGATACCTTGAATGCAACCTACTTTGGTTTGGTCTTATCTTTAGCTACTCTCATTGTTGAGAAATGGAAACAAGAAATTCATGTTTAATTTGTCCTTGAATAAAACTGTGAATTAAAATCGAATTATATTCTCGTAGCAACTTGTAAATAGCTAATTAAGTTTAATTAACTTAATTATCTTAGGAATTTCGAGTTGGAAGTATTTTTGTAGTCATGTATATGTTCTCCCTAAATTTTAGGGGTCCAGGATAAATTTATTTTAGTTGTAATTAGATAACTCAGTTTGATTGAGTTATAGATAGTTAAACTAGTTCTAATTTTTTGTGGAACTAGTAGAGGTCTAGTAGTGAGTTGGTGCATTGGTGCATCCTGAGTGCTACTCCAGCTAACTGGAGATTCACTCTTCAGAAACTCATGCAAGTCAGTTTAGAGAAAGACCCAGTTGAGACTAAAGTGCAGGGATAGTGTACTATCAGTTGTATAATTATCCGAGTTTTACATATCATGCATGCAATCAGAAGAGGACCTAGAGTTGGATTGTGCAGTTATAGAGGAATGAATTCCCAATTAAATATGGGCTATTCCTCACAGGAATTGTGCAAGGAAATAGGGACTTGGAGAGTAGCATAATAGGCTAAGGTTTGGCTTGAGCTAGCTTATGAGTAGAGAGTTGATTATACTTGTGCACGAATTGTTCTAGTGAGAACAAGATTTGTATTATCACTGAAATGCCCGATTAATCCAAAGATAGTTGGGATTTTGAGTAGTGGCTTTCCCTAGAGAAACAATTATGTTGTGTGTCTTTGATTATATTCCTCTTGCCGATTATTCTTTTCATCGATTCTTGGTTTCCACTGTTTAAAGAGGAGAGTAGATTCTTGTCTTATGTTTTAGTACATTACATGAGCTGTGAATCTACAAGAAAATCTACATGGTATCATAGCTGAAGACAAAATACTAGAGGAGATTTAGAAGTTTTGATTTTTGGGTTACAGGTTAAATTAGAATTTGCAATACATACTTCAGGATCGGCAGATGGCATTCTACGGTTTGCGGCTCGAGTATGCCTTGGAAGGTGTTAGTGCCTAAATCTACCTCAGGCTGAAGAAAGGCAAGTCTAGGGTAACATCAAACCATGCTTAACCTGGTAGCTAGCCCTACCAGGTCGGGAGAGGGCTCTCTCCTTGTCAATCTCAATTAGAATATGGCAACTAGGGCTTGAGATGACTGAAATGAATGCTGATGTTAGGCTAGGTATATGGATCAGAGAAGTTTGTTTGATTTTAAGTTTTGGTTGCTGGATCAATTGGAGAAGGCAGCTTGGGTTTGGGAAATAAAATCAGGGATACAGTCATGTTCTGTGGGGCAGGGTAGACAAGAGCTTATGTACTAGCAAAGGATTGAGATGGTAGAGTAAGACTGCTGAGGAGTTGAGGAGGGCACAAGAAACTATGAATCCTCTTCAAACAGTGAAAACATTGAAAACTAAATGCAATCCCAAGACAAAGCACTGTAAATCTAGTGTATTTTGTCTATTCACCTTGATTCATTTAGTTTAGAAGAAAGAGAGAAATGTGGATACATATAAAACATCAGAAGAACTCATTACAAAGAAGAAACAATACATAAAATTCACTGTCACAAGAATCCCACAAAAATCACTGTGAAACCTGGCTTATTCCTTGCCAACTGCTGATACAAAATTTTCAGTGAGTCCAACACTTCTGCCAAATTCCAACCTCTACACTATCAAATTCATAAAATATATACATTTTCTCATCCTTGTACGAAGGGAATTGAGCTCAACCATTTTCTTCAAAATAGAATCAGTTACATTAAACTTGGACCGAATTTCTGAAAATAGGTGTTGAAGATGAACTCGTATCTCCTAAACCATAGCACCTGTTACAAAACTAAAATAGGTTTTTGTAGATAAGGTCATGTTGGAGAAAAATTTCTCTCAAATTTTGGAAATTCATTTCCAGTTGCTCGTAATCTGTGCCACAAAATCATCTCTAAAACAGAAAATCATTAAAAATTTAAATCTGTGAAAATGAGCTGTAAAGATCTAGTCACATATCCAAATTCACGACACCTGTGAATAAACTGAAATAGGTTTTTGTTATATGTCTTGTGGTTAACAAAAACCTCCTTGGGTTTTTCAAAATTACTTTCCATCTGTTGTAAAATGGCACCGCACTAAAATGGCTAAAACAGTAAAATAAATGAAAAATTTTCTTTGTTTTAATGCAGGCTCCAAATATAATTGCATATCTCCCACATAGTAGCACCTGTGCATAAAATGAAGGAGGTTTTTGTTATTTGGTATGTTATGGACAAAAACCTCTTTGAATTTTGAAAAATTCCTTACCATTATTTCAGAAACTGATCTTGTACTAAACTTGTCATTGTGTGTAGCAACTGACCTCAAAACATGCATAACCAAGAATCACTCATTCATTTCGATCATATCTTTTGATCCAGAAACTGGTTACGAGAGTGTGATATACCGTTGGAAATATTTTTCTAAGCTTATTCTAATGGAAATTCTTAGGGTATGATTTGCAGTGAAGATCATGTGCAAAACATCTCTGAAAACCAGACACAGTAAGAGCCCATTTTGATCCCTGGTGACAGGCTGCGAAGACTGGAACTAACAGAAGGCAACTCAAATTATAAGCTTGAAAGGAAAAAATGGAGGTTGTGTTGGAGGATAATGGCTTGAATGAATTCGTTGATCAAGACATTCCTAATCTAGCAGCATCAAATGCACAGAATCTAGCTGAATTGAAGAAGTGTGTGGCGAAGGCGAGGCAGATAATCCTTGAGGGAGTTTGCGACCACATTTTCTCGAGTCTCCATGGGAAGGAAACCTCGTATTCTATGTTGAAAGCATTGAAAAACATATTCCATAACAACAATGACCATAGGAAGTTGGAACTGAAAGACAAAATTCAAACAATCAAGATGGAGAAAGGCGAGACCATTCCAAAATACTTGACCAAGTTCACTCACTGTCTTGATGAGCTTGGAAGTGTTGGAATAACCATTTCCGAGGATGATATGGTGAGCCTAACTCTCATAGGCCTTCCCAAGAGTTGGGATAGCTATGAAGATTCTTTCAATGGGAGGGAGAAGATACTAGATTGGGAACATCTGTGCTTGGATTTGATGCAGGAGGAGATCAGAAGGAGCACTAGAGATGGTTCCTCATCAAAGACTGATGATGAGGAAAGTTGTGCCTTTGTGAGTAAGGCAAGGAAAGGGAAGGCTTCCCATTCCAAATCAGATTCTTTCCATGTAGGTAAGAAGAAAGACATGATGAAAGTTAAGTTCTTTCATTTTCATGAGATGGGCCATTTTGCTACAAATTGTCTGCTCAAGAAGTCCAAGAAGAAGTCCTCAAGAGGAGTAGCGGGTGAGGCTTTGGCCTCTCAATTTGAATTGGACTTTACTCTCATTTCATGCATGGTGTCATCAATGATGGGTAGTGTATGGTACCTTGATATTGGAGCTTCATTCAACATGACCGGTGACAAGTATTTGTTCAATGAACTGGAGGAGAAATATCTCTAGATGCATATCGAGATGGGTGACGATGAGAGGTATAGTGCTACTGGATTGGGCACAGTTAATTTTTAGAGGGATCAGGGTGCTCCTCTCACCTTGAGGGATGTTATGTATGTTACTAGGTTGAAGAAGAACTTAGCATTGGTCGCCATGCTTGAGGATAGAGGTTATGATGTGATCTTCGCAAAAGCAAAGGCATTCCTTTGACACATAGCCACAGGTCAAGTAAAGAAGATAGGGATTCGAGTTAAGAATCACTATAAGCTAGAGGTAGAGGATTGTACTTCTTTGAGCATGAAAACAGAGAAGGTGTAGAGCTGAGACATTGACGATTTGTGGCACAGACGATTGGGCCACTTGCATCATGGGGCTTTGAAAATCATGTAGCAGATCTCTACTAGTCTTCCCAAAGGTATGCTAGAGCAAGTTGATACATGCAAGGGGTGTACTTTTGGAAAATACACCAAGGCCTCCTTTCACGATAGAGACAATCAAGTAGAGGTGATTCTAGAGATAGTCCATTCAGATGTGTGTGGACCATTCTCGAAAGCATCCACAAACAAACAAAGGTATTATGTTATATTTGTTGACAACTTTTCTCGTAAATGTTGGATTTTTTCATGCAGAAGAAGGATCAAACTTTCCCTTTTTTGAATTTAAAGCATTGGTTGAGAAAGAGTCTGGAAAGAATGTTAAATCTCTAAAGAGTGATAATGATGATGAGTATGTCTCAAATGAGTTTAATAACTTTAGTGCAGTAGAAGGGATTAAATGGGAGTTGATGACACCCCGTAATCCACAACAGAATGGGTTGGCCAAGAGGAAGAACAAAAGCATTGTAGCGGAAACACAAGCAATGTTGCATGATCAAGGCCTACCACTACACTTGTGAGATGAGGCATGCAACACAACAGTTTATTTACAGAACCATAGCCTGCATTAGATACTTGGGATGAAGACACTAGAGGAGGCTTATTTCGGTAAGAGGCCAGATGTTGGTCACTTTAGGATTTTTTGGTCATCGATATATTTCCATGTGACCAAAGATGCACAGAAGAATCTTGAGTTAACAACAAAGTTGGGGATATTTGTGGGGTACACTAATACACCTCACAACTATCGGGTCTACTTTTCGACTAACAAGATGACAGTGGTTCACAGGGATGTCAGATTCGATGAGGAGAAGGCCATGCAAGTTTCCCTTGAGTGGGAACTTGAGCTACATGAAATTGAGGAGCTTTCATCTCCTAAGGTTGAGGAGCCTTAAATTGATGTGGAACAACCACATGGAGAGGATTCGAAAGTGGAGACATCCAATCAAGCAGAGTCTTCCAGAGATGGGAGAAATCACACCAGAGAGGATGATAGGTTATTGCACGATGCACAGGAAAATGTGGGAGCACCCACATCTCAGTGCGAGAATAGGAGGTCACCTGAGAGGTACACTGGATACATGGCTCTTATGAGCGGATGTGTTGAGACAAAGCCATATTACTTTGAGGAAGCAGTGCAACAACTGGTTTGGGTTGATGCCATGGTGGAGGAGTATGATTCCATATTTCGTAACAATGTTTGGGATGTGGGGCTGAGATCGAAGGACAAGTTAGTGGTGAGCTCTCGATGGCTTTACAAGGTAAAGAAATATGCAGATGGTAGTATGGAGAAGCATAAGGCTATGTTTGTGGCCCGTGTCTTTTCATAGGTAGAGGAGACTGACTATGATGAGACCTTTGCTCCTGTTGCAAGGTACTCATCGATAAAATATATATTGGCACTATAAGCGCAGATGGGTTGGAAGATACATCAGATGGATGTAAAGACAACCTTCCTTAATGGAATGATTGAGGAAGAGGTGTATATAAAGCATCCTGAAGGTTTTGAGACCTTCGACCGTGAGTCGTATGTGAGCCAACTCAAGAGGGCATTGTATGGGTTGAAGCAAGAACCCCATGCTTGGTACACCAGGATCGATAACTACTTCACCGGGTTGGGATTCACCAAGAGTGAAGCGGATGCGAACCTGTACCACATAGTGGTGGAAGGTAAATTGTTGATCATTGTGTTATATGTCGACGATTTGATTTTGACAGGTGATGATCAGTTGATTAAGTCTTGCAAGGAGGACCTTGCAAGAGAGTTTGAGAT
Source organism: Pinus tabuliformis (assembly GCA_031772625.1). Taxonomy (NCBI): domain Eukaryota; kingdom Viridiplantae; phylum Streptophyta; class Pinopsida; order Pinales; family Pinaceae; genus Pinus; species Pinus tabuliformis. Next base: position 127,507,370 of record CM062820.1, on the reverse strand, counting down.
GAAGGACATGTGGCTCATGCATTACTTTTTGGGCATGGAAGTATGGCATGTGTTATGGGGAATTTGGTATCTACGGATAAATATTAATTCCATAGGTAGGTAGGAACTACATATTTAAAGTGCTTATCCTTTTTCTATAAACGATAAATAAGACAAAGGGATTCAAAGGACCTACTTGTTCTTTCGCTTTCCTTTTTTCTCCTTTGTTTGACTCCTGTCGCTCCTTCTCGAACTTAACTCGCTCAAAAAGTACCTGCAAGCATAAACAGAAGACAGAGAACCAATCAAAGCAAAAGATTTATCAAATACAAGTAAATGGAATCAGATACATTCACACATATAAACATCATATATCAAGATAAGAATATGGAAAAAGGTGTAAACAACTTTATTAAGTAGAAGGAAGAATTACAACCATGAAGTCTGATCCATTGTCACTCTTCCAGCTTGGGTTCCAACCAACATCACATCAATAGCACAACACTCTAGCAGCATAACACTACTCACTTACAATCTCAATTCTCACTCCAACAATATCTCCTTACAATTTTTCAAAGTATAGCCCTTTGATCATTTAGATGAGTGCTCAATTTATAAGAAAATGGAGGAGGTTTTGTCATAAATGAGGGTATTGAATGGAATTCCAAACTTAGAGTTAGTTTCCATGGAGGAAGGGATGAGAGGATAGGAGGTTACTTAACTCATTCCCTATCCAAGTTCCAGCTCATAGGAGATGATAAGTGTGGGAAACTTCTAGATGACTCTAGAGGATAAGAATATTCCCAGAACCCTATGTGAATTTCACTCAATCTCACCCAACGTAGGTCAAAGTGGGCCTAGGTACTCTGCAGAGCACCCTAACATGGGCCTACCTGCACTGAAGCGCACTTACCCCTATCCAAGGCTACGCTGGTCCCTCAAGGAGGCATTTCTGGAGGGTTTCAGGCCAAAAAACTCTCAGGGAAGGAGGCATTCAAAATGGTGACTTGTCTAGGGCATGTAGCAATTGAATTAGGGTTTGATGAGCCCTAATGGTACTAATTTGGATGATGGGAGTGATGTGCCCAAATGGATTTGTAACAATAGGGTGATGGGGAATTGTTTGTTTCTCAGGGCAAGTATGCCAACGAGATACTCAGGAGGCTCTACATGGAGAGCAACAAACCCATGGAGACTCCTCTAACAGGTAACTGGAGGAAGGAGGATGGTACTTCAGGAGAAGTAGTGAAAGCTAGTGTTTACAGGTAGCTTGTGGGTTCACTCATGTATTTGGTGAACACATGATTGGATATGTGTTATGAAGTTAACCATCTTAGTCAAGCGATGGTTAGGCCTACCAACTTGTATTGGAAGGCGACAAAGCATGTGTTGAGATACCTCAAGGGGATTACTTAGTATGGATTGTGGTACATACGGATAGAGGGAGTGAAGATTAAAGGCTTCACTAGTGTAGATTGGGTAGGGAGTCCATCTGACCAGAAGAACACATCAAGTGGGATCTTTAGTATTGGGTCAGTAGTCGTTTCTTGGTACAATAGGAAACAAAGATTGGTTGCACTCAGTTTGGCAGAGGCAGAGTACATGGTTGCAAGTCAGGAAACATGTGAGGCCATATGGATGAGGAATATTTTGGTTGAATTTTTTGGTCAGCAGATGGATCCAACTATTATTTACTACGATAATTAGAGTTGTATCAAACTCTCTGAAAATCTAGTTTTTCATGATTGGTCCAAGCATATTGATATCTGATATCATCATCTTAGAGATTGTGTATTGAGGTAGATTGTTGGAGTGCTTTCCCATGAAGGAGCAAGATGCTGACGTTTTGACAAAGGCATTGTCAAGATGTAAATTCGAGTTTCACAGAGATAGGATCAGGGTAGCTGATAATACCTTTCTTGTTGAGAGGGAGTGTTGAGAAATGGCAACAATAAATTCTAGTTTAATTTGTCCTTGAATTAAACTGTGAATTAAAATCAAATTCTATGCTCATAACAACTTGTAAATAATTAATTAAGTTTAATTAACTTAATTAGCTTAGGAATTTCGAGTTGGAAGTCTTTTTGTAGTCATGTATATGTTCTCTCTAAATTTTAGGGGTCCATGATGAGTTTATTTGATTTGTAATTAGATAACTCAGTTTGACTGAGTTATAGACAATTAAACTAGTTCTAACTGTTTGTGGAACTAGTAGAGGTCTAGTAATGAGTTGGTGCACTGGTGCATTCTGAGTGTTACTCCAACTAAATGAAAATTCACACATCAAAAAATCATGCATGCCAGTTCAAAGAAATACCGAATTGAGACTAGAGTTTAGGGACAATGTACTATCAATTGTAGAATGATTTGAGTTTTACAGATCATGCATGCAATCAAAAGAGGACCTAGATTTGGATTGCACAGTTATGGAGGAAGGAATTACCAATTAGAAAATGGGCTATTCCTCACAGGAATTGCACAAGGAAATAGAGGCTTGTAGAGAAACAGAATAGGCTAAGGTTTGGCTTGAGATAGCTTGTGAGCAGAGAGTCGATTATACTTGTGCAGGAATTGTTCTAGTGAGAACAAGCTTTGTATTATCACTCAGATTTATGATTAATGCAATAGATAGTTGGGGTTTTGAGCAAATGGCTTACACTAGAGAAACAATTGTGTTATGTGTCTTTGATTATCTTCCTCTTGTCGATTATTTTTTTCATCGATTCTTGGTTCCTGTTGTTTAAAGAGTAAAGTAGATTCTTGTCTTGTGTTTTAGTACATTACATGAGCTATGAATCTACAGGAAAATCTACACTCATCTCATAGGATGTGAAAGTACTAAGTAGCAGGTCAGTTGTGAGACTTTTCAAGTCAGTCATCTCCTTAATGGATAAGATTTTAGCATTAAATCTCATAGGAAAAGATCTTAAGAACTTCTGAACAATTACATCTTCTTTGACAGTTTCGCCAAGTCCTCTAATCATATTGGTAACATCATCAAATATAACAAAATAATTTTCTATACTTTCTTCTTCACTCATTCTTAATCTCTTTGTCAGACCAGGCAGTGACTCCTCGAATCAATTTGTTATATTCATTCAGGTTGGTCTTTATTATATACATGAGGGAGAGACTGTTCATTTCATCTCCTGGTGACTCTTCATATTTTCCATTATTTATTTACATCAGTTACACTTATTCACCCTATTAGAGCCTAGATTTGCCTCAGGCTGAAAAGACAAGGTTCTAGGTCCACATCAAACCATGCTCAGCCTCGTAGCTAGCCCTACGAGGACAGGAGAGGGCTCTCTCCGGGTCGATCTCGGCAAAAGACAAGCGATGGGGCTCGAGATGACTGTAATAAAAGCTAATCTTAGGCTAGGTATTAAGTACAAGGATTTTGTTTTGAGTTTTTGAGGGTTTTGTTGGAAAAAAGGGACAGGCAAATTTGGGTTCGGGGATGAGGCACAGTTTCTGCAGAGTTCTGATTGGGGCAAGGAAGGCAATCATTTTGATGCTTTAAATTGAGTGAATGGATAGATAAGACTGGTGAGGAGCTAAGGAGAGCAAGAGAGTCTCAAGAATTCTCCTTAAACAGATGAAAACATGGAAATTTAAACAAATTCAAAGGCAGAGCATAACAGTTAATGGATTCCGCCTTAATCACTCATTTGTTCAAATTCAGAAGAAAAGAGAGGAAAATGATACACATAACACTAATGAACTTACAATTAATCAGAGAAGCACACCATCAAAACATAAAGCCACATGGATCCCAAACAGTGCTGCAAAACCCTGGTCTTTCCTTAGCCAAAAAAGCAGAGATAGAATGTACAATAGAGTGCCAAGCAATCCCAAGTGTCCAACCCTGAAAATGACTTAGAAATTACATGATATAGACTAGCCAAACCTATTTCCTTTCCTCTAGGGGTCGAGCTCATCATTCTAGGAGCTATTTCAACCAATTCTAAACAAAGCACTAAAATCTAGGCAATCAAAACAACTTGCCTCTATAAGGTAGGAAACTGATTCATTCATTAAATTTTCATCTTTTAGTGAATGAATCCTCTAGAAAAAGTAAATAAGTTCCAAAATTACATCATTTTTATCCAATTACATCAAGATAGATCAAAAATTACATCACAAAGCAAAACTAGTCAAACTGGCCGAATTTCTGAGCTGGAAGGTGAAAAATTGAGCAAAACTCCTTTGGGCGCCGCGCCAATTTCTCTGTGCATCGCACCACTTTGAGGCTGAGTTTGAGGCACTTCCTGAAGTCCAAGTTGAGCCCACGTGTGCTTGTTGGAAATCCCTACCTGTCTACCTTCCAACCCAAGTGGAATTTCTGAATTTGGTGCCCATTTTCCCCTCCAAAAATTCAATCTCCCAAGACTGCTTCCTGTGTGTCAAAATAGGGGCAGAGAGGTCATTTTTTGAGTGTTTTTGACCTCTTGAGAACTCAAAACTTGCCCAAACTTCTTGGCCATGCACCAGCAGTCATGATTTTTCATGAAAAATCCAAAAATATAAACTTTTTTCAATTTGGAGCTCCCTGGAAAAAGCACGCGCCAGGTGGCGCGGCGCACAGGGAGAAAAACCCTGTTTTTTCTACCAAAATTTTCCAAAATGCCAAAAATGCCCCAAATTTCTTGAAATTTGGGCTGGAGCTTCTTCATCAAGAGCTATGGTGGGCCAAGGATTGCCTCGGCCAATATCCGGAGTTGATCATGCTCTTTTTGCCTCTTTTGCTTCCTTATTGCCTTCTTTAGTTTTGCCTTTAAATTCCTGATTCGTGCCTTGCAAACATGATTTCGTGCCCAATAATGGTTTTTCATGTGCCTGAGCATGTACTTGTCCTTGTTTTCTTTCGCCAATAGCTTCTCTAAGTGGATGTTGATCCTCTCGAGCCAAATCTCTCGATCAGCCTCTATCTCCTGCTGAATGGGTGTCCTCTCATTTAGGCTTCGTTGGGCAGCCTGCTGGTCTTCACGGATGTTTTGCCACCTCTATGAGGCCTCCTGGGTGCATGTACCTCTATTGGCGAATCACTGTGTGTCTCTTCTTCATGATCATATGATGGATCAGATGTCATGTCTGCTGGTGGACAAACTGTCTTGGACAAATAGGTGTTGATATGTCACATTGTCTTGTAATGCCTTTGATGATGTGCTTGACCTTTGTCACCAAGAGAAAACAATGACATGAGGGACAGTAAGGGGAGGGAAAAACAGTGAGGGATTAGGGAATATTAGAATAAATTTTATTAGGGAAAGGAGGAGGGTTTGAGGGGTTTTATGTATAGGGTTGGGAGATTTTTATAAGGGCTAGGGTTTTGGGGTTTTGGGATTTGAATGTAGGAAAGAAAATGTAGGATTGATGAGCTTAGTGGGGGGGTAGGAAATGATGAAACAAGGGAGAAATGGGGAAGGAGGAGAGTCCTTGGTGACAAATCAAAGATTTAAGAACCCACAACAATCTTCCTTTGAAGGCACTTTAGAGGGAGGGTTTGGATTTTTGTTTCAACCGTTATCACCCATAAACCACCATCACTTATCACAAAATTTGATGCAACATCAAGAAGAAGGCTCTACTTGGCAAATCCACGCAAGGAATGAGCAACTTGGAGAAATTTCAAGCAAATTCAGGCTGTGGACTATATGCACCGCGCCAAGAACCCAGTGCGCCGTGCCTGTTCAGAATAACACTGGACAATTTCTCCCAGTGCGCCGCGCCGGCTAGTTGCAAGCAATTTCACCCCAAAACACGCACTTGCTCACCCAATTCACTTTGAAATGCTTCTCTTTGACCTTGGCATGTAGAATGACATTGATCTTCATGGCAAAACCTTTATAAAGACATTGATTTGATTTTTGGTTCTTCAAAACCCATTTTTGTAATGTTTTGAAATTGGCACTTTTTCACAATTAATACAACTCTGTCTTTTTGTTTCCCCCTTGTTTTTGGTTTGAATGATGAATTTCTTGGTAATTTTTTGCAGGGATAGTTGTCATGGAATTTGGCAAAGGAGACCAGGGTTGTGCCTGAAGAAATCAATAGCTGAAGAACATTTGAAAATATTACAAAAACGAAATGTCGACTTTTCTTCAAAACAGAGTTTTGAAGAAGAGTCATAATCCATCCATATGATGATAAAAATATTTGAAATAACAACTTATTAAGAACCTCCCTCTGGCCTGCTGGCTTTATTAGACCTTGTTGAAGACCAAATTGACTAACCCTAGACCTAATGACTAAAATGACTGTTATGATCTAGAAACTGAAACAGGACTGCAAATAACTTTTAAAACTTGATTTTGATGGACAGACCTCAGCCAGAAGTGCAAAGAATGAGAGGTAGTGAATGACAAAGTCCTTCTGTCAGATTTATGGCATGCTCCTAGTGGAATGCAACTGATCCAGCAAGATGGGACACCTAAAAATGAAATGCAAAAAAGAGTTTTGATCTCTGACGGAGGGATGACCAGACCGACTCTAACATCTTTGATATCTGACGGAGGGATGACCAGACCGACTCTAACATCGGCTCTAATGGGGAGGGTAGCTCCTTGGAGGTGCCAAGAATGGCAGATCTCTGGAAGAGCCAGACAGTGCCTTTGTCTATTGGGCTATGGAGTCATTATTTCGACAAACAACATAAGACTTTGACTCATTTATTTGACTGAAAATCTGACTAATGTTTGAAACTGAAATGACTGAAAGACTTGACTCAACAGACCAAACATAAATGACTTATGATTGACTAAAAATCTTTTGAAAAAGGCAGCAGTCCATCAAGATTTGAAATCATGATGACAACCACCTGTGTTTCTTACAAGACAATATACCATCAAACTATATCAAAATGCCAATGCAACCAATCAAGTAGATGCATTCTTGATTGATTCTCCTGATCAAATCTTCTGGTCAACAATAGATACTGGTAACTGGGCATCCAAAAACACAGTTGACCATGATCTCCTTCATCACTGAATACTGCAATAATCACCTTCACTGCTGACTGCAACAAATCTGCCATTGGATCCTGAAAAACATGAAGATTTACCTCCTGCTGAAGAAACAAGGTATCTTTTTCTTTTGATTCTGGTCTTTCTTCATAATGTACTTCAGTAAAAATGTGTTCCTGGTCCTCAAATAATTCTGAACAAGTAGATGAGCAGATTTCCTCTTCAAAGAACATTTCATAACATGAAACATAGGAAGAAGAATCTGAAATGGCATCCTGAATGGTCTGATCTTCGGTAGTCTGACTATATTGTAGATCATCTTCATATGATATGATAGCCAGATTCTCATTACATTCATCAATCATGAGAAAAGAAATTTCAGATGGTTCTTGATACTCAAACATGATATTTCTAGCATCTACCATAAATTCATCCAGAGAAACCTCTTTACTTACTTGAGCGAAGATCTCATCTTGTTGTTCACTTACTTGACCTGACTGGATTACCTCTTTATGAAGGCTTTGTTCTAATGACATGAGAATAGTTGGATCCATAACTCTGTCTTCTTTATTCCAGATGTTTTCAGCAGCAGAGTTCTCCTTCGTGAGATTCAACACAAGGTATTCTTGGTCATCACAATCTGAATCTAGATCTGAAATGGCTGACTTAACGTTATCACATTCTGAATTTGAAACTTGACTTCCCTGCATGCTGTCTTCTTCTATGGACAGATCTGAAACGACACTTTTTCTTTCATCACTTTCAGCTATATGGACATCTTCAACCTGCTGATCTATAAAGCTGCTTACAGGACTGTCATCCTTTTTAGAAGAGGAAAAAGTTCCACCATCACCTTCTTGACCATGTGCACACTGTAGATCTGCGTTAACTTGAGCTGGAACATGACCGTTCAAGAGTTGATCTATCTCATCTTCAGACAGAGGAGATAATACTTTTTGTTTTCTTCTGCTCAAACAGTGATTGTCTTCATTAATTTCAAGTGAAGGAGTGTACAAATTTTCCTCATACTGCTGATCCATTTCATGTAATTCCTGTTGACTGTCAAGATGCAAAATTCCTTCATCTTCCACCGTACTAAAATCTTGATCCTGCTGCAAATTTTCCTGATCATCTTGATAAGTATCACTCTCTTTATGCTACTGAAATGGATTTTCGTACAAGGCTTCCATGATCTCATCATCCATGAAATTATCATCTTCATAATATTTCTCAAGGCTTTCAATAAAACCATAAGCATGCTTGCAACAGTCCTGGACTAAATTTAATGATGGATAAGATTCGTTATACCTTTCAAAGAACATGGTATGAAAATCTTTCAAACAGTAAATACAAGCAGGCAGCAAACTTTCATACCAAGATTGGGCTTCACCTTCCAGAGTGGCCAGGAATATTTTCATCAAGCAATCTTCAGGAAAATCAACTTTCAATTTGCAAATATGCATGTGAAATCTATGTAAAGCAGCATCCTTCCTACCATCATGTTTAAATGTAGGCAAATTCCTTGACCAATCTACCTTAGGAATTTTATTTTGAAAACCTGGAATGTGATCTCGGCTCATGGGAGTGTACCTTCTTGCAACCCGATCCATCTTGAAAGGCTCAAAGCTACTAATCTTCCTGCAGTGGAGTCACCATGAAGCATTGATCTCTGGATTTTTCAGTGACTGGAGTTGCCAGGTGAATGATTTCAGCCTATCGAATTCTAGACTCATCACCCAAAGTCTAGGCAGTTTATACGGGGCCAACTCACAGCCATAGATCCTAATTTATGTGTGATTTTGGTACAAATACCAATCTCCCACTTTGTGTTTTTTTGACAGTTGAAGGATCCTCCTTATATCTGAACTGATTCTTGGAGAAGGACTTCCTAGCAGCATGGTCACTACTGGATGTACAAAAAGATCTATGAAGTCTGTGTATGGATATGGTGAGTCATACTTGTGGATCAAAGGAGTCCAGAAAATCACTGACCTAGGATGACCTTTGGTATCAAGCTTTTGGAGAGTGAAGGGGAACTTGTCAGCTTGGTAATATAAGAAAAGGTGGTACAAAACTGAAGAATACTTAAATACTCTCTCAGTACTCATTCTAAGGAATTGGTCATGCATTTTGTCAGCTATGAACTTGGCATAATCATACATGATAGCAGGAGGCTGTCCTAGAGAGAAAATGGACATGAAGGCTAAGATGATTTCATCTATGTACTCACTGGTAGTATAGCCTAAAACACAAGAAATCATTGCTACTATGTCCTGACCAAATGGGGAAAATATGGTAGCCACATATGGAGGAGGATCTGTTGGGATATGCTTTTCCTCCCTGATGAAGGTTTGGAACATTTCAACAAGCTTGGCAGTGGTAAGCTTGGGGAATATGTCTAGTAGGTCTCCAATTGAAATAGGGGCTAAATTTTGCCCTGGTTGTAGTTGCAACATTTCATTGATTGACTCAGCAGTGATGGTCAAAAGTATGGTTTGGTCAGGGGACATCACTGATCTTTGACTGGGAATGTAGTTTGCATGGAAATAATGGACAATCTCTGGAAAGATGTGCACCTCAGGGAATTGGTACCTGGGCAAATTAGACTCCCAAAGACCTATTTTGTCAGCATGGTTTAGGTATTGGTCTCTGTATCTACATTATAATTTGAGAAAGGATTCAAGGACAGAGGTGTCCTTGATTTGGAAATATTTATCAGCAAGGGGAAGGTGGTCCAAGTCTAGGTGAGGAGTGGTAATTGGTCTAACATCCATGGCAATTGGGGCTGCCATTCTCAGTTCTTATGGATTTAAGAATGGGGAAGGTAAATTTCCAGTCTTTAAGGTAATGGTGGCTCAATTCTAGGTGGTTTTTAAGTTACTAAAGTTCCTCTTTAATTTCAATTTAAGAAAACTTAGTGACTGGTTCAGAAATTTGACAGGGCTTTCAATGGATTCTGGCTTAAATACCTAGAATTTGAAGAAACTGGGCCTGAACCAGGTGAATGGAAATTCTGAATGGTTGAAAAGACTTCAATAAGGCTGGAAGGCAATCTGGGAGTTTTTGGCGTCTTCAGAGTGAAATTGTATGTGGGTTGACGACTTTCAACATTCACAGGCACATGCATGGAAGTTTTCAGTTAGAAAAATGATAAAAACAATGATTTGGGGATTTTTTGGATTTATGCGTGAAAAGTCAATTTGGCGGGTACGGGTGAACAGTGACCATTTGTCGCATAGCGAGGTGAACAGTGATTGTTTTGGTGGATAGTGGGCTGGCGGTAAGTTGTTTGTTTCGCACAGCCTTTGGAAGCTTGGTGGTATTTGGGGGAGGCCACCCAATTCCATTCATCAAGTGCCACATCAACGCGGGGGCCCAGCAGAAAACAACCCATTTTGGGCAAGTATCACTCGGATTTCGTGCCCTTCTGAAATCAACATGGGCCGTCGGATGGGGAGGGGAGAGATCGTGTGGTGGTCGAGCGTGGGAGTTGCACGGAAGGTAATGGAGGGGCCCGACAGGCATTTAAACATGGCGGTTTTGATTTAATTCAGGATTAAGGTGAAGGTTAATGTATCGGGCGAGATTTCATTGGTGGATGGTTTGACTTTAATTAATTGCAGATCGATTAATTATGTCATTTGTCGAGGTTCGGATAATATAAAGTTTATATTTCAAACTTTGGGGTAGGGATATTAATATTTAAAGGGATTTAATAAAATATACTGGAAAAAGGGTTTTTTCGGGAATCAGTAAATATAAATATAATTAAAAGTTAATATGAAAATTGTGGGAGATAAATGAGAATTAATTTGTGCTAAGTATAATGTGTTTTTGTAATTCATTTTCTTTTTACATAGAAACATTATAACTTAGGTTAAGTGTATTTTTGGGGGTTTTTCATAAAAAAGGGGTATTCATAGGGGTGATTGCTTTTCCTTAGGAAAAATAGAGTTTTAACCTTAGGAAAAGGGATTTATTTTAGTACGTATTTCATATAAGTCATTGAGCCGAGGGTCACGTCCTTCCAAAAGTTAGAGAAATGCTCTGAGCCTCTTTGACTTAGGGCTTTTAAGCACTTACATCTTTATTTTGGGAAATTAGTTAAGTAAAACGGGGAAATGAATGAAGGGAGTTAATTAATTGACTTTGATACCCATCTGTATGCTTGAGTGCCTATTCACATATGTAACTTTGATGATGAAAAAGATGATACACATGATTTTGTCTAATCAATCATCAAAATTTTGCAACCTTTCTTCTACTTACCCATCTACTCATCCTACCATTTTTACTTCTCTTTATTAGGGTGAATTTGAGCTAGCAAACCCTTATCAACCATTTTACTTTTCCTTTACAAAAGCAAACTAACTAAATCTAACCTTATTACATCCAAGGGCTCAGATTAAACAGTTGAGCTCCTTTTATTTACTCTACTTAATCTACTTATCTACCAAGATTACACTGTTTGGTCAGATTTTATTCTCTATCTATAAACATGAAATAGCCAAGTTTAAACAATTTGACTATCATGGATTGTGGCATAGATTACAAACTGCACATAATCATTTATTCTGCATAAAAAGTAAATAGTAGCGGCATTTTGACTAGCACACTTTCATGGTCTTTTCTTTAATTCGGGTTCATATTTTTCATCCTTTTTTTTTACCTTTTTATTCTTTTTGTCCTTTGATTTTTCTTTTAGGACATACCCTCTTTACATTTTTTAATTTTTTGAATATGGAAAACATTTGCAAAAAAGCAAAGGTATGTACATATTACAGTTTTAGTCTCAGCCATTCAAAAATTATGACTCCTATTGGTATAGGAATCTAACACATGCCTCAGCAGTTGACAGACTTGCTAATAAGGTTTCCTGAGGTAGGATGGTAGATGCTAGGATAGGATGTTATCGAGAGGACAATAACACCTAACATATAGTGGTAGACAGTTCTACAATGGGTGGAAGTTGCAGCAGCCACAACACGACCCATTTTGGGGCCAGAGTAGGGGGAGGTAGGAGGGCCCTCAATAGGTGGTGTAGGAGGTTATGAGGCCTGGCCTTAGATGTTCTACATGATGTACTAGGGGGAGCACCCATTATGAGGATGCTCCCCTCTTTTTATTAGATGATTCATTTTTTTTGCAATGGTGAGCCTATGTACAAAGAACATTATTTTTTGATAATACATATGAGATATGTTTTTTGCAGATTTCATGATATGTTTTTATGTATGATGCTTATATACATATGATTTGAATTCATTTTATTGATGTGATTTATCATTTTTCTGTGTTTTGTATGTCTTGATGATGACTTCTATGTAACGCCTGCCAGTCTAGGATTTGATTAGCAATGCAGTCAACAACATGATTTTGACTTCTTAGTATATGTGAAAATGTAATATGGTTAAAACCATGTGATAATTGTTGTGCATGCAGGTATTTCCAAAAAAGACAAGGTTCATAGACGTTGAAGGTTTTTTTCAACTACGATATGACAAGATGGGAATCAAGGAACACATGTAGATGACTGATACCTAATTAGGAGGCATCAGCCAAAAGGCCAATGACGACTTTGTATTCTGTTTGATTGTTAGTGGATGATGTAATAAATATTCCATTCTAGTGGAAAATCATTTGATCAAGAGAGTGTATGGACTAGGTTAACACTGCCAAATTTTGCGACCATCGAGAAGCACCGTCAATGAACCCATGGTGGTAAGTTTTCGAATGATCCATTTGCAACAGAGGATGAGAGTACAGTTTAGATTACATCGATGATGAGGTTATCATAAAAATAAATCATGGTACATAGCTTACATTATAATGTTAAACTTAGGGTTATAGATGATATTTTTTGAGGTAGAGCCTGTTGACGGGGTCTTTCAAATAAGTCCCATCATGCTCTGTTAACATGTAAGGGCCGTTCAAAAAGAAATGTTTAACAATGTATGGTCCTTTCCACAGAATTTCAAACTTTCCAAGTCCTATTACTTGCTTAACGAAATCATAGCAAAGTATTAGATCCCCCTCGATGAATGAGTGGGTCTGAAATTGCAATCAAAGGAGGCTTTGGTCCTCTTTTTCTAGACTTCGTTATGTTGGAGAGATTCTCGTCAACTTTTGTCAATTTATTCCAACTAGACTAGTCTTTTCTCTAATTATGAGTTATTTGGGAGAAGCTTGATGGTCATGTGTAAGGTAGGGATCTCTCACTTAATGGGGAGAAATGTTTTGACCCCATAGACCAGGTGAAAAGGAGTAAATCCTGTGGATGCTTTGACTGAGGTACTGTATTCTCAAAAGGTTGAAAAAAAACATGTGATGCCAATTTCTTTTGTGCTTTTTCACCGTATGTTGTAACATCTTCTTGAGGACCTTACTGATAGCTTATACTTGGACAATGGAATGGGGGTAGTATGGAGAAGAAAACTCATGAGAGAAACCAAGGAGTTGAGATAGAAAAATCTCATTCTCAAAATGTTTTCCATGGTTACGTTTCATCATCATGGCCTCTAAAATATCCTCATCAGAATGAAAGAGGTTTTCAAATGGTGATGGAAGTGGTAAGAGGTCATGAGGCTGGGATTGGCATATGGAAGTATTGGTTGACAATCATGGAAATTATTCCGTCTTTTTTTCATAGAACCAAGTGATGTTGACAATGCATAACCCGGATGAGTATGTATTCATTGGTCGTGCAATCTTTACGATGGGCGAAGTAATATCGATACAATGGAACGATGAGCAGACAACATGAATCATGGTTCCTACAGAGGAAGAAATGAATTGAATGTGGTGTTGGGTGTCATTGACACCAAGTGGTGGGAGAATCTCCTGGATGATAACCTGATGGTGAGTGAGAGAGGGTTCCCAGGAAGGTGTCGGTGTCGAGCGCCAAAGAGTTTTCCTCTCTGGGAGGAAGCTCTTCCTTAATTATATGGAGGGGGTTCCATGCTATTCTAAGTTGTCCAAATATTTGAAGAATTGGACATGTGGATGAGACATGAGAAGTGATAATATAATTATCATAAGGATGAACAACATCTAATGTAGCTCTTGTGATTATGTAGTAGATAGTATGTGTGGCAACGTCTTTCGTAGCTCTTGACGATGAGTGAGGAGTAATGTCCTGAGGTGGGGTGCTTATAGAAGGTTCCTGCCACTTCTCGATATTAGATTTCACAGCAGCGGGAAGAGGTATCGATGGTCTTTCATTATTTTATCACAAGATTGTCCATACCTTTCGGAATCTAGGGAGATATGGGCAATGTTGTGTGTGGTGCACTTGTGTGCAAATTTGACAATTATTGTGCTTGCACCTAGACTTGATTTTGTGAGTAAGACAAGGGATAGGAACTACATAGAGAAAAAAAACCCCTAAGTTATTTAAAATATGGAAAATGGTTGATCAAATGTCCAGGTCCATCACATAGGGAACATGAATGGGAAATTTTTGGCGTAGTTTTTTTTGTCTGCTTCGCCTTCCTGGTGGAGACCGACATAGGATGAGCAGCAAAATGGTAGTATGCACAAGGGTGAACTCCAAATGGACCTTCTTCCTAAAAGACAATAAATGGTCTGAGACACATCATCTGTAGCTAGAGTAGCAGGAAGTGGTGGTTTCATAGTAATGGCCTGATGGAGGGCCACCAATGCGTCACGATAATGAGGGAGATCAAGGAAATGGTGTGTGTAATGATCATGCTATGTGAAAATAGCGCACGGGTGGTCAATGCATAATCCCTTTCTACGCGATGAAGTGGCCTTGTCTCCCAAAGGGGAAGGTAAGGCCACAGGTGCTTTTGGGGCATGAAGGAGAGATTTTAATTCTTCCAATTTTGGGCATTGGTTGGCAAGGTGCCCCGATACATTACACAATGCACATGGTTGGTGTACCCCCAAAGAAGATTTAGTGGGGATGTCATTCTTCTTACCTTTCTTCTTATCCTTTTTCATGGCACCTGGTAGTGTTGACACAAGTATGACTACTATAGGTATGGTGTCTTGAGGTGGGCTTAAGGGAATCACTCCATTCGAAGTAATGCATGAACTTGTGGACATAGCTTACAAGGCCAAATACTAGAAAGGTATTATGAGAGCCATGTTAGGAAACATGAGTGTTTCCATTAGTTGGTGCAAAACAAAACTGGGTAGGGGGTATAAGAAAGGTGTCTGGGTGATTTCATAAGGTAGAAAGGAAGGTTCACTAGTCATGATGTTAGGTGTTTCCAGAGTTTGTTGAGGGTCCTAGGAATCGCTAGCACTTGACATGTTCATTATGCATACCAAAGTTGTGGAAACTAGTGTGACTATTGGTTGGTGTCCTAGATATGTGCCGAGGAGTGATGATTCTTTTAACATCCCTGGACCGAATTTGGTCAAGGAAGGGACCTATTCATTCTAGGACCCAATGAAGGGTAATACACCATTAGGGGATGAAGACGTCCTTGTCTTTTAGTGTCTTAATTGGTCAATGGTGATTATTTTACCATTCTTAGGGAACATCATGGTGTGAAATAATGATGATGCCACTTCTTTCATAACATACATATAACTATGTCCCAACAAGATGTTGTAATCAAGTTTGGGATTAAGGAATTCGATATCTATGAGAACTTTTTTGCTGGTAAGTTCCACCGATACATTCTGAAAAATATTTACTGGTATTGACGGGCGTCCTTTAATGTATGCCCGTAATGTGATAGGGAATATGTGAGTTTGAGGAATCCTAGTTTCTGCCAAACTGACTTTTACATGATACAGGTGGATGCCCCCTCATTAACAATGCATCTATGGATAGTGATATTCTGAATAGTGACCAGAATATGAAAGTAAACTATAGATGGTAGTCACAGTTTTGAATTTTCCAAATCAAAAGTGATCAATATTGAATCAAGTGGGTTGATTGCACCTAACTCATAAATTAGGGCTTTCCATTGAGTTGAACAAGTTTGCAGGACCTCAAATGCCGACATGGTTGATGGATACTACACAAGATCATCAACAATGATATAGCTATAAGTTGCCTTTTAATTATGGGAAGCACGACGTAATGGCCCCTTAACCATCTTGGGGATGGGTTAATTAGGGGGTCGTGGTAAATTCAAAGGTGTCATAATTGTAGTGTTGGTTGATGTAGAAGGATTTGATTTGAGGGAGGGTCCCATAATCACGTTTTCATATTTGTAGGAGAACATTTGTCCCTGCCATATAAATGCCATGACTTGCCACATCATTAGAACATCCCCCAGTTTGATTTTGGTATTGGGGAGAAGCAACCTCGTGTTGAGTGGTTGTTTGGCCAGTTTTATCACTTCCACAATCATTAATTATCAACCAGGGTAAGTCTTTTTATTTCAAAGGTGTTTGCACTATCTATGCTGATACATGTAACATCCAGGTAAAACAGAGAAGAAAAGATGTCGTTGAACACACTTGCAGAAATTAAAATACTCTTGCAGAATGGAAATACAAACTTGTAGGAATTAAAAATCACACTGTAGAAAGGAAACACAATTAGCAAGGAAAGAATCCACACTTCATAAAAACTTCAGAATGAAGATAGGCGCGCCATATGCTATCAGCTAAAGATATAACAGGAATTAAATAACATGGAATTTATTAATGTGTGTAACAAGACACAATAAATTTGGAAGCAGAAGTGTATCTATCCACAATGAACATGTACAATGATAAAAAGAAATCCACTTATCCTATGTATCTAACGCTATGTGATTCATTTCACTAGTTTCAATTCCACTGTGAGCATCACCCAATGCAATGAGTGCTAAGTGGACTTTTCAAAAATCATGAGAAATTAGTCAGTTACGACTACCTCTCATGGAAATGGTCATATATGAATGACTTACTTAACACAATTGAATCCCAAAATGATATCTAACATAATGCACTACGAAAACCCCAATACTTAATTCAAAAAGAGTGAGGGGAACTCTACTTGAATGGTTCATGAGGCACAATACTTGCTAAGGTTTTGCAAATGGGGTAGCAAGCTAAGTGGGTTTGACTATGGCGAGAACTCCATAGTTAAGCGCGCTTGAGCCAGAGGCAATCTGGGATGGGTGACCTCCCGGGAAGTCCTGGTTATCGGGTGCAAGCCTCGGAAGTGATGATTGACACTATGTGATTCATTTCACTAGTTTCAATCCCACTTCTTCACCTTTGTGAGCACCACCCAATGCAATGAGTGTTAAGTGGACTATTCAAAAATCATGAGAAATTAGTCAGTTACGGCTACCTTTCATGGAAATGGTCATAGATGAATGACTTACTTAACGCAGTTGAATCTGAAAATGATATCTAACCTTTGAAAGTAAACTTTATTTCATAAACCAAATTCATCTTATGTTTTTTTATTCATATGAAACTCTTTATTGAATATGTAATGATTGGAAGATTTAATACTACAATATTGTTTCAAACAATATACCAAGTAAGGCCCACATTAAATATTTATTAAACATTATTTCGTTAAATATATGCCAAGTATTAAATATTTCATTGAACATAGGAAACCCCGCTCCACTTGTAAATTCCATCGGGCCAAGCGTTTCCAAGCTCCCTCTTTCCTCTACGGTCCCAACGAGGAAATTAACCATGATTATGAAAGATTTCGAATGAGATTCAATACATATGTTAAAATTCTTATATATAATGCATGTATTATATTTAATTCATATATATTATATATGTATTATTTAAAATTGAAAATATATATGTATTTATTTATTAAAAATTATAATTATATATACAATCTGATTTGAAATTCAAATTTATACATTATATATATTATTGAAATTTCACAAGGTATATTATCTAAGTTGGTTAGAAAATTATTTGAAATCTATATCAAACTATAAAAGTCTTAAACTTAAAATTTTATTTTAAATTTGAAATTGAAAACATATATAAATTTCAAATTTCATTCATTTAAACTCAAAAATTTTATTTCTAATGGTTGGGTACATAAATTTTGCAGGTTTCAATTTAGCGTGGGAGGAGCATTGAGATATCATGAGATATTTTGTATAAATGCAAGCATTTAAAAGAGAAATCATGTTAAATTTAATATTTTGATTTTATCTTGTGTATCACGTTTTCATATTTGTAGGTGAACATTTGTCCCTCCCATATAAATGTCATGACTTGCCACATCATTAGAACATCCCCAGTTTGATTTTTGTACTGGGGAGAGGCAACCTCGTGTTGAGTGGTTGTTTGGTCAGTTTTATCACTTCCACAATCATTAATTATCAACCAAGGTAACTCTTTTTATTTCAAAGGTGTTTGCACTCTATCTATGCTGATACATGTAACATATATGTAAAACAGAGAAGAAAAGATGTCATTGAACACACTTGCAGAAATTAAAATACTCTTGCAGAATGGAAATACAAACTTGTAGGAATTAAAAATCACACTGTAGAAAGGAAACACACTCGGCAAGGAAAGAATCCACACTTCATAAAAACTTCAGAATAAAGATAGGCGCGCCATACGCTATCAGCTAAAGATATAACAAGAATTAAATAACATGGAATTTATTAATGTGTGTAACAACACACAATAAATCTGGAAGCAGAAGTGTATCTATCCACAATGAACATGTACAACGATAATAATATATCCACTTATCCTAACGATAATAAGAAATCCACTTATGTATCTATCCACCCTTTGAGGCATGTACAACGATAAGAAATCCACTTATCCTAGTAGATCTTCTAACACCACTTTCAGGCGTTTGAGGTGCTTGTTGTTGTTTTGGTTGTTATTGTTGTTCTGGTTGTTGATCATTATAATTTTCAGGCACCATCACTTTTTCTATGATCTCATCAAGCACTTTGTATTCTCTGTTTTCTTTTTCCTGTTTCTTTTCCTGCAGTTGATCCTTATACAAAAACTTTTCATTGAATATGACATCTATGCTTCTAATTATTTTGTATTTTTCATAATCATAAAAGCGATAACCAAAATCATTAACACCATATCTAATAAAGGTACATTTATTTGATTTTGCCTCAAGCTTTGTTCTATTTTCTTTATTAATGTGGACAAAGGCTTCAGAACCAAAAGTCTTTAAAAATGTGTAGTTTACCCTTTTACCTGTTCATGCCTGCTCTGAAATACCACCATCCAAGGAAATTAAAGGCCCTTTGTTTATTAGATAAACAACAGTATCTACAGCATCTGCCCAAAATTGTAAAGGCAATCCTGCATGCAATCTCATGCACCTTGCATGCTCCATGATTGTCCTGTTCATCCTTTCTGACACACCACTTTCCTGTGGTGTTCCTGGAACTGTCTTCTCTCTATGAATTCCATTCTCTGAACAATACCTATCAAACTCTTTGCTGCAATATTCACCTCCATTGTCTGATCTGAGACACTTCAACCTTCTTCCTGTCTCATTTTCAACCAAAGCTTTCCATTTCTTGAAAGTATCAAATACATCAGATTTATTTTGAATACAATAAATCCAGGTTTTTCTGGTTGCATCATCAATAAAAGTAACATAATAACGAGAGCCACAGAGAGATGCTACCTAAGAAGGTCCCCATACATCTATATGCACAAGCTTTGATTTTTCACTCTTCTTTTCTTTCCAACTCTGAGGAATATAACTCTCTTCTATTTTCCATAAACACAATTCTCACAGAATTTTAAATCAACATGCTTCAAACCTGGCAACAAATTTATTGAGTGAAGAATCTGCATCCCCTTCTCACTCATGTGCCCAAGCCTATGATGCCACAATGTCGTATCTTCTCCTGTAAAGGTTAAAGCATTAACAGAATTAGAAATACCATTGCGTAAATACAATGTACCAACCTTTTCTCCTTTTGCTATTACCAGGGATCCTTTAGTGACCTTCGAGGTTTTATCTATAAAAATAGTCACACAGCCTTCACCTCCCAACTACCCTGTTGAAATTAATTCATATATATATATATATATATATATATATATATTTTTTTTATTTTATTTTATTTTATTTATTTATTTATTATTTTATTTTATTTTATTTTTTATTTATTTTATTTTATTTTATATTTATTTTATTTTTATTTTATTTATTTATTTTATTTTTATTTTTTATTTTTTTATTTTATTTTATTTTATTTATTTATTTATTTATTTATTTTTTCAGATCTGGAACATGCCTTACCTCCTTCAATAGCCATTGATTTCCATTCTGTTGTTTTATGAAAACTATACCCATTCCAATGATTTTATAGGGTTTATCATCACCCAATCAAACTTTTCCAAAGTCACCTTGAATATAATCATGAAAATGTTTCCTATCAGGTGTCGCATGGAATGAGAACCCTGAATCTACTGCCCAGTCATCACTAATATTTTCTAATGAAAGAATCAAAGCATCTTGCAACACATCACCTGTCACATTCGCTTCATGTTTGTTTTCTTGTTGTGCGTATCCTTCTTGTCCCTTCTGAGACTTGTAGTCTTTCTTCAGGTGTCCTTTTTTCCCGCATTTCCAGCACACTATCCTTGATCTAGACTTGGATTTTCCTTTCCTTGACTTGCTGCAATATCTTGGGCTCTTTCCTCTTTCCATTTTTCTTCCCCTAGTCTCTGCAGTCAAAGCATTACCTGATGTCTCATCGGAGCTTTTCCGTCGCATTTCCTCGCTAAGGATTGCACTGACAACATCATCAAACTTTAAAGTACTAGATCTAGAGACAGTGTTACTAATGGCCATAACTAAATCATTCCAACTTTCTGGCAATGAGCACAGAAATAACAGAGCCCTAACTTCATCATCAAAAGTTACCCCTACAAAACTTAACTGACTGGTAACTGTATTAAATTCATTTAAATGATTAGCAACATATCCACCTTATGACATCTAAATATTAAATAAACACTTCATAAGAAATACCTTATTTGAGGCTAAGGGTTTTTCATATAGTTTGGCCAATGCTGACATTAAACCCTCTGTTGTCGTTTCCTTTGAAATATTAAAGGCTACTGACGCCGCTAGGCACAACCGTATTGTTCCAAGGGCCTTTCTATTGAGAATATCCCATTTTGTGTCTGTCATACTCGTCGTCTTCTTTGCCTTTCCGCTCAATGGTTGGTACAGATCGTTTTGGTACAAATAATCTTCCATATGCATCTTCCATAGTTGGTAGTTTTGACCATTAAATTTTTCGACCCTAAACCTACCATCTTCTGCCATTGCTCCCACTCGAACCAGGAACCCTTCTCTCTTGCGAGTTTATCAGCCAAATAGACCTTCGGATTTGATACTAGTTGTTAGAAAATTATATATTACAGAGCAATGGAACACATAAAATATATTGCAGAAATATAAACATAGAAACCACATAAAACAAGAGAGACACAGATATATGTGGTTCACCCAATTTGGGCTACGTCCATGGGAAACAGCTAGTCCTTCCTTTTATATTATCCAGAAAACTAAAGAGATTCAACCTACTGTAGATCCATTGTAATTCGCTCTTCACTCTCACACAATCTCCTCTCCCTTTCTCGCTTAGAATACCGATGTACATAGACGCAATACAATTCCATCGTATATAGCGAGGGGTTGCCTTCTAGGGGAAAAAACCATAAATTAAACAAAACTTCTACTGTCAGATCTCTACCTATTGAATGGCCCAAATTGACTAGGAAATTACAACATTTTACAAGGCGATTTTACATCTACTTTTTAGCTTCGGGGTCACTGTCCCCGATCCCCCGCCAGGGGGGTGGCTCCTAAAGATCATTGTCGCCCCCCTTGGACCCCCCTTGCAAAGCAAATATGACGGGTGGCAAACTGGGGTCCAATGCGGTGACACCTCTGAATAAAGAATATAATCAGGCTCCACACCCAATAATCCCCCATTTGAAATTCTCCTAATTCTTGTTTTGGTGAGTATCCTTCTAAATACTTTTCAGTGGAATGTTCTATAGATAGAGACTCTTGTGATAATGGCTTGGATTCTTCTGGGACTAATTATTTTACTGCACTGCTTGAGTATGGCTATTAAAAAGTAGAAGAATGCTCTTCTGATTCTAGTACTTGATGCATCCCACTGGTTTCCCCTTTTCCTTCTAATCCAAAATCTTGGCCACTAGTTTCCCCATGGTGTTCCTGAGTTAGGCTTACAGATTCAGGAGTTTGAAAGCTAGTTTGAGGAAAATGGGGTCCTAAAACAGAGGAACCAGATAATCCTGTTTTTTATGTATAAGTAGCAGCTTTTTGTGGTCTTGTTTTTCTTATATCCCTATGTGGTGTTTATTGATCTCTCTTTTCTTTTGAGATCAATTCTTGGATAAAAAATTTTCTCCCTTGATCAATATTATTCTCGTCCTTTTTATGACCCCTTTTGCTTGTATATTTATTAGAGTTTCTATGGTTTTCTTCTTCTTCACTCATACATTCTACACATGGACCCTATGTGTAATTGTTTTCACACCCTAAGTGTCTTAATTATTACAATGGTGAGCCCACTCAGGTATATTAGAGTGATGTGCAGGTTCTTACCTCTCGTCTTACTGCCCAATGCCTGTAAAGTTAAAGACACACTATCAAAAGAAAATTCAAAAATTTTCACACCCTAAGAGTTCTAATTATTATAGTGGTGAGCTCGCTCAGGTATACTAGAGCGATTCTCAAGTTCTTACCTCTCATCTTACCGCCCACACCCATCAAATTAGAAACACTCTATCAAAAGAAAATTCAAAAGAAAGCATTAGAAGATTGTATCAATTAACAACCTTCCCCGGCAACGATGCCAAAATGTTTATTTAGTATTATCACTTCCACAATCATTAGTTATCAACTAGGGTAAGTCTTTTTATTTCAAAGGTTTATGCACTATCTGTGTTGATACATGTAACAACCAAGTAAAACAGAGAAGAAAAGATGTCGTTGAACACGCTTGCAGAAATTAAAATACTCTTGCAGAATGGAAATACAAAGTTGTAGGAATTGAAAAGCACACTGTAGAAAGGAAACACATGTGACAAGGAAATAATCCACACTTCATAAAAACTTCAGAATGAAGATAGGTGCACCATATGCTATCAGCTAAAGATATAACAGGAATTAAATAACATGGAATTAATTGATTTGTGTAACGACACACAATAAATATGGAAGCATAATTGTATCTATCCACAATGAACATGTACAATGATAATACGAAATCCACACTTTAACGCATAAAAGAGATAATTATCTTAACAACACTGCAATCCATGCTAAAGAGGAGGGCCCTTCCACTGTAGTAGGGTTCAGGAAGAAAACGAAAACTTAGTTAAAAATTCAACACATAAATTGTAATAACATCACCATATATGCTTATATTCAAAATAGTTGAAGAGTACAAGATCAAAATGTCGGTACTGTCTCGTCTCTGTTCTTCTTTCACATGAGACTAAGCTCTTTTTATAAAGTCTTTTCAGAGTCCCAAAATTAGGAAAACGAATTAGTCATGAGAATATGTGATTCTCATGTTGATTAAACTAACATAGATAATAAAAAGATATAAATTGTTACAAGTTGTTTCAATAAAGATTTGTTGTGGTTACACCACTCTTGTTTAGACAAAATTATAACTGCTCAGATCTTCTTAACTATCCATGTGGAATTACTTTATACGACCCTTGATAGTTGTCTTTGAAAATAGCAGCTACAGTTTTGACAATTTGCAGTGTAACAACAACGTGAATCGTGTACAGAAGAACATGACAAACTTGAGGTGTAATAGAAACATGAACCATGTAAAAGCAAGGAATCAACAATCGTTCATCCATGGCTATCAGTAGCTATGGAAATACCTGAAAGAAAAACATTTTGAAGAACTCTTCCAAAGATACCCTAGTTAGTCATCCCAAAGAAAGCATCGTTTCATTCAATACTTAGCATAAAATAGCATAATAATACGTCAAAGAAAATATTGCTTCTTTATTAGAGGAAGTGACATTATACTAGGGAGATTGTAGGTTCAAATGAGGGAAAATAGAAAAACATGGGGGAAACGATGCTTGAAATATCCTTAAATATTGCACCCAATAGTGGCTACCACTTTTTGGTGGGGGAAAGGATTTTCCATTACTAGAAGTTGTTGGTCGGCTCCCCCTACCCCCTAGCCTTCCTCATGTGCTTCAAATCATGTAGTTGAGGGAAATGATGGGTATAGTTCCCATATTCACTAGAAATAACACAAGCATGTGTTCAGTGCAGGAATTGCACTTAAGAAAGCTCCTTCAACACTTAATTGTCAACCCGGGGGTTTTGTAAACTTAGAGACGAAGCACAGGTAATGGCAGAAGTGGTATAAACTTTTCCTATTTCTATTCCTACTTCTCAATTGAAATCTTGTAGAATCAAACAGAAAAATCACAAAGGGCAATTGACACCAAAGTAATTCTAGTGTTGGAATGTAAAAGAATGAATTTGCGAAGAAATCAAATAAAGGAACTTTCACACTGTTGTAAACAATCTTAACTGCTAAAGTAAAACTCTATGTTTATCCTCAGTATAGGTGGTGGCAGTTTAACAAGTGGGCCCTTGAAAAGATCTGCCTTCTAAATGATTTTCCTTCTCACACTAAGCGGTCGTTCCTGTACTCTTGCAATCTTCTTGCACTAGTACAGGTACAAAACTTATGTGAGAAGTATATTTTACACTTATACTGAAGACTTATGTCTTCATGTAGGGGCTCTAAGCCTCAAGGCTTGGAGCACTCTGTTCCTGTAACAAGACACTGGTTCTTGTACTGGAACAGAGCTTCCTACACCAAGTATTCCAATTTACTTTTGGGAAAAATAAAAGGGCGTGTTAACTATAAAAAGAATTGCAAATGCGAGCAGAATCTGAAATAACTTGCACACGAAAAAGAATGCTTCAATCAACTGAATCTCGCAAATAGAAATAAAATTTTAAGATGAAAACAATCTTCAAAAGTTAAAGAAGACCTTCTTCAGTCAAAGGGTTTTGCATGCAATCAAATCTAACTCGAAACGGGTTCACTATAATATTTTAGATTACTTTTAATCCTTTTCCTTAAATCGTGAGGTGCAGACATAAATTAAGATATTGCAACAACACTCTTTTCTATCTCATGAAGTCATATTTAATCTTTAGAAGTTTAACTTTTAATATTAGAAATGCTTCCTTCTAATGATGAACGCTTACTTTGCAGAAATAGATTAAATCATATAAAGGAAAAGGAATGAAACACTTGTTGTAAATGAACTAGCAAACAAGCATGCAAAATCCTACATGCACTAGTGCAGGAATAATCTTATCTATACGATCCAAGTGAAAGAAAACAAAAAAGGATATTATAGAAAGTAAAGTAGTAAAGTAATTCAATTTGAATTGCACACAACGAATCCATTCACACTTTGACTATTTAATGAAATAAATCAGAATTCGTAAGCAAGAATGAAATTGAGATTCAAACCACACTTCTTCAAAAAAACAAAGTTAACACACACCTTTAAGATAACGAAACAAAGAGGGTAAACAATTTGGCCCAGCCAACCAACTTGTTTCCCATTTGAGGAAACGAAAATATTCATCACGTTAATAATGCATCAATGAAGGATTAAAACACAGAGTGAGAAAATCATGGTGCAACTCCTTGTATTAATTCCAATCAGCAAATATACATTATGAGTTCAAGTCCAGCCTAGAACGAGGGCGACAATGAGATTACAAATTAACCAAAAATTACAATTGCACTGCTATCGCTACCACTAACCTAGTTCTATCTGAGAGCTATACTTTATACAACCCTTTGGCCTATGGCCATAATCGAAAATTATACATTCATTCCAAATCGAGCCTTTTGGCTGAAACGAAATAACAAACAAAATTACAAAAATAAGCCAACAGCTATAATAAGCTGCGAACTAATCGTTGGTTGTAGACCTTATCCTCGGCCATATCCCTGACTATCCTCCACTTGAGTTCAACTTCGGATGACCACAATCGAACTGGACGACGTGGACCAAGATTCTCGCATGAAGTCATCATGTTGTTGTGGAGATCACAGAACAGATAGTTGTCGGCGGTGCAGGAATCTACCTGCACTAGATCAAGCTAGTACAATGATTAATACTTTAGCTTATCAAATACTTTAGGAAAGTAAATATAAGTTACAAGAAATATTAAAGGCATAAAATCTATTTAAAATGATTAATTAAGCACCTAATAAACCTTAAACATGAAATATGAAGTTTATGTAGGAATAGACAGTATTCTTGGACTAGTGCAGGAATGAGGAGGTTTATGGAGATAAACAGAGGTTAATGATTGTGGTTTTGTAATAGGAAGGGGGTAAAAATAGAGCATTTTGGCCTACCAACATCCTCCCATCCCTAAGTTGTTGTGTGTCCTCACACAACCTTTACCTGCTGCAAAAATCTTCAACATAGGGAGCCATCTTTCAATCCTGCACTTGGATATTGATCCCTGCTTTCACTACCTTCATCTTCTTACCTCGGGCTTTCTTAAGTTGTTTGGTCACCTTCTTGAGGTGCTTGTAGCATTTAGAAGCCCGAAACTTCCATACCTTCACTTGACATTTTTGTTCTTTGACCTCTTCTGCCAACTCTATCTTGCCTTGCTTCTGCCAGGTCTGCTCCTTCATGACCTGGTTTAATGCCTCCAAGTCATGAACTTGTTGTTCAAGCTCTACTATCTGGTTATTCAGATAGAGGGTAGAGGTCTCTATTTCCATCTCATTTGGTGCAAGCACTTTTTCTGCAACTGATTCAAAACATGTATCATCATTGCCAAGATCAAAGTTATCTTGGCCATCTAGCGTCTGCATCATAATATCACCAAGGGTTTTTGTGCCAGGAGATTCCATGTCACCGAGGGTTTCAATCCCCTGCACATCTAACTCATCAAGGGTTTCAATACCTTGTACATCCAAATCATCAGGGGTTTCAGTACCCTGTTCATTCAACTCATCAGGGGCTTCAATACCCTGTTCATTCAACTCACCAGGGGCTTCAGTACCCTGTTCATTCAACTCACCAGGGGCTTCAGTACCCTGTTCATTCAACTCATCAGGGGCTTCACTACCTTGTTCATCAAAATTTTCGAGGGTTTCTATGTGTTGCGCCTCATCATCTCCATGACCCTCTGCTGGGTCTCTACTTGCACTCGGTGTCACTCTTTTCTTCTTCAACTTATGAAGGAAGGCCGACAAGGGTATGTCATCCTCCTTTTCTACATTTTCTTCATTCACCATAGTATGAGTTGCTGCATCCGTGAGAACCGAGAGGTTGTGATCTCCAGGTGAAGCCTGGGGTGATTCGTCAATCAAAATTGGGGAGCTTGACCGAGCGTGACCTGTCCTCGAAGAGACAGTCATTTTCTTAGTCGAGGTCATGGTCGCTCTTCTTTTTGTTGAGGACGAAGTTTCTTCAACATATTTCTCCTCTACTTGCACCTGTTTGTTCTTGTTTTTTTTCTTGGCAGGGCGCGGGGTCTCAACTTTTCTCTTCTTGCTTGCACTCTTTCCAATTAACTCCCCTGCACTTCTTTCCTGAAATTCTTTCAAGAACGCTTTCCTGGTTATTTCCTTCACCTCCAACTCTTTCTTAACCAAGATTAAAATGAGCCCATGATGGTACATTTTATATGAAACCTGGCTCACACCCCCATTCTGCACTCCTTTCGCCATTTTCTCTAAACTTCGAAGCAGGTAATAAGGGAAATTGATGTGTTTCCCTAATTCAAAATGTAACAACAACCGGATATGGTACACAAATGTTAATGTGTAACATCCCTCACAAGCTAGAAACTTCTGTAATATGTATAGGAGGTCTCACCATTTTCCAAGCATGGTGCTCTGCGGAAGCCCTTTCTTCCAGTTGACTTTGAGCTTTCGATCGACCACAAATCGACGCCATCTTTTCTTTTCGATCCTCTCCTTTTTGAACCATTGTTCCCCTGCGGTTGACAAGCTTGTAGCTCATGCTATAGATTCTTTTGTGACCTCAAATTCCAGTGAGCCTACCTTAGCTCGACCTCCCTCAAATGTCTTTGCAAATTCCAGAGCCACGGCCATATCAAACCCATCAAATTTTTGCAAAAATGGGAGAAATCCTGATTCTTGCAATAGTGCAAGACTATTTCGATATTCAGCCGTCTGCTCTATCTCCTTCACAGATGATGGTTCATGTCTCATGGGCGCCATCTTGTTTGAATCCACCTCAATTCTTTGTCACAGCCTTAGGAAGATTTCACACTGTAGAGTGCAAAGGGGCTGCCGAGAATTTTATGACGGAGATTTGTCTGTCCACCGCCTTATTGATCCCTTCCATCCAATCACGTTCAATCATTAAAATCATCCCTTCAGGACGGATGCACACACGTATCAATCCGCTACGGGAAGGAAATGATAATTGGAGGAGGCAGAAGTTTTTACGGTGGCAGTGTAACGATCATGGATGATCAGATTATGAGGTAAGGCTATCATGAACAAGTGATGGAGGATCTTTTCAAAAGGAGGTAAGTGTGGGGTTTCAGGTAGATCTGTACTATCCACATTTGCCTCATAATTCACATAAGGTGTACTTCGGTACTCATTAAAAATATTAGACCTCAGAACCTAAAATATCTTGCACTTTAAATGATTTCTCCCTAAATTAGTAAATTATAAAGAAAAGTCTTAACAGAAATTTAAATAATATAATGCTATGATCTATCACTGTGGTAGTCATTCATCTGCAGAAATAAAAGTAAATTTCCCAACAAGCGTTCTGCATCAAGTGCTCCTGTACTGCGTTAAACATTTTTGCACTGTGTTTTCACAGTCGGGTGCGTGCCTGCACTAATCGTGCTTGCATTGAACCTGCTTTCACTGCAACGTGCTTGCACTGAACCTACCTACACCAATCATGCGCGTTCCTACACCAAGGATTTTTGTAGCATTGAAGAAAGAGGGGTAAAAAAATTATGATAGAACACAGTTCTTTGGCTGGACTAATTTTTTTTCCTAAATATACAAGAGAAGTTTTATTCGCCATTCTTTGGTGTTTCATGAGCATGCCTTCTGATCTGACTGCATCAGATCCTGCAATTGATCCATGAGGGAACAAAGAAGTGGGAAGGGGTAATTTTCAGAATGGGAAGGAATATCGTAACAGGTATTCCAAGAATAATACCACTAAGGGGGATAAATGAAAATGGGATGTGGAAAAAATTCAAGGGGGAAAGAGGGATTTTATGAAATCGGATAGGGATAATTTTCTTAGAAGAAAAAAGAGGGTGATTCATTATGGGATTAAGAAAAGAAAAATAGTGGGAATTACGAAATGGGAAAATAGAAGAAAGGCAAAATTTTGTCTTCAAGATCTGCCTGCACTGGTGTCAGAAAAAGTAAATGCAGTGGGAATTAAGCGTTTACTTGGATAAAAATTTCCATGCTAGTTACCCCAAACTTGGGTAAGGGCTTGGTTCCTTGAACCTGCTTCTTCTTGGTGACAGCCAGCATATCTAAAAATCAAGTAACATTCCATTTTTTATTGAAATTTTGATCTTCCTACCAGCATGCTGGTTTTTAGGTTGATCCTTCTGCAATCATGTTAGTCAACTGATTTTCATAATTACAGGAAAAATTATATATATATATATATATATATGTGTGTGTGTGTGTGTGTGTATGTATATGTATATGTATATGTATATGTATATATGTGTATGTATATGTATATGTATATGTATATGTATATATATATATATATATATATATATATATATATATATATATATATATATATATATATATAGAGAGAGAGAGAGAGAGAGAGAGAGAGAGAGAGAGAGATTTTCTTTTCTTTTCTTTTCTTTTCTTTTTATCATTTTATTTTATTTTATATGAGGAAAAGAAAGAATCATATTTTCAACAGGTTGGTGTTTCCATCTACCATCTCCTTTTCATATTGTTGTTGGACTTGTTGCATAAAATCTCCTTTAGTAAGGGGTTGAAAATACACCTTCAATCTATGCCCATTTACCAGGAACACAGAATTCCGTCCATCAATAGTTTGATTTCTACCACTCCATTCTCAAATGTTTTGACCATATCATATAATCCCATCCAGCATGTATGGAATTTCTCTTTAAAATATTTAAATCTAGAATCATAAAGGAGTACCCAATCACCTGGTTGGAACTGCTTCTTTCGGATAGACTTATCATGCCACTTCTTGCACTGTTGTTGAACCAATATGTTATGTTGAACAACATCCCTTCGAAATTCATCTAACTCATTCAACTATAGAAGACACTCTTGTTTTGCTTCAGAGAGATCTAGCCCCAATTGGACTGCAGTCCTTAAAGTCTTGATCTAGAACTCTATTGGCAGGAGGACTTGTTTTCTGTACACTAGCTCATATGGTGTGTGTCCCGTGTTGTTCCTCCAAGTGGTTCGGTATGCCCACAAGGCTTCTGATATTTTCTCAACCCAATCCTTTCTATGGATATTTATTGTCTTTGTAAGGATGGACTCAATCACCTTGTTTGTGGACTCCACCTGACCATTTTCTTGCAGGTGATATGGTGTAGATTTCCTGTGCCAGATTTTGTACTGCTCCATCACACCCTATACCAGATTAGAAATAAACTACGGACCATTGTTAGAAAAAATTTCTCTAGGCATACCAAATCTAGTAAATATTTCAATAAAGAGAAAATAAACAACAACTTTTTCAGTAGAAAAAGAAACAACTTTAGCTTCTACCCATTTTGTAATGAAATCTGTACAAACCAAAATATGCTTTTTATTTAATGATGTTGGATTTATTGGTCCTACAAAATCAATGGCCCATTTTTCAAAAGGCTCAATCATAACCTGAGGACATAAAGGCATTTCAATGGTTTGATTAGGTTCACCAATTTGTTAACAGTGATAACATCACTTGACATATTGTTTGGCATCCTTAAACAAGAAGGGCCAAGAATAGCCAGCTCGTAACACTTTGTATGCAGTCTGCTTATTAGCGAAGTGACCTGCCCAAGGTTCGTCATGGGCAGATTTTAAGATATCAAACACTTCTTCCTCTCTTACACATCTACGGATAATAAGATATGGTCCAGTGTAAAAGAGGTCTCCTTGAATCCAAGAATATGCAACACTTTTCTATATGATACTCCGCTTTTCACGAGCGAATAAGTGAGGTGGTGTTTTTCCAGTGACTAAATAGTTAGCTATGTCAGCGAACCACGAGGATTCTGTTGACACAGCAAAAAGATGTTCGTCGGGAAAATCATCATCAATAGGAATTGCTTCACTAGGATTATTTAATCTTGAAAGATAATCTGCTACTACATTATATTTTCTTGGTCTATCAACAATAGTAATGTTAAATTCCTGCAACAATAATAACCACCTAGTCACTCTACCAATAGTTAATGGTTTATTCATCAAATAGTTTATTGTGGGATGGTCAGTATGCACAAAGACTTCATATCCTGTAATGTAATGTCTAAATTTATTAATGGAAAAAATTACAACTAAAAACTCTTTCTCCATAACCATGTAATTTAGTTCAGCGGGTGACAAATTCTTACTGATGAAATAAATAGCATAGGATTGTTTGTCTTCTTCTTGTCCTAAAGCTATGCCAATAGCAATGTCTGAGGCATCAAAGGAAATATGAAATGGTAGGGACCAATTTGGTCCTCTTAATGACTCAAAGGACTGTTGGCAAGTTGTGGACCAATAAAACTCACTATCCTTAGCCAAAAGTCGGAAACGGAGGGTAGATATCCTTGATAAATTCTCAATGAATCTCCTATAGTATCCAACATGTCCTAGAAAACCTCTCACTTCCCTTTGAGTTTTGGGTACAGGAAGACTCAAAATAATTTCTATTTTTGCAGGGTCAACCTGGATACCTTTGTTGGAAACAAGATGGACAAGAACCACTCACGCCTTGCACATTAATCTGCATTCTTTTCCACTCAAGGCAAGATGAGCTTCTTTGCAACAAAGAATCCTTTTTTTTATATTTTTGAGGGCTTCCTAAAATGAATCACCAAACACAGAAAAGTAATCCATATAGATTTCCACACACTCAAGGTCAGCAAAAATGGCTAAGACTGCCCTTTGAAAGGTAGCCAGGGGATTACATAACCCAAAGGGAAGCACACGGTAAGCAAATATACCCCATGGACATGTAAAAGTGGTTTTGTCTTGATCCTCGGGTGCAATTTGTATCTGGTTATAACCACTAAAGCCATCTAGAAAAGAAAAGTACTTCTTACCAGCAAGGGTATCGAGAACCTGGTTGATGAAAGGAAGGGGGAAGTAATCCTTAAGAGTGGCTTTGTTCAATTCTCTGTAGTCAATGCAAATGCGCCATATCCCATATTTTTTTAGGACTAATACCAATGGAGAGACCCACTAGCTATTAGAAATAAGATAGATAAAATCAACATCCAAGAGTTTTTGCAATTCTTCCTTTACAACATCTCTTAGAGTTAGGTTCATATGCCTTTGGCATTGTCTGATAGGTCGGAATCCATCCGAAATATAGATATTGTTAGAGTCAGTCTGGTCATCCCTCCGTCAGAGATCAAAACTCTTTTTGCATTTCATGTTTAGGTGTCCCATCTCTCTCGATAAGTTGAATTTCGTTAGGAGCATGCCATAAATCTGACGGAAGGGCTTTTGTCATTCATTCCCCTCATGCTTTGCATTACTGGCTCAGGTATGTCCATCAAAATCAAATCTTAAAAGTCATTTGCAGTCCTGTTGCAGTTTCTAGGTCATAACAGTCATTTTAGTCATTAGGTCTAGGGTTAGTCAATTTGGTCTTAGACAAAGTCTAATAAAGCCAGCAGGCCAGAGGAAGGTCCTTGATAAGTTGTTATTTAAAAGATTTTTATCGTCATATAGATGGATTAAGACTTTCCTTCAAAACTCTGTTTTGAAGACAAGTCGACATTTTGTTATTTGTAATAATTTTCAAAAAATTTTAGTTCTTGAATTCTTTAGGCGCAGCCCTGGTCTTCTTTGCCAAATCTCATGTCAGCTATCCCTGCAAAAAATTGCCAAGAAATTCATCATTTCAACCAAAAATCAAGGAGGAAACAAAAAGTCAGAGTTCTATTAATTGTCAAAAAGTGCCAAATTCAAAACATTACAAAATGGGTTTTGAGGAACCAAAAATCAAATTGATGTCTTTATAAAGGTTTTTCCATGAAGATGAAAGTCATTCTGCATGCCAAGGTTGGAGAAAAGCATTTCAAGGCAAATTTGGGTGAGCAGTGCATGTTTTGGAGAGAAATCGTGTGCAACTAACCGGCGTGGCGCACACAACAGGTGGCGCGGCGCACTGGAAGCGCATGGTGCACTGGGAGTTTCTGCCCAGTGTTAATTTGAATGGGCATGGCGCACAGGAAGAGTGCGGCGCACTGGGTTCTTGGCGTGGCACACACAGTTCAGAGCCCGAAATTGTTTCAAACTTCACCAAATTGCTCAATCCTTGCGTGGATTTGTCAGGTAGGGTTGCTATTTCGACATTGCTTCAAATTTTGTGATAAGAGATGGTGGTGTAAGGGAGATAAAGGTTGAAAAAAAATTCAACCCTCTTTTTATAAACACAAACAAATTTGCTGCCAGGGTTTCAGAGCTCACAGTTTTGCCACCAAAATCATTTCTCCTTCCCCTTGTTCCCTTATCTTCACCAATCCCTAATTCCCTATCACCTAAATCCATTACTATACTCTATCCCAAATCCTCTAACCTCACACCTCAAAACCTATACATCTAATCCCAAACCCTAAACCCTATTCCCATACATCAATCCTTCAAACCCTCTCCCATATTTCCCTATTAAATTTCTCCCAATAATTCCCATTCCTCACTATTGTTTCCCCCTCCTAACAATCCCTATTGCATTTGTTTTTTCCCTTGGTGGAAGAATTTGAATACAACACCAAAAAGAGCAGTCCAAGTACAGTTTATATACAGCAGTAGCTTTGTCTTCAAGGTATTTTGTACAACAGTCATGGCATCTGAGCATTCATCGGACTATGAGGTAGAAACCCAAAGTGACTCTCCCTTGGAAGAACAGGCACCCCGGAGGCCTCATAAAAGTGGCAGACATGTTAGGGAAGAACCGACCACCCTTACAGAATTGCAGGCCTGCCCTCTTGCTATGCAGTGTTTTCAGCATCAGTCATGCTATGAGTTTTGTCAAAAGGTGGCTAGTGTCCAATTTCATCATGAGTTGGCTCGTCTTTTTGTGTTGCACTTGCACGGAGATCAGGCTATCTTGGCTGGTGTCACCTTCACACTTACACCAGAATCTATCTCATTAGCAACCGGTATACCGAATATTGGTGAACCATGGCACAAGAAACAGAAGATTGACCGGCAGCATTATGAGCCATACATCAAAACCAGTTTCTTGAGGCAGCTCAAGGGAGTGTTCCCATTCCGGTATCTGAAAGATGAATATGCTCCACTAATGAGATTGATTATGAAATATTTCAGCTGTGAGGGACGGTTCTCTCGTCTTTATGCTTATCACATCAGGTTGCTCATGCATTTCACCAGGGTACGGATGATGAACATTCCGTATTTCATTTGCCGGAACATAGAGAGGATGACCACCTTTATACAGCGTAAAACCCCTCAGCAGCAACTCAACAGTGTCTATCATTTTGCTCTTATTAAGATTTTGGTGGTTCATCAGCTTGGATTGCAGGGCATCACTTGGGATGATTTCATCTCTCATGACTTCTTCAGAGCTTCACGAGGATTATCAAAGGTTAAGCATGAAGGTGAACCTTCTCATCAGTATGAGCACCATGAGACTGCTAGTGTGCCGGTTTTCATTACATATCAGAGAGGCACCAGACATTTGTTTGCAGCGGCAAAGCGAGTGTTATCTCCACCCAGGGTGGAAGGGGCCTTGCTTCCTCTATCAGCATCACAGGTATAGGACAAAGGCAAGAGGCCAATGCAGGATGAGGGGCCTTCAGGTGAGCCATCAGGTGAACGAGAGACCGACTTCATTCTGCTTCATGATACAAATACAGATACGGGTCCACAAAATGCCAAACTTAGAGAGATCATCCAAGAGCAGCAAACAGAGATCGAAGCCTTATCCCTTGACTTGGAGAGGGCTAAGTGGACCATGAAATACTTGGAGAAGAGAAACAAACAGCTTGAAGTTCAGCAAGCAATCATGGAGCTACAAAACATTCGTGAGCATCGCCAAGCTGCACAAAGGAGAAGAGTTCAGCTCACGTCATTGGAGTAAGAGATTAATGAGGATCGGGAGGCCAATCTCGAGAGAGTTAACATGCACTTAGAGAGGCTGCTGGACAAGGCTGAAAAGGACCATGCATTGCTGAGACACATGGCTTTCCACTACATGGTGCGAAACAAGGTGTGCAAGGCCCGAATCAGGAATTTGAAGGCGAAATTGAGGAAGGCAATCAAGAAGAAAAAGAGGCAAAGGGAGCTCGATCGTCTTCAAATATTGGCTGAAGCCTCTTTAGCCGAGCATAACACTTGATAAGGAAGCTCCAACCCAAATTTCAAGAAATTTGGGGCATTTTTGGTATTTTTGGAAATTTTTGTGCAAAAAATAGGGTTTTTCTCCTTGTGCGCCACGCCACATGGCGCGCGCTTACGATTGGAAGCTCCAAATGCAAATTTTTTTATAGTTTTGGATTTTTCATGAAAAATCATGACTGTTGGTGCATGGCCAAGAAGTTTGGGCAAGTTTTGAGTCCTCAAGAGGTCAAAAACACCCTAAAAATGACCTCTCTGCCCCTATTTTGACACACAGGAAGCAGTCTTGGGAGATTGAAGTTTTGGAGGGGAAAATGGGCACCAAATTCAGAAATTCCACTTGGGTTGGAAAGTAGACAGGTAGGGCTTTCCAACAAGCACACTTGGGCTCAATTTGGACTTCAGAAAGTGCCTCAAAATCAGCTCCAAAGTGGCGCAATGCATACAGAAATTGGTGCGGCGCACAAAGGTTTTTTGCCCAATTTTTCACCTTCCAGCTCAGAAATTCGGCCAGTTTGACTAGTTTTGCTTTGTGATGTTATTTTTGACTTATCTTGATGTAATTGAGTAAACATGATGTAATTTTGGCACTTATTTACTTGTTCTAGAAGATTCATTCTCTAAAAGGTGAAAATTTAATGAATGAATCAGTTTCCTACCTTATAGAGGCAAGTTGTTTTGACTGCCTAGATTTTAGTGCTTTGTTTAGAATTGGTTGAAACAGATCCTAGAAGGATGAGCTCGACCCCTAGAGGTAAGGGAATAGGTTGGCTTGCCTATATTATGTAATTTCTAAGTCATTTTCAGGGTTGGACTCTTGGGAAAAGTTTGGCACTCTATTGTACATTCACTTCTGCATTTTTGGCTAAGGAAAGACTAGGGTTTTGCAGCACTATTTGGGATCCATGTGGCTTTATGTTTTGATGGTGTGCTTCTCTGAGTAATTGTAAGTTTATCTAGTGTTATGTGTATCATTTTCAAGCTTCTTCTTCTGAATTTGAACAAATGAGTGATTAAGGTAGAATCCATAACTGTTATGCTCTGCCTTTGAATTTGTTTAAATTTTCATGTTTTCATCTATTTAAGGGGATTTCTTGAGACTCTCTTACTCTCCTTAGCTTCTCACTAGTCTGATCTATCCATCTCACTCACTTTAAAGCATCAAAATGATCGCCTTCCTTGCCCCAATCAGACCTCTGCAGAAACTGTGCCTCATCCCTGAGCCCAAATTTTCCTTTCCCATCTTTTCAACAAAACCCTAAAAAACTCAAATAAAATACTTTGCACTTAATACCTAGCCTAAAATTAGTTGCTAAATCAGTCATCTCCAGCCCATTGAGTATCTTTCGCTGAGATTGACCTGGAGAGAGCCCTCTCCTGTCCTCGTAGGGCTAGCTACGAGGCTGAGTGTGGTTTGATGTGGACCTAGAACCTTGTCTTTTCAGCCTGAGACAAATCTAGGCTTTAACAGATATGGTGGGTATAAGTTTCAGGAGGGATGCCTTTCATATCTTCATAGCCCCATGAAAAGGCATCAAGATGGTTTCACAACAAATTCACAAGCTGCTCTTGCTGGGATGAATCCAAGTCTGAACTGATATGCAAGGATTTGCCTGGACTAATCTCAACAAGAGTGGTATCAGGCTTAAGAGTACACAGAGGCGTTGCTATAGATGGTGGTGAGGGAGGTAGAGAGTCATGACTTTCCTGAAAATCTAGACTAAAAATCTGACTCAATGACTCAAAATTGGGCATGGTGTCTAGATTGTTCAGGAAGTCTTGAATCTCACCATCCTGTGAGGACTCAGCATACTGATGTATCATGGAAACAGAATGAGTCTCCTCATCACTACTATAGTATAACCACAAAGTGTCTTAGAGCTCCTGAATGGATCTAGTGGGTGGATACAAGGTGACCTTCTTCCTAGAATCTCCATGGGAAATATACATGTCACCAGAACGACATCCGATGTAAGCATTGGCCGTAGCAAGCCATGGTCGTCCCAAGATCAAGGGATGTCCTCCCACAGGATTCTTTGGCTGAAGCACAATGAAGTCTGTGGGGTATTCCCAAGAGTCTAATGAAACAACCACATCATCCAACACCCCTTCTGACTTGATTTTAGATATGTCTACCAATTCAAGCACAATGGGAGTAGGACAAATATGGACCAATCCAAGTTGATCCATAGTTTTCTTGGTCATAACATTAATGGTCACCCCCAGGTTTATAAGTACATTAGAGACAAGGACATCACCTATCTGAACAGAGACAATAGGGTTTTTGGGGTCAGTATATTTCTCCATGTGCATACACCCTGTCATTAACTCTGCTGCTCTACCAACAAATTGAATAGTTTGAGGTTCCAATCTTCTCCTTCTTGGCTTCTTGAGACAAAGTTCCCTAATGATTTTTGTGCAAATGAGGATCTATTTGATAGCTTGGAGAAAAGGTAGCTTTATGAAAAGGTTCCTAAGCTCAGAGGCCAAGCTAGACTCAGGCATGGGGTCATTCTTCTCCACAACTAACCTCTCCGGATAGGGAGGCCAGTTGGAAGAAGATGGCAAAGACTATGAGGGTACGGGGATGGGTTGGATGGTGACATCTTTTTCAGAATGGTCAAGAGTTTCCTCCTCACCTTTCTCGTTGATAATCACCATAGGCTACTTCTATTTTTCTGAGGTTACTATCTTCCCCGATCTCAATTGGAGATCATTGACTCCAACTAGCATGGACTGATATCTGGATGAGAAAAGTGGGTTCATAGCGTGGATCATTTGTACTGCTTTGTTATTGGGGTTGGGAAAGGGTTGGGCAGGCAAATGAGGAGGTCGAAACAGTGGAGGTAAAGGTAATGGTGGCATTGGCTAACTCAGCTAAGGTAATGATGGTTGTGGCATTGGGTAAGGTGCATATGTAGGTGGGTATGACTGCATAGGTGCAAGATAGGAATGGTGTGAATGGTTTGGCCCTCTCCATCCTTGTTGCCAAGATTAGGAGGGTTGTCCATAATGATATTGGTTCCCATGCTGCCAATGTTGAGAGTGACTAGTGTTAGGATAGGAATATGGATGTGCATTATAACCAAAAAAATGTGGTGGAAGTTCAGGAGCCATACCTGCACTTACCTGAGGCCAGTTTCTTCATGCTCCCATAGCATGCAATGATTTGGCTTCAGGTTTCCCTCCTTCAAATACAACTTTCAGCCCAAGTATGGAGGGACATTTTTCTGTGGCATGGTTCTCTGTACAAATTGCACATTTATTAGTTCCTTTAATATCAAGAGGACATTCTCTTAAAAGATGCTTTTTCCTACATTTTGGACAAAAAATAGACAATGACTCTTGTTCCTCTACAAGTTTTTTTCTGAAATTTCAAAGAGTCTATTTGTTTGCTAACAGTATTCATTATTTCAATTTTCATATTTTCCATTTTTTTCTCCAATCCAATAATCATAGTATCAGTAGATTCGGTTTTCTTATTTCCATTCCGAATTTCTTTACTAGATCTATATTGGTTCCTCGAGAATTTCCTGCACAAGTCACATATTTGATAAAAATATTTCTGAGAAATATCCCCTTATCCTAATAGATTTAGATTATTCCTAGCATCATCAATAAGCCCACATAAGAACAAGGTTCTAATGGTACTTAGATCAAATTTGTGCTTTGACCTCTTAAGGATGTACATGAATATCTCTAAGTAGTCCTCTAGAGTCTCATCATCATTTTGCACAATAGTAAAGATTTCATCTTGAATATCTCTAGTTTTACAATATTCTTGATATTTTGACAAGAACACTCTCTTAATCTGTTCCCAAGAAGCTATAATGTTTCCTCCTAGTCCCATGAACCAACAGAGTGCTACGTCCTTGAGAGTTGCAAGAAACAACTTCAACTTCTGAGCATCAGATGAATAATCATAACTTCTACATAAAATATCAAACTCAAATAATAAAGAGTCTTGGTCTTGATGTATCCTACCATTGAAATGAGGAAGAGCTGATGGTGGAATATTTTTCAATTGTACTTGTATATTAGGATCCACAATTGGCAATCCAAAAGTGGGTTGTTCCTCGTTTACCTGATTTTCACCAGTTCCTTC
The DNA here is from genome assembly GCA_031772625.1 of Pinus tabuliformis. NCBI lineage: Eukaryota > Viridiplantae > Streptophyta > Pinopsida > Pinales > Pinaceae > Pinus > Pinus tabuliformis. Next base: position 127,467,759 of record CM062820.1, on the reverse strand, counting down.
TGCATGGTCTTCATGATCTTCCATTGTTGCTCCTCCAAGGAAACTGCTCTCAACAAGCTGAGAAGGTTGACTATGGGTTCTAATAGTCCCCTTCTTCCCCTTTGTGGGTTGTGTCACACCTAGACTGTTGCTGCCAGAGTTCAAGTATATTGTTCCTGCGTGATGAGTCTGGGTCTGTTTTGACTTCTTGCCTACAAAAGAAGGCCCAATATGAGATTTGATTTTAGATTTATCAATACTTCCTCGACCCATTAGCGAGCTTCGGACCCCTACCTCTCTTAGGCATTCATTTCAAAAAAAAAATGACAAAACAAAATTCCAATAAAATGTTGCAACTCAAAAATAACTCAACACCTATAAATTCCTTCAAACAATAGAAGCACACTGCAGAAAAAATAATAGCAGACTTACCCCTATTGCAGAAAAATGGAAAATTCTTACCAATTCAAATCACCTCCCTGGCAACGGCGCTAAAATGTTGGGTGTAGGAATTGCACTTAAGAAAGCTCCTTTAACACTTAATTGTCAACCTGGGGGTTTCGTAAACTTAGATACGAAGCACAGGTAGTACCAAAAGTGGTATGAACTTTTCTTATTTCTATTCCTACTTCTCAATTGAAATATTGCATAATCAAACAAAAAATCATAAAGGGCGCCTTACACCAAAGTAATTCTAGTGCTGGAATGTAAAAGAATGAATTTGCGAAGAAATCAAATAAAGGAACTTTCACACTATTGTAAACAATCTTAACTGTTGAAGTAAAACTCTATGTTTATCCTCAGTATAGGTGGTGGCAGTTTAACAAGTGGGCCCTTGAAAAGATCTACCTTCTAAATGATTTTCCTTCTCACATGAAACGGTCATCCCTGTAGTCTTGCAATCTGCTTGCACTAGTACAAGTACAAAACTTATGTGAGAAGTATATTTTACACTTTTACTGAAGACTTATGTCTTCATGTAGAGGATCTAAGCCTCAAGGCTTGGAGCACTCTGTTCCTATAACAAGACACTGGTTCTGATACAAGAACAGAGCTTCCTACACCAAGTATTCCAATTTACTTTTGGAAAAAATAAAAGGGCATGTTAACTATAAAAAGAATTGCAAATGCAAGCAGAATCTAAAATAACTTGCACACGAAAAAGAATGCTTCAATCAAATGAATCTTGCAAATAGAAATAAACTTTTAAGATGAAAACAATATTCAAAAGTTAAAGCAGACCTTCTGCAGTCAAAGGGTTTTGCATGCAAACAAATCTAAATCGAAACGAGTTCACTATAATATTTCAGATTACTTTTAATCCTTTTCCTTAAATCGTGAGGTGCAAACATAAATTAAGATATTGCAACAGCACTCTTTCATATCTCATGAAGTCATATTTAATATTTAGAAGTTTAACTTTTGATATTAGAAATGCTTCCTTCTAATGATGAACACTTAATTTGCAGAAATAGATTAAATCATATAAAGGAAAAAGAATGAAACACCTATTGTAAATGAACTAGCAAACTAGAGTGCAAAATCCTACATGCACTGGTGTAGGAATAATCTTATCTGCACGATCCAAGCGAAAGAAAACCAGAAAGGAAATTACAGAAAGTAAAGTAATTCAATTTGACTTTCACACAACGGATTTGTTCACACTTTGACTGTTTAATGAAATAAATCAAAATTTGTAAGCAAGAACGAAATTAAGATTCAAACCACGATTCTGCAAATAAACAAAGTTAACACACACCTTTAAGATAATGAAAGCAAGAGGGTAAACGAGTTGGGTTGGTTGGGCCCTAGCCAACCAACTCGTTTCCATTTTAGGAAATGAAAATCTTCAGCACATTAATAACACATCAATGAAGGATTAAAATGCAGAGTGAGAAAATCATGGCGCAACTCCTTGTATTAATTCCAATCAACAAATATACATTATGAGTTCAAGTCCAGCCTAGAACGAGGGTGACAATGAGATTACAAATTAACCAAAAATTATAATTGAACTACTATCGCTACCGCTAACTTATTTCTATATGAGAGCTATACTTTATACAACCCTTCGGCATATGCCCATAATAAAAAATTATACAGTCGTTCCAAATCGAGCCTTTCGGCTAAAATGAATTAACAAACAAAATTACAAAAATAAGCTAGTAGCTATAATAAGTTGTGAACTAATCGTTGGCCATACACATTATCCTCGACCATATCCCTGACTATAATCCACTTGAGTTCAACTCTGTATGAACGCAACCGAACTAGACGACGTGGACGAAGATTCCCACATGAAGTGATTGAGTTGTTGCGGAGATCACGGAACGGATAGTTGTCAGTGGTGCAGGAATATACCTGGACTAGATCAAGCTAATAAAATGATTAATACTTTAGCTTATCAAATACTTTATGAAAGTAAATATAAGTTACAAGAAATATTAAAGGCACGAAATCTATTTAAAATGATTAATTAAGCACCTAATAAACCTTAAACATGAAATATGAAGTTTATGTAGGAATAGACAGTATTCTTGGACTAGTGCAGGAATGAGGAGGTTTATGGAGATAAACAGAGGTTAATTATTGTGGTTTTGTAATAGGAAAGGGGTAAAAATAGAGCATTTCGGCCTACCAACAACATGATTAGTCATAAGAGTCGCATTCTTGTTTGGATTTTTGGGTTATTTGTACCCTAATTCTAGTTTGGGTTTCGATTAGGGGGATTCTCCCCAATCGACATCTATGGTTGTTTTTGTTGTTGTTTGATCCCTTGTCCTTGTTCTCCTTTATTTTTATTCTCCCCTTTCTCTTTATTATCATTTAGAGGGTTTGCAGTGTTGAGTTTCTCAAACGACTATTGTTTCTAAGGGAAGGAAGGTTTCACAAAATTGATCCTTGCATTTGGCTAAGATGGGGGGTGAGTTTATTGAGGTGCCTTGAAAGGATAGTAAGTATTTCCTTGAATAGGGTTGGTATAGCTAGATTGAGAGGTTGAAACCATCTCTTAGGTGCATGAAGGGTACTCGTGACCCTACATAGGAGGGTTCTTACGAGGTACAGGTTGATTGGGATAGTATATATCATTGGGTGGTGTTGGTGTCGTGGGTGGCCCACCAAATGATTGAAAATGAGAGGGAGTACCATACATATTTCCAATATATTTGAAGGTACTTCCTTGCAACATTTGATGCTCCTAGTTTATCCTGTCCAAAAGACTGTAAGTGAGGAGCCTATAGGAGTACAAAGTAAAGGTACCCTGAATGTATATAGATAAGCTCAAACTGTTGAGATTTGATAATGACCTCTTTTTCTATTTGTGACATAACTATGGCTACGTCTTTTGCGATTGCAGGAAAAAGAGATTTCAAGAAGAAATCGAGAAGAAGGGCATATGTGACATCCATTGTACATAAACTACAATGTTTTTTCCATTCATGAACATGGTCTAAGATGTGGGTAGAAGTAGTTTGTTGGAAGTGAGTTAATACTTCTAGCCTTGTGTCATGACGAACCAAGAGGCAAAAGAAAGTGAGGAATGATCTGGTTGAGTATTAAAATGTTCCATGGGAACTGGATGCCTCGCTTACATACCATTTCACTAAAGGGCCTGAGAGGGTGCTTGAAACAGTCTGATACGAACTAATTCCCCTATGATGTTATTGGATGAGAACCATAAAGGAAGGTCATAATGTGGTTGGAGGGGTCCTCCCCTTGTTTCCCTTCAAACTTAGGGTATGAAGGCAATTTGGTTGGCATATGGGGCCATTGCCGATTATGAGCAATGGGATCATTTGTAATCTTGGTTAGATCTAGAATATTTAAAGAAGATACTAATGGGATTTTGTTGGTATTTTCCATGTTAAAATTACCTTGAAATAAATTTTTCGATGGAGTCCCTTGTGGGGGAGTGTATGTAGGGCCACTTGGAGGGGTAGTAGTGGAATCTCAGACAAGTGGTAAAAGGGGTATCTTGAGGCGGAGTAACCCTAATCAAGGTTGCACCAAGAATGGTCATGCCAATCAAAGTGGATGGATGATGTATCTTATGCCAAAATCATGAGAGAATAAGCATGTATCCTGGTAAAGGGGGGAGGTCTTGAAGTCATCTAGAGCAACGTGCAGCCCTTGGGCCCCCTATGGTTCCCTAGAAAGTGTGTGTTTCTTATATGGCGAGGGAGGATTTTCTAGCAAACCAAATGAATCACATATATAAAACAAAGTGAGTAATGAATGGGTAATTTTCCCTTTAAATTTATAACAAGTGAAAAAATGAACAAAAAAATATATGTTTTATGTTTTTTCGTATGATAAAAATCCTATAAAGAACTAAACATCCTTTTGCTCAAATAGAAATTAGGCCTTGAGAATCTTCTATAATAGGGTACTTGGGCCACATCCTAAAAGTACTAGCAATGTTTCCAGCATCGAAGAACCAACCAAGTTGAGCAAAGGGTTATAGTGGGGGGGCACTAGGGCTACGTCCCAAAATAATTGGCAATGCTTCCAATAACCTAACCAAAATCACCTTAGGTGGAGTGCTCCCGCATTTGCTACCCATATGGAAATATTTCCTAAGATTTATCCACTAAGTTACCTACGTCCAGTGGGAATGAGTGAACCTCAACTTCTGGTTGTCAATTTTGGACCCAATACCCATACCATATGTCGATAGAGAACATGAAGGTATGTGATATTTTGCCACCTTGGCCTTATCCCCTTCATGGGTTTCTCCTCATTACCAGATTTTTCACTGGATGATGCAAGATTTTAAGCTCCCTAAAAGAAAACTTCTATGTTTCAAGATGAAAAACAACCACGATGGCCTATGTGTTACCTATCCTCGTGGTCCTAACCTGAACTATACTTTGTCTTATGGCCCCTGTGGGGAATTTAATGTTTTCAAGTTAATGTTGTTTTTAGAAAGTATTTGTTTCACTTAGGGTGTGCAATAAAATGTAAGCTCAAAGAAACCAAGTACAAAGATTCCAAAAAGAGGATACCTTTTATATAAAGTTTAAGTGATCTTAGTGTGTGGAGTGAAAGTGTGTGCAGGTAAAATTGTGAGCATACAAAGTGTGAATTGCAATGATGTGGATATGCATTGATCCTTTACAACTCCCCTAATTACACTATGTTATGTTTGTTCCTTGTAAGAAAATAAAAGATGTTTGTTCCTAATTATGCTATGTGTGCATATAGGGAGATGGAAACTTTGTGCTTTGAGAAATAATTCAAATGGCAGAACAAGTTCACCATAAGGATGCAAGGGAGGAAGGGCCTACTTTCTTTCTTTACTAACACCGACTCCTAGTCCCGAAAATAAATGAATGAAATAAAATCTTTGGTTAGCAAAACAAGTAAAAGATATGTGTGGATTTAAGGCCACTTACTACCCTTCTATTTAAGCTAAGTTTGTTGTGAGTTGGAATGAGAAAAACAAGTAAAAAATATATGTGGATTAGGGCAACTTAATTTCCTCCTTGTTAATCTATGTTTGAATGCAAAATTTCAAAGTAAAAGATAAGAAGTTTGTTGGGAACGGGTCCCCTAGGGTCAATTGTGGGGTTAAAAGCTCAAGTTTTGGGGCAGAAAGCCCAAGTTTTGTACAAGAAGTGTAAAATCTCTACATTTTGTAGTCGTGGAGTGCGAATATGTAAAGAGTCATCAAGGGTTTCCACCCTTAGTTTAAGTAACTTGTGTCAGATTTAAGAGATCCACCCATGGTCCACGGACCATGGGATTGTATAAAAAGGGAAGTCTTAGAAGAGTCTAAGGCAGTTCAATTCAGTAGAGTCTTAACATGTTTTGAGTCTGTAAGAGCTAAGAGCGAAGAGTCTTAGCGTAGGAAAGAGGCTCTGCAGCTGGGTGCGCAGAGGCCTAGGGTAGAAGTCTGCAGCTGAGTGCGCAGACCCTTGCAGCTGTGTGCATAGGGCGGTTAGAGTCTGTAAAGAAGATCTAAAGCATAAATAAACAGAATTATTCTAGAATTATTAGTATATGATATGTTTTACTTCTATTATAAATTCATATGACTATGTTACGTTGAATACTTGGTTTATGTTTTAATGTTGTATTGATGCATGAATCCATATGCTTTACTCTGTTATATTAACGCAAGTAAGATTTTTTTTTTACATGAAGATCCTCTTAATACATGTTGAAGTTATCAGATACTTAAGCTAATCTGGGTAAAAAAAGAAGTAAAGAGTAATTATAGAGGCGCGTAAGTGTCTAATCCGCCTATCTAGGGTACATGAAGGATGATCGTATACCTTCGCGGAGGTCTGGAGGACGAATAAGAAAAGTATATCGATAAGCCCTAAAAGGCTTATCGGTCTACGTGAAGGAAGGTTTAGGGTATAAAATGACATCACTACCATCTCTGGGTGCAGAAACTTGGTTCCTGCATCCCCCCATACTGCTTCGAGTGAGACTTCAGTCCGCGCTCCATGGATTGATGCCGAAAGGGCCAGTAGTGTAGGGATTTTCTTAGCTAATTAACATTGAACCTAGGTCAGGGCCCATCAAGCCAACAAATGGTTTCGTTGTCGGGACCAAGATCTGCATAAAGATATGTGTGATGTTGCATCACTGGAATCCAACTAAGAAGGAGATCGAAGACTAGTTGGATAGAAAAATCCATGAATTTCACAGCGTAAGAGAATAGGAATCTACGATTGATGAAAGAACAGTGGTTGGACAGATATTTGTACACAGAGGTACATGAAATCTTCTTTGTTCCTTCCTGGTCGAATTATACGAGTGGATTGTGAAATTGGCAGAAGATCAAGGAAGGTGGAGGTCTGATGGTCCAATAGTCTAGACTCTAAAGTTAGTGCGGAGATTAGAAGCCTCTGAAGATAAGATCACACGTGTTGTCGATCATTGGCTCGATTGTATCATAGGAGTATTCGTGACAGAGTTCACGGTGAATACTTCATTCAGTTACAACAAAGCAGAGCGCTGCTTCTTCAAGGGACCGCGAGGTAAGTATTTAAGGTATTTAAATACTTGGATTAAGATGATCTTGTGTGAAAAGAAAGTTATGTAGCTACCTTGATGTTTGGAGCTACGCAAAGTAGAAAGCTCTTCAGGGATAGAGGGAAAACATGCCTTGAATATAGCTTATTGATTGGACCTCCTCTGAGTGACGACGAGGAAGAAGCACAGGCTTCTCCGCAGAGTGTTGTTCAACTAATAAGACAAGGGTTCCCACGAATACCCCATCCACCCACACCACCTCCATCTTCACCTCCACCGCATATGCCTTCACCCACACCACCGCCACCTCCGCCACCATCCAATATGGTGAATTCAGTAAATTTCCTGTGTTCAAGGGGTCGAGAACTGAGGACCCGAACCAATTTTGGTTCGTTGCAAAGGCTATATGGGAAGCTCAGGGTATTACAAATGATCAGATGAAGAAATCAATATTGGTTACTACTTTTCAGGAACGTGCACTAACATGGTACATTAAGTACTGCACTGATAATCCGACAGCTGCATTAGCAGATATTCAGACCGCGCTGAATAAGGAATTCAACAGGCCCAAATCTGAAGCTCAGTCAATTGTGGGATTCAAGGAGATCATGATGAAGCCTGGCGAGACACCTTGGGATTTGGATTAGAGGTTGAAGTGCACAATCCACGAAGCCAACATGAATCTTACGGATGGGCAGCACCGTGAATGGTTTGTGGCTTCACTCCTACCTCATCTAAGGGTTGCTTTGTCACAACAAAATATTGGAACCTAGGCAGAAGCCCTGGAGATTGCAATGAGATTGCACGAGACATCGATGCAAGATGCTAATTTAGGGGTTTAGCATATTCACGCGCAGTTGCAGAACCTGTGCCTAGAATTTCAGAGTCTGAAGAAAGATAGAATAATTCGGTCGGAGGTGCGTGAAGAAGTTTGGTGCCTGAAGTGCAAAAGTCAGGGGCATGACAAAGATCATTGTCCAGTCTTCGTGAATTATGTTGCAGCAGGGGGGTCAATGCCTCTAAGGCCGGAAGCTCAAGAAGGGCCAAGTACAGGGCCTGTGCTATGGTGTGCTATCTGTCAGGTAGCTAGAAAATATGCAACAGACAATTGCCATTTGCTGCAAAAATTTGCACATACACCACAACAACTCTTCTACAACTTCTATCAATTGGTGGGTCATGATGACCGTAATTGTCATACTTATGAGCTAATTATGGATAGAACGCTCACATATAGGGTGCACGTAGAAACCCGACCTTTAGACCAAGGCGCTGGGGGAGCACGAGGTTAATATTAGGGGCACGAACGAGGTCGAGGTGGACGAGGACTCGTAGAGGTCGAGGACAGGTCATTTGCTACAACTGTGGAGGACTGGGATAGTATGCACATGACTGGCCAAACCCAACACGTTTTTCATGCTGATATTGTACTCAGTTTGACCATGCGATAGAGGATTTCCATGTATCATTAGCTAAGATATGTGAAAAGGGGGCACAACCTTAGCAGCCGACTCAAAACCTATAGATGATGAGGGTTGAGCCTCGCAAGGAGGATCCTAAGGTAAATATTTTGCTGCGAAGTGGAATGACGACTGGTGAAGATAAGGGGAAGATGCTTGAAGAAGGTGAATGGGTCTGCAAAGCGCTAGAAAAGGAGATTGGGTTTTATCTAGAGTGCATAAAGGAAACGTTTATGGAAGAAAAGAAAAGCTTGGTTGAGGCCTCTACCTCAGGAAGTCCAGATAAGCCAGCTGAAGAGATGGACCCTTCCATGCTTACTACTTTCTTGGAGACCTGTATGAAGCTATTGTGGGATAGAAAGGTTGTGAAAGGATTGCATGAGTTGATAAATAAATGCGCCAGAAAATAAAATTCTCCTGAGGGACTGTGCATAGTTAGGAAGATTGGTAAGCATAAGGCAAGAACGGGGTGTGAGATGAGGCTCACCACACAGATAGGGGAATATGAGATGGATCAAGTTATTTTGGATCTGGGGTCAAATGTGAATGTTTTTCCTAAACAGACATGGGAGAGGATGGGGAGACCTACGCTGCAGTGGTCTCTGATTCAGTTAAGAATGGAAAATCAGCAGAAAATCATCCCCATGGGAAGATTGCAGGGAATGAGAGTTCATATTGAGGGCGCAAGAACATTAACTAATTTTGAAGCGATAGAGATTGTGGATGACAGCAATTCCTACCCTGTGCTACTTGGGATGGATTGGGCTACTAACATGAGTGGGGTAATCAATTTGAAGAAGCGGAAGATGATATTTGAGAAGTAATCTCTCCGCGTAGTAGTGCCCTTGGACCTTGCAGAAGGACCACACTATACTGAACCGGTCCACGGTTATGATTTAGACCAGATTTATAAGATAACGGCATGAGATCAAGATTAGGTGAACCCAACAGCAGATGGATGAATTTCCTGGGACCGCGAAAGCTCCTGCACAACATATTCAGATGAGGAGTTGGAGCACTGGCAAAACCGACTGCATGAAGTATCTACGCTGCATTGTAATATGATGACCAAGTCATTGCGCTGTGTATCATCGAAGGTAAGGAATCTACCCTATTATGATGGTTTAACTGATGTCAATAAATTTTTGGATGCATTCGAAAGAGAAGTGCCAGAGAAGCATCACTTCCAGGCCTTGGATTGGGCACTGTGCGCTACACATGCGAGATGGTGGGGTACGCACAAAGATAGTTTTGATGATTGGCGCGTGTACAGAAAGATGATGAGATTACGATTTGGTCACCCACAAGTACGACTAACAGAGAAATATGATGGAAGGAATGACCCACGCAATCACCTGGCCAAATGGACTAAGTTTTATGGAGCGGAGCCTCGGCCTGAATGGGTGCATCTGTTTTGTCATACATTGGATGTAATACTGATGAACTGGTACTTGGTAACAGAGCTCCACCATGGCATTGAAGATTGGGATGTTTTGCAACAGGGATTCTTGATGACGTTTAGCTTTGAGGATGGGTTTGAAAGTATTGATGAGGCATTGGAGGAAGTCAAGGCAGCTATTAGAAAATTATATATTACAGAGCAATGGAACACATAAAATATTGTAGAAATATAAACATAGAAAACACATAAAACAAGAGAGACACAGATATACGTGGTTCACCCAATTTGGGCTACGTCCACGAAGAAACATCCAGTCCTTCCTTTTATATTATCCAGCAAACTGAAGAGATAAAACCTACAACAGATCCGTTGTAATTCCCTCTTCTCTCTCGCTCAATATCCTCTCTTTTCTAGCTTAGAATACAGATCTACAGAGACGCAATACAATTCCCTCATATATAGCTAGGAGGTTTCCTTCTAGGGAAAAAAAACCCTAAATTAAACATAACTTCTACCATCAGATCTCTGCCTAATGAAGGGCCTAGATTGACTATGAAATTACAACATTTTACAAGGAAATTTTACATCTATTTTTAGCTTCGAGGGCGCTACCCCTAATCCCCCGCCAGGGGGGGGCTCCCAAAGATCGCAACCGTCCTCCCCTCAACCCCCCTTGTAGTGTACATTTTACGGGTGGCGTTGCTGCCACATTACAAACTTGGGTCCAATGCGGTGATACCTCTGAATAAAGAAGATAATCAGACTCCACACCCAACAATCTCCCACTTGGAGACTGATTATAGCAACTCCACCACTGCTTCATTTGGTGGAAAATGACTCCACTCTGGACCTGGTTGTTTCTCATCTTCTTCATCATACTTGAAGACTAATTGAAACTGAGCAGACCCTTAGTTTGTCCTTGGTTACAAACTTTGTTAACATATCTGCAGGATTCTAGCTAGTGTGTATCTTTTCCAGCTTCAACTATCCATCTTCCAATGCTGACCGTATGAAATGGTACTTGAGCTACATATGTTTAGCCTTGGAATGAAATGCAGAGTTCTTTGCAAAATGTATGGCACTCTGACTGTCACTGTATAACCTGCCCAACTCCTGCTTCTTACCAAATTCATCCAAAAATCTTTGTAACCAAATCATTTCTTTACTAGCCTCTGTAGTAGCAACATACTCTGATTTCCTTGTTGGGAGTGCAACAACACTTTGCAGTTTTGAGACCCAACAGACAGTTGTTCCACCTATAGTAAACACATATCATGTGGTGCTCCTCCTGTTTTCTCTACCACCCACCATATTTGCATCAACATGTCCCTATAGAGCAATGTTTGAACCACCAAAGCATAATGCTTGATTTGTGGTACCTCTCAAATACCTGAGAATCCACTTCACTGCCATCCAATGTTCTTTTCTTGGATTGTTCATGTACCTGCTTACAACTCCCACTGCATGTTCAATATCAGGCCTTGCGCAGACCATTGCATACATTAAGCTTCCAACTGCTGATGCATATGGAACTTTAGACATATGAGCCATTTCTTCTTGAGTCTTGGGACACTCCTCCTTACTTAATTTGAAATGGCTAGCCAAAGGTATACTAACTAGTTTTGCATTCTACATATTAAACCTTTTCAACACCTTTTATATGTACTCACTTTGAGACAATGTTAATTTGCGATTCTTCTTGTCTCTAGTTATTCTCATACCAAGGATTTGTTTTGCATCACCCAAATCCTTCATTGGAAATGAGTTTGCCAATTTTCTTTTGAGCACATTTATTTCCTACATGTTAGAACCTACAACAAGCATGTCATATACATATAATAACAATATAATATAGCTACCATCATTTTTCCTTTTGAGATAAACACAATGATTAGAGTGACATCTAGTATAACCTTGTTCAGACATAAACCTACCAAATTTTAGATACCACTGCCTTGGAGACTATTTTAAGCCATACAAGCTCTTCTTCAACCTGCACACTAGTTTCTCCTTCCCTTTTACCTCATATCCTTGTGGCTGCTGCATATATATCTCTTCCTCCAATTCCCCATGGAGAAAGATTGTCTTTACATCTAACTGCTCAAGATGCAAATCTTCAGCTACTACTAGACTTAAAATAGTATTGAAGTAATTTTAACAACAGGAGAAAATATCTCATCAAAGGCTATACCCTTTTTCCGTGCAAACCCTTTCACCACAAGTCTAACTTTATAACTTTCTCTACCTCTATATTCTTCCTTCAACTTGTAAACCCATTTATTTTGCAATGTTGTTTTACCTGCGGGCAACTTGACTAAGTCCCAGGTCTAGTTATGTTCTAAGGAGTCCATCTCTTCTTTCATGGCTTGCTCCCACTTCTTCCTGGTTTCTACCTGCATTTCTTCTTCATAACATTCTAGTTCACCAGAATCAGTCAACAATACATAATATAGTGAAGGAGAATATTGTTCAGGGGGTCTACTTATCCAAGTAGATCTTCTAACACCGCTTTTAGGTGTTTGAGGTGCTTGTTGCTATTGTGGTTGTTGTTATGGCTATTGATCATTATGATTTTTAGGCACCATCACTTTTTCTATGATCTCATCAAGCACTATGTATTCTCTTTTTTCTTTTTCTTGTTTCTTTTCTTGCAGCTGATCCTTATACAAAATCTTTTCATTAAATATGACATCTCTGCTCCTAATGATTTTTTGTTTTTCATAATCATAAAAGCGATAACCAAAATCATCAACACCATATCCAATAAAATTACATTTTTTTTATTTTGCCTCAAGCTTTGTTCTATTTTCATTATTAATGTGGACAAAGGCTCCACAACCAAAAGTTTTTAAAAATGAGTAGTTTACCTTTTTACCTGTCCGTGCCTCCTCAGGAATACCACCATCCAAGGAACTTGAAGGCCCTCTATTTATTAGATAAACAATAGTATCTACAACATCTACACAAATTGTAAAGGCAATCCTGCATGCAATCTCATGCACCTTGCATGCTCCATGATTGTCCTATTCATCCTTTCTAACACACCATTTTCTTGTGGTGTTCATGGAACTATCTTCTCTCTACGAATTCCATTCTCTGAACATTACCTACCAAACTCTTTGCTGTAATATTCACCTCCATTGTTTGATCTGAGACACTTCAACCTTTTTCCTAACTCATTTTCAACCAAAGCTTTCCATTTCTTGAAAGTATCAAATACATCAGATTTATTTTGAATACAATAAATCCAGGTTTTTCTGGTTGCATCATCAATAAAATTAACATAATAATGAGAGCCACCAATAGATGATACTGAGCATGTCCCCATACATCTATATGCACAAGCTCTAATTTTTCGCTCTTCTTTTCTTTCCCAACTCTGAGGAATCTGGCTCTCTTTTGTTTTCCAAAAACACAATTCTCACATAATTTTAAATCAACATGCTTCAAACCTAGCAACAAATTTCTTAAGTGAAGAATCTACATCCCCTTCTCACTCATGTGCCCGAACCTATGATGCCACAATGTCATATCTTCTCCTGTAGAGGTTAAAGCATTAACAGAATTAGAAATACCATTGCATAAATACAATGTACCAACCTTTTCTCTTTTTTCTATTACCAGGGATCCTTTAGTGACCTTCCAGGTTTTATCTATAAAAGTAGTCACACAGCCTTCACCTCCCAACTTCCCTGTTGAAATAAGATTTTTCTTCAGATCTGGAACATGCCTTACCTCCTTCAATAGCCATTGATTTCCATTCCGACGTTTTATGAAAACTGTACCCATTCCAATGCTTTTACAAGGTTTATCATCACCCAATCAAACCTGTCCAAAATCTCCTTGAACACAATCATGAAAATGTTTCCTATCAGGTGTGGCATGGAATGAGGCCCCTAAATCTACCACCCAGGCATCAATAATATTTTCTAAAGAAAGAATCAAAGCATCTTGCAACACATCACCTGTCACATTCACTTCATGATTGTTTTCTTGTTGCTGCTCTCCTTATTTTCCCTTCTGAGACTTGCAGTCTTTCTTCAGGTGTCCTTTCTTCCCACATTTCCAGCACACTATCCCCTATCTAGACTTGGATTTGCCTTTCCTTGAATTACTGTGATATCCTAGGCTCTTTTCTCTTTTCATTTTTCTTCCCCTAGTCTCTACAGTCAAAGCATTACCTAATGTCTCACCGGAGCTTTTCCGTCGCATTTCCTCACTAAGGATTGCACCGACAACATCATCAAAATTTAAAGTACTAGATCCAGAGATAGAGTTACTAATGGCCATAACTAAACCATTCCAACTTTCTGGCAATGAGCACAGAAATAACAAAGCCCTAACTTCATCATCAAAAGTTACTCCTACAGAACTTAACTGACTGGTAACTGTATTAAATTCATTTAAATGATTAGCAATAGATCCACCTTCTGACATTTTCATATTAAATAAACACTTCATAAGAAATACCTTATTTGAGGTCGAGGGTTTTTCATATAGTTTGGCCAATGTCGAAATTAAACCCTCTGTTGTCATTTCCTTTGAAATATTAAACGCTACTAATGCCGCTAGGAACATCCGTATTGTTCCAAGTGCCTTTCTGTTAAGAATATACCATTCTGTGTCTATCATACTCATCAACTTCTTTGCCTTTCTGCTCAATGGTTGGTATAGATCTCTCTGATACAAATAATATTCCATCTGCATCTTCCACAGCTGGTAGTTTTGGCCGTTAAATTTTTCGACCCCAAACCTACCATCTTCCACCATTGCTCCGACTCGAACCAGGAACCCTTCTCTCCTACAAGTTTATCAGCCAAATAGACCTTTGGCTCTGATACCAGTTGTTATAAAATTATATATTACAGAGCAATGGAACACATAAAGTATTGCAGAAATATAAACATAGAAAACACATAAAACAAGAGAGACACATATATACGTGGTTCACCCAATTTGGGCTATGTCCACGGAGAAACCACGAGTCCTTCCTTTTATATTATCCAGCACACTGAAGAGATACAACCTACATCATATCCATTGTAATTCCCTCTTCTCTCTCACTCAATCTCCTCTCTCTTCTTGCCCAAAATACAGATCTACATAGACGCAATGCAATTCCCTCATATATAGAAAGGGGGTTGCCTTCTAGGGCAAAAAACCCTAAATTAAACATAACTTCTACTGTCAGATCTCCACCTAATGAACGGCCCAAATTGACTATGAAATTACAAAATTGTACAAGGCAATTTTACATCTACTTTTAGCTTCAGGGGCGCTGCCCCTGATCCCCCGTCGGGGGAGGGGGGGGGGGGGCTCCCAAACATCGCAACCATCCCCCCCTCGACCCTCCTTGCAACATACATTTTACAGGTGGCGTTGCTGCCACATCACAAACTTGGGTCCAATGTAGTGATACCTCTGAATAAAGAAGATAATCAAGCTCCACACCCAACAACAGCAATCTGCAGAGCACTGAAGGATCCCTTGGACTTAATTCAACTGGATTGGACCACCCAGCTTCGTCATGCACTGGAGTGCTACAATGTGACTACTGAAGAAGAGGATGAGGATCCAAGGAAAATCAATATCCGAGAGACTGAAGGTCACCACGAAGTTGAAGGACCGTAAATTGAAAATCCAAATATCATTGCGCTGCTAAAAACAAGACAATTGAACATTGGGATAGAGACGGATCCAAAATTTGCAAAGATTGGGGAATATTAGGATGACGAAATAGTGGATAAAGTAGCTAAATTGCTCTGCGAATACCGAGACTTTCTCCCTACGAATTTCTTGGACCTAAAGGGGATAGTAGGGGACCTGGGAGTTATGAAAATTACGTTGAAACCGGATGCAAAGCCGATCAAGCAGAGGCCTTACTGCCTCAATCCAAAGTATAAAGAAAGGGTTTGATTAGAGTTGGATAAAATTCTTGCGGTGGGTATTATTGAACCAGTAGAAGAGTATGATTGGGTGAGCCCAATAGTAGTTGAGGAAAAGAGGCAGAAGGATGAAATAACGATATGCGTAGATCTCTAGAAGTTGAATGACGCCTACATACATGATCCCTTTCCAACTATGTTCACCGACGAAGTGCTGGATAATGTAGGAGGACAGGAAGCATATTCGTTCACGGATGGGTTCTTGTGGTACCATCAGATTAAGATTGCGCTAGAGGATAGAAGTAAGATGACCTTTGCCATGGAGTTAGGGTGCTTCTAGTATACAATAATGCCTTTTGGCCTAAAGAACATGCCGACAATCGTTTCGCGCGTAGTCATCGCGGTGTTTAAGGACTTCATTCACAAGTTTCTCGAGGTATACTTTGATGATTGGACGGTATTTGGATTGGTGAAATGCCATGTAGCCAACCTACGATTAATTCTGGATACATGTCGAAGGTATCAAATCGCACTCAATTTGAATAAATGTTTGTTTTGTGTTCCCTTTGGAATCTTATTGGGCCATGTGGTGCGCAGACAAGGACTAGTGGTCGACCCAACTAAGATAGCAGTTATAATTAATTTAGAGGCACCAAGAAGTGTGAAACAATTGCACTCAACATTGGGGCATATGGGATACTATAGAAAGTTCATTAAGAGTTATGACCAGATTACCGCACCGATGGAGAAGTTGCTAAAGAAGGATGCTAAATTCTGCTGGAATGAAGAATGTCAGCAAACCTTGGATGTGTTAAAGGAAAAGATGGTCACCGCGCCGATCCTAGTCTTCCCGGATTAGAAGAAGGAATTTCATGTGCACGTGGACGCGTCATGTATTGCACTCAGGGCAGTACTGACACAGGCTGGTGCGGGAGAGCTGGATCACCCTATAACGTTTGTGAGTAGGAAGTTGTCTAAAGCTAAGAAGAATTATTCAACTACAAAGCGTGAAGGTTTGGCTATCGTGTAAGCACTCCAAAAGTTCATACACTACTTGTTAGGTAGACACTTTAAGATGTATACAGACCATTCTGCATTGAAGTACTTGGTTAGCAAGCCTTTGTTGGGGGGGAAGATATACAGATGGATGTTGCTTTTTTAGGAATGTGATTTCAAAGTTATTGTGAATCTAGGACGATTGAATGTCGGACCGGATCATCTGTCGCACATTGAAACAGGAGATGAGCCCACTAATTTGGAGGAAGGACTGCCTGATGTGAAAGTCTTTGCAATGCGTGTCATGGACAATCACTTTTCAGATATTATACACTTCCTGATGATGGGGACGACTTCGGAGGGGTATACTAGTCAACAAAAGAAAGAGTTGGTGGTGCGTGCTGCAGACTTTTCTATCATTGCAGGGCACTTATATAAAATGGGGTTGGATGAAATACTGCAATGTTATGTGCCTGAGTTTGAATGAAGCAGCATCCTTGCTAAAGCTCATAGAGGGGTTGTGGGAGGACATTATGTAGGAAAAGAAATAGTGCAAAAGATTTTACAAGTTGGGTTGTGGTGGCCGATGCTGCATAAGGATTCCAAGGCTTATTGTAAGGCATGCGATGAATGTCAAAGGACATGCACGTCATCACAGAGGGATGAGCTTCCTCTGAATCTACAACTGTCATTATAGCCATTTCAGAAGTGGGCGATTGATTTTGTAGGACTAATTCAGCCTCCAGGAAAGAAGACAAGTGCGTGGTACATCATCACCACGATGGAGTATTTGACCAGATGGGAAGAGGTGCAACCTGTGAAGGACTATACCGGGGCATCAACAACAAAGTTCATCTTTGAGTATGTACTGACTAGGTTTGGTTTCCCGAAGATTTTGATAAGCGATCGCTGTACGCATTTCCTTAATGACATGATCAGCGCGTTGATGGAGGAATTCCAAGTTTATCACCAAAAGAGTACGCCCTATCACACGCAGGCTAATGGGGCGGTTGAAGCATTTAATAAGATATTGGAGAATGTGTTGACGAAGGTTTACAATGCACAAAGAAATGACTAGGATGTGCACATACCCGTGGTGCTAGGGCTTACAAGACAACTTGCAAAAAGCTAACTGGACAAACGCCTTTTAGGCTAGTTTATGTTGTAGAAGCTGTGATGCCGATGGAGTACATTGTACCTAGTTTGCACATAATGGAATTTACAGGAATGGTGGATCACGGAGCCCTGGAAGAGAGGCTAGCGTAGCTGACAGAGCTGGAAGAGGATATATTTTTGGCTGGATTTCATCAGCAAGTTCAAAAGGAGCGCAACATGCATGGCACGATCGGCACATAAAACTGCGCACCTTCAAGGTAAATGATTTAGTGTTATTATATGACAGAAATTTTGTTAAATTTCCATGAAAATTTCAGATGCATTGGCTGGGGCCCTATGTCATCAAGGAGATTACAGATGGTGGAGTAGTTCAACTGGTGAAGTTGAATGGAGAGCCATTTCCACGGAAGTTAAATGGCATCCGATTGAATCCATACACCGGGGATCTAGCCAAATGACTATATGTTGGAAGCACAGTCTTAGCACTCCAGTTAGATGAAAGGAGGGATAGGACTATAAATTACAATGCCTGGGTTATAGAGCTACACGACTGAGGGACTGCGTTGAAAGGAGGAACGTCAGAGTATCAACAGAAGTGTAAAGGGAGTTGAGCTATAGGAGGAGAGACCGTGCAGGCCAGCTAGAAAGTGACCGTTATGGTCACTGTTCATGAGTTGACAGTGGGAAAATGGATAAGTGGAGTGGGGGGGTGGCAGTTAAGTCGGAATTTAAGAGCGAGATCTTTGAAAATCTACTACCAATCTAGCATTTATGAGTGGATTTTGGGGGGAATGATAGGATTTGAATTCAAATTTGCCTATAAATTGTAGATGGCTTCCCAACAAAAAACACTTTGCATTCTGAGAATTGAGGTGTTGAGCTATCAGGCACGCATGAACCTTAATAATTTTGAGGTTTTGGTGGCTAGTTCAGTATTTGACAAGTTGCCTAAAGCAACCCAAGAGCTTCTTACTAGCCTCATGTCGGCGCCCATGGAAATCGTAAGTGCTGGAGGATCGATGGCCTCTGAGGGCGATGGCCCTGAGGCTTCTAGTATAGAGGTGCTTGTAGAAGTGCCAAAATCACCGAGGTTGCCCAAGCCGAGGCCAATTTTTGGGGCAAAAAGCCCAAGTTTTGTATAAGAAGTGTAAATTTTCCACATTTTGTGGCCACGGAGTGCGAAGATGTAAAGAGTCATCTAGGGTTTCTGCCCTTATTTTATGTAACTTGTGTCGGCTTTAAGAGATCCACCCATGGTACGTGGACCATGGGATTGTATAAAAAGGGAAGTCTTAGAAGAGTCTAAGGCAATTCAATTTAGTAGAGTCTTTACATGTTTTGAGTCTGTAAGAGCTAATAGGAAAGAGGCTTTGCAGCTGGGTGCACAGAGGCCTACGGTAGAAGTTTGCAGCTGAGTCCGTGGACCCCTGCAATTGTGTGCACAGGGCGGTTAGAGTCTGTAAAGAAGATATGAAGCATAAATAAAGAGAATTATTCTGGAATTACCTGTGTATGATATGTTTTACTTCTGTTATAAATGCATATGATTATGTTACGTTGAATATTAGGTTTATGTTTTAATGTTGTATTGATGCATGAATCCATATGCTTTGCTCTGTTATATGAACACACGTAAGAATAACTATTTACGCAAAGATCCTCTTAATACATGTTGAATTTATCGGATACTTAAGCTAATATGGGTAAAAACATAAGTAAAGAGTAATTATAGAGGCGTGTAAGTGTCTGATCCGCCTATCTATGGTACATGAAGGACGATCATATACCTTCACGGAGGTGTGAAGGACGAATAAGAGAAGTATATTGATAAGCCCTAAAAGGCTTATTGAACTGCTCGAAGGAAGGTTTAGGTTATAAAACGACATCACTACAATCTTTGGGTGTGGAAACTTGGCTCTTGCATCCCCCCATACTACTTTGGGTGAGACTTCAGTTTGCACTCCGCAGATTGATGCCGAAAGGGCCAGTAGTGTAGGGATTTTCTTAGCTAATTAACGTTGAACCTAGGTCAGGGCCCATCAAGCCAAAAATATTTCTTTACTTATAGTGGTTAGTACAGTAAAGTGAAAGCCTATCTAAACTAGAAAAAAATGAAAGAGCACAGGCAGGTTTGTTGGCTTGATGGGCCCTGACCCAGGTTCAACATTAATTAGCCAAGCAAATCCCTACACTACTGTCCCTTTTGACATCAATCCACGGTGCATGGAATGAAGTCTCACCCGAAGCAGTATGGGGGGATGCAGGAACCAATTTTCTACACCCAGAGATGGTAGTGATGTTTTTTTCCCGCAGGTCGATAAGCCTTTTAGGGCTTATTAATATGCTTCTCTTATTCATCCTTCAGACCTCCACAAAGGTCTACAATCATTCTTCGCATACCCTAGATAGGCAGATGAGACACTTACGTGCCTCTATAATTACGCTTTACTTCTGTTTACCCAGATTAGCTTAAGTATTGAATAACTTCACATGCGTTAAGATGATCTAAGCATAAACAGATATTCTTACTTGCATTCATGTAACAAAGAAAAACATATGGATTTGTGCATCAATACAACATTAAAACATAAACCCAGTATTCATCATAACATAATCATATGCAGAAGTAAAACAGATCATACCCAAAAAATTCCAGAATAATTCTCTTTATTGATGTTTTAGATCCTCTTTATAGACTCTCACCACCCTGCGCACATAGTTGCAGGGGTCCGCGCACTCAACTGCGGACTTCTACCCTAGGCCTATGTGCACACAACTGCAGAGCCTCTTTCCTATACTAAGACTCTTCGCTCTTAGCTCCCGAAGACCCAAAACATATCAAGACTCAATTGTACTTAACTTCCAAAAATTGCCTTAGACTCTTCTAAGACTTCCCTTTTTATATAACCCCATGGTCCGCGAACCATGGGTGGATCTCTTAAAGCCGACAAAAGTTACATAAACTAATGGTGGAAACCCTTATTGACTCTTTACATCTTCGTGCTCCGCGGCCACAAAATGTGAAGACTTTAAATTTCTTATGCAAAACTTGGGCTTTCTGCCCCAAAACTTGGGCTTTTAACCCCAAAAAAGACCCTAGGGGACTTGTTCCCAGCAGGCCCCCAACACAAATATGGTGACTCACCCCCAAGTAACTCTGCTGGCATTGAGATCTTGTCATGAAGACCTCCCAACTCCACTTGTACTACTACAACTTTGGCGGCACACTGCGTCGCCACCTGCTTAACCTATTCCACCAACTGCTTCGTTGTTGGTCCTGCACTATCTGCCTTGATTTGTTGTTTTGTTGTCTGTAGGTTCGCCAGCTTTCCTTCAATGGTGGTCCATAGCACATAGGCTTCATCTAGCCAAGGCCCTAATCTAACCTTTAGTACTGCCTCCCTGCGTTGTATTGCGTCCACCTGTTCCTTCAGTGCCTTTGCTTCTTGTAGCTTTGCCAACCTCTGTGTAAGGGCGATGATGTGCCTCATCACTTTGACCTCATCATACCTCTACTACAATTCCCTCACCTCGGTCTCTAATATCTGTAGGTTGGTATGTTCCTACAGACTGCTAACTACTTCGAGCAACTGCTCGAAGAGAGCAGTGCAATCCTTCCTTGCAGCATCCACTGACTACATCTTTGATAGCGGCCTCGCGCTACTCTTTAAACTATGGTGGAGTCAAAGGTTAGGCCCTCAACTCAAGCTATGTGATCTTAAGCTTCAACTCAAGCTCAACCTTAGCCAGCTCTGTCCTAGCATCGTGCACACCTGCAGCGAGTTTCCGAATCCTGGCGTTGACTGGCACATCTTCTGGGATATGAAACTCTAGAATGGTTTTGCATGCTTCAGCTACCACGGCTGTGGTGCGCTCATTCTTCTCCGTAATCTTCTTAAGGAGATCGATCGCGGAAGTCTTCTCTACAAACATTTGTGCATTGTTGACCTTCTGTTCATTGATCACATTCAGCACATGCTGTTCTCAGGCCCAAAGTTCTGCGATCACACCATCCAGTAGAGTGTGAAGGGCTTCACTTGGCAGCATTGCCAAGTTCAACCAAACCCTTTTTAGAGAGCTGACGGTGGCCTTGTCAGCTTCTGCTTCTATAGTCAATGCTCCATCTGGCAGCGCAATGGCCTAGGGATCCATAAAGCGAACCATCTCCGATACTTCTGAGGTTCCCAGCACCAAACTAGTCAACATCGTGCTGCCCCACCCTACACTAGTCTGAGTAGCCTGGATCTACAGCTCGTGCAGACCCGTCTGAATGGAGACCAGGGACTGTTTCTGCTGCTACTCAATTTTTGCAGTAGTTCCATGGTCGCGTCCCTTACTGTGTCCCCGATGTCATTCAGATCACCTTCCATCAAATTGATTGGGTCGAGCGATGATTTACTGCCCTTGGACTTCTTCCATGGCCCTTCTTTTTCTTGATCATTGGTGTGCTTATCCCGGAATGGAGTAGTCTCCGGGTCTGCACCACCCTGTCCTAATTGCTGCTCTTCATCCTCCATCTACGGTGAAGGAGACTTCTGACTCCTGTCAGAGTTGCACTCTCTCTCATCTTCCTTCTCTTCCACCTACTCCTTAGCAGTGTGCTCTGCTTTAGCTTTTTCCTCAGCCTCCTTTTTCCTCCTGTCGGCCAACTACTACATCTTCAATCAGGCCTCTTCCTTCTTCTACTTTCCTTTGGACTTGCTAGATCCCACAGATAAATATGAGGTTGTGCACCACTCTGATGGCCAGTGATCGAGGACTGTTACGATTGCATCGTCTGTCACCAGGTATGGAAGATCATACCATTTCTATTCAGGGTCCTTCCGTGCCCGCATGGAGACACAATGGAAGTCCACCTTGAACTCCACATATTCTGCCAACTACTCAAAGATAGTTGGTGATAACCATGACTTGTGTTTATCATGGTGTGGATGCTTGATTCCATCAGTACCCAGAATATCTTACTATCCTTGACCCTTTCGGGGTCCTTTGTGGCCCAGAACAAAGCGAACTTCACTGCTTCTGGCAGATCCGATGTGATCGAAGGAAACTGACTGTCCTCTGGTAATTCCCACATGACCGATATGATTGATATCAGCATCCATGCATAAGGGAAGGTCTTACTCTGGTCTTGTGCTTCTCTGCAGTTCACGAGGAACTTGTTGCAAAGGTAGCGCACCCAATTGAATTGTATGCCCTCTACTCACTGGGCCGTTAATGACACTACCAGTGTCGGCACTTCATCTGCTCGACACTTCCTCATTACTTTCCCAGCTAGGATCTAGGTGGCTACCTTAACTGGGGGTCGGTTATGCTGGAAATTGAGTAGCTGCGTGACTTCTTAGTAAGCTTGAACTTGTCCTTAATTCTTTTGGTGAGGTCATGCTCACCTGTCTTTCCACCAAATTCTTTGGCCGGATTCAGCCCTGAGTGTGGTAGCAGTGTGATCATATGGATCAGCGTGTCGGTGATCAATATCAGTTCTCCTAACTATAGGCACCCATCGTGCACCAAGCATAACCATTGGTTGATCACTATTAAAGCTATGGGTGCATGGTTGTAATGCAGCACCCATAGCAGGTTCAACAGTCCTGCCTTGTCCACCCCTTTTATCCACTGTCTCAGCTCCAATGCGGTCACACCAGAGTCTTTATAGAAGATGCGGGTCATAAACGTATCAGTCGCCAAGCGGGGGAACCACTCAGTGTCTACCAGGTCCCAATCCTAAAGTTTTAAATGGGCAATGCACGCCAGGCACGGTCCTTCGAACGTGATCTTGTCTGGTAGCAACAGTGTGTTGAGTAAGATTTTTCCCTCATTGAGGTCCTTTGGGACCTTCACCTTGCCTCGGCACAGAGGAATGTATTCTGGTAACTTGGAAATAGGGTCTACCCCCTCAATATCGATATCCTTTGTGCCCATACCAATTTCTTCTATGTCCTCGTCGGGTTCTAGGTCTACCACCTTGCCTTTCTCCTGCGCAGTGGACTTCTGTTTCTTATGGTGCTTTCTTAGCGACTCACGCGCCAGTTGTGTCGCTTTTTGCTTGTCCTTCTTTGTCTTCGGACTCTCTCTGATCGGCGTAGACCTCGGCCTGGGTGACCTTGGCGACTTTTGGACTTCTACAAGCATTTTGTTAGGTCCCTATACTACTAGTGTAACCCCTTATTGTTATTAGTACAACCCCCTTATTATATTGTTGTGCCTATGTAGTCCCCATATTGTTATTATTGTGCCCCATAGAAGCCCACTATTTTTATTATTGTGCCCTTACATTATTATTGTTATGTCAGCTCTGATTATATTATGACCCCTTAGACTCCTATATATAGAAAGGAGGTCTTGTCATTTGTATCATCCAAGAATTGTTCATTTATGTAATGTAAAGGAGGTTTCCCCATCGAAGAGGCTGAATTCTAAGGCATTGATCTTTCTTTTCTATCTTTTTGTGAGCCAATTTCATAACATTTGGTATCAAAGCATTGGATTCTAGGGTTCGCTGCTCCAAATAGGTCATCGTGGAATTGTCACTATAAATTTTTCACTATGAAGTTTCAGAAGCTAAAAAAAACCCATTTGAGAAGA
The DNA here is from genome assembly GCA_031772625.1 of Pinus tabuliformis. NCBI lineage: Eukaryota > Viridiplantae > Streptophyta > Pinopsida > Pinales > Pinaceae > Pinus > Pinus tabuliformis. Next base: position 127,443,349 of record CM062820.1, on the reverse strand, counting down.
GATCGGTCTGAACCTCGGGTCCAAATTTCAGATCTTGTCTCTCTATATTTTTGGAGATATGATCTGAGGAAGCTAGGGTTTTTGCAAACTTTAGAATTTCATCTCAAAAAGGTCATCATGGAATTTGTTCTATAATATTTTTTCTACAAAGGTTCATACTCTGAAATTAAAATCCATTGGAGCCTACATCTTTGTGAAGCTTGGGTCTGAATCTGAGATCTTTTCTCACTATATTTCTGGAGATATAATCTGAGGAAGTTAGGGTTTTTGTAGACTACCAAATTACATTCTAAATAGGTGACCTTGGTAAAATCATCATAACATTCTCTCTGAGAAACGAATTGAAATTTCGTAAGAAGTTATAGAAATAGGACAGAATGTAGTTTTCTATGTATATTTTTCAGATCCGAAGGTCGAAACAGTGACACGTGGCACATCATACAAGTTTGCTCTACTGAAACATTATATAATCAGGTCATCTTAGGAGATTGGGCGTAACTCTTTCTTGGAGAATCAAATTCTAATCAAACTTGCGGGGTTAGAAAGAGGACTCGGAGGGCTACTGCAGGATGCAATTTTAGAACTTTGAGATCTGAAATTAGAGAGTTACATTCCTTTCAAGATCAAGCTCCTAAAATCAATAAAAGACGATATGAGGAAGTTTGATCGCAAGGATCCTGTAAATTGGATACTACATATGGAGAAATATTTTGATCTACGTGAAGTTCAATTGTTACAAAAGGTACATATTGCATCTTTATATTTAGAACCAAATAAATTTTTATGGTATAGAGGGCTTTCTTCTCGTAAAGCACTTGTCACTTGGTCAATTTTCACGGAAGAAATGATAGCACATTATGAGGATACAAAGAGTAACACCTTCTTTAGCCAATTGATAAATCTCAAACAAAAGGGTTCAATGGCAGAGCACATTGAGGAATTTCAAAAATTGAATATAAGGATAAATGATATTCCAAAGAAGTAAAGGGTTGATGTCTTCATAGGGAATTTAAAGGATAACATTCAACATGAGGTTTGTCTTTGGGAACCTGATTCATTGGAGAAGGCATTCAAGTTGGCAAGAAAAATTGAAAGTGAAATTATGGAAACAAGGAATCCCACCACTCACAACTATAATTATGGAAACAAGGAATCCCACCACTCACGACTATAATTATGGAAGTGTTTTTTCTCTTAGTCTTCCACAACCTACAAGGTTTACATGAAAACATTTGGAAGAACTTATTTTACACTAAAGGTCATAAGTATGCTGAGAAGAACTTATTTTACATAGATTATGAAGAGGAGGAAGAAAAGGATCAAGAAACATCAAAAGAAGATAATATATAGCAAGAACCAACCCTAGAGAAATAAGAAATGAATCCAACCTTATCTTGTAAATCATTGGAAATAATTAGCACTCCTCAAACTCACAATATAGAAGGACATATCAAGAAGAAAAAGGTTCAAGAAGTGAAAGATCACATCGAGAAATAAGAAATGAATCTGACCATATCTTGTAATGCATTGGTTGGAATTACAACTCATCAAACTATCAAGATAGAAGGACATATGAAGAAGAAAAATGTTCAAGAAGTGAAAGATCACATCGAGTATCAAGAAATGAATCCAACCATATCCTGTAATGCATTGGAATAAATTACGACTCCTCAAACTCTCAAGATAGAAGGACATATTGTTGGCATTATGATACAAGTGTTGTCCTTGATGGCAACTCACTCAGAGGTTGGTACAGGTGATGGCAACTTAATCAGAGGACAGATCTTAGTACAGCATGCCAAGAAAGTTCATACACGCAGGTTCGTTAAGCCCAAGTCGCGTATAAAAGCAGGTTCACTATATACCAAGTCGCGTATACGCAGGTTCTCTATATATCAAGTCGCGTGTACACGCTGGTTGGCTTCAGTAAAAGCGCGTGTATGTGGAAAACTTATCTTTGGTCCACGGCGGTTATTCCTTGGAAGTTGTGCCTATGGTTTTGGACCTTGATGTCTCGAAGAACGTGTTGATCTCTAGTTTTGAAGCTGATGGTATTGGGTTACTATGGTTTTTGACCGTGGTATTGTAAAGGGCCTAAGGCTATATAAGGAGAAGATCATTAGGCAAGTATAAGCAAGCATTGGGTGTCTGACGAAGTGAGAATAGCTGGTATCATTGTTTATCTGTTCGGGACGCTTGGCAAGGGTCGGATCTGACAGCGAAGGCATAAGTAATTATTTCTAGATCTGCACGCGGGTTGCCTTTGGAGAAAGCGCGTATACACGCGGTTTTGGTACAGTGAAGTAGCGTATGCATAATAAGATTTGATATTTCAGGTTGCTGTTGATTCTGGTGGTTGTTGCAGAGTTTTGGGCTCTGGTTTGGGTTCTGTGTTCTTGATGACAGGGTTTTAGTGATTCAGTATTGGGTTGTTTAATGAATTATGATGCAAGTATAAGTTGATGATTGTATTGCAGTAATGTTTGTTTTGTACTCTTGGATCCAGTCTGAAAATGTATGAAACGTGGTCCCTGATGGAAAGAAGGTTGTAGGATCAGCACCTACGTACTAGTAAATGGATTGGCTAGTACAAGAGCTGAGGGGGTTATAGCTCCCTTCCAGAAGTAGTTGGAAAACAAGAGAGGGTTGTAGCCCTCTGCAGGTTGTAGCTTGCGTACTGGTAAAGGACTGCACCAGTACATTGTAAAAGAAGTTTCTTATTAAAGAAGAAAGTGACGAATTGCAGCAGGTGGTTTTCACCCACATTGGGTTTCCACCTTATATCATGGTGTTCATGTGTGTGGCTCTTGTGTGATGTTCTGTTCTGTTATACTGCACCTGTTTACTGTTAATATGCTTAATAATGTTCTGATGCATTTACTGAAGATTAAGCTAACTGAATTATAAGATCTCTGGATATACGCTATTTGCATTAGACACAGTAGCGTGTACACGCGGGTTCACTTAATTGAAGTAGCGTATATGTTTCTGAGTATGAAATTGGAAAGGTTTTACTGATCTGATAATACTGATTCACCCCCCCCCCCCCCTCTCAGTATTATTTCCAACAATTGGTATCGGAGCAGGTCCTTCAGAGGAAGCTTGATCGCTTGAAGGAAGAGATCCATCAGAATGGCTAATCCAGAAAGAGAGGCACACATCCGGCCACCAGTCTTTGACGGGAACAATTTTACTCACTGGAAGATAAGAACCACTGCATATCTACAATCACTTGGAGCAGAAATTTGGGGAATCGTAGAAGGAGGATACAAATTCCCTTCAGCAACTCCTACAGATCCAGCAGAGAAAAAGAAATATGAGCTCAATGCCAAAGTTATTACTGTCCTATTGAGTAGTTTGACACAATCAGAATTTATGAAGATCATGCATCTCAAATTAGCTAAGGAAATATGGGACAAAATCGTCACAATCTACGAAGGAGATGATCAGGTAAAAAGAGCAAAGCTTCAAACTCTCAGAATCCGGTATGAAACTCTTAAGATGCATAGTAATGAAAGCATAGCTAATTATTTCTTGCGTATGGATGAGATTGTGAATTGTATGAGGGATCTGGGTGAAGAATTTGAGGAAGTTGTCTTAGTTGAAAAGGTTTTGAGATCTCTATCTGCTAAATTTGATTCTAAAGTATCTACCATAGAAGAAAAGGAGAATGTGCAGAAAATCACCATGTCACAGCTTCACGGGATCTTAACTGCTTTTGAAATGCGACAAGAGGTACCACCAGAAGCCGCATTCGAAGTGTCAGAGGAAGAAGATGAGGTAAATTTTGTCAAGAATCTTGAACGGGGAACTGGACGGTTCAAAGATAAGCTACCTTTCAAATGTTTTCTATGTGGTAGAGTTGGTCACTATGCTGCTAGATGCCCTCATAACAAAGGAAAGATATATGAAGAAGATGGTAGAAGCTATTATACCCATATTACAAGTCCATGCAATGATAGTGAAGACATTAGAAGTCTCATGGCACATGAAAAGAAGAATGCTTCATCCAATAATAGCAAAGATATTAAAAGTCTCATGGCACATGAAAAGAAGAATGCAGAAACTGAAGAAGTTACCAAATTAAATGAACAATTGGAGACAGTAACCAGGGTAAGGGAGAAATTGCAGGATGTAGTAAAGGATCAGAGCATAACTATTCAAAGGCTTGAATCAAAGATCCTCTCTCTAAAAGAAGATCTTAAAAAATCAAGAGAACAGAACAAAGAAGCTCTTGAAGATCAAGAACATGAAGTGATCAAACTAAAGCGACAAGTGGAAGAAGGAAGAAAAGCTGAAGAAGACCTAAGGAATCAGTATCTGATAAAGGAAGAACAACATCAAGTTGAGGTAAATATCTTGAAAGGTAAACTAGAAGAAAAGGATAAGCTTTTACGATTTCAAGATAGTACTAAAGTCTTGGATGATATTCTTAATAGCCAAAGGTCTCCTGCTATCAAAACTGGTCTTGGTTTTCATGAATATGTTGAAGGTGAATCTAGTTCACAAGGTGAGGCAAGAAACTCTAATGAGAAATCTGAAATGCTCAACAAGGAACAACCAAGGAAAGAAATTCCTCAAGGAAGATCCTTTACTCCTAACTATGGACGTGATAGACGATTATTTCCTCCACTGAATAATGTTGAATGTTATGTATGTCATAATCTTGGACATGTTGCAGCCAGATGTAGAAGTAGAATGGTTCAAGAAAGATCATCGCATCCCAGGTATTTCAGAGGATATTGCTTTGCCTGCAATGCATATGGACACAAAGCAATTGATTGTGATAGAAGGAACATGAAAAATGTAAGGTGTTATACATGCAACAACTATGGGCATAAAGCAAGGGAATGCAGGAGTAGATTTCAAAATTCAAAACAAGAGAACCATACATCATCACAGTTCCAGGAACTGAAGAAGACAGAGACAGAAAGGTGTGGCATAATTCAGACAGCTGACATAACAGACACAGGGGAATCTGAAAGTGATGAAATTCAGTATTCCATCCTGCATACGCTGATATAATGAAGACAAGTCGCGTATATACGCGAGTTACAGGCTGCAAAGTCACGTATATGAAGAAAGGGCAGCAGAACAGACCCAGGTTCAGTCATGGTTGGCTCAGGCTCAGGGGGAGCAGAACAGACTCAGGAAATGGTTCAGTCAAGGTTGGCTCACACTCAGGGGGAGCATATACTTCAAATCATTCATTGTTGGCATGATACATCTTGTTGTTTGATCAAAGGAATAGTATTGCAGGTTGATGCTTATGGTACAGATCTGAATGGCTGGTCTTAGAACCTGCATCTGCTCAGGGGGAGCATGGATGGATTGATACAACTTGGCATATACAAAGGGGGAGCCAAATCAGAAACTTCAGCATGTACTCAGCGGGAGTATGGACAACAGAAGGTATACCAAAGAAGAGAATATCTTGGTCCGCCCTTTGCCCTTGATGTCAAAGGGGGAGAGTGACTTGGTGTGGTGGTTGCCATCAAGTCCAAAGGGGGAGATTGTTGGCATTATGATACAAGTGTTGTCCTTGATGGCAACTCACTCAGAGGTTGGTACAGGTGATGGCAACTTAATCAGAGGACAGATCTTAGTACAGCATGCCAAGAAAGTTCATACACGCAGGTTCATTAAGCCCAAGTCGCGTATACAAGCAGGTTCACTATATACCAAGTCGCGTATACGCAGGTTCTCTATATATCAAGTCGCGTGTACACGCCGGTTGGCTTCAATAAAAGCGCGTGTATGTGGAAAACTTATCTTTGGTCCACGGCGGTTATTCCTTGGAAGTTGTGCCTATGGTTTTGGACCTTGATGTCTCGACGAACGTGTTGATCTCTAGTTTTGAAGCTGATGGTATTGGGTTACTATGGTTTTGGACCGTGGTATTGTAAAGGGCCTAAGGCTATATAAGGAGAAGATCATTAGGCAAGTATAAGCAAGCATTGGGTGTCTGATGAAGTGAGAATAGCTGGTATCATTGTTTATCTGTTCGGGACGCTTGGCAAGGGTCGGATCTGACAGCGAAGGCATAAGTAATTATTTCTAGATCTGCACGCGGGTTGCCTTTGGAGAAATCGCGTATACACGCGGTTTTGGTACAGTGAAGTAGCGTATGCATAATAAGATTTGATATTTCAGGTTGCTGTTGATTCTGGTGGTTGTTGCAGAGTTTTGGGCTCTGGTTTGGGTTCTGTGTTCTTGATGACAGGGTTTCAGTGATTCAGTATTGGGTTGTTTAATGAATTATGATGCAAGTATAAGTTGATGATTGTATTGCAGTAATGTTTGTTTTGTACTCTTGGATCCAGTCTGAAAATGTATGAAACGTGGTCCCTGATGGAAAGAAGGTTGTAGGATCAACACCTACGTACTAGTAAATGGATCGGCTAGTACAAGAGCTGAGGGGGTTATAGCTCCCTTCCAGAAGTAGTTGGAAAACGAGAGAGGGTTGTAGCCCTCTGCAGGTTGTAGCCTGCGTACTAGTAAAGGACTGCACCAGTACATTGTAAAAGAAGTTTCTTATTAAAGAAGAAAGTGACAAATTGCAGCAGGTGGTTTTCACCCACATTGGGTTTCCACCTTATATCATGGTGTTCATGTGTGTGGCTCTTGTGTGATGTTCTGTTCTGTTATACTGCACCTGTTTACTGTTAATATGCTTAATAATGTTCTGATGCATTTACTGAAGATTAAGCTAACTGAATTATAAGATCTCTGGATATACGCTATTTGCATTAGACACAGTAGTGTGTACACGCGGGTTCACTTAATTGAAGTAGCGTATATGTTTCTGAGTATGAAATTGGAAAGGTTTTACTGATCTGATAATACTGATTCACCCCCCCCCCCCTCTCAGTATTATTTCCAACAATTGGTATCGGAGCAGGTCCTTCAGAGGAAGCTTGATCGCTTGAAGGAAGAGATCCATCAGAATGGCTAATCCAGAAAGAGAGGCACACATCCGGCCACCAGTCTTTGACGGGAACAATTTTACTCACTGGAAGATAAGAACCACTGCATATCTACAATCACTTGGAGCAGAAATTTGGGGAATCGTAGAAGGAGGATACAAATTCCCTTCAGCAACTCCTACAGATCCAGCAGAGAAAAAGAAATATGAGCTCAATGCCAAAGCTGTTACTGTCCTATTGAGTAGTTTGACACAATCAAAATTTATGAAGATCATGCATCTCAAATCAGCTAAGGAAATATGGGACAAAATCGTCACAAGCTACGAAGGAGATGATCAGGTAAAAAGAGCAAAGCTTCAAACTCTCAGAATCCGGTATGAAACTCTTAAGATGCATAGTAATGAAAGCATAGCTAATTATTTCTTGCGTATGGATGAGATTGTGAATTGTATGAGGGATCTGGGTGAAGAATTTGAGGAAGTTGTCTTAGTTGAAAAGATTTTGAGATCTTTGTCTGCTAAATTTGATTCTAAAGTATCTGCCATAGAAGAAAAGGAGAATGTGCAGAAAATCACCATGTCACAGCTTCACGGGATCTTAACTGCTTTTGAAATGCAACAAGAGGTACCACCAGAAGCCGCATTCGAAGTGTCAGAGGAAGAAGATAAGGTAAATTTTGTCAAGAATCTTGAACGGGGAACTGGAAGGTTCAAAGGTAAGCTACCTTTCAAATGTTTTCTATGTGGTAGAGTTGGTCACTATGCTGCTAGATGCCCTCATAACAAAGGAAAGATATCTGAAGAAGATGGTAGAAGCTATTATACCCATATTACAAGTCCATTCAATGATAGTGAAGACATTAGAAGTCTCATGGCACATGAAAAGAAGAATGCTTCATCCAATAATAGCAAAGATATTAAAAGTCTCATGGCACATGAAAAGAAGAATGCAGAAACTGAAGAAGTTACCAAATTAAATGAACAATTGGAGATAGTAACCAGGGTAAGGGAGAAATTGCAGGATGTAGTAAAGGATCAGAGCATAACTATTCAAAGGCTTGAATCAAAGATCCTCTCTCTAAAAGAAGATCTTAAAAAATCAAGAGAACAGAACAAAGAAGCTCTTGAAGATCAAGAACATGAAGTGATCAAACTAAAGCGACAAGTGGAAGAAGGAAGAAAAGCTGAAGAAGACCTAAGGAATCAGTATCTGATAAAGGAAGAACAACATCAAGTTGAGGTAAATATCTTGAAAGGTAAACTAGAAGAAAAGGATAAGCTTTTACGATTTCAAGATAGTACTAAAGTCTTGGATGATATTCTTAATAGCCAAAGGTCTCCTGCTATCAAAACTGGTCTTGGTTTTCATGAATATGTTGAAGGTGAATCTAGTTCACAAGGTGAGGCAAGAAACTCTAATGAGAAATCTGAAATGCTCAACAAGGAACAACCAAGGAAAGAAATTCCTCAAGGAAGATCCTTTACTCCTAACTATGGACGTGATAGATGATTATTTCCTCCACTGAATAATGTTGAATGTTATGTATGTCATAATCTTGGACATGTTGCAGCCAGATGTAGAAGTAGAATGGTTCAAGAAAGATCATCGCATCCCAGGTATTTCAGAGGATATTGCTTTGCCTGCAATGCATATGGACACAAAGCAATTGATTGTGATAGAAGGAACATGAAAAATGTAAGGTGTTATACATGCAACAACTATGGGCATAAAGCAAGGGAATGCAGGAGTAGATTTCAAAATTCAAAACAAGAGAACCATACATCATCACAGTTCCAGGAACTGAAGAAGACAGAGACAGAAAGGTGTGGCATAATTCAGACAGCTGACATAACAGACACAGGGGAATCTGAAAGTGATGAAATTCAGTATTCCATCCTGCATACGCTGATATAATGAAGACAAGTCGCGTATATACGCGAGTTACAGGCTGCAAAGTCGCGTATATGAAGAAAGGGCAGCAGAACAGACCCAGGTTCAGTCATGGTTGGCTTAGACTCAGGGGGAGCAGAACAGACTCAGGAAATGGTTCAGTCAAGGTTGGCTCACACTCAGGGGGAGCATATACTTCAAATCATTCATTGTTGGCATGATACATCTTGTTGTTTGATCAAAGGAATAGTATTGCAGGTTGATGCTTATGGTACAGATCTGAATGGCTGGTCTTAGAACCTGCATCTGCTCAGGGGGAGCATGGATGGATTGATACAACTTGGCATATACAAAGGGGGAGCCAAATCAGAAACTTCAGCATGTACTCAGCGGGAGTATGGACAACAGAAGGTATACCAAAGAAGAGAATATCTTGGTCCGCCCTTTGCCCTTGATGTCAAAGGGGGAGAGTGACTTGGTGTGGTGGTTGCCATCAAGTCCAAAGGGGGAGATTGTTGGCATTATGATACAAGTGTTGTCCTTGATGGCAACTCACTCAGAGGTTGGTACAGGTGATGGCAACTTAATCAGAGGACAGATCTTAGTACAGCATGCCAAGAAAGTTCATACACGCAGGTTCGTTAAGCCCAAGTCGCGTATACAAGCAGGTTCACTATATACCAAGTCGCGTATACGCAGGTTCTCTATATATCAAGTCGCGTGTACACGCTGGTTGGCTTCAGTAAAAGCGCGTGTATGTGGAAAACTTATCTTTGGTCCACGGCGGTTATTCCTTGGAAGTTGTGCCTATGGTTTTGGACCTTGATGTCTCGACGAACGTGTTGATCTCTAGTTTTGAAGCTGATGGTATTGGGTTACTATGGTTTTGGACCATGGTATTGTAAAGGGCCTAAGGCTATATAAGGAGAAGATCATTAGGCAAGTATAAGCAAGCATTGGGTGTCTGACGAAGTGAGAATAGCTGGTATCATTGTTTATCTGTTCGGGACGCTTGGCAAGGGTCAGATCTGACAGCGAAGGCATAAGTAATTATTTCTAGATCTGCACGCGGGTTGCCTTTGGAGAAAGCGCGTATACACGCGGTTTTGGTACAGTGAAGTAGCGTATGCATAATAAGATTTGATATTTCAGGTTGCTGTTGATTCTGGTGGTTGTTGCAGAGTTCTGGGCTCTGGTTTGGGTTCTGTGTTCTTGATGACAGGGTTTCAGTGATTCAGTATTGGGTTGTTTAATGAATTATGATGCAAGTATAAGTTGATGATTGTATTGCAGTAATGTTTGTTTTGTACTCTTGGATCCAGTCTGAAAATGTATGAAACGTGGTCCCTGATGGAAAGAAGGTTGTAGGATCAGCACCTACGTACTAGTAAATGGATTGGCTAGTACAAGAGCTGAGGGGGTTATAGCTCCCTTCCAGAAGTAGTTGGGAAACGAGAGAGGGTTGTAGCCCTCTGCAGGTTGTAGCCTGCATACTGGTAAAGGACTGCACCAGTACATTGTAAAAGAAGTTTCTTATTAAAGAAGAAAGTGACGAATTGCAGCAGGTGGTTTTCACCCACATTGGGTTTCCACCTTATATCATGGTGTTCATGTGTGTGGCTCTTGTGTGATGTTCTGTTCTGTTATACTGCACCTGTTTACTGTTAATATGCTTAATAATGTTCTGATGCATTTACTGAAGATTAAGCTAACTGAATTATAAGATCTCTGGATATACGCTATTTTCATTAGACACAGTAGCGTGTACACGCGGGTTCACTTAATTGAAGTAGCGTATATGTTTCTGAGTATGAAATTGGAAAGGTTTTACTGATCTGATAATACTGATTCACCCCCCCCCCCCCCCCCCTCTCAGTATTATTTCCAACACATATCAAGAAGAAAAAGATTCAAGCAGTGAAAGATAACATTGAGCATCAACAAAAAGTTCTCCAACTTTTAAAGTATAATGCCACTTTGGTGCATAATCAAATGAAACAACAGGCAGATCAACATCACAGTGAAAGAAGTTTTGATGTAGGCGATTGGGTATTTTTACGGCTACATCTCAAGCAAGCTATTTATTAGAAGGAAATGTTGGAAATACTACATGCACTTAAGAAATGGCGACCTTACCTAATGGGAAGACACTTCAAGGTAAAAATGGATCATGATAGTCTTAAATACTTTGTAGAAAAAAGATTATCTTTAGAAGAATAGAAAAAATAGGTCACAAATAGGTTGGGTTATGACTTTCAAATCATCTACAAAAAAGTGAAGCAAAATGTTGTTACAGATGCTCTCTCAAGAAAGGATGAGGATGTGGAAGAATTGTTTTGTGCTATTTCTATTATCCAAGAAGATTGGATAAATGAAGCAAGGGATGAATGGAAGAAGGATGAAGAAGTGTGGCCACTCATTCAAAAGTTGCAGAAGATCCCAGTTCAAACAATATTGCCAGAAATTGACGAGGAATTAAAAATCATATTGGAGCCTGGAGCAGTCACAGAAACAAGAACCTGAGAGCTACAAAATCGATCAATTTCAGAGTATCTCATCAAGTGGAAGAACTTACCCGCTGAATATTCCACATGGGAAGACAAGAATTTTATATAGAAGCATCAAGAACTACTCAATCGTTGAGGACAACACTTTTTGAAGGAGAGGGGCATGTTAGGTCCCTATACTACTAGTGTAACCCCTTATTGTTATTAGTACAACCCCATTATTATATTGTTGTGCCCGTGTAGTCCCCATATTGTTATTATTGTGCCCCATAGAAGCCCACTATTGTTATTATTGTGCCCTTACATTACTATTGTTATGTTGGCTCTGATTATATTATGACCCCTTAGAATCCTATATATAGAAAGGAGGTCTTGTCATTTGTATCATCCAAGAATTGTTCATTTGTGTAATGTAAAGGAGGTTTCCCCCTCGAAGAGGCTGAATTCTAAGGCATTGATCTTTCTTTTCTATCTTTTTGTGAGCCGGTTTCATAACACATTTCCACACTCACAACCTCCAGGGCAGCCCCCTAAGATTCCATTGATCCTCAAGCACTTGCGGTTTCCATCGGCACCGACATGAGTCTAGTAAGAAGCTACTAGGTTGCTTTAGGAAATTTGTCAAATACTGAACTCGCTACCAATGCCTCGAAACTCTCAAGGTCCATGCACACCTGATAGCTCAACACCTCAATTCTTAGTATGAAAAGTGTTTCCCATTGGACGACCATATGTAATTTATAGGCAAATTTAAATTTGAATCTGACCATTCCCCCCAAAATCCGCTCATAAATGCTAGATTGGTGGCAGATTTTCAAAGATCTCACTCTTAAATTTCGACTTAAATGTCGCCCCCCCCACTCCACTTAGTCGTTTTATCACTGTCAAGTCATGAACATTAACCATAATAGTCACTTTCTCGCTACCCTATGTGGTCTCTCCTCCTATAGCACAGCTCCCTTCGTGCTTCTGTTGATACTGTGACATTCCTCCCTTCCGCGCAGTCCCCCAATCACACAACTCTTCAACCTGGGCAGTGTATTTTATAGTCCTGCACCTCCTTTCCACTGCCTGGAGCGTTAACACTATGCTTCCACCATATAGTCATCTGTCTAGATCCCCGGTGTATGGCTTCAATTGGCTACCATTTACCTTCCATGGAAATAGCTCTCCATTCAACTTCACCAGCTAAACTACTCCACCATCAGTAATCTCCTTGATGACATAGGGCCCCAACCAATGCATCCGAAACTTTCCTGGAAATTTATCAAACTTTCTGTCATATAATAACACTAAATCATTTACCTTGAAGGTGCGCAATTTGATGTGCCGATCGTGCCATGCATTTTCGCGCTCATTTTGAATTTGCTGATGGAATCCAGCCAAAAATATATCCTCTTCTAGCTCTGTCAGCGGCGCGAGCCTTTCTTCCAAGGCTCCACGATCCACTATTCCTATAAATTCCACTATCTGTGGACTAGGTACAATGTACTCCATTGGCATCATAGCTTCTACGCCATAAACCAGCCTAAAAGGCGTTTGTCTAGTCAGCTTTTTGCAAGTCGTCCTGTAAGCCCATAGCACCGCAGGTACACGCACACCCCGGTCATTTCTTTGTGCATTGCAGACCTTCATCAGTGTGTTCTCCAATATCTTATTAAATGCTTCAACTGTCCCATTAGCATGTGGGTGATATGGTGTACTCTTTTGGTGATAAACTTGGAATGCCTCCGTCAACGCGTTGATCGTCTCATTAAGGAAATGCGTACTGCGATCGCTTATCAAATTCTTCTGAAAACAAAACCTAGTCATTACATACTCAAAGATGAAATTTGCTACTGTTGCCTCAGTACAGTCCTTCACAAGCTGCACCTCTACCCATCTAGTCAAATACTCCGTCGCGTTGATGATGTACCGCACACCTATCTTCTTTCTAGGAGGCTAAATTTGTCCTACAAAATCAATCACCCATTTCTCAAATGGTTGTAATGACAGCTGCGGATTCAAAGGTAGCTCATCCGTCTACGATGGCCAGCCTGTCCTCTAACATGCATCACATGCCTTACAATAAGCCTTGGAATCCTTATGCAGCGGCGGCCACCACAACCCAGCATGTAAAATCTTTTGCATTGTTGCTTTTCCTGCATAATGTCCTCCTGCAGCTCCTCCACAAGCGTCAGCGAGGATGCTGCTTCATTCAAACTCAGGCACATAACATCGCAGTATTTCATCTGACCCCATTTTATATAAGTGCCTTGCAATGACAAAAAAATCTGTCACGCGCACCACCAACTCCTTTTGTTGATTAGTATACCCCTCCGAAGTCGTCCCCATCGTCAAGAAGTGTATGATATCTGCAAAGTGATTTTCCATGACACGCACTGCAAAGAGCTGCGCGTCAGGCAGTCCTTCCTCCAAATTAGTGGGCTCCTCTCTTGTTTCAATGCGTGACAGATGATTCAGTCTGGTATTCAATCATCCTGACTTCACAATAACTTCGAAATCATATTCCTGAAATAGCAACAACCATCTGCATATCTTCCTCCCCTCCAACACAGGCTTGTTCACCAAGTACTTCAATGCAGAACGGTCTGTGTACATCTTAAAGTGTCTGCCTAGCAAGTAGTGTCTAAAATTTTGGAGTGCGTACACCATAGCCAAACTCTGTCGTTGAATACTTCTTCTCAGCTTTAGATAACTTCCTTCTCGCAAACGCTATAGGGTGATCCAACTCTCCCTCGCCAGCCTATGTTAGTACTACCCCGAGCGCAATACATGACGCATCCACATGCACATGAAATTCCTTCTTCCAGTCCGGGAAGACTAGGATCGGTGCAGTGACCATCTTTTCCTTTAACACATCTAAGCTTTGCTGGCATTCTTCATTCCAACAAAATGTAGCGTCCTTATTTAGCAACTTCTCCATTGGCGCAGTTATCTGGGCATAACTCTTAATGAATTTTATATAGTATCCCGTATACCCCAACGTTGTGAGCAGCTGTTTCACACTTCTTGGTGCTTCTAAATTAATTATAACTACTATCTTAGCTAGGTCAACCATCAATCCTTGTCTACACACCACATGGCCTAGCAAGATTCCGAAGGGAACACAGAACAAACATTTCTTCAAATTGAGCGCGATCTGATACCTCCGGCATGTATCCAGCATCAATCGTAGGCTGGCTACATGGCATTTCACCAACCCAAACACCATCCAATCGTCAAAGTATACCTCCAGAAACTTGTGAATGAATTCCTTAAAAGCCGCGATTACCACGTGTGAAAAGATCGCTGGCGAATTCTTCAACCCAAAAGGCGTTACGGTATATTGGAAGCACCCCCACTTCGTCGAGAAGGTCGTCTTACTTCTATCCTCTGATGCGATCTTGATCTGATGGTACCTCGAGAACCCATCTATGAACGAATATGCCTCCTGTCCTCCTACATTATCTAGCACTTCGTCAGTGAATGGAGTTGGAAAGGGATCATGTATGCAGGCATCATTCAACTTCCTGAGATCTACACATATCCTTATTTCATCCTTCTGCTTCTTTTCCTGAACTACTATTGGGCTCACCCAATCAGACTCTTCTACTAGTTCAATAATACCCGTTGCAAGCATTTTATCCAACTCTAAGCGGACCCTTTCTTTATACTTCAGATTGAGGCGGTAAGGCCTTTGCTTGATTGGCTTCGCATCTGGTTTCAATGTAGTTTTCATAACTCCCAGGTCCCCTATTATCCCCTTTAGGTTTGAGAACTTCGTAGGGAACAATTCCTAGTATTTGCAGAGAAATTGAACGACCTTATCTATTGTTGTGTCATCCCAGTAGTCCCCAATCTTTGCAAACTTCAGCTCTGCCTCTGTTCCAATGTTTACTTGTCTTGTTTTTAGCAGCGCGGTGATATCTGGATTTTCAATTTGTGGTCCTTCAACTTCGCGGTGACCTTCAATCTCTGGGATAGTAATGTTCCTTGGGTCCTTGTCCTCTTCTTCGACAGTCACATTATAGCATTCCAGCGCATGGCGCAGTTGGGTGGTCCAATCTGGTTGAATTGAGTCCAAGGGATCCTGCGGTACTCTACATATTGTTGCCTTGACTTCCTATAATGCCTCATCAATACTTTCAAACCCATTCTCAAAGCTAAATGTCGTCAAGAACCCTTGTTGCAAAATGTCCCATTCTTCAGTGCCATGGCAGAGCTCTGTTTCCAAGTACCAGTTCATTGGTATTACATCCAAAGTATGACAACAATCCCT
This sequence comes from Pinus tabuliformis, assembly GCA_031772625.1. Lineage (NCBI taxonomy): Eukaryota > Viridiplantae > Streptophyta > Pinopsida > Pinales > Pinaceae > Pinus > Pinus tabuliformis. The sequence goes on along the minus strand of CM062820.1, from coordinate 127,427,765 downwards.
ACCTTGCACTCCTTGGGATTGATTGGGATACTGACATGAATGGGGTGTTCAATTTGAAGAAGCAGAAGATGATATTTTAGAAGAAATCTCTCCACGTTGTAGTGCCCATGGACCTTGCAGAAGGACCGCGCTATACTGAACTGGTCCGTGATTATGAAAGCGATGATGATTTGGACCAGATTTATAAGATAATGGCGCGAGATTAGGATTGGGTGAATCTGACAGCAGATGGACACATTGCTTGGGACTGTGAAATTTCCTGCACATTAGATTTAGATGAGGATTTGGAGCATTGGTAGAATCGACTGCCTAAAGTATCTATGTTGTGCTGTAATATGATGACCAAGTCATTGTGTTGTGTATCGTCAGAGGTAAGAAATATGCCTTACTATGATGGTTTAACTGATGTCGATAACTTTTTGGATGCATTCGAAAGGGAAGTGCCAAAGAAGCATCGCTTCTAGGCCTTGGATTGGGCATTGCGCGCCATGCCTGCGAGATGGTGGGGTATGGACAAAGATAGTTTTGATGATTGGCACGTGTACAGAAAGATGATGAGATTATGGTTTGGTCACCCACACATATGACTATCAGAGAAATATGATGGAAGGAATGACCCGCACAATCACCTGGCCAAATGGACTAAGGTTTATGGAGCGAAGCCTCAACCTCAATGGGTGCATCTGTTTTGTCATACTTTGGATGTAATACCAATGAAATGGTACTTGGAAACAGAGCTCTGCCATGGCACTGAAGAATGGGACATTTTGCAACAAGGGTTCTTGACGACATTTAGCTTTGAGGATGGGTTTGAAAGTATTGATGAGGCATTATAGGAAGTCAAGGCAACAATATGCAGAGTACCGCAGGATCCCTTGGACTCAATTCAACCAGATTGGACCACCCAACTGCGCCATGCGCTGGAATGCTATAATGTGACTGCCAAAGAAGAGGACGAGGACCCAAGGAACATTACTATCCCAGAGATTGAAGGTCACCGCGAAGTTGAAGGACCACAAATTGAAAATACAGATATCACCACGCTGCTAAGAACAAGACAAGTAAACATTGGAACAGAGGCGGAGCCGAAGTTTGCAAAGATTGGGGACTACTGGGATGACACAACAATAGATAAGGTGGTTGAATTGCTCTGCAAATACCAGGAATTGTTCCCTACAAAGTTCTCAAACCTAAAGGGGATAATAGGGGACCTGGGAGTTATGAAAACTACATTGAAACCAGATGTGAAGCCAATCAGGCAGACGCCTTACCGCCTCAATCTGAAGTATAAAGAAAGGGTCCGCTTAGAGTTGGATAAAATGTTTGCAATGGGTATTATTGAACTAGTAGAAGAGTCTGATTGGGTGAGCCCAATAGTAGTTCAGGAAAAGAAGCAGAAGGATGAAATAAGGATATGCGTAGATCTCAGGAAGTTGAATGATGCCTGCATACATGATCCCTTTCCAACTCCGTTCACTGACGAAGTGCTGGATAATGTAGGAGGACAGGAGGCATATTCATTCATAGATGGGTTCTCGAGGTACCATCAGATCAAGATCGCATCAGAGGATAGAAGTAAGACAACCTTCGCCACGGAGTGGGGGTGCTTCCAGTATACCGTAATGCCTTTTGGGTTGAAGAACTCGCCATCGATCTTTTCATGCGTGGTAATCGCAGCTTTTAAGGACTTCATTCACAAGTTTCTGGAGGTATACTTTAACGATTGGATGGTGTTTGGGTTGGTGAAATTCCATGTTAGTCCAGGGGCACTACAACATGGAGAGCTTTCTTCTAAAATATCATCTTCTGCTTCTTCAAATTGATTACCCCATTCATGTCAGTATCCCAATCAATCCCAAGGAGTGTAGGGTAGGGATTGTTGTCATCCATTGGAGTGCAGGGTCGAATCTTTAAGTTCTGAAATTGCAACCTGTAGTAGCCCTTTGTGTCCTCTTTCCAATGCCACCAGTCTGATCCAAATTGGATTCTCCAAGAAAGAGTTATGCACAATCTCCCAAGATGACCTGATTATAGACCTTTCTAGAAGAACGAACTTGTATGAAGTGCCACGTGTCACTGTTTCGACCTTTGGCACTGAAAAATATATACAAGAAACTAAAGTCCGTCCTCTTTCTGTACCTTCTTATGAAATTTCAATCCGACGCTCAGAGAGAAAGTTATGATGATTTTCCCCAGGTCACCTGTTTGGAATGTAATTCAGGAGTCTGCAAAAAGACCAACTTCCTCAAATCATATCTCCGCAAATATAGCGTGAACAACTCTAAAATTCGGACCCGAGATTCAGCGTGATTTTTTCTCAAATGGGTTTTTTTTTTAGCTTCTTAAACGTCACACAAAAAAAGTTATAGTAAAAATACCACGATGACTTGTTTGGAGCAGCGAAACCCTAGAATCCAAAGCTCTGATACCAAATGTTATGAAACCAGCTCAAGAAAAAGATAGAAAAGATAGATCAACGCCTTAAAATTCAGCCTCTTCAAGGGGGAAACCTCCTTTAAATTACATAAATGAACAATTCTTGGATGATACAAATGAAAATACCTCCTTTCTATATATAGGAGTCTAAGGGGTCATAACATAATCAGAGCTGACATAACAATAATAATGTAAGGGCACAATAATAACAATAGTGGGCTTCTATGGAGCACAATAGTAATAATTTGGGCACTACATGGGTACATAAATATAATAAGTGGGTTGTACTAATAACAATAAGGGTTACACTAGTAGTATAGGGGCCTAACATGCGCCCTCAATATCAATTGTCACTCCCTACAATCTTCCCATGGGGATGATTTTATGTTGATTTTCCATTCTTAACTAAATCGGAGACCACTACAGCTCATGTCTCCCCATCCTCTCCCATGTCCGTTTAGGAAAAACATTCGCGTCCGACCCCAAATCTAGAATAACTTGATCCATTTCATATTATCCTATCTGCGCAGTGAGCCTCATCTCACGCCCCGTTCTTGCCTTATGCTTACCAATATTCCTAACTATGCGCGGTCCATCAGCAACGTTTTATTTTCCAGTGCACTTATTTATCAGCTCATGTAGTCCTTTCATAGCCTTTCTATCATGCAGCAGCTTCATACAGGTCTCCAAGAAAGTAGTAAGAATGTAAGGGTCCATCTCTTCATCTGGCTTATCTTGACTTCCTGAGGTAGAGGCCTCAGTGAAGATTTTCTTTACTCCCATAAACGTTTCCCTTGTGCGTTCTAGATCAAACTTGATCTCCTTTTTTGGCGCTTTGCAGACCCACTCACCTTCTTTAGGTTGCTTCCCCTTATCTTCACCAGTCATCATTCCACTCCATAGCACAATATTTACCTTAGGATCCTCCTCGTGAGGCTCAACCCTCATCATCTGTAGGTTATATGTTGGTTGTTGAGGCTGCGGCCCCTTTTCACGTATCTTAGCTAATAATATAGGGCAATCCTCTGTCACATGGTCAAACTGAGTACAATATCGGCATGACAGACATGTCGAATTCGGGCAGTCTCGTACATAGTGTCTCGAGCCTCCATAGTTGTAAAAAATGACCTGTCCATGACCTCTACCAGGTCCTCCTCCACCTTAGCCTCATCCGCTCCCCTAATATTTGCCTCATGCTCCCCCAGTACCTTGGTCCAGAGGTCGAGTTTACTCCTACACCATATCTGTGGGTGTTTTATCCATCATTAGGTCATAACTACGACAATTACGCTCCTCGTGACCTATCGATTGACAGAAGTTGCATAAGAGCTATTGTGGTGACTGTACAAATTTTAGCAGCAAATGGCAATTGTCTGTCACATGTTTTCCAGCTACCTAACAAATAAAACACCATAGCGCGGGCCCTGTACTTGGTCCTACTGGAGATTCTGGCCTCAGAGGCATTGGTCCCCCTGCTGCAACATAATTCACGAATACTGGACTGTGATCTTTGTCATGCCCCTGACTTTTGCACTTCAGGCACCAAACTTCTTCGCGCACTTCTGGCCAAGTTGTTCTATCTTTCTTTAGACTCTAAAATTCTAGGCACAAGTTCTGTAACTACGTGTGAATCTGTTGAACCCCTAAATTAGCATCTTCCATCGGTGTCTTGTGCAATCTCATTGCAATCTCCAGGGCTTCTACCTGGGTTCCAATCTTTTGCTATGACAAAGCAACCCTTAGATGAGGTAGGAGCGAAGCCACAAACCATTCATGGTGCTGCCCATCCGTAAGATTCATGTTGGCTTCACAGATTATGCACTTCAACCTCTGATCCAAATCCCAAGGTGTCTCGCCAGGCTTCATCATGATCTCCTTGAATCCCACAATTGACTAAGCTTCAGATTTGGGCCTACTGAACTCCTTATTCAACGCGGTCTGAATATCTGCTAATGCATCCATCATATTATCAGTGCAGTACTTAATGTACCATGTTAGCACACATTCCTACAAAGAAGTAACCAACATTACTTTCTTCATCTGATCATTTGTAATACCCTAAGCTTCCCATACATCCTTCGCGACGAACCAAAATTAGTCTGGGTCCTCAGTTCCTGACCCCTTAAACACAAGAAAATTTGTTGAATTCACCATATTAGATGGTGGCGGTGGTGTGGGTGAAAGCGTATGTGGTAGAGGTGAAGATGGAGGTGGTGTGGGTGGATGGGGTATTCGTGGGAACCCTTGTCTTATCAGTTGAACAACGCTCTGTAGAGAAGCCTGTGTTGCTTCCTCGTCGTCACTCAGAGGAGGTCCAGTCAGCGAGCTATATTTAGGTCCTATTTTCTCTCTCTTCCTGAAGGTATTTCCACTTCACGTAGCTCCATACATCAAGGTAGTTGCATAACTTGCTTTTCACACAATATCATCTTAATCCAGGTATTTAAAGACATTAAATACTTACCTCACGGTCCCTTGAAAAAACAGCGCTCTTCTTTGCTGTAACTAACCGAGGTATCGACCGTAAACTCTATCACAAATCTTCCTATGATAGGATTGAGCCAATGATCGACAACACATGTGATCTTGTCTTCAGAGGCTTCCAATCTCCGCGCTAACTCCAGGGTCTAAACTATCAAATCGTCAAGTCTCCACCTTCCTTGGTCGTCTACCAATTTCGCGATCCACTCGTATAATTCAACCAGGAAGGAACAACAGAAATATCGTGTATCTCTATGTACATATATCTGTCCAACCAATATTCTTTCATCAATCCCGGATTCCTGTTCTCTTGCGTCGTGAATTCGTGGATCTTTCTATCCAACCAGCCTTTGATCTCCTTCTTAGTTGGATTCCAGTGATGCGACATCACACATCTCTTTATGCAAATCCCAATCCCAACAACGAAACCATTTGTTGGCTTGATGGGCCCTGACCCAGGTTCAGTGTTAATTAGCCAAGCAAATCCCTACACTACTGGCCCTTTCAGCATCAATCTATGGGGCGCGGACTGAAGTCTCACCGAAAGTAGTATGGGGGGATGCAGGAACCAAGTTTTCGCACCCAGAGATGGTAGTGATGTCATTTTATACCCTAAACCTTCCTTCGCGCAAGTCGATAAGCCTTTTAGGGCTTATCGATATACTTCTCTTATTCGTCCTTCAGACCTCCGCGAAGGTCTACAATCGTCCTTCGCGTACCCTAGATAGGCAGATCAAACACTTAGGCACCTCTATAATTACTCTTTACTTATGTTTACCTATATTAGCTTAAGTATTGAATAACTTCACATGTGTTAAGATGATCTTCACGCAAACAGATATTCTTACTTGCATTCATGTAACAAAGCGAAACATATGGATTTGCGCATCAATGCAACATTAAAACATAAACCTAGTATTCATCATAACATAATCATATGTAGAAGTAAAACAGATCATACATAGACAATTCCAGAATAATTCTCTTTATTGATGTTTTAGATCCTCTTTACAGACTTTGACCGCCCTGCGCACACAGCTGCAGGGGTCCGCGCACTCACTTGTGGACTTCTACCCTAGGCCTCTGCGCACATAGCTGCAGAGCCTCTTTCCTATGCTAAGACTCTTTGCTCTTAGCTCCCACATACCCAAAACATGTCAAGACTCAATTGTACTTAACTTCCAAAAACTACCTTAGAATCTTCTAAGACTTCCCTATTTATACAATCCCTTAAAGCTGACACAAGTTACATAAACTAAGGGAGGAAACCCTTATTGACTCTTTACATCTTCACGCTCCATGGCCACAAAATGTGGAGACTCTACATTTCTTATGCAAAACTTGGGCTTTCTGCCCCAAAAATTGGGATTTTAACCCCAAAAATGACCCTAGGGGACCCGTTCCCAACAAGGTCACTAAAGGCTACCACAAGACTCTGGAAAAGGGAATTACAATGAATTTTTTTACTCCCTGCGTGTCTTGCGGGTTATGTTCTCCACAATCACAAGACCCGTGCAACTGTCTTTGGACAAAGACACGAGGTCAACTTGAAAAAATAAAATAAATACTCTTCAACCACAAATAGGTCCAAGAGAGGATTGCACAAGTTCATAGAAATTATGTGATGGAAACACAGTGAAAATACAGAGAGGAAAGCCCTACAAAACAACCACTTAGATCACAAAATGAAAACAAGTGGAGTCACCATTTTGTATGGTGTGTTTAGTTGCCTATGAGTCCCAAAAACACCTTCCTTGTAGCTAGTTGCTTCCTGTAAGATACATACAAACAAATGAGTGGTGTTAGTGATCAAGCATGGACTAGAAAGCATTGAATGGAAAGAAAACCATGCATGAGAAAAATTAAACTAAATAACATAAAACAAGTTTAATGAAGCAAAACAAATCAGCAAAGGAATAGGAAAAGGATCCTCTTTATTTATTACTAGTGCTGGAAGAGATAAAAATAAAGTATCAAAGACACTTGAAGAGAGTTTCTTGAGAAATGGTGCTTAATAGCTTTCAACAAGGATTTACTCTTCTCAATCTCTTTTACAAGCTCTAACTCTCTCAAAGAAGCATAGAAAACTATCTACAATGGTGGAATTCTCCTCACAATGGTATGATTGATTGTTTTGGAGAAATTTTGGCAACATAACAATGCACAACTTCTTCTTGTTTTTGGCTCTCCATGCACTTGCATTTATAGAAATTTTGAACACTCCTTCCCTCCTTTGGCTCATCAATGAGGTTGTTTTCCTCATAAATGAGATGAGAGTTACCATCCTCTTGCCATTAAGGCTTTTTGGGGCTCAAGGCTCGAATGGTCATCCCATCATGTCAAGAGATGAAGTGTTTTTCATGCAAGTTTGTGTCTCGAGGTGCTGACTAGGCTTCTAGTGACCCTCGTGGCTATCGAAGGAAAAGCCACGGTGCAGTGAATGTTTGTCTTCGTGGCACCTGTGAGGCTTGATTTTTTAAGTCAACCTTAGGAAATATTTTAATTATTTTCCTTTCATAATGTTTCCCACTAAAAATGTAACCTTTGTACTTGTGGATCACTCACTCTGAGTATCTTCTGCTGTGTACAAATAAGTGTACCATTTTTTCATAATAACATGATCCTTTTTCTAGGACAATAATTCAACTAATTTTTACTTTTATTTATCATACTCAACCTCCATACCAATCAAATCATTGAAAAAGGAATTAGCTAACCTCTCCTAGACTTGTACCAAGCTTGGATTATCACAACATAATTCTTGTTCATGGAGTTGTTGATTGATGCTAATGGCTTCTTGTTTGAACTATGCCAAATCTACGATATTAACACTTGCTTGTTGAATTTGTATATGTAATTCTTTTATTCGAGAATATTTCTATTGACTTCAACTTGAAATTTACTCTGTATTTCCAAAATTTCTTCTTGCTTGATATTTAAGTCCACTTGCATTTGATTTCTCTTCTAGGATGAACCCTATTCCAACTGCTAAATTTTATCATCCTCTTTCTTGATGAATTCTTTTAATTTGGTAGAAAAATCAATATTGGCATTAGCATATGCCCATATACATATATATATATATATATATCTATAGATATCTATATACATATATATAGATACATATATATATATACATATATATATACACACATATATATATATCTATATATATAGATACATATATATACACACACACACAGATATATATATATATATATATATATATATATATATATATATATATATATATATATATATATATATATATAATACACACACACACACAACTCTTGCATAATTTGATCTAGTGTCAATTGGGCTTCATCCCAAACTACTTGCAAAGGTGCTTCTAGTAAAGTTTTTGTATATTCAACCTTTTTCTTCTTCCTACTTCTCCTAACTTCAACTTTTTACACAGGACCATAGAAGACTTCAAATAATGGTATGTGTTCTATTTTAATAGAGTTCATAGAACTTGACAATATCTCAAAATTATATATACCTAGCATGGAGCTAATAGGAGTTTTGATAACAACCTATGGATCAATTAGACGAGTTTTAGAAGCATCTGGAGAAGGACATGTCAAATGTTGCTCTTGTATATGCTCCAATGTATTTTGTTTATGAGTTTCCTCTATAGCGGGTACATTAAGATTCTGTTGAGGAACCTCTAAAGTGATCATTTCGAATACCTCTTGTTGTACCCTAGAGACAACCCATGGTTGTTGGAGGTCAATGCCTAGGACATTCACAAGAACTGATAAAAATTTTAAAATGACTGGATTTGATCTTAGATAAAATGCAATGAATGGCTCTAATTCAAAAACCCATCAATTACAACCAGATTGGCCATATCACTGATATTTATAGGTATTTTAAATAGAGATGGTTAGAGGAAAAAAATAATAAGGAACAAGGTTTAATAACTTAGGTACCCAAGAATCTATGTTTTAACCCTATAGAAAGAATGGTAAAGATAACTAGATATTGTGACTAGATTTCTGGAAAAATGGAGCACCCATTAAGGGATTTAAACTAAAACATAAGTACCATTTATGAGGTAAATTCATAGTCCTAATTTAAATGGCCTTTCTACTACATACACTTTTCCAGTAGAAGGAAAAAATAACATGAAACGATGAATACATAGCAAGAAAAACAAGACTGCAACTTGCTCAGAGCATTGGAATCAAACTAATTTCCTATATTGATTTCTGAGAGAATTTCTCCATTAAATTATAATTCCCACCTCTAGACTTTGAACCCTTACCAAATGTTGATTTCATACTTTTATTCTCCCTCATGAGACTATCTGTCTTTGATCATTTACCTAAGTGATTTTAAAAACAATTATAAAACTATTTATCTTTTAGAGAACTTATAATAATAGATATACAAAAATAATAATTTAATATTACATATATTATATATTATATATAATATATGTAATATTAGAAAATAAATATTTCCCTTTTCAAAATTAATTCTTGCCCCTTCATGTAAACCTTTACAATAGATTTTGGGATTTTTGACCCAAGACAAGCATAAATATACATGGTATTTGGAGTTTGTCGAAGATCATGTGGGTCCTATATTTGATCACGTACCATCATAAAACCATGAATGGTTTTGAGAAATGAGAAACAATTTTGCAACGACTCCCTCTAGTGGTATCGAGAAATGTAGGGGTACAAGTCGCATTGAATTATGGTTGTAGATCTTTAGATGGGTAGTTTCAACAATACAACTTTGCGACAGGTACCCCTCCCTTAAAATTCTACAGGAGAGGACCCATCACATGTCATCAATTTGGCTATCAAACATTATAGTTCATTGATTATCCCAGCAATTGTGAGAGATATAATTTGGAGAGCAACCAAAGGAAAAATCTAGCTTCCTTTGGATGATCTTCCTTTCAGATGTTCAGGACTGGTATCCCAACTTTCCTTCAATAACAAAAATATTATGTTGAATGATGATTATTTCCAATTGATACCATCATTCTACTTTGGAATTGCTGGTCACTTTGGCCCATAACCTGTCAACCCTCATCAAGGTCATATCCTGGATTGTGTGCATTCTTTGAAAGTAATTTCCCATTCTCAGTACCTTCTATTTCAGTATTTTTTCAGTATCGTTCACAGGATTGGTTAATATTATGATCTACAAAGGAAGTTCTAAAAAAAATTAACTTTTCCTATGAAAAATAACACCCACTCCAATATGGTGATGTTCAGACTGTGGGTTGTTTGTGCCCAAAGGCTTTACTGGCTAATTCGGTAACTCATATCTATCACCATGACCAATGGCCTTGGAAAATTTCTGTTGAGAATATTTTCTAGAATGCTTTCTATTTTGATGAAACTTTGATGCATGAACTATGGGGTTAGAAGATGGAAAAATTGCATTTTTAGGGCATTCAAATTCACTTGACTCATCGGAGACTTGAGAAATTCAAGCTAGTGTACAAAACAAGAAGGGTGAATATTTCTTAAAGAATTCCTTGTGAGTGTGTATGTTCCATTATTTCTAATATTTGTTTAAAAATGTATGAATTCTCATTTTTGTTGACTACCCAAGTATACCCAAGCCATTGCTATAAGACAATTCCATTCTGCACTTTTGCATCATTGAAGTCCATGTTGTGATGTAAATTTAATTTAGATCCATGTACATTGGAAGTACCAGATGGTTCACAATTTCCTTTAACATGTAATTGATATGGTTCTCTTTCAAGCTTTTGGTTTCTCAACTCAAGGATCAAATCATTGGGATGATATTTAAGTTGTCTATCTGTTACACTTCTATTATCATTTAGGAACTCTTTAACATATATTTGATATAAGCTGGGAGCTGATAAAAAATTTGTACAAATTCCTTCAAAAAATTTGTCCCTAATTTTTTTCTCCAAAATGAGTCATGGTATCCATTATTACCGACAGAAACATAAACACCTTACTTAGAGCCCTATAATGGTTGTTTAGTATCATATGAATTTTGTGAGGACATGTTTTCAGAACTAGGCACATACCCCTTGGAATAATTAGTGAAATCTCCAAAATGGTTGGAAATTTTTCAAATTTTCCTAGGCAAAAGTCAATTGGGGCCATTCTATAAAAAACAATGTCGTGTTTTTTGAAAATTTCCTCCAATTATCCAAAACACGCCCTCGAAAATCATCATCTAAGGTCATACAAAAATTAATCTAAGGTTGATGATATTGTCTTGCTCTGAGCACATACATAATTCAATGGTATTTATTGTGGCAATAAGCATATGAATCCTAGGGAAAATGATTAGCCAAAATAATTGTATCTATGAAATGTCCATTTGTCATATTTCATCGATCCCCACCAAAGTCAAATATTTTCCTTTCTCCATAGATTGTGCAAGTGAAACTAACTCTAGTTAGATTTCACCAATCCACCAAGTGGATGGTAAACCATGAAGAATCCCACCATTCTAATGTTGCAATTTTTCCTTGAGGTCAATTCCAACAAGATTCTTAAAATAAGTTTTAACCTACTCATTAGCTTGTTAATGATTCTCAACAAGTTTATGAGTAGTAACTAATAACTTTTCATTTCCACGGTATTCCCATATTGCATCTCAATAATCAAGACCTAATTTTGTGCACGCTGCACCTTTGTGTTGATGGAAAACTTATGAAAAAGGTAACTAAATTTTCTGTCGACTGGGCAATTAAAGGCCACCTCAAATCAATATTTCTCTCTATTATGTCTTATGCTCCATTTTATGCACTTAAAGGGCCTTCCAAATTTCTACCATGAGCAACAATTGAAGTTATTGGATTATTTGAAATCTCTTATGGTATTAGAATTTTATTTTGATCTTTACAGGTCCCAACAACATTATGTTGCCATGGCCAACTACCTGATGTGTTCTTTCACATAACATTCATCTTCAAAATTATCAACAATAATTATAAATATGTCAAGGCTTGAATCTTTGTTGAGAATGAAAAGAGAGATCATTAAAATATTATAATCAGCAGTGCCAAATATGCTAAAGGATTTAATATGTGAATCTCAAATATGAAAACTCATGAGATCCTCATTTCTAATGACAAGAATCCTGGTGTGATAATGGAGTTAATTCATTCGCCAATTTGGAACAAAAACTCGTTCATAAATACAACTTTCCTCTTTATTATTTGAATAAGACCAATACCACTTATTATCATTTTTGAAACACAAATGTCAAATATTCAATTTAGACAAGCTCTTCCATTTTATTTATATGTTAGTAAATATTACCACACATTTGCACCTCTCAACTATGTTGGGCAAGTCTCCACCCAACCCAAAAGTTTCAAATATAAACAATCCCTGTTTTATCCATTAGAGAAATTTTAAGGTCTAAAATGGGCCTCAAAACAAAAATGTACAACCAAAATCAAATTTATAAGAACTAATAGGATTCAATATGATGATGTCAATCATGGGGGATGATTCACCATTTTTGGAGTAAAAAAGTAAAAAGATTAAAAAAAAAAAACTATTTTTCAACTTGTATTGTAAACTTATCTCCGTACAATTTTGCTCAAAATTTGAGCAGGAGGACTCATTGGATGTGGAATTTAATACATCATCCGAGGAGTATCTATGTTGCATACTTTTGATAGACCCTACTACATGAAAGATGGGAAATACATGAAAAACGTGATTTCAATCATGTTTTTTCATGTATGTCTCATATTTTGTGTAGTAGGGTCCATAAAACGTAGGCAACATGGGTGCTCCTTGGATAAGGAATTAAATTCTACATTCAACGAGTGCTCCTGCTCGAAAAAGGAGTAAAAAATTAGGGAGATAAGTTGAAAATACAAGTTGAAAAAGTAGTTTTTTATTTTTTCCCTCTAAAATTTGATGATATAATCTAATCTTATTTTATTATTTCCACTATTATTTTATAATATTCCTTAGGAGGTTGTTATGCAACTAGCTCACAAAACAGAAGAAAAGATAGATCAATGACTTAAAAAGCATTCTCTTTGAGGGGGAAACTACTTTACATTACATAAATGAACAATTCTTAGATGATACACATGATAAGACGTCCTTGGTATATATAGGATTCTAAGAGGTCACAATATAATCAAAGCCTACATAACAATAATAATTTAAGGGAACAACAATAACAATAGTGGGCTTCTATGAGGCACAAAAATAACAATACGGAGGATACATGGGCACAATCATAACAATAGGGGGCTACACTAAAAATAACAATAAGGGGGATACACTAGTATTATAGGGACCTAACATGCCCCTCTCCTTCAAAAAAGTGTTGTCCTCAAATATTGAGTAGTTTCGGATGCTTCTTCATAAAATTTTCGTTCTCCTATGTGGAATATTCAGCGGGCAATTTCTTACACTTCATGAGATACTTTGAAATTAATTGGTTCTGTAGCTGCTAGGTTCTTGTTTCCATGACTGCTTCAAGCTCAAATATGATTTTTCCTTCTTCATCAAATTATGGCAACACTATTTAAACTAGGAGCTTGTCACCGATAACCTTCTTTAAGCATGAAACATGGAAAACTAGGTATACTCGGGAAGATGCATGCAACTCCAATTTGTATGCAATAGTACCAAACTTTTGCAACACCTTGTAAGGACCATAGTACTTGGGTGATAATTTATTATCCTTCTTAGCTTATTTGATGGATTGTAGAGTCCAAAGATTGTCTTACCTTGACATCCCTTTTTGCCTATATGTCCTCTCTTTTTCCTATACTTATCACCTAAATAATGCAATAGACACAAGGTTTTGTTAAAGGTAAGCAATTACATGTCTTCTTCTTCATGTTTGTCTATATACCCTATTGTTTTGTTAAAGAATGCATTTGGCTATGGAATTGGTCTGTTTCTGCAACTAATCCAAATTTTTGCAGTTGCCTCCATTATTCGCAAGGTTCAAAAGCTCCATCTCGGTGAAGAAAGATACGGATGGATAAGGAATGGTCCCCTCATGGATTCCTTCCTATTCCCTCGAACCAATTCATCAAGATGGTCGCAAGATATCATGGTCAACCCCCAAAGTCAACTACAAGATTGTCATCGGGACAGAATCTGAGTTTCAACGAAATCTTATCAATTTGATTTCTGAATAGAAAATCGATTGTTTAGCAATATAATTTGATCGAAATAAAGATATTTAGGCTTATAATACTCATACTGTTATGCCGAAGACTTATTATAAAAACTATGGTTGCACTGTGTTTTGGGTGCACACCGGATGATGTAATTTTTTAAAGCAGTTTGTTAAGTTTCATTTTGCAAGTAATAGCCTTGGTTTTATGTTTGTATACGCTACGTTGATTGGATATTTTTTACTGATTCGTGGACGACCCCTACGACCAGTAACAGGTCTTTAACTGATTGCAATTAGATCTCTTTCATTACTTGAATACTATGTTTTGTGTGAAGAAATGCAGTATGATGAGTTCGCCAGTGAATCGTTATATGCATAAGTAGTTTCCTTTGCTTTATACCTAGTTTAACTCTGCTATTTGATTTTATTTTTATTTGGTACAGTGTGGATATTTCATTTACTTTTTATCTAGTGTAGTCCAACTGTTTTTACTTCATAACGTAGCTGTTGTTCAGAATATCTTGTTTGAATGAAATTGAATAAGTAAAAGAGTGAGAGTCTTCTCCTTAGCAATTGAATTTAGATAGTATTCCTTTATAGTTTGATAGAATATATTTCTCTTGCACTTAATAAATTAGATTTGACTGCAACATAAAAATCCAAGACAAAAATCCAAAACAGTCTAACACAAGTAAAGTCTAGAATCACTCTCATATCATCCATAAACTGATTCAATAGAGAATAACTCCTAAGAAATTAGCTGATAACTCTAGGGATTAAGATACTAATATAATTAACGACACCATCTCCATACTAATCGTAAGTATAGATCCTAACGAGAACATAACGACATAAGAAATAACTTCTAGCACATATAGTGCACCTGTACTTCATCAATATACCTGCCCTGGTTGATAATTTATGATTGACAATTTAAAGACATTAAATTGGCCAAACATTTTGGCGCCATTGTCGGGGAAGTACAAATAGAAGTTAAGAAAAAATTGTTAATTCAAAACATGATATGCGTAGGGATAGAGACTCTAGAGGTAGATTTGTAGGGCGAGGAAGAAGTTTAATTCCCACAAATCCACTCACTTCACCACGATTTCAAGAATCCACACCACCTACTCAAACCTGAATTCCATTTAGAGGTCAACAACGACTTCCTGAAATCACAAGATCAGAAATCCAGTCCAGAACTTCACCCACTTCCTCTATTGAAGCTGTAATTGAAGAAAATACTACATCCCAAACTACAGGAGTAATTTTTCTATCCTCCACTGGAGAATAAATTTTGGGAGAAAAATTAGAAGTTCCTAATGAAGAAGAGGAACCAAAAACTTATTTTGAACAACCATTGATAAAGGAACCAGAAAGATTAGAAGAACACTATATTAGTTCCGAAGAATCTATCATGGCTGAAGAAGGGGAAGGAGAGGTACACAATGTCCATGGCGAGGAAAATAGGATTGGAGGAGGTAGGGGTAGAGGTAGAGGTGGAGATAGGAACAGAGGAGGGGGTAGAGGCAGAGGAAACCAAGATCCTTCTGGATTTCCTATTCTTGATGAAGATACAACCCTCACAATGAAAAATATATCACCCTCAATTCTTCCTAATTTCCACAGAAAAAGAAACGAAGACCCAGAGACATTTCTCTTCGAATTTGAAGTATTATGCAGATCATATGACTATCTGCATGATGCTCAAAAATTAAAATTGTTCCCTGCTACATTAAAATACTCAGCATTAAAATGGTTCATGAGTCTAGGAGTGCATTCTATAACAACATGAGGACAAATGAAAGAGGCTTTCTTAGGCAAATATATAGATTAGTGTATGCCTAGTAACCTTAAAGATGAAGTCTTCAAAATGACACAAAAGGAATATGAATATCTTGAAGATTTAGTAGTAAGGTTTCTCTACTATGTTGAAAGAAAAAAAATGGATAATTTGGATGAGGAAACCTTAAAAGCCCTCTTACTCAAAGCTATTAAAGATGAGTGGATTGATCTCCTTAACCTAACTAGGAAGGGAGATATTTCCCAACTACCATTTGTAGATATTTGTGATTTATGTGTACATATCTCAAGGGGTAAAGCACCAGTTGGAAGGAGTCCTAGAGACCATCTCTTGTCAAGAATTAATAAATCTGTAGTTAGGAGAGTCAACAGGGTAGAATTAAGAAATTTGCTTCATACCTTCAAAACAGATATTTTAGGGAGCCTAAGTGAGTAGATAGACACCCTTACAATACAAAACAAGAAAATTTTGAAAATGTTGCATTATCTATCTTTTGTCCTAAATGTCGAAAGAAACATGCTCCAAGAGAATCTCCCTTAGATTCAAAATCCATAAGAACTTGTGTCATATGTGCAGATAATCATGATACGGAGGAATTTCCTTCCTTACGAGATCTCAAGGTTGTATTTAATGATGAAGGAATATCAGAACCACTAGACCCTCTTTACTTTATAACCAAGAGACCATGGAAAAACCCCCAACCAAATCAATCACAGGGGTTCAGATCACAACAATTTTCTAAATCTTCACAAAATAGTTGGAATCTAGCCTGGTAGCCTTGGGCTCAGCCACAGTCATAACCTTGGAATCAAGGATGGAAAAATCCTTATGGATCCTATGCTCAATATCAACAATACTCGCCATCCTATCTTCCACCACAATTTCTACCACCATCTAATCAAATTCCCCAAGCTAACTAATTACCACAAATTCCAGTTCATAATCAAAACCCACAACTCTCCCTACCATTTCCACAAAAACCAAATCAATTACCTGCTCAACCACTTCTAAATCCTAATAATAAAATACCACAACAACCTGTGTACAACATGGAGGGGCAGAATCCTCAAACTTATGTAATAACTCCACTAGACCTAAATAATGTCCAATTAAGGTCTGGAAGAGTGTTACCAAGAAAACCCCCTGTTGTCATTCAAGAAACAAGATCTGATCTTCAAAAACACAAAAACCAATCAGAAGAAGGGGAGACCTCTCTCCCTCAGAAAGAGAATAAACAAACAAAAGATGTTCCAATAAACACTCCCATCATAGAACAACCCTCGGTATCAATTAGACCACCTTTCCCTGAACGGTTGAAAATTGATGAAGGAGTAGAAAAACAAATTATCTTGCTTGATTACAATATGATGGATGAATTGAGAAATGTTTGTATTAATATTCCTTTATTACAAGCCATAAAAGAAATACCAATTTTTGTGAAAACAATTAAGGAACTAAGTACACAAAGATTAGGAAGAAAAAGAAAAGACATAAAAAGAATTTAGTTAGTTGGAAAAATTGCAGACATTATGATGGGGAAGACGAAAATTCAAAAATATTTAGATCCAAGAAGCCCCATTGTAAAAATTCACATCAATGGAACTGAAATACCAAACACACTGATTGATCTAGGAGCAACCATAAACATAATGAGTAAACAAGTTATGGACACACTTAGGCTTCCTAACCTTCAATACACACCAACCTTATTGCAATTAGCAGATAGGTCTATGATTAAACCTGATGGTGTGTTGGAAGATGTTTGTGTATCCTTAGATTCTTGGGAATATCCTGTTGATTTCATGGTCTTAACACCCAAGAATAATTTAGGAGGACATCCATTAATTCTAGGAAGACCTTGGTTAGCTACAGTTGATGCTTTCATCGGTTGTAGATCATATGACATGTTTATCTCAAATGGAACTTTTACAAAGAAATTTACAATATACCCTCCTACAAGGACAACAATAGATATAGAAACTGAAGAATGGATAGAAGATGAAGAAGATATACAACCTATTTTTACTACTGAACAAGTAAGAGAGGAAGACCAAATTCTAAATCTACTGGAAAATAATGAATCTTCCTCACATTATGATCGTAGTCGCAATGAGTATCTCTCATCTAAATAGGTATCATTTCTCTCCATGGAAAAATTTGGGAATTCCTCGATAGAAATCTTTCCAGGGAAAACCTTGAATGTTAATAAAAACCTAGAAGAATTGCAAAAGAATCAATTGATAGAAATTTTACAAAAACATTCTTCTTCTTTTGCATGGGAATACACTGACATGAGAGGGATTGATCCTAAAACTTGCATACATCATATCTGAATTGAACAGAATGCAAGACCGATTAGACAACCTCAACACATAATGAACCCAAATTTAAAAGAAATTGTTGAGGAGTTGCAGAAATTGTTAAATGTAAATTTCATCTATCCAATATTCGGAAGTCAGTGGGTTTCACCCCTAGTAATTGTTCCTAAGAAAAACAGAAAATGGAGAGTATGCATCGATTACAGGGAACTAAATAAAGCAGCATTAAAAGACCACTTTCCACTACCTTTTATAGATCAAGTCTTAGACACATTAGTAGGAAAAAAATATTTTTCCTTCTTGGACAAGTTTAGTGGATATATCCAGATTAATGTAGCCCCTAAAGATCAAGATAAAACTACATACACTTGTCCATGGGGAACTTATGCTTACTGAGTACTTCCCTTTAGATTATGCAATGCTCCAGCAACATTCCAAATAGCAATCCTCAAAATTTTCTCTGATCTTATTCATGGTTGTGTGGAAGTGTACATGGATGATTTCACAGTTTATGGAGATTCCTTCAATGAAGCACTGGAGAATTTGGAAAAAGTATTAATAAGATGTAAAGAAAAAAATCTCTCATTAGGCCATGAAAAATGTTTCATGGTGTTTAACAAAGGAATTGTTTTAGGTCATCATATTTCAGGAGATGGAATTAAGGTAGACTCATCTAAAGTTGAAGTCATTTCTAAGTTATCAGTGCCAATTTGTCAAAAATATGTTAGAAGTTTTCTCGATTTTATTGGATATTATAGAAGATTCATAGAAAACTTCACAAAAATTGCATCCCCACTTTTTAAATTGCTCACCAAGGACTGTGAATTCAATTGGGATTCTGAATGTCAAGCTGCCTTTGAAACTTTGAAAAAGAGAATTTCTGAAGCACCTATCTTAAAACAACCTAACTAGAAATTGTCTTTCCATATCTCAACGGATGCTTTAGATTCAACCTTAGGAGCTGTGTTGGGGTAGAAATATCTTACTCCTTATGCAATCTATTATACTAGTAAAAATTTAACTCTTGCAGAGTTAAATTATACTGTAATTGAAAAGGAGTTTTTAGTTGTAGTTCATGCCATTAACAAATTTAGACATTACATAACTGGCTATGAAACTTTTGTTCACACAAACCATTTTTCCATTAGATACCTAATGAATAAACCAGTCACTAATGGAAGAATAACCAGATGGCTCTTAATGTTACAAGAATTCAACATAACCATTCTAGATAGGCTAAGAAAACAAAACACAATTTCCTACTTTTTACCTAGAATACAAAATGATAATAATGATCAACCCGTAGAGGATAAATTTCCTAATGAATATCTTTTTGCAGTATCTACTAAATCACCTTGGTATGCAGATATTGCTAACTATTTAGCTACAGGAAAAATGCCATTTCATTTATCTCCTAGAGAAAAGAGAAGAATAGTCCACAATAGCACATCTTATTCATGGATAAATGAAGAGTTATATAAGACAGGACCAGACCTCATCATCAGAAGATGTGTTCGAGAGGACGAAATACCAGAAATACTTAAATCTTGCCATGATGAGCCATGTGGGGGACATTTTTCTGACAGAAGGACTGCTTACAAAATCTTGCTTTTAGGATATTATTGGCCTTCCATTTTCAAGGACACCAAAGAATATGTTAAAAGATGCAATAGTTGTCAGAGAATGGGAAAACCCACTCTTTCAAATGAAATTCCACTACAACCACAGGTACTCATCGAACCATTTGAGAAGTGGGCACTAGATTTTTTTGGACCAATCAGCCCACCTTCAAAGCAAAAGAAGTATATTTTGGTATGTACTGATTATGTCACTAAATGGGTAGAAGCTAAAGCACTTCCTTTTTCTACTGAAAATGTTGTAGTTTCATTTCTTTTTGAGGATATTTTTACTCGTTTTGGTGTTCCAAGAGAAATTGTAACAAATCAAGGAACACAGTTCACATCCAGATTAGTGCAGAAGCTTGTGGATCAATACAAAATCAAACATCAGAAGTCCACTCCATACCATCCACAAGCCAATGGACAAGTTGAGTCCACAAATAAGGTGATTGAAGCAATCCTTACCAAGACTGTACATCTACACATAAAGGACTGGGTGGAAAAGCTTCCAGAAGCTTTATGGGCCTACAGAACTACATGGAGAAATACTACAGGACATACTCCCTATGAACTTGTTTATGGGAAGCAAGTCTTACTTCCGATAGAGTTCCAGATCCAAACCTATAAGACAACAGTCCAGTTAGATCTTGACTTATCAGAAGCACAAAAGCAAAGGATGAGACAACTAAATGAGCTTGATGAAATCAGACAAGAAGCCCTCCAGAGAACTAGCCTAGTTCAACAACAGAGATCTAGATGGCATGATAAGTACATTAAAGAAAGGAAATTTCATCCAGGAGATTGGGCATTACTCTTTGATTCAAAGTTCAAGAATTTTCAAGGGAAATTCCAAACCCACTGGCTTGGACCTTATGAAGTTGAAAGTGTTTTTGACAATGGTGCAGTTAGAATCAGGACTATTGATGAAGAGAAAATTCCTCTATTAGTAAATGGACATCGACTCAGACTTTACCAGAAGCCATTGACAAAAGAGGAATTTGTTAAAATGTTCCAAGATAATTCAGAACTAAAGATGGTCAAGAAGAATTCTTCTTCTTTTCCACCTTAGAAATTTTTACTCAGTTTTACTTTCTAAAAAAAAATAATAATAAGTAAATTATATGTATATATATATATATATATATATATATATATATATATATATATATATATATATAATAATAAAAGGTATAAACATGAAAACCAACATGTTGTTGGTAGGTTTATACAGAAAATTTAGAGTGAAAACCAATTTTTGTTGGCACTTCAAATTTTCCTTTCAAAAATAAAAGAACAAAGCTCCTTTATTAAAGTTTCTTTCTCAGCTATAGAATTAGAAACTTTTCACAGCTTAGACAAGTTTCTGCAGCTAAGACAAGTTTATGCATCCTAATAATATACTTTTTAAAGCCTACAGGGACACTTGGTGATTTGAATTGAAGGACAACTGACAGATCAAAGTAACTAGAGGAGATCTTAGAACAAAAAACAAGGTTAGCAAAGTGGATCACAGCTATGTGCTACTTTAATTTAGCAATAGGGATTGATATATTGCATATATGACTAAGAAGACATAGTACTATCGAAAATTAAAATGAAATCATTTCAACTTAAGGGTGATGGTCACCTAAAAAAACATCATAATCCACCACCTAAAAGTCATGTCACGTCCTCATTTTGAATCTGCCTAAGTAATCACTGAATCATCATTTTAAATGTGCCCCAACAGTCTGATTCATTCCTATAACCCTTATTATAATCCACCTGTTCTTACACTTCTCTGAACTTTCATAGCCACTTCGTCCTTCCACCACTTAGCAAAACCCTACCAACACCATTCTCTTGTCAAGGTAACCAGTCTTTGAGGCAAAGAATCCTCCATAATGGGTGTCATTGTTTGAGCCGAGCCAGTAGGGAAGACATTCTTGGAGGGATATCCTCAGGCCAGGGAGTTGCTGCAAAAGAAACAATGGTTGCAGTTCATAGAAAAATTCAATGGTTTTCACAGGGAAGTGACAAACACATTTGCACAATCGTTTGATGGAACTAAATCTTAAATAGGAGACATTAAGATTTTTAGTATTCCAAGAAACTCTCCTAGGTTGTAGCTCAGAGATACCTGGTAAAAATATAAATTCAACTATTGTTGCAAGGTTTAATGGAAGGAATGATGGTTTGGTTCAAGCCAGATAACCACTTCTACTTTGTTTCACTCCAGACATGCATGAACACCCTTAGACTACAAGACTTTAGACCACCAATGCTCACATTTTAGATATTAGGTGAATATGGAGAACACTAACCACACCAGCACATACACAAGACCATGTGATGGCCGGCTGCAACTAGTACAGAAACCTGCAAATCTAATCTATTAATGCAAAGACAGGATGACAACTCTCCTTCATTAGATAGAAAGAAGCCTAAGCAACCTATTTAGTGATGCATTCAAGATTCTGACACGGAGATAAGATGACAGTTATCTAGTGCTAAACATCAAGAGATCAAGAACACAACATATCAGGTACAAGCTTAGAACAGAGGAAAATGGACAGTGAGCAGTTAACAGCAAAAGAAACTTGTATTTGCTGAAAATGAAGATGAGATGCTGCAAGTGAAAAAATGTCTATAGTCTCCAAAAGTTGAACCTTACATCAAATGCCAACCTTGATTACATCTTGCTCTTGGATATTTATAAGTTTTCGTTACAATGGCACTTGGCCGTTTACGTATGGAGGGGTCATAATTGACCACCAACTGCATTTAACTGCCTGATGGAGTCTCTGAATGAGGTTGTTTGTTTCAATGGGTGAATTCGATCTGTTCAGGTGTTGCGCTGTCCTTTAGACTGTTGGAGTGTTTGTACCAGTGGAGTCCATGACTGATAAATTCGATTACAGAGTCGTGCTGTGTCCTTTTCTCCTTTGGCCATGATTTATGTTAAATATGGTTGTTGGGGATGTTACTATAATTGATGCTAGCAGACATGGTCATCTCCTTCTTCGGGCAACAAAATGGTCATAGGACATGGAATGCATGGGTAGTTGGACAATTTGGGCGAGCGAGAAGAATGACCATCAGATCGGGGAGATGAATGGCAGAGATGGTTCGACGAAAGCTATAGACCAAGGTGGGGACGGGGTGCGTCAGTGTCGTTGGATCTTCAGCAGACAGATCAGACGGTCGTCGGGTGACGGAGTTGCATGGGCGATTAACGGGCGAGGGCAGTTTGGTCGGGTAGTAACGGTTTTCATCGCACCACTTTCGGGCGCTAAGTGGTAAATGCCCGGGACTGAGCGATTCCACTCAATGATCGACACGTAGCAGCGGGTGAGAGAGAAAACCCGCTCTCATCGCACGTTATCGCTCGATCAAGTTGCTTGCGCAATGTATGCGAAGACCGCCAGATCTGGCGCAGACGAATCTAACGGTGAAAATGGGTTGAGTGGGTCACCTTTATCAGGTGCGATGTGGGCCATTAGATTGTCGAGGAATGATCAACGGCGGGAAAGCGATGAGGATTTTATGAGCGTGAGGGCGTATGGGTAAGGTTTTATGGTTGGTCCGATTTTGCGCTTAGAGCTAGGGCCAAAGGGGATTTTGTCGGACTTTAGAAGGTTTCTTTAGGGAATGGGAAAGGTTTAAAGGTGAGTGGGGTGAACGAAGAAAGGGAAAAGTGACCAATGTGAGCCCCCTTTGGACACAAAAAGACAGACCATGCTTCTTTCTGACCTTAGAAAGTCAACACTGCATAGCAGAGCTAACACTGGCTCCTTCTAGGGATGAAAGCCTCCCTATGAGGTTTCAAGAACTGTAGACCACTGCCTTTCATACAAAAACAAGATTAGCAATATTTCCTAGTGTTCCATTGGGCATGGAGTCTAATTAAGCCTACACTAAAACTTGTAAAAAGAACATATTTACAATGTTGAGGCCTAAAGGCCTTAATTAACATAAACTTTCAAAAACCACCCATTGACTGGGCCATCAAAAACTGTTTCTCCTTCCATACTTTGCAGCATGAAAGTGTTGTTCCCTTGGACCTGAGTAATGACAAAAGGTCTAGTCCACATAGCATCGAACTTCCCATGATTGCCTTTCTTTTCCTTCAGAGCATCCCATTTAAGAACCAAGTCTCCAATTTGAAAATTGTCCATCTTTGCCTTTCTGTCAAAGGCTTCCTTGATTCTCTTTTGATGTGCTGCAAATTTTTCAATCAATTGATCTCTGATTTGATGCACTTCAACCAAGTCACTAATCCTCTTTGCCATGTCATTTTCCTCATTCTGCTCTTCCTGCAAGAACTTGGCCATAGGGAGGGTCAACTGGATTGGGAATACGGCCTCAGTTCCGTATACCAGCTTGAACGAAGAATTCCCTGCGGATTTCTTGGTGGTCACCTTGTCAGCCCACAATGCAAACTTCTGTTTGGAATCCCAGTTCCTTGTGTTGTCTTCTAGCAGCTTTTTTATTATCCTTATCAAGCTCTTATTGGATGATTCTGCTAGACCATTACCTTGAGGGTAATATGAGGTGGAATGCACTAGCTTAATGCCCATTGAGTCACACATGTCCACCAACTCTTTTGCCCTGAAGGCTGCTGCATTGTCTGTAACTAATTTGTGTGGACAGCCAAACCTGGTGAAAATGTTTTCTGTCAAGAACTTCATGACAACATGGTGATCAACCTAGTAGGGATGGCCTCAATCCATTTAGTGAAGTATTCAGTGGCTACTAAGATCCATCTGTGCTGGCCACTAGAATGTGGATTAATTTCTCCTATGAAATCCAAGCCCCACTGCTGGAAAGGGCCACTGGCATGTATTGGCTTCAAGGGTAAGGACTTCAATTGCTATTTTCCTTCAAACCTCTGTCATTTTTCAGAGGATCTTACAAATGAAAAGACATCAGAAAACAGAGTGGACCAATAATACCCAGCTCTGAGGATCTTGTGGGTTGTGGTTTTCCAATAGTGATGTCTTCCACAGGGGCTGGAATGAAACTGATGCATGACCTCCACAGATTGTTCTTTGTCTAGACATCTTAAAAGGATTCCAGATGGATCCCTCCAATAAAGCAAGTTTTCATGAATACAGAACCTTGTTGTTCTGAGCTTAATAGTCCTAGCTTGGCTTGAACTAAGGCCTGGAGGAACTTCTAGCTTTAGCAAAAATTTAGCTATTGTAGAATACCATTCACAAGAAGCTAGATTTTCAGCCAACAACCGGTCATGTCCTTGTCCTATTGTTGCTTCTTCTATCTGTCCATCCTCTGAATTTGTACCCATGCAATTTATGTCAAGCATTTTGCAATTTTCTTCAGCCATCAGCTGAGCAAGGCCCTGGCCCTTGACAAGCTTGGTGGGCTTCAATTCTATGTTGAATTCAATAAGCTTTGCAATCCACTTAGCCCTTCTTCCATCAACATCTGGCTGCATTAGGACATCCTTTACTGAAGAAGAGGGCACATATGCAATTACCTTGGAGTGCAGAATGTAGATTCAGAAAGCTTTTAAAGATTTGATAAGAGAATAAGCCTATTTTTCGATAATATCATACCTTAGTTCGAAATCCCTTAAGGTTTTGCTAAAAAATGCCATTGGATGCTTTGAAACCCCATCATCTTTCTACAATAAGACTACTGCAAGGGTGTCACCGGAAGCAAAGGAGAAGATATGGAACTCCTTGCTATAGTCTAGGCTGATTAAAGTGGGAGCTTCCATAATATCTCTTTTGATGGCTTCAAAAGATCTTCTTGTTGCATTAGTCCATTTGATCTTTGATCCCTTTTTCAGCATAGAGGTGATGTGTTTTACCAATTCTGCAAAATTAGGAATAAACCTCCTTATAAAATTTATTTTGCCCAGAAAGGATTGGATGTCCTTTTTTGATCTTGGAACAGACAAGGTCTGTATCACTTTCACTCTCTCTGGGTCAATCTTGACATCTGCAGCAGAAACAATGTGTTCTAGAAGCTTGCCCCCTTCTAAAGCAAATTGTGACTTTTTAGGATTCACTGATATCCCAAACCTTCTGCACTTCAGAAACACTTTCTTCAAATGTTGCAAATGATCTTGATGGTTGTTGGAGTATACTGTTATATCATCTAGATAGACAAGGAAAAACTTATCCCTATCTCCTGCAAACGCTATATCCATGGCTCTCTGAAAGGTATCCCCATCATTCATCAGCCCAAAGGGAATCTTAGAGTACATAAAAGTGCCCCAAGGAGTGGTGAAAGCAATCTTTTCTTGGTCATCTGGATGTACAGCAACTTGGTTATACCTTGAAAATCCATCCAGGAAAGACATAACTTTGGCTCCTGAGACTTTCTGTAGCAAATGTTCCATCTTTGGCAAGGGATAGTTGTCCTTTCTGGAACATTTGTTCAGGTTCCTGAAATCAACACACAGCCTGATTTTTCCACTTTTCTTCCTCACCACTACCAAGTTGGTTACCCACTTTTGATATCTCAGAGGAACTATGATTTTGGCAGCCAACAACTTCTTGATTTCTTTTTCAATCATAGGGAGGAGCAAAGGATTTATGGGTCTCAACTTCTGCTTGAAAGGAATGGTGTCTTTCTCCAATGGGATCTTATGCTGAATGATACTTTTGTCATAAGTTTTAAGGTCACTATATTCCCAAGCAAAGACATCAACAAATTGCTTCATTAAGGTGCAGTACTCAGAACTTTGGGCAGCAGACACATGGGTGGACAGATTTATATACTCTGGATGATATGGACTCCCTATGTTATGCCTATGGACTGCAGACTAATTTTCTTCTTGGGAAATCTTATGAGGCACATCATTATGGTCAAATAGCTTCTCTAGAGGCACTAGCCCTTTAGGTATATGATTGCTAGGCAACTGAACAATATTGTCTTGGCCAATTTTGTTCCTTAGCTGGGGCTGGGGACATTCCTCCAAGGTTTCATTCTCTTGATCAATTTTCATTTCAGAGAATTCATCAATGACTTCCAGAAACTTCTTTATTTCATCATCATCCTCAAAAAATTTCCAGTGCTGAACGTTATCAGGCAAGGATGGTCCATATTTTACCTGGACTTCATAAGACAATCTAGGGGGCATGGGAGGGATGAACATGCTAGCAGACACAACAAGGGAATCAGCAAGCTGATTTTTTACTCTAGGAATATATGAGATACAAAAGCTATCAAAAGATTCTTTGAGTCTCCATACCTCATCTCTGTACACCTCCAACCTTGGGTGCCTTGCTTGGAATGTTTTGTTCACTTGTTGAATGATGAGATCAGCATCTCCAAACACCTTTATTGTTAGAAAATTATATATTACGGAGCAATGGAACACATAAAATATTGCAGAAATAAAAACACAGAAAATGCATAAAACATGAGAGACACAGATATATGTGGTTCACCCAGTTTGGGCTACGTCCACGGAGAAATAGCCAATCCTCATTTTATTATATTATCCAGCAAACTGAAGAGATACAACCTACAGTAGATCTGCTGTAACACCCTCTTCGCTCTCAATATCCTCTCTCTTCCTCACTCAAAATACAGATCTACATAGATGCAATACAATTCCCTCATATATAGTGAGGGGTTTCCTTCTAGGGAAAAAAACCCTAAATTAAACATAATTTCTACCGTCAGATCATCTACCTAATGAACGGCCCAAATTGACTAGAAATTACTAGACTTTTACAAGGCAATTTTACATTTATTTTTAGCTTCGGGGGCGCTGCCCCCGAACCCCCGAAGCCCCCAGCTGTGGGGGATCAGCGCCCCCCCCCCCTGAACCCCCATGGGGGGGACAAGACCCCCCCCCCCCCCCCCGCGTGGAGGGGTGTACAGTCTTCCTGGGGTATACATCCGGTTGAAACCTTTGAATACAAAAGATAATCAGGCTCCACACCCAACATTTATGACTCTGATTCCTATGTCTTTGGCAGCATTTAAGCCCAATATCAGTGCCTCATACTCTGTTATATTGTTGGTGACCTGAAAAGTCAGTTTAAAAGAAAGATGTGTGCTTTCTTGTTTTGGAGACACCAGCACCACTCCTGCTCCTGCAGTTTCCTTTGAACGAGCTCCATCAAAGAACATATCCCAAGCCTGTGTCCCTTCCTCTTCCATGGCCTGTCGTACTAGTTTCTTGAGCTGCACCGAGGCCCTATGGTATTCTTCAATTTGGAGAATACATGCTCTAAAATTAGTGTCCACAGTGCAAATGGGATGATTAGTGGGATTCTTCTCATCACTGATGATATAGGCCAACTGGGCTTCCCTCTATAGTCTTCTGTTTTCTCCTCCAAAAACTAGGACAGTAGCATAATACAAGTCATTTTGCAATGTCCCACCTAACCTCTTAATCCACCCTGTGGAAAGTAGCATACCAAACTTAGGGGGAACATTTGCTACCAAAATATCCATCATCATGCTTTTCATGGGTAACTAAGTTAGGGTGATGGCTATGTCTTTGATTAACCCCAAACATTTCACCTTCCTTGAATCAAAGGAGAACAAGTCATGATAAGGTCTGGTAATATCAAGGCCTAACTCTTCCATGACAGCTTTGGGCATCAGATTATGGCTGGCCCCTACGTCCAGCAGACAGTTGTGGAGGATTTTGTCATGAATAGTCAAAGAGACATAGAATGATGGGGAATTGTCATCAACAGGTTCAGTCATTTGGCTAAGCACAACTGTAGGTTTATCATCTTGTAAATTCACATAGTCATTGGATGCTTGTGCGGCTTTAAGCTCAAGGGCATCAAGGATGGGCTTCTTAAAGACCTCACTCTTTGCTAATTCTATCAGAGGCACAAATATTTTTAACTTTTGGACTTCTGATTCAAAACTGAAAGGGGAAGGGGACTTGTCAAGGCCTCTTACCTCTTGAGCCGGTGTTTTGAGGATGATGGGATCAGCTGTCAGTCACTTCTTCTTGCTGATCTGCTACTTCGAGGGGACTGCAGTCTTTTGAGCAGGATTCTCTTTGACATTACTCTCTCTTGACCTCAAGTTATATCTCTGCTGGTCTTCAGTCTGCAGAACAACTTCTCTATCCCACTCTTGACTGGTCTGGTCCTTGAGAAATGACTCCTCATAGGTAGCTAATGTCAAAAAGGCAGCACTGCCCTTGTCTTCCATTTAGCAAATGTCATCCTCTTCATTAAACTGCTCCTCCTCCAAGACTACATTTTGGAAAGGAGTCTTAACCCTTTTTTCTTCACTGGCCTCTTTTCCCCTTTGAATGATCTGCAATTGTTCATTTGCTCTTCTGTATGGATTTGGATTTCTGGGAGAAAATGTATTAGGAAGCCTTGCTTTCCCAGGATTATGTTCAACCTTCAGCTTGGAGATTTCAGCAGCCAATGACTCTATCCTTTTATACATTCTGTCCATTTTTGGATCTAAAGATGAGGAGGAAGAGGAAGACTCACCTCTCTGCCTCCTTCTATCAGCATGTCCTTTGAGTTTCTCTGCAGCCATGATATTGGATTCCACCTCCAAGGTTGCATCTTGCATTTCAGCTAGAGAAGCACATCTTCTCTCTCTTAATAGCAGGCAGAAATTAGAATCAAAGGCATTGGCATAGGTGAGTTTGGCAGAGGTGGGGGTAGGCTTCACTTCAGCTAGTATCTTGCTATACATACGATTGAATCTTTTATTAAAGTCAAACAATGACTCCCCATTTTCCCTTTTCAGGTTGCCAAACTCAGTATGCTAATACAGCAGGTCTTTCTTATCTCCCCAATGCTTTAAAAAAACATCGTCTAATGCTTCAATGTCTGCTATAGACCTAGTGGTCAACTCTCTGAACCACTTTCTAGCCTCTCCATCAAGGCTTTGGACAAATACTCTCATCCACACATCATCTTCACTGATATCTAGGTTATCAGCATAGCTATAAAAAGACTCAAGGTGTTCTTCAGTTGTTACTCCCTCTGTCCCAGTGAACTTAGGCATGTATTTCTGATATTCTCCTACAGGCATGGCATTCAAAGGAATAGGCAGGACCAGGGGTCCATACCTAGCAGCTATGATTCTCTCCATCTTGGTGGGTGCTTGTGGACCTACCATGACTGGGGTAGATGGAAGGGTACTGGCAGTTTGGATGATAGGAAGCTAAGAAATGAATGACAGGGCTGAAGGAAACTAATGGACTATAGGGGAGGTTTTCTTTGGGCTAATATCCGAAAGGGAACTTATTGAACAAGGAGCTTTATGAATCTCTGAGAGTATTTCTTCACTGATAGTGCTAGGCTCTATGTTTTCAACATGTGCATGCTCAGTTACAAGCCTTTCTTGCAGAGATACATAAGATTTTTTATGCTTACCTGGTCCTGATGCTCCTTTTTGTAATGTCTTTCTTTGCTTGACAATCTTCTCAAGGTCAGGTACTAGGTCAGCTGGTGATTTCTGAGGATTTCTCCGAGTATGTCTCACAAACTGAGCCAGAACTGTGATGTGGAGTCGCCAAAAGGTTAGTCCTCCAGTAGAGTCGCTAGATAGATGATTACAACCAAAAATGTGTCCAAACTTTGTCTATCATCAAAGTTGGATCTGTGTCATTCTCCCAGGGAAGCTGAGCTTCAATCTCCTCTCCCTGGAAACGGCGCCAATTATGTTAGGATTCCAAGAAACTCTCCTAGGTTGTAGCTTAGAGATGCCTGGTAACATATAAATTCAACTATTGTTGCAAGGTTTAATGGAAGGAATGATGGTTTGGTTCAAGCCAGATAACCACTTCTACTCTGTTTCACTCCAGACATGCATGAACACCCTCAGACTACAAGGCTTTAGACCACCAATGCTCACAGTTTAGATATTAGGTGAATATGGATAACACTAACCACACCAGTAGATACACGAGACCATGTGATGGCTGGACGCAACTAGTACAGAAACCTACAAATCTAATCTATTAATGCAAAGACAGGATGACAGCTCCCCTGCATTAGATAGAAATAAACCTTAGCAACCTATTCAGTGATGCATTCAAGATTCTAACATAGAGATAAGATGACAATTATCTAGTGTTAAACATCAAGAGATCAAGAACATAGCATATCAGGTACAAGCTTAGAACAGAGGAAATGGACAGTGAGCAGTTAACATCAAAAGAAGCTTGTATTTGCTAAAAATGAAGATGAGACACTACAAGTGACAACATGTCTACAGTCTCCAGAAGTTGAACCTTACATCAAATGCCAACCTTGATTACATCTTGCTCCTAGATATTTATAAGTTTTTGTTACAATGGCACTTGGCCGTTTAGGTATGGAGGGGTCATAATTGACCACCAACTGCATTTAACTGCCTGATGGAGTCTCTGAATAAGGTTGCTTAGAGCTAGGGCCAAAGGGGATTTTGTTGGACTTTAGAAGGTTTCTTTAAGGAATGGGAAAGGTTTAGAGGTGAGCGGGGTGAAGGAAGAAAGGGAAAAGTGACCAATGTGAGCCCCCTTTGGACACAACCAAACAGACCATGCTTCTTTCTGACCTTAGAAAGCTAGCGCTACATAGCAGAGCTAACAAAGATCACCATAACTAAGTCCATGATCACTGAAGCTACTGAATAACCAAGGAGCAGAGAAAAATGGTTCAGGAACAGGGGAATTAATGGAGAAGATTGGAATAGGGATGTCTTCCTGAAAAATCCAAATATGGACACCACTGTTTTCAAGAAAGGTATTCCCAGTATAGCCCTTTAGAGTAAATGGAGAAATTTACTACTTATACCTCAAAAATTTGTCACTTGTGAGGGTCAGTTTGGGTATATGTATTTTTACCATGTTATGATGATGATGCCTTTTCTTGAAGATCACCAGATGAATCTTCCTTATTTCTCTTACATAGTCTCAAGAAAATTTCCACAAACATTTAAAAGTGAATTCAATTTATAGAAAATACCATGTATCATCATGGCTTGATAAATATATTGGTTGAGTTCCATCTTCAGAGTGTATGGGATAACTGGGAAATTTTTCTGGTGAGGAACCATTTTGAAGAAAGATCCCTAGAACAAGCTAGTAGTAGTAGGACCCTCAGAGGACAGAAGAGAACAATAGAAGTAATAAAAGTGCAGGAACACTAGACTCAACTAGAATTATCAAAAGAAGAGCTACCCATAGTGGATATTTTGCAGAAAATGAAAAAGGGAAATCTTAGAAGGAAGAAAGTTAGCAAAAGAGCAAACGAAATACCACAAACCAGGACCCTTCCTTAAGAAGAAAAATCAGAAACTAAAAGAAGGAAAGTACAGGGAATACAAACCTCAGGACTAATGAGGAGTACAAGGTTGAGCATAGTGCAATAGGTAGTCTCAAAAGCTATAGAATACATTAATCTCGAGGAAAATAAGCCAACTGAAAACGAGCCAACTAAGAACAAGCCAACTGAAAACTCTGAAAGTTCTCCAAAAGGATCACCAAAATCATCACCAAGAGTGTCACCACCACCTTGCAACTCACCTCTAAGAAGCCCAGTGCACAGTCCAGGTGTTGACCCTGTTCAATAGGAGATTTATGATTATACAGAGTCATTGGAAAGAAAGAGACAACAACTAAAGAAACAATTCAAAGTCATGGAGAAGGGAGCAATCAGTTAAATGAACCACAAGAATCTTTAACCTCAAACATTTTAAAGCAAGAGATTTTTGAGTTGGAGACATTGAACAGATATCTCAAGAATGAGAATCAAGCATTGAAGGCACAAAGTGAGATCCAGATTGCAAAAAGTGACAATCTCATCCTTCATTTGAGTTTGTGGTACAAAAAGAACAAAAAGTTGAAGAAGGAAAACATGACAATGCAGAGAGAAATTATCAACTTAAAATACAAAATTCTCATGAGAAAACCAAGGATGCCAGTAGCTGCTAGAAAGAAGAAGAAAGTGAATCTTGGAGGTGATGATCAGAAGGCACAAGTGACTGACAATGATGAA
Organism: Pinus tabuliformis; assembly: GCA_031772625.1. Classification (NCBI taxonomy): domain Eukaryota; kingdom Viridiplantae; phylum Streptophyta; class Pinopsida; order Pinales; family Pinaceae; genus Pinus; species Pinus tabuliformis. The sequence continues at coordinate 127,395,049 of CM062820.1, read as the reverse complement.
GTGTATGAGGACATATAAAACCTCTAGCATGGGGGAATGTAGAGTCCAAAGATTGTCTTACCTTGACATCCCTTTTTGCCTATATTTCCTCTCTTTTTCCTATACTTATCACCTAAATAATGCAATAAACACAAAGTTTTGTTAAAGGTAAGAAATTACATGTCTTCTTCTTCATGTTTGTCTATATACCCTATTGTTTTGTTAAAGAATGCATTCAACTACATAATTGGTCTGTTTCTGCAGCTAATCGATATTTCTGCAGCTGCCTCCATTATTCGCAAGGTTCAGAAGCTCCAACTCAACGAAGAAAGATACAGATAGATAAGGAATGATCCCCTCGTGAATTCATTCCTATTCCCTCGAAACAATTCATCAAGATGATCGCAGGATATCACGGTCAACCCCCAAAGTCAACTACAAGATTGTCATCGAGACAGAATTCGAGTTTCAACGAAATCTTATCGATTTTCTTTCCGAATAGCAAATCAATTGTTTAGCGATATAGTTTGATTGAAATAAAGATATTTAGGCTTGAAATGCTCATACTTTTATGCTGAAGACTTATTATAAAAACTATGGCTACACTGTGTTTTGGGTATGTGCCAGATGATGTAATTTTTTAGAACAGTTTGTTAAGTTTCATTTTGCAAGTAATAGACTTGGTTTTATGTTTGTATACGCTGCATTGATTGGAGATTGTTGACTGATTCGTGGAGGGCCCCTACGACCAGTAACAGGTCTTTAACCGATTGCAATTAGATTTCTTTCATTACTTGAATACTCTGTTTTGTGTGAAGAAATGCAGTATGATGAGTTCGTCAGTGAATCGTTATATGCATAAGCAGTTTCCTTTGATTTATACCTAGTTTAACTATGCTATTTGATTTGATTTTTATCTGGTATAGTGTGGCTATTTCATTTGATTTTTATCTAGTGTAGTCCAACTGTTTTTACTTCATAATGTAGCTGATGTTCAGAATTTCATGTTTGAATGAAATTGAATAAGTAAAAGAGTGAGAATCTTCTCCTTAGCAATTGAATTCAAAAAGTATTCCTTTACAGTTTTATAGAATAGATTTCTCTTGCACTTAGTAAATTAGATTTGGCTACAGTAGAAAAAATCCAAGACAAAAATCAAAAACAGTCTAACACAAGTAAAGTCTAGAATCATTCTCATATCATCCATAAATTGATTCAATAGAGAATAACTCCTAAGAGATTAGCTGATAACTCTAGGGATTTAGACACTAATATAATTAATGACACCATCTCCATACTAATCATTAGTTTATATCCCCCATATGTGGGTGTTAATTAAGGTGATTATGATGATAAGACGCGGCAACGGCGGGCGGGGCAGCAGCATGGCCCTCTGCAACCATCCCAAGATCAATATGACTGATATTCATGGCACCTCACAGGCGGCATTTAATGCCTGCTCCAGTCGAGGTAAGGCCATTACTTGCATAACCATGGAGCCAGAGAACATTTCAGTCATTCTGCCCCTATTTCACTGTGCTTTCCCTCTGCAGGCAGGAGAGACGACTGAGCGAACCAGTACTGGGTGCAGATGCTGGATTGTGTGTTGTCTTGACTCAGGTAATGGCTTCCACCACTCTCAAACAAACCTCTGCAATTTGACTCTTGTCCCCCAGAACTCTGTAACCTCTGCGCAAATTTCCTCTATCAATTCTTTTTCCGCCCCCCTTACTCTGCAACTGCTCCTATTTCCACCATGATCCGCCACCATATGCATAGCCGACACGGTGGCATGTGAGGCCGAAGCTCTTGCTCCCCTGCTATGCATAGCCATAATTCGGCTTCCCCTGCCTCCTCTGCTGAAAATCCCCGCCAGTATAGTCTTGCAGGTCAATATCTGAATACCAGAAGTGGCAGAGGCAGAACCTGCCTCTACTGCTCAAGACGCGAAGAAGCGATGGTTTGCAATGCAACCTCTCCTCTGCCTCTGCATCAGGTTCCTCACACGACGCAGTTTCGGTTCCGTAGCTCATTGAATTTCCCGGTAATTGTTGCTACCATCTCCATCTCCATTACTAAAGAGCCTGAGCAGCACATCCCCATGACCATTTCCATGGAGGAGACGCACAATGCTGGCCCAAGTTGGAACAGGGGCAACATTGATGAGCAGGAAGGTAATGGCAGTTGGAATAGAAGGCATGGGAAAACCATTGCTGGCAGCTCACATGATGACTTGGGCATTCAAAGTGACACGCGGGTTGTGGAAAGCCGTATGGAGGACACGTCAGGCCCACCAATTGAGGATGGAAGCAGGGAGGGAGGACATCAGGAAGCGGGACGTGGTGAGGTGGACAACCCGGATGACTGGGTGTGTCCAATTGTGGAGGAACCTGCTCCAGATGAATTTGAGACACGTGTCACTTCTGCTAGGTGGAATTTCTTTTAGTTCTTGGTCTCGTTCTATCTTACTTATGTGTCCTCAGGGTAACTTGCTGGTTGGTTGGTCCAGTCAGGACAAACTGTTGCTTTCTGGGTGGTTTTTGATGTTGGTTTTGATGGTGGTTTTTGATGTTGCTTTCTGGGTGGTCTCATCAGGAAAACTGTGGGTTAACTTTGGTTGTATTTTGGACATTTCTCATCTGGACTAGTTTCCCCTTTGTTGGGGCAGTCTCAGACAATTTTCATGGTTGCGTGCTGATTAAGGCCGAGTCCCTCTGTGGCTAGGAAACTTTGTAACTACCTTTTGTATTATATCCATAGATTAACCTTACTTAGAAAAAAAAATCATAAGTTTAGATCGTAACGTGAACATAACGACATAAGAAATAACTTCTAACACATATAGTGCACCTGTACTTCCTCAATATACCTGCCCTGGTTGATAATTTATGATTGACAATTTAAAGACATTAAATTGGCCAAACATGGATTTTTTTTTGTATGGTTGTAGCTGTAAAAGTACCTAGTCACCTACATCAAAACTTATTTCACTACAATGTTGATTTTCCTGTTGTTTCATTCGATTTTTTGTCAGAGTGAGGTTATCCTTTAAGAGTTGTAGAACTTGTTGTTGATGCTTAACATGATCTTCCACTACTTGAAACTTATAATTTTCTCTTACAGAAGATGTGATGTATGATGGATGATATCCATAAAGTGCCATAAATTGGGTCATTTTTGCTACAGTATGGAAGGAAGTATTATACCACCATTTAGCTACAGGTAACCACTTGACCCATTGTGTTTGTTTATTAGATAAACAGAAACGAATATATCCTTCCAAACATTTGTTCACTATCTCATTTTGTCCATCATATTGAGGATGATAAGATGAGCTATGATTTAATTGAGCACCAAGACAAGAAAATAATTTTGTCCAAAAAATTCCAATGAAAATGGAATCTCTATCACTTACAATAATCTTTGGGCTTCCATGTAGCCTTTGAATGGTTCCCATAAATGCAAGAGCAACTGTACTAGCTTTAAAATGATGAGATAATGCACAAAAGTGTGCATACTTGGTAAGTCTATAAACTACTACCACGATGACACTCTTTCCTTCAAACTTGGGTAATCCTGTGATAAAATCCATTGAGACCTCCTCCCAACGTTAACTTGGAATGGATAAAGGTTGTAACATACACAGGGACTTAATTGCCTCCACTTTATTTTGTTGGATAACCATACATTCTGCCAAAAAATTCTGAATATCAGATTTAAGGCCATCCCAAAAGAATTCTAGAGTACGACCAAAAGGCATGACCAAACGTTCCATAATGACCCTCATGAGTTATGAATGTTGTTTTCAGAATTTCTTTGGCCTTCATCCTAATTTGATGATATCCTGAACGAAGATCCAGCTTGGTGAAGTAAATTGATCCATGTAATTCATCCAACAATTATTTAATGATAGGAATGGGAAATCATCTTTAATAGTGAGCTTTTTGAGCTCCTTATAATTTTAACACATACACCATGATCCATCCTTCTTGTGCACTAATACTATTGGAGCAGAGAATAACTTTTACTAGAGTAAATTATACTGGCCTCTATCATTTTGGAAACCGTACGTTCAATTTCAACCTTTTGGGAATAAGGATATATGTAAGGCTAGATGTTTGGAGGAACACTTCTTGGAATCAAATGAATAGCATGATCATGATCAAGAATAGGTGAGAGGCCTTTGGGAGTCTCAAATATCTTGGAATGATTTTCCAAGACATTTTGTAGATCTAGAGAAATAGATAATTTCATTGTTTCAACCTCTAGTGAGCATAATTGTGAAACTATGCCCCGTTGTTATTTCTTCATAAGATTTTTCATGCCATTAGAGTTGATTATATTTCTTGGCTTCCCTACAATACTCCTTAATTCCAATTCCTTTGCTTCCCAAAAAAAATTTAAGAAAAGTTCTTGAAAATTAAAAGCTATCATCCCCAAATGTTGTAACATTGGACTCCTAGCACAACATCAACACCACCCATTGGAATGGAAAGAATTGGACTATTCAATAGATATTCCCCCATGGTTAGCTTATAATATGGAACTTTCCAATGAAATTTATACTTCCTCCATTTGAAACCATCACTTGACAGTCTGATGCTAGATATAGGAATAATTCAATTCCTTGGCTATCTTACAATGAATAAAATGATGGGTACTACCAAAATAGATCAACACTGTTACCTTTTTCTTCTTGATATATCCTTCTATCTTGAGAGTTTTAGGAGTGGTAATTATTATCAATGCATTACAAGATATGGTTGGATTCATTTCTTCTTTCTCTGGGGTTGGTTCCTAGTGTATATCCTCCTCTTTTGATGTTCCTTGTTCCTTTTCTTCCTCATCTTCACAATCTAAGTAAAATAATTTCTTCTCAGCACACTTATGACTTTTAGTGTATTTTATATCACAATTGTAACAAAGACCTTTTTCTTTTTCTTCCTCCAATTTTTTTGGTGTCAACCTTGTAGGTTTTGGAAGGCTAGGAGCAGCAACACTTTCATATTTATAGTTGTGAGTGGTAGACTTCCTTGTTGCCATCATTTTTCTTTCAATTTTTCTTGCCACCCTGAATTCCTTCTCTAATGAATCAGGTTCCCAAAGATGAACCTCATGTTGGATGTTCTCATTTAAATTCCCTATGAAGACATAAATCTTATTCTCCTCTCGAATATCAGTTACCCTGATATTCAATTTTTGGAAGTCCTCAATGTGCTCTGCCATTGAACTATTCTGTTTGAGATTTATCAATTGGCTAAAGAATGTGTTTCTATTTGTATCCTTATAATGTTCTATCATTTCCTCCATAAAAATTAACCAAGTGACTAGTGGTTTACAAGAACAAAGCCATCGATACCATACAAATTGACTCAGTTCTAAATATAAAGATGTAATGCATACCTTTTGTGTGTGTGTTGTACATCATAAATATCACAATATTTCTCCATATGTAGTATCCATGTTACTAGATCCTTTTCATCAAACTTCCTCATATCAATATTTGGAATGTGGTCGGTATTAAACCCAACATTGGAATCCTAACATGCCTCTCTCCTTCAAAAAAGTGGTGCCCTCAACACTTGAGTAGTTTTGGATGCTTCTATATAAAATTATCATTCTCCCATGTGGAATTTTCACTGGACAAGTTCTTCCACTTAATGAGATACTTTGAAATTAATCGATTCCATAACTATCAGGTTCTTGTTTTCGTGATTTCTTCAGGCTCAAATAATTTTTGCTTCTTCGTCAAGTTCTGGTAACACTATTTGAATTGGAATCACCAGGCTTAATGGGTGTAGAAATGTTTTGTTTGGGGTGAATTTTAGAACCAAATACTAATATCTATGCTTCAATATGTCATTGGAATCACTTCAACTGATGAGCTATTCATATCTTTAGAGACCTTTCCTGTTCAATAGGGCTTCTTTGGTTGTGATCCCCCCCCCCCTCCCCATGTCACTCTCGAGGGGCATTATATCTCATGTACTCAGATGTTATTGTATTCAGTCTTGGCCTATGTTTTTCTAGGCACATTATGTATATGGGATCCATTGTGTTATTTTCTGGCCCATTGATGTCAATGTATCATGTATCATGTATCATGTATCATGTACTTTGTAGCTTAGTCCCACATTGTTGGGCTCGCCATTATTATTTCTACGCAGTTATCTTGGCAGGTATGGGTATGCCTACCCCGTCTCATTTGAGATCATGTACTCCCACATAAAAGGAGACTTCTAACAGTTTAATAGGTCTCACCCCCTCCATTATTTGTCCTTCCTTGTCTTGCTTCATTTCTTTCTCTCTCTATTTGACTCCCCTTTTGGTGTCTCGTGGAAGTGTAACCTACAATGTATTTTGGTCATTCAATTTTCTCCTAACACTCATACGTGTGGGGGCAATATATTATCACCAAAAAATGATCACCTAGCCATTTTTAACTAGGTGGATCAAAATACACCAAGTAGATTGAATTTTACCATAGTAAAATAACTTTTACTATGGAAAATAATTTAGTAAACCACTTTTATTAAATTATTTTTCTGATTTAAATCAAAAACCCCATGAGAATAATTAGATAAATCATTACTTATTTAATTTTCTCTAGGAATAATTATTAAATCATTATTCCTTGTCACATTTGACTAAATCCCTTAGGAATATTTAAATAAATCACTATTTATTTAATTTTCCTTATTTTTGTTATTACAATAATTATTAAATCACTATTAAATAATTATTTTGATTTCACACCATTCTTAATTCTCGCAAAATAGTTAATAAATCATTTTATTTGTTAGCTATTTCTAAATAAAGATATTTAATCTTTTTAAATATCTTTTCCCTCTCCAATAAATCTAATAAAGTATTCTAAGTGGTTAGATCTTGATTTAGTTAATATTGTTTTATTATTCTCCATTTTCGAGATTAACTCAATACTTCATTATAAATAGGAGGGTTTTTCATTCATTTTTCACCATGATCATAATCATTGTCACCATTATCGTTTTTTTTCTTTGAGCTCCCATTTTGAGTTCTTCACATTTTGTTTGGGTTTTTCACATATTGAGAGAGAAGATCATTTTCTGAAGCGTTAAGGACATCAAAGGACCCATCCCACAGAGGGGGACTTACAGACCCATCTGTAGATCTCCTTCACCAGGTGTTTTTAATAAAAGATTTATTTGTTTAAAGTATTTCCATTTGGGTTATTGCATCGGATGTTTTCTATTGTTGCTTTCTATTCTGGATCATCTATACTTTTATTGCAGGTTTTCCATTTTTATTGCAGATCTGAATCGCAAACAGCCATCAACTTGTTGTTAGGGTCACTTGTCACCTAGTGACTTAAGTGAAGTGTTTTTGGTACACCTTCAAAGAAATTTCACACTAACAAATAGTGGTTACACTGGTATAATAACAAAACTCTTGGGTGACTAAAGTTTCAGAAAATTTCAAGGTTTTCCACATTTATTTTTAGCCTCTCAATTTCTATTTATAGTATTAAACCTTTTTTGGTCAAATTTTCGGATTCTAGTGGTTTTCTGGTTCTTTCCGCAGTTCACAGGTACCAGCCGAGCAAGAGACAGAAAAATATGTATGAGATCTGCTGACTAAGAGTCCCAGAAGAAAAATTCACTTTTTGGCCCCAAATCTGCATTTTCCCCCGTTTCAGGTCAATACCTACGTTCTGGAATTTTTTTTGGAAATTTTCCAATTTTTTTTAGAATTACCGAGAGTGTTGTCTGCAAACTGGTGTTGGGTACTTCACCTTTGTTTTCAGTCTCCCTTAGGCCTGGATCCATTTGATTTGTCTCTTTTAGGAAGGAAAAAGTCCCCTAGGGTTTAGAGTACACCTCCACATTGTTAGTAAAAAATTTGTTGAGTGAGGAGTCTAGGATTTTCAACATTTTCAGCCACTCATTTTCAGATTCTAATCCATTATTTTTCAACTCTTTTGGATAGGTTTCTTTTACCTTTTTCTCCATTTAGATTTTGGGTTTTTCCTTTTCCCCCTTAGGATCCCCTTGAGCATCCTAGGTTTTAGAGCTTCACACCTATCCTTTGCAGCATTATTCACCTCTAATTTGTGCTGATTTTCTGCGCCATTTATAGTAGATTAGTGTCTTTAGATCCTAGTCCCTTGACATTAGATATTTTAGGCCTCTTTATGTGTATTTGAGTAGCTTATTTTCCCTCTCTTTCTTTTTTTCTTAGCAGCCCTTGTGGGTGGGGTTTTGTGTGCTTGATTGGCTATTTATTTTTTTGTCATTTTCAGAATTATTTACAATATTTTAGCATTTTACTTTCAACAGCACATGGCATCATGAAACATGCTTAATTAACTCATCCACTTGACACATTATTTCCACACACTCACACCCTAAGTGAATGTGATCTTGGTTAACACTGCCAAGCCAAGACTTGAAACACCTCACCTTAATAAATCAACACACATGGATTAAGGCCACTTGGGCACTAGGGCCAAACAATCTTTGTACTATAGGTGTAGGATCGGTGGGATAGGCTTATGATAACACCCATCGATCGCTTTCATTGATACATAGAAGTTGACATATTAGGGAGCTTAAAATCCTTCACCATCCCATGGTCCAAAGTCATAATGCATCAGAAACTCGATTCATAGAGGGTTAGACTAGGTCATCATGCAAATGGTTCTCCTTGGGGCTACGCAAAATGTGGCAGGGAATCTTGTGCAGTGGCTAGCTACCAAGAAGCTCAAGACTCAACCACCCTCGTGGGATGAAGGTAACTGTAATGACCAATATTAGGAAAATAGCCTATAGGACTGGATGTGGGAAGCAATTGGTTCTCTACCCTACCTTTTTGGACAACTCTACTTGCAGGGATAAGATTATGTTAAGTAAGAATTTCTTTGGAAGGCCATCTAAAATATTAGAGTTAGGATTGTTTGAGGATTTAGATCATCTATAGGCTAAAGGTATTTTTTCTTTGATAGGACATGTTTTCTTATATTAGAGTAACATCATTAAAATAGTTAATTTACACTTGGCACCACTACACTAGATGTTTTCTTGTTGTTTGTTTCTCTTTTATTCCTATCATCATCCTTTAGTCCTTAGATCATTATTGTATAGACATCATTGCGTGCCCTAGGCATTTTTCGCATCGAATTTGAGGTCTTCACCCTCAATTCGCGTTAGGACATATTACTCCTCCTTGTCGAGTTAGAGTTCATCCTCCCTATCCTCCATCGAGTCATCATTATGATTATGATTCTACTGATTCATCTAGTTCATCCTTTGATTCTTCTCAACCCTGTATTGCCACTTTGTCAGGAACCAACATGGATGCGGGAACCCGGGGTGGTAACCCAGGTACCAACGAGGGTGTCCCCACCAGCGGAACCCCCATCGGTGTGGTCACTCCTATTCCCTTGCTTCCTTCTATGGCTGGTTTAAGTCTCCCCAATTTTAGCCAGCTTATCAGTGATCCTCTTCCCTGTGATCACGCTTGGCCAGCTATGTCTACTAAACTCCCTTCGGACATCCTAAAGTTTGAAGGTAATCCTAGAAAAGATCCAACTAATCATGTCCACTCCTTCCACATGTGGTGTTCATCAAATTCCATTATTGAAGACTCCATCTATCTTCGTTTGTTCCAACGCATGCTCACTGGAGTTGATTTTAAGTGGTATGTTGATCAGCCTAGAGCCACTTATTCCACTTTAGAAACTCTTGCCACAACTTTTCTTTCATATTTCCAGCTACCTTTCCATTATGATATCGGTATCGAACTTTTGATTTCTTTCCATCAAACTTCTACCACTCACCTTTCAGACCATGTTAGGAAATGATGTAGAAGGAGGAATATATGTAGATCTCCTGATATTGAAGACAAAATCTATATGGATTGGTTCCTTAGATCGTTATTGGCCCCCATTGCTAAAGATGTCGCGTCAAAATTCCCCCAGTCTGAGGAAGAGGCACTCCAAATAGCCTTAAAACTTGATCTGATCTACGCTCAGTTAGGTTATGTTTACACTGTCATCCTTGATCTACCTCGGCCTAGTGCTGCTAATGAACCAGGGGCATCTCATGCTGCAGATGGCATATTTGGAACCATATCACACCCTCAATCATTTGTTCCACCTCAGGTGAGTTATGGTCCACCTCAAGGAGGGACCAGTTCCACTTACAATTATCCCTCCCCCAATCATCCACCACGCAACCCTTATCCAGGTCCCAGCACATCATATTCATATCCCAATCCGCATCAACAGATGTCAGGGCCAGTTGTTGCACTGCCTGTTTATCCTAATTTTTCCCCATCTCCTTATTATCAGTATGCACCTCCTAGCACTCCAGCTTCTTCGGCACCAGTGCCCCATCCCCCCATGCCTGCTCTCCCTCTACCACAAAAACCACCTCCTCCACATAGACAAGTTTATGCTCAGTAGAGTCGACCCAATCCCCCTAAATCCAAGAAAAGGAACAAGGGGAAGGGTAATCAGAACCAGCAGTCTCAAAGTAATGAAGGCAACAAAGGTCCTCCACCCAATGCCTCTAAGGGTCCTTAACCTAATCCCACAACCCAGCAATAGGGTGGTCAACCCAAGCAAAACAAGGGTCTTTTTATGAACAAACCTTATGCTTGTTGCGGCGTATATGGTCATTACCCATGATTTTCCTCTTTTACATCAGATGCAGCAAGTGTGGGAAGCTCAAGAAGCTTCTTGAGGATCACATCCCACCACTCCTCCTCCCTCTCCTGCTTCATCTCAACCAGCAGTGCTTACCAATCCTTTCCCTCACCAAGGATATATAGCTACCCAACCTACATAAGTTTAGGAATATCAGCCATCTCCACCATCTGGTCACCATGATTATCATCTTCTTATGATGAATTTTGATGAGGTAAATACTGAGAAGGTCAAGCTTCTAACTCGATCGCACCAATATGACAAGCCACCCACTAAGTCAGTGACTGAGTCCCAACCCAAAGTGTCTACTGAGCCTCTATCATCATCCAATGTTACCTTACAGATCCCTTAACCTAAGGTTGGGGTTATTCCCAAGATCCCCAAATGTCTCTTACATCGAAATGTTGCCTCTGCCAAAGCCACCCATATATATAGGATATTAGATGACTTGGCACAGTCTCTTGATTTCATGTCAACGCTGGAAGTCCTCCAGACATGCCCATCCCAATGGAAAGCTCTACTATCTACCTTGGGTGCCATGGATCCTCAATACGATCAAATTATTGTATTTCATGTTGACAAGTCGGAAAATCCTCCCCTACCTTTATCTGTTGCATTTCAAATACCAGTCTCCATTAGAAACACCATTAATCAGCGGTGTATCTGTAGAAATTTTGAATAATAAACACTTATTCACAGAGATTATCCCGGTTATACACTATTTCGGAATACATGCATAATACATAACCTCCTCTACGTTGATCATCAATTTAGCAGCATTAAAAACAATGAAACATCAATCGCATGCGCACATTAACACAGTATGTAACCCGAGGAAAGCATACAGCTGAAAACCCCACACTATATGTATATTATAATGATTAAGAACATGTAACAATACATAGTACAATACTCCTCACACGTACTCATTACTATCTCCACCTGTTACACACAAAACTAGCTCAGATCCAAACAAGTCACAGGTTCAAATCTCCTCCGTGGCTTTGCCTGCCTCCACTGCACAATTTCAAGTGAAAATCACATGATAACAGGCTACAATTGCCTTGATATTGGCCCACACTGCGCAATCATCATTGGCATAACTCAATCCATGCATGTGCAAAATCTCATGCACAACTGATAGTCACAACTCACCCTTTCACTTACCTCTAACACCTGTCTCTATTGAACTGTCCATGCACTAAGTTAACTAATGTATTCTTTAGTTGCTTTATGAGTTAATAATTAGTGAATTAATTAATAATCAATTCACACAACTCATCACTAGTGTATTCTCTAGTTAGACTAAATACAACTAGTTCAACTAAGTCAAACTGAACACAACTCCATCAACTCCACATCCAACTCCACAGAACTCACATGCATGAGTTCTAACTGAAGTCCTCCATGCAATAGCTCAACTAACACATAAGAAACCACGTGATTCCTTTTGTAAGTTGCATGTGCCACATTCATAGCTCGAACTAAAGTGCTCCAAGAGAATAAGATAATGTTTAGAGTACAAATATTACTAAGGGCTAATAATATTTGACTGTTTCTATTTTTAGCCTAGCAGTCTAAAAATAGACTCTGATCACTCCACTGTGAACCAAAAATAGAAGTCCATCTATTTTTCCCAACATGACCAATCATCCATAAACAACATCCTGCAACTCATAGACTATGATCCATATGTCTAAAAATAGACATAGTCTAAAAATAGACTTTGCGCCAAAAATAGCCTACGGGCCCACTTAGTGAAGGCGACTCCTTTCCACTAAGCTCCATCATCTTGTTGCATTTTCAACACTCCCTCTCAACAAGATATGGATTATCAGTAACCCCTATCTTGCAACTCTGGAATGTTCTGCATGCAACACATATGCCCGGTCCACTTGCTCCAACAACACTTGGAACAAAAAGCACTCCCAACTGACCACTCTGTTGGGCTAGGAACATACTCTGATGCTGAAGCTCTACCTGCTGCTGAAAAGTGCTCCCTCTATGACATCTATGCTTCTGCAACATCTCCATGCATCTCGCACCATTGCACACTTCTTTGTGCCACCTAGCACTGTGCAAAACACTTGTGCCTCTCGCATTGTTGTAGCCTGCTAGCTATGCGCTGTCTTGGGATTCCCTACACTGTCGCTCTCTCTGCTGCTCCATCCACATCTATCTCTACCCAATCAGCCAGTTACTACTACTCCACATTGGGGCTCCCGTAGCAAGGTCTCATCCAAGAGGTTGGGTACCTCAAGGATCCTACCCCTCCTCCTTGGGACGATCAATCCACATCAACCCACCTCCTACATGGAGGTATGGCTGCATGTGATCCCTCAGCCCACCTGGCTCGAAGTTTCCCCCTACTGGAGGTCTCTGCATGAGTAGATGTCTCTACTCGATCTCCTCTCATCTTCCCTTGTTGTGGCTGCTCCACAACCTCCTGAAGCTGCTGCACCAATCGTGGCTCCTCCACAATCGTCTAAGACTTCTTCTGGCTCTCCATGTTGAGAGGTAATATATGCTCCCTCTCAACCACCAAGTCTCCATCAGTTGCCTCGCTGCTCAAGGCTTTGCATGCATCTTGAACCTCAAGAGCATATAGGTTCTTGACCTGTGAACCAATCTGCTTCACCTGTCTAGTGATGATGTGTCTAAGGAAAACCTTTCCCAAACTGAAGACTAAATCATAGCCTCTGTCTTCCAGCATCGCGATCGACACCAAGTTTCTCTTCAGTCCTAGTACATACTTGACATCGGTCAAGGTAAGGCAAGCTCCATGCTCCCTCTGGAAAATAACCGTGCCTACACCTGAGACATTATACTTCTCATCATTACCCATCGCTATGAGTATCTGGAGATCTTTCTCCTCCAAAGTACTGAACAAACTCTTGTCACCGGTCATGTGGAAAGAAGCTCCACTGTCAAGAAACCAACCACTTCCCACCATGGATGAAACCATCCATGCGAAGAGTGTGAAATCCAACTCAAACTGTGAAGCAAGTGCCTCACCTTCAGATCCTTCCCCGGACCCCTTCTTGGATTTCTTCTTTGGGAAATTAGTAGCATAATGGCCCAACTCATGACAACGAAAGCATCTCACCTTTGACTTGTCAACCTTCTTCCCATCATTGGAAGAACTGGATTCAGAAAGAGAAACCTTCTCCTTCCCCTTCTTCGCCTTACTCGCTAAGGCACAATTCTCCTCATCATGCATGCATGAAGAACTGTCTCTAGTGCTTCGTCTGATCTCCTCCTGCACAAGATCCGACCAAAGTCTCTCCCATCCTGGCAATTTCTCCCGACCATTGACAGAGTCCTGATAGGAATGCCAACTCTTCGGAAGACCAAGGAGAGCCAAGCTCACCAAGTCCTCATCATCGACAGTCACCCCCACACTTCCCAGCTCATCCCGGCACTGGGTGAACTTCGTGAGATACTGGGACATACTGTCTCCATTCTCACACTTAGATGTTTCTGAGTTTATCCTTGAGCGCCATTCCACCAGCTCTTAACTCAACCGCTTCTGATCTAAAATTCGTGAGAACAAAGTATTTCTTGTACAGAGATTGACTGTATGGGCATTCACCGGATATCTCACCTTCCAAAATAAGGATGAATCCAAAGGCTACCTGGCCAGATTACAGACTCTACGTGAAGAAATAAAATGTAAACACTTTCTGAATAATAGATCTGATGATCAATCCTCGCTTTGATATCCTGTAGAACTTTTTCTACAAATCAACTAGCTCTGATACCATGTAGAAATTTTGAATAATAAATACTTATTCATAGAGATTATCCCGATTATACACTATTGTGGAATACATGCATAATACATAACCTCCTCTACGTTGATCATCAATTTAGCAGCATTAAAAACAATGAAACATCAATTGCATGCGCACATTAACAAAGTATGTAACCCGGGGAAAGCATACAATTGAAAACCCCACACTATATGTATATTATAATGAGTGAGAACATGTAACAATACATAGTACAATACTCCTCACAAGTACTCAGTACTATCTCCACCTGTTACACACAAAACTAGCTCAGATCCGAATAAGTCACAGGTTCAAATCTCCTCCGCTACTTTGCCTGCCTCCACTGTACAATGCCAAGTGAAAATCACATGAGCACAGGCTACAATTTCCTTGATATTGGCCCACACTGCACAATCCTCATTGGCATAATTCAATCCATGCATGTGCAAAATCTCATGCACAACTGATAGTCACAACTCACCCTTTCACTTACCTCTAACACCTGTCTCTGTTGAACTGTCCATGCACTGAGTTAACTGATGTATTCTTTAGTTTCTTTATGAGTTAATAATTAGTGAATTAATTAATAATCAATTCACACAACTCATCACTAGTGTATTCTTTAGTTAGACTAAGTACAACTAGTTCAACTAAGTCAAACTGAACACAACTCCATCAACTCCACATCCAGCTCCACAGAACTCACATGCATGAGTTCTAACTGAAGTCCTCCATGCAATAGCTCAACTAACACATAAGAAACCATGTGATTCCTTTTGTCAGCTTCATGTGCCACATCCGTAGCTTGAACTAAAGTGCTCCAAGAGAATAAGATAATGTTTAGAGTCCAAATATTACTAAGGGCTAATAATATTTGACTGTTTCTATTTTTAGCCTAGCAGTCTAAAAATAGACTCTGATCACTCCGCTATGAACCAAAAATAGAAGTCCATCTATTTTTCCCAACATAACCAATCATCCATAAACAGCATCCTGCAACTCATAGACTATGATCCATATGTCTAAAAATAGACACAGTCTAAAAATAGACTTTGCGCCAAAAATAGCCTGCGGGCCCACTTAGTGAAGACGACTCCTTTCCACTAAGCTCCATCATCTTGTTGCATTTTCAACAGTATCATCAACGAAGGCACCTCCACCTATGTGATTTCCACCAGCATTTGGAAGCAACTTGGTTCCCCAGACATATTCCCATCCACCATCACTCTTCGGGCATGGGATGGTCATTCTTCACATCCCCTTAGCTTATATCGTAACTACCCAGACACAATTGCAGGAAAGACTCTTTTTATTGACATTGAAGTCATTGATGCTCCCCTAGACTATAACATCCTTTTGGGTCATAGTTATACTTATTCCATGTCAGTTGTCACATATTTGGTTCACCGTAAGATGTGCTTTCCCCACAATGGAAATATCATCACCATCGATCAGTTGACATACTATGATCCCAAAGCCCAGACTTCACCTCAGTCAAACATTTCCTCTGTGGTTGATAATATGAATCTCATGTCCTTCACCAATTTCTCTCCTGAAGTCTAAAAATATTCCACTTTGCATGGTTCTTACTATGGTCCACTGCCTACCCCTTCTGAGCCTAGATCATCTAGTGTTTGCATGCTCCAAGCATCGTGGGCTTCCCACAAACGGTTCGGTATGCCTTCACAGTAGACCGCACCTCCATAACCTATTGTTCCTAATTCAACCTACCTCTCGGTATTACTCCTCAAGGACCTTTTCCTTCTACTGTTGTCTCTCCTAACCCATTTCCACCTAGAACCGTTCCCCCCGTCTTGAACCATCTCGGAGCAGTTCCTCCAGGCCACTATCCTTCTGGTCAGATACCATTCTTATTTCTCCCTCCTGGGGTTTATTCTACACCTCTCAAGGCTACATTGATTCTACCCAACGTTACCTTGGGGATCTAATACATGAGCATTCAGCGCAAAGAAAATCGTTGTAAATAGTAGACATAGGGGGTCATACATTTTAGGAAATAGTTTTCCTAAGTTCCAAGTCAATGTAATATTTAGGCCTTTAAGTATGATTTTATTAGATAATGGGAGAATATGTAAATGCTCTCAAAATAAATAAATGAGAACATGAGTGGTAGAATTCAAATCCAACTCTTAAATAGTTCCATGATTCTTGGAACAAGAGAGAGCTTTTAGGCATTAAATGGGAAGCTGATACGAAGACTTTTTTGTTTTAAAACAGAGGAAAAGATGGAATGGATAAAGTCTCAAGGAGACTTATCTGCCACATACATATGCATGCATGTAGAGCTTTAGGCTTTTGTTAGAGGATTGATCAAACCCTTCAATGATTTGATCCAATGTTTCCATATTGTTAGAAAATTATATATTACAGAGCAATGGAACACATAAAATATTGCAAAAATATAAACATAGAAAACGCATAAAACAAGAGAGACACAGATATACGTGGTTCACCCAGTTTGGGCTACAGCCACGGAGAAATAGCCAGTCCTTCTTTTATTATATTATCCAGCAAACTGAAGAGATACAACCTACAGCAGATCTGCTGTAACACCCTCTTCGCTCTCAATCTCCTCTCTCTTCCTCACTCAGAATCCAGATATACATAGACACAATACAATTCCCTCATATATAGTTAGGGGTTTCCTTCTAGGGCAAAAAAACCCTAAATTAAACATAACTTCTACCGTTAGATCATCCGCCTAATGAACGGCCCAGATTGACTAGAAATTACTAGACTCTTACAAGGCAATTTTACATCTATTTTTAGCTTCGAGGGCGCTGCCCCCGAGCCCCCGCCGGGGGACCGCTGGCCCCCGGACCCCCCCGCGTGGAGGGGTGTACAGTCTTCCTGGGGTATACATCCAGCGGAAACCTTTGAATACATAAGATAATCAGGCTCCACACCCAACAATCTCCCACTTGGAGACTGATTATAGCAACAACACCGCTGCTTCATTTGCTAGACAATGACTCCACTTTGGACCTGGTTGTTTCTCATCTTCTTCATCATACTTTAAGACCACTTGAAACTGAGCAGATTCTCTGTTTCTCCCTGGTTACAACTTTTGTTAGCATATTTGCAGGATTCTGGCTAGTGTGTATCTTTTCCAGCTTCAACAGTCCATCTTCCAATGATGACTGTATGAAATGGTACTTGAGCTGTATGTGTTTAGTCCTAGAATGAAATGTTGAGTTCTTTGCAAGATGAATGGCACTTTGGCTATCATTGTATAACGTGCCCATATCATTCTCCTTACCCAATTCACCCATAAACCTTTGTAACCAAAGCATTTCTTTACTAGCCTCTGTAGCAGCAACATACTCTGCTCCTGTTGTTGAAAGCGCAACAACACTTTGGATTTTTGAAACCCAACTGACAGCCGTTCCACCTACAGTAAATACATATCCTGTAGTGCTCCTCCTGTTATCTCTGTCACCTGCCATATCTGCATCAACATATCCCTGTGGAGCAATGTTTGAACCACCAAAGCATAATGCTTGATTTGTTATACCTCTCAAATACTTGAGAATCCACTTCACTGCCATCCAATGTTCTTTTCCTGGATTGTTCATGTACCTACTTACAACTCCCACTGCATGTGCAATATCAGGCCTTGTGTAGACCATTGCATACATTAAGCTTCCAACTGTTGATGCATATGGAACTTTAGACATATGAGCCATTTCTTCCTGAGTGGCTAGCCAAAGGTATACTAACTGATTTTTCATTCTGCATATTAAACCTTTTCAACACCTTTTCTATGTACTCACTTTGAGACAATGTTAATTTGTGATTCTTCCTGTCTCTAGTTATTCTCATACCAAGGATTTGTTTTGCAGCACCCAAATCCTTCATTGCAAATGAGTTTGACAATTTTCTTTTGAGCACATTTATTTCCTGCATGTTAGAACCTGCAACAAGCATGTCATCTACATACAATAACAATATAATATAGCTGCCATCATTTTGCCTTTTGAGATAAACACAATGATCAGAGTGACATCAAGTATAACCTTGTTCAGACATAAACCTGTCAAATTTTAGATACCATTTCCTTGGAGCCTGTTTTAAGCCATACAAGCTCTTCTTCAACTTGAACACTAGTTTCTCCTTCCCTTTTACCTCATAGCCTTGTGGCTGCTACATATATATCTCTTCCTCCAAATCCCCATGGAGAAAGGTTTTATTTAGATCTAACTGCTCAAGATGCAAATCTTTAGTTGCTACTAGACTTAGAATAGTTCTGATTGAAGTCATTTTAACAACAGGAGAAAATATTTCATCAAAATCAATACCTTTCTTCTGTGCAAACCCCTTCACCACAAGTCTAGCTTTGTACCTCTATTTTCCTCCAACTTCTTCCTTTAAGCTGTAAACCCATTTATTCTGCAATGTAGTTTTACCCACAGGCAACTTGACTAAGTCCCAAGTCTGGTTATGCATTAAGGAGTCCATCTCTTCATCCATGACTAGCTCCCACTTCTTCCTGCTTTCAACCTGCATTGCTTCTTCATAACATTCGGGTTCACCAGAATCAGTCAACAATAAATAATATAATGAAGGAGTGTATCGTTCAGGGGGTCTACTTATCCTGGTAGATTTCTAACACCACTTTCAGGTGTTTGGGGTGCCTGTTGATGTTGTGGTGGTTGTTGTTGTTGTGGTTATTGATTAATATTATTTTCAGGCACCTTTACTTTTTTAGTGATCTCATCAAGAACTGTGTATTCCTTGTTTTCTTTTTCCTGTTTCTTTTCCTACAACTGATTCTTATACAAGACCTTTTCATTGAATATTACATCTCTGCTCCTAATGATTTTGTGATTTTCATAATCATATAAGCGATAACCAAAATCATTAACACCATATCCAATAAAGGTACATTTCTTTGATTTTGCCTCGAGCTTTGTTCTATTTTCTTTACTAATGTGGACAAAAGCTTCACAACCAAAAGTCCTTAAAAATGAGTAGCTTACCTTTTTACCTGTCCATGCCTCCTCTGGAACACCACCATCCAAGGAACTTGAAGGCCCTCTATTTATTAGATAAACAATAGTATCTATAGCATCTGCCCAAAATTGTAAAGGCAAGCCTGCATGCAGTCTCATGCACCTTGCACGCTCCATGATTGTCCTGTTCATCCTTTCTAACACACCATTTTCTTGTGGTGTTCCTCGAACTGTCTTCTCTCTGCAAAGTCCATTCTCTGAATAGTACCTATCAAACTCTTTGCTGCAATATTCACCTCCATTATCTGATCTGAGACACTTCAACCTTTTCTCTATCTCATTTTCAACCAAAGCTTTCCTTTTCTTGAAAGTATCAAATACATCAAATTTATTTCGAATACAATAAATCTAGGTTTTTCTGGTTACATCATCAATAAAAGTAACATAATAACGATAGCCACCAAGAGATGATACCTGAGCAGGTCCCCATACATCTGTATGCACAAGCTCTAATTTTTCGCTCTTCTTTTCTTTCCCAACTCTAAGAAATCTGACTCTCTTCTGTTTTCCATAAACACAATTTTCGCAGAATTTTAAATCAACATGCTTCAAACCTGGCAACAAATTTCTTCAGTGAATAATTTGCATCCCCTTCTCACTCATGTGCCCGAGCCTAGGATGCCACAATGTCGTATCTTCTCCTGTAGAGGTTAAAGCATTAACAAAATTAGAAATACCATTGCATAAATACAATGTACCAACCTTTTCGCCTTTTGCTATTACCAGGGCTCCTTTGGTGACCTTCTAGGTTTTATCTGTGAAATTAGTTACGCAACCTTCACCTCCCAACTGCCTTGTTGAAATCAATTTTTTTTTCAGATTTGGAACATGCCTTACCTTCTTCAATAGCCATTGATTTCCATTTTGTTGTTTTATGAAAATTGTACCCATTCCAACGATTTTACAGGGTTTATCATCACCCAATCGAACTTGTCCAAAATCTCCTTGAACATAATCATGAAAATGTTTCTTATCAGGTGTGGCATGGAATGAGGCCCCTGAATCTACCACCCAGGCATCAATAATATTTTCTAATGAAAGAATCAAAGCATCTTGCAACACATCACCTGTTACATTCACTTCATGATTAGTTTCTTGTTGCGCATCTCCTTCTTTTCCCTTCCGAGACTTGCAGTCTTTCTTCAAGTGTCCTTTCTTCCCGCATTTCCAGCACACTATCCCCGATCTGGACTTGGATCTGCCTTTTCTTGACTTACTGCGATATCCTGGGCTCTTTCCTCTTTCAATTTTTCTTCCCCTAGTCTCTACAGTCAAAGCATTACCTGATGTCTCACCGGAGCTTTTTCATCGCATTTACTCACTAAGGATTGCACCGACAACATCATCAAACTTTAAAGTACTAGATCCAGAGATAGAGTTACTAATGGCCATAACTAAACCATTCCAACTTTCTGGCAATGAGCACAGAAATAACAAAGCCCTAACTTCATCATCAAAATTTACCCCTACAGAACTTAACTGACTTGTAACTGTATTAAAATCATTTAAATGGTCTGCAACAGATCCACCTTCTGACATCTTCATATTAAATAAACGCTTCATAAGAAATACCTTATTTGAGGCCGAGGGTTTTTCATATAGTTTGGCCAATGCCGACATTAAACCCTGTGTTTTCATTTCCTTTGAAATGTTAAATGCTACCGACATCGCCAGGCATAGCTGTATTGTTTCGAGTGCCTTTCTATCGAGTCGAGAAGATTCCATTCTTCATTTGTCATACCTATCAGCATATTTGTTTTTCCGCCCAATGGTAGGTACAGATCTTTCTGATACAAATAATCTTCCATTTGCATCTTCCACAGCAAGAAGTTTTGGCCATTAAATTTTTCGACCCTAAACCTACCATCTACCGCCATTGCTCCCACTTGAACCAGGAACCCTTCTCTCCTGCAAGTTTATCAGCCAAATAGACCTTCGGCTCTGATACCAGTTGTTAGAAAATTATATATTACGGAGCAATGGAACACATAAAATATTGCAGAAATATAAACACAGAAAACACATAAAACAAGAGAGACACAGATATATGTGGTTCACCCAGTTTGGGCTACATCCATGGAGAAACAGCCAGTCCTTCTTTTATTATATTATCCAGCAAACTGAAGAGATACAACCTATAGTAGATCTACTGTAACACCCTCTTTGCTCTAAATCTCCTCTCTCTTCCTCACTCAGAATCTAGATATACATAAACACAATACAATTCCCTCATATATAGTGAGGGGCTGCCTTCTAGGGAAAAAAAACCCTAAATTAAACATAACTTCTACCGTCAGATCATCCGCCTAATGAACGGCCCAGATTGAATAGAAATTAATAGACTTTTACAAGGAAATTTTACATCTATTTTTAGCTTTGGGGGCGCTACCCCCGAGCCCCCGCACCCCCCAGCCGGGGGGATTTACCCCCCCGGACCCCTACGGGGGGGACAAGCCCCCCCCCGCACCCCCCCCCGCGTGGAGGGGTGTACAGTCTTCTTGGGGTATACATCCGGTTGAAACCTTTGAATATAGAAGATAATTAGGCTCCACACCCAACACATATAAATATATGTAAGCCTATGGGCAACAGGAAGAGGCCACCAATAGTAGAATTTGGCCTGTGTATGTGTGTGAGCGAGACTGAGAAGTCTCGAATGTAATTTGTGCCTTTACACTAATATATACAGAGCTTATTTCCTGTCTGTGTCAGTATGTATTGAAGTATTTCATGAATGATTTACTATGAATTCGTAGGCTTTGCAGGTTGCAGGCAAAATTCTGAAGGACACAGGGTAAATGGAGTGATTCAGAGGAATCACAATGGATTTCGAATCCAAGTGAAGAGGCAGAGAAAGAGGAGCATGATTCAAAAGAATCAAAATGGATCATTGAATCCATTAGAGCTCTGCAAGAAGGACAGAGATCAAAGGAGTGTGAGGAGTTTAAGCTCAGAAGGAAGAGCGAGCTGCGAATGAGCAGAAGGCCGAAACCTTTAAAGAAGCCAAATCACCAAGAAATTGAAGAAAATAGCGTAACATTCAAAGTAAAAGGGATGAGCAGAGAAGTCCAGAATTGATACTCAGCAGCCGTTGGATCTTCAAAGATCAACGACTACGATTGAAATCGCAATCGCATTTCAGAGGTGCCAAGGGATGGTGATAACAAACCCAACGATACTCCAACGAGCGATGTGGCAATATCACCGACAAACCTAATCGACGATCAGTAGTTGGAGGTTTAAAGCAGAAGGAGTCAGATACGGGTGGATGAGCGATATCCGATAGCGATTATCGGAATATTGGAGCTTGGACCCATTAGAGTTTGGCGTAGTGGAAGTGTGGAGTAAGTAGTGACCAGACCCGACGACAATCATAGTCACGAGTCTATAATATTTTAGGTCCATGTATGCTACTCGGAGGGGAATTTCCTTTATATTGTGTAAAGTCTTGCGTTGGGTGGTTTAAGATTGAAGCAATGTTTTACGATTTTGATAGTCATATATAATGGATAAAAATTAAAACCCTACCTCCTTGCATTTTTTGTCAAAAACAATTGCATAGGGTTTATAAATTGTATTTCTTGCTGCTAATTCCTCTCCTAAGCATTTTTCACTTCCTCACTCCTTCATTCCCTCATTCCTTCACTTCATTTTCTCCCTCTCTTTAAATTTTCATCTACCCATTCCATATTTCTCATATCCCTAAACAACTAACCCTAAATCCCTAATCCCATTATCCCAAACCCTAATTTCTATTCCCAAACTCTAAAAATCATCCCCTAAACCCTTCTATTCCTGAAAAACCTATTAGCAACATTCCTAAAGCCCTCATACACACTCCCTCCACAGTCCCTCATACATTCATATCCTTGGCAGCAAAAACCTAAAGACACCATAAAATCTCTTCATACTCATCTAAGAAAACTCAAACATTGGCAAACATGGAGTCAGATTCTTCCTATGACAGAGATGAGGAGACAATAAGTGATTCTTCTAGAGAAATGCATGCACCAAGGAGACCTCACAAGGGTGGAAAACATAACAGGGAGGAGCCTACTTCACTTGCCGAGCTGTTGGCCTGTCCTCTTGCTGTCACATGCTTTCAACACCAATCTTGTTATCAGTTTTGTGAGATGGTGGAGAGAGTCAAGTATCACCTTGAGTTGGCCAGATTGTTTGTGCTCCATCTTCATAATGGCCAAGTCACTTTGGCAGGTGTGACATTCACCTTGACACCTGAGACTATTTCTCAAGCAATCGGCATTCCAAATGTAGGTGAGCAAGGTATAGGAGGTAGCTAATAGATAGAGATCATTATGAGCCTTACATCAAGGTTGGTTTTCAGAGACATATCAGTAGAGTTTTTCCTTTCAAGTATCTACAAGACACATATGCTCCCTTGATGAAACTCATAATTAGATATTTTAGCTGTGAGGGCAGATTTTCTCGTCTGTATGCCTATCATATCAGATTGTTAATGCACTTTACTAGGGTGAGGATGATGAACCTCCCTTATTTCATTTGCCAGAACATTGAGAAGATGACCACCTTAGTGCAAAATAAGCCTCCTCAGCAGCAGTATAACAGCATATATCATCTTGCACTAATCAAAATTGTGGTCTTGCATCAGCTTGGTTTACTGAGCATCTCATGGGAGGATTTCATTGCACATGAGGTCTTTACAGGTCCTCAAGTACCCCCAGCAGTTTTTCATGAGGTGGGAGAGCCTTCACATCAGCAGGAGATTCATGAGACACAAACCACTAGTGTGCCAGTGTTTATCACATATCAAAAGGGCACTAGAAGGTTGTTTGCAGCAGCAAAATGAGTACTATCTCCACCCAGGGTGGAAGGGGTCTCGTTTCCTCCATCAACAGAGTAGGTACAGGACAAGGGTAAGTAGCCCTTACATGATGAGGGACCTTCAGGAGGTCATGAGACAAATTTCATCCTCATTTAGGATGAGAACACCGATTTGGGCTCATAAAGCTCAAAGCTTAAAGAGATCATTCAGGAGAAGCAAGATGACATTCAGCATTTGTCTCTCAACCTGGAAAGATCCAAGTGGATCATTAATTATTTGGAGTAGAGGAACAAGCAGCTAGAAGATCAGCAAACTATCATGGAGCTCCAAAACATAAGGGCAAACCGGCAAGCTGCCAAGAGAAGGAAAATCAAATTGACCACACTTGAGTAAGAAATTCAATCTGATCATGAATCTTGGCTTGAGAGGACAAACATGCACTTAGAAAGAATGCTAGAGAAGGCCAACAACGAGAAAAACATGTTGAGGAACATGGCATACCACTACTTGTCAAGAAATATGGTGTGCAAAGCAAGAATCGGGAATTTGAAGGCCAAATTGAAGAAAGCCATGAGGAAGAGAAAAGAGTAGAATAGACTCTAGATCTTGGCTGAGGCTTCCTTAGCCCAACACAGCACCTGAAATTTTTGGCCTAAAAAACAGGTTTTTTTGCCCAATGCGCCACGCCACCGGCGCTACGCATTGAGTTGGCTAGGAATTTTGCAAAATGGCTTGCATTTTTGGATTTGTCATGGAAAAATATGAATGCTCTCACATGGCCAAGAAATTTTGACAGGTTTTGAGCTTCCAAAAAGGTCAAAAACAACTCAAAAATGACCTTTCTGCCGCTTTTTGGACACACAGGAAGCAATGTTGGGAGAACTCAATTTGGGATGAGCAAATGGAGGCCAAATTCAGAAATTCCACTTGTTTTGGAAAGTAGACAGGTAGACCTTTCTAACAAGCCCACTTCGAGCAAATTTGGTGCACGGAAAGGCCTCCAAAATCATATGCAAAAAGGCGCTATGCATAGGGAAATCAACGTGGCGCATAGGAGGAAATTTGCTCATTTTGGCCCAAAAAACTCTGTTTTTCGCCTAGTTTCTTCACAGTTTGACTTTTCTCTTTCTAATAGTCAAACCCATGATGTGATTTAATGTGACTTGTTGGATTTTTATGTAATTATGCTCAATTTTCACTCATAGAGGTAGATTCATCATGAAAAAGTAGTTTGCAACTGAATGAATCAGTTTCCTAGGTTTTAGAGGCATGCTGTTCCACTGCCTACTTTTCAGTTCTTAGTTTAGATCTTGTTGAAACAGCTCCTAAACTCATGAACTTGACCCCTAAAGCCTAGCATGAGTTGTTTGATGCCTATATCTAGTAGTTTTTCAGTCATTTGAGAAGGTTGGACTCTTGTGAATGCTTTGAGCATTGTTGTACACTCTTTTCAGCAGTTTGGCTAAGGAATTGACCAGGGTTTGCAGCACTTTATGGGATTCTTGTGGCATCTTGATTTGGTATTGTGTTTCCTTCTATAATTGCAAGTTTATATGTGTTTTATGTATGCCATTATCTCTCTTTATTTCATCTTAACTAAATCAAACAAGGATAAAGGTAGAATACATTGAAAATTGCAGTGCTCTACCTAGGGTTTGTTTAGTTATCTATGTTTTCAGCTATTTGAAGAGGATCCCTGAGACTTTCATGCCCTCTCCAACTCCTCACCAGTCTAAAATCTCTCCATCTCACTCAATTTGAAGTGTTAAACCATTTGCCTACCTCTCCCCATAGAGATCTCTACAAGACTGTGTCCATTCCCCGAACCCAAATCTGCCTTTCACAATTGAGCCAGCAAACCCATCTTAAATTCAATCAAACACCTCTATACACATACCTAGCCTAAAATCAGTCATTACATTAGTCATCTCAAGCTTCATAGGCCATCTTTTCTGAGATTGACAAGGAGAGAGAACTCTCCCGACCTGGTAGGGCTAGCTACTAGGTTAAGCGTGGTTTGATGTTACCCTAGATCCTGCCTTTCTCAACCTGAGGTAGATTTAGGCCCTAACAAGATCGATTCCTTGGAACTCCCTTGATGTCTCCTATTGTGATTTTTTTGAACCTTCTTCCCCAAACACCCCAGTCTCAACATCGATAGATATTCTATCTACTTTTCATATGTCTCCCAACCTTAACGATGCATATGTGAACAGTGTCTCTCATGAAGATGCTTCAGGTAGCTCTTCACTATCACGCGATCCTTCTTCCTTCAATCTGCCCATATTCTATTCTGATGAAGACATCTTGGAAGCTATGACCACCCCTGATTATCCTTGGGATGATATGCACCATCATGCGTACTTCCTTCCACAACAAACCCATGACCAATATTTTGTGGAGTCCAAAGACTTCATTCATCATGAGGTCAATTGGTTTAACAACTCCTTACTTTGAACCCACAAATTTGAACCACATTCACCTTGTGGCCATTACATTACCACTCAATGTTTCGGTAAGGGGGCATCCATTTTTAGAGTCCATGAGAAGCAATTCTCCCCAACCCTCCTAGTGCATCTGATAGTGTTGACTCTAGTACCATTATTCTTCCCCATTTATAAGAACCTCTAGAGTCTCATATCACTTCAGATCACCATGGGGATGATCCATTTACTCATCCCTCCATCTTACCTCAACAACCCAGTCCCTTAGACATTGTTGTTGTTCAACAACCACGTTTTCTAGGTGAGTGTCAGTTCCTTATATCCAAAGCCACTCTTTGGTACAATGACACCATGTATGTGAACCTAAAAATTAAGTCCTTTTGATTCATATATGTAGTTCCAAATGAGATTTGAAATCCACTATTTCCTTTCTCTAACTATATTTATCCATTCTTCCCATAAGAAGAAAACCATAAACAAATGGCAAACCACATCATCAAAATGTGTTTTGAGTCCACTACTCTAAATACATCTGGTATGCCCATAGCATACTACATCTATCCATACAAAATGGGGGGCACACATGCCCCTCCATCTCCTCATCATCCTTTGGAGGATCTCGTGCCAGTTGGGCCAAGATGCTTGAATCCATTATTTGAGCACTTGGAACACAATGGCACTCCACAAACTCATCCAGCTAGGGACATCATTCCCACCTTTGCATACCATATCAATCCCCTCCATCACATATTCTTAGGGGCAGTATCCCATGCTTGGGGGAATGATAACCCACCCTAGAGACTTTCTCACTTGATTAACATAATTCTCGACCTAGACCCCAACAATCTAGGTATGGTTAATTATCCTTTAATTCCTTGGATAGTTTGTCCTACCGGCCTCTCCGACGAGCCATATACACATCACATATCATAGATGCTTGATACCATATATTCAAACATTCTACTCTATGTGATGCCACACGTACCACTTAGTCCCCATGTTTGACTTGATGGGCAGGGATGACTCTTGACCATTTCTAGTACATTCCCTCATTCTATTCTCCTTGATTCTTCACTAGGAACCATCCTTCCAAGAATCATTATGGCCTATTTCAGACAAGTAAGGGCACTTCCCTGAAAGTCGCAGATATGAATTGTGATGGTCAGTTTATCTATTATGACCTCCATAAGATTTAGGGTCTTCTCCTCCTCTCCAAATTCTCCACATATCACTATGCAAATGAATTGGATTTGGGGGCAAAAAGCCCTTTTATAGGAAAAACCCTAGTTCGTCACTCATTGCGACCAAACCGTAGCTCCATTTGACGAACCGTTAGCACCATTGGAAAGCTATCACCAAGTTCTATAATGGGTCTCTCTTTGTTTTGGTAATTTTAAACTTCACCTGGAAGCCATTTTTTCCACGAGGTCTCACTTTGTCGCCTCTTAAAACTAAATCTCTTCATTTGATCCACCCATACTCTGGTACCACTTTACCTTTGCACTGGTTGACTCATGTGTCGATTTTCTTCATGAGTAACCATCATTTACTCATGTTTTCAATGTCCCCTTCGGGCCTTCCCCATGTGGTAGCATCATTGAGTCACCCTTGTTCTAGCATCAGAGATGTGTCATCCTTATACTTATGGAGTCTGTTCTGAGTCTCCTTGAGTCCCATTACAGTTTTTCATACGTCATCATGTTACATCCACCCCATTTTATCCATATTTGGCCTCCAACTGTACTGCTCTATCTTTGTCGAACCCTCATTTGAGTCATCGACCATCCCCTCCATAATTGAGTTAGTCGCTGCCAAGTCAACCATTCCTATTATGCTCTAACAAGGGAAGTGACCCATCCACCACCCATCCTTTTTCCTTCCATCATCAGCACTGGTGTTAGTCTATCAGTCACTCTACTATATTCCCTCCTGACTTTGTTAAGGATTACTTATTGTCTTAACTTTGGTGGGCCTTCTTCTGTCGACCTCAGCACATTTATTCTAGAATAATGGTCTAGAGGGTAGTTACCTTAGTTCCAGATTCCATATTTTTTCAATGCCTCAGATCAAGCAAAGTGATTCATTATTTCCCTTTGACTTGGTTGTTTCTCATGCACTCAACATCATCTCCTTATTTCATGATTGAGATTCGTACACTTGATGGTTCAGTGATCTAGATGATTGTCCCAATGATTCCCGAGTGTGTGTGAGATATTTCATACCTCATCAGGGGGTAGCCCTTCAGGTAGCCCCCCACATGCCCGGATGACCACCTATGTTGATCCATCCTGATATGCATTTCCACAGATGTGATGGGTTCAGTTTTCGTTGGTTGCAGCGCCCACAACACGCATGTCTCCTTCAAATGATCCATTCAGATCTTCAGAGCCCTTTCCTGTTCAACAAAGCTTCTTTGGTTGCGATCCCCCCCCCCCTCACCATGTCACTCTCGAGGGGCATTATATCTCATGTACTCAGATGTTATTGTATTCAATCCTAGCCTAAGTTTTTCCAAACACATTATGTATATGGGATCCATTGTATTATTTTCTGGCCCATTGATGCCAGTGTATCATGTATCATGTACTTTGTAGATTAGTCCCACATTATTGGGCTCACCATTATTATTTGCACGCAATTATCTTAGCGGGTATGGGTATGCCTCCCCCACCTCATTGAGATCATGTACTCCCACATAAAGGAGACTTCTATCAGTTTAGTAGGTCTCGCCCCCTCCATTATTTGTTCATCCTTGACTTGCTTTAGTTATTTCTCTCTCTCTTTGACTCCCCTTTTTGTGCCTCATGGAAGTGTAACCTACAATGTATTTTAATCATATGATTTGCTCCTAACACTCAAACATGTGGGGGCAATATGTTATCACCAAAAAATGATCACCTAGCCATTTCTAACTAGGTGGAATGAAACACACCATGTAGATTTAATTTTACTAAACCACTTATTTAGTAAACCACTTTTATTAAATTATTTTTCTGATTTAAATAATAAAAAAAACCATGAGAATACTTATATAAATCATTATTTATTTAATTTTCTCTAGGAATAATTATTAAATCATTATTTAAATAATTATTCCTTGTCAAATTTCACTAAATCCCTTAGGAATATTCAAATACATCACTATTTATTTAATTTTCCTTATTTATGTTATTAGAATACTTAGTAAATCACTATTTAATAATTATTTTGATTTCACACCATTATTACTTCTCGTGAAATAATCAATAAATCATTTTGTTTGTTAATTATTTCTAAATAAAGATATGTAACCATTTTAAATATATTTTCTCTCTTCAATAAATATAATAAAGTATTCCAAGCGGTTAGATCTTGATTTGGTTTTCCATCACTATTTTTAGCCTCTCAATTTCTATTTATAGTGTTAAACCCTTTTTTTGGGTCAAATTTTCGGATTCTGATGGTTTTCTGGTTCTTTCCATAGGTCCCAGGTACATGTCGAGCATGAGACGACAAAATTTGTGTAAGATTTGCCGACCGAGAGTCTCGAAAACAAAAAAAAAAAACAAACAAAACAAAAAGCGAAAACAAACAAACAAACAAAAAACAAAGCCACACTTTTCATCCCCTTAAGTGAGTTGCAGAGCGCACTTTTTGGCCCCAAATCTGCGTTTTCCCCTGTTTCAAGTTAGTACCTGCGTTTTGTAATTTATTCTAGAAATTTTTCATTTTTTTTCAAAATTGCTGAGAGTGTTGTCTTTGTTGGCATTATGACACAGGTTTGGTGCTATGACACAAGTGTTGTCCTTGATGGCAACTCACTCAAATGACAGATCACAGTTCAGGCTCTCAGAATGAAGGAAAAAGAGATATACGCAGGTTCCTCTTAACCAAGTCACGTATACACACGGGATCGCCGATCAAAAGACGTGTATACGTATGCACACACTTTCATGCAAGGAAAAGCGCGTACATGTGGGAAAAGTTATTTTTTGGTCCATGGTATTTAGTCCTTGGTATTTGAACGTATGGTTTTGAACCATGGTATCTCGTCCGAAGTGTTAAACCCAGGTATTGGGTCCATGGTATTGATTCTCTATGGTTTTGGACCATGGTATTGAGTAAGGCCTAAGACTATAAAAGGGGAAGGAGATCATTAGGCAAAGGCATTCACTCAAGCACTGAATATCTTATGAAGAGCAAGATCTAGAATTGGGTTATGGTGCATAGTTGGATCTGAACCAAGGAGGAACCTGAGTGCTAGAAGAAGGATAAGTTCTATTGTTGGGTCAAGATCTTAAGGCTTGAATAGTAGTATCTTTGTGTGATTTTGATCTGTTATATTTGGCGCATGACTTGATATATAAATCAGATAATCTAGGTATAACTCATGTCTGAATAAGTGAAAAAGGTAAATTATCTTTTATAGATCTATACGCAGGTTCGACACAACAGAGGTGCGTATACACACTGGTTCAGTAATTCAAAATGGCGTATACACTGGTTTTCCTTAATACAAAAGCATATGCATGCAGGTTTCACATATTGAAGTAGCGTACATCTCAAAAAATATGTTTTAGCTACTTCTATTTATTGCTGTAGTGTTCTGGGTTCAGAATTGGTGTCTGGTTACTGTTACTATTTTTTGGGTATAGCATTCAAAGAAGTGACTATTTGATTTAGTTTTGTTTGGTGCAAAGGAAATTGGTTGATGCAGATACATTTGATGTTTGATTGAAGTATTGATGGATCCAGTTTGCAAATTTATGAAACGTGGTCCCTGGAAGAAAAGAGAAGGTTGTAGCCTTATGTAGGTCAGCACCTACGTACTAGTACATCAGCTAGTACAAGAGCTAAGGGGGTTGTAACTCCCTTCCAGGAGAAGCTGGAGAACGAGAGAAGGTTGTAGCCTTCTGCAGGTAGAAGCCTACATACTGGAATAAGACTGCACCAATACAAAAATATTATAAAAGGAAGTTTCTTATTAAAAGAAGATATAGACGAATTGCAGCAGGTGGTTTTCACCCACATTGGGTTTCCACCTTATATCTTGTGTTCATGTGTGTGATGATCTGTTTCGTTTTACTGCACCTGTTTAATATTCTTAAGGTTAATGAAGTTTTGATGCACTGATTAAAGATCAACATTTAATGAATCATAAGTTTACTAATATACGCTAGTTGCTTTAGAAACAGTTGCGTA
This sequence comes from Pinus tabuliformis, assembly GCA_031772625.1. Taxonomy (NCBI): domain Eukaryota; kingdom Viridiplantae; phylum Streptophyta; class Pinopsida; order Pinales; family Pinaceae; genus Pinus; species Pinus tabuliformis. Next base: position 127,363,148 of record CM062820.1, on the reverse strand, counting down.
TATACGCAGTTTCCCATAACTGAAGTAGCGTATACAATTCTGATTGTGAAATGAAAATTAAGTGATACCGATTCATCCCCCCCCCCCCCCCTCTCAGTATTATTTCCAACAATTGGAATCAGAGCCAGGTCCTTTAGAAGAAGCTTGGTCGCTTGAAGGAAGATCTATCATCATGAGCAACTACAAAAAAGAGGCATCTATTAGGCCACCGATATTTGATGGGAGCAACTTCGTCTATTGGAAGGTAAGAATCACAACCTATCTTCAATTTCTTGGTATAGAAGTTTGGGATATCGAGGAAGTAGGATACACATTTCCATCAGCAACTCCTACAGATACGGCTGGTAAAAAGCAGTATGAAACAAATGCAAAGGCTGTCAATACTCTATTAAGGAGTTTATGTCAATCAGAATTCGTCGAGGTTATGCAACTCAAAACTGCAAAAGAAATATGGGACAATATCATTCTAAGCTATGAAGGATACAATCAGGTAAAACGTGCAAAACTACAATCTCTCAGAATTCAATATGAAAATCTCAAAATGCACAATGATGAAAGTGTGGCTAATTATTTCTACGTATAGATGAGATTGTTAATCGTATGAAAAACTTTGGTGAAGAGATAAAAGAATTTACTTTGGTTGAAAAGGTTCTAAGATCTTTGTCTTCTAAGTTTGAATCAAAATTTTCTACCATAGAAGAAAAGCATAATCTACAGAGCATTACCATGTCACAGCTGCACGGAATCCTAACTGCTTTCGAAATGAGAAAAGGGGGATCATCATATAGGAGAGAAGCCGCATTCAAAGCTTCAGGAAAAGGAGATTACAATGATTCAGGACATATGTTAGAAGGAGAGGAATAATCAAACTTTGTCAAGAAAATTCAATGGGGTTCTCGAAGATTCAGAGGTAATCTACCTTTCAAATGCTTTGCTTGTGGAAGAGTCGGTCACTATGCAGCCAAGTGTCCTCATAAAGATAAGCTTGACAAAGGTAAGGAACCAGTTAGATGGAACAAAAAACATAATGTAAGTAAGAAGAGCTATTATACTCGTGAAGACAGTGATGGATTTTCAATTGGTGATGAAGATGAACAATGTAATGATTATAGACTTTTAATGGCCTTTGAAGATGATGATTGTTACACAGTAATTTGTCACCATCCCTGTTACTCCTCTTGTCGTACCTTGGAGGACCCATCCCGGGAGTTATAAGAAGTGACAAAGTCTAAAAACACTTGCATTATGTTCCCCTGAGTATGTACTCCATGTTCCCTGAAGACACCTTCTGCAGATCATCCCTAAAAAGTGCTCTTTTTCCATTGGCGCAAGTCCACAATATCTTACCCGCGCCAATGATGGAGATCCTCAAAAGGGGGCGCGACCATTGGTGCTCTGTCTTAGAGCAACAGTCGCGCCAACCAAATTTAGTCGTGCTTTTTGCCTTAATGCACGTCCGACTGTTGTTTCCTTCATTACATGGAGCTTTTCTTAGGATAGAAAATCAGTTTTTTGTCGAGCTTTATCCATCTTTATGGCTTTTGCTAAATCCGCGAAAGGTGTCCCGGTTCATCGCATCCTCCTCCCTTCTCCATCTATATAAGCTTGTCATTATGCATTGGACAAGCTAGTGCGAGAGTGCGAGAGTGTTGGTGTTAGTGTTATGCTAGTGATTTGGTAATTGAGTTATAGTAGTGATGATTATTGGTCATGGAGAGAATGCTAATGAGTGCTAGAGAGGTTATGCTGCCGGAGAGGAGATGCATGTCAAGACACATATAGTTACTCACCCAGCCAGGAGAATGGTCGACGTCAGAGCAATGGTTGTAACTTTTCCTGTTTATTAATTGATGAGCGACTGCTATTATAGTTCCAATCTCATTATCTGTCATGATGATATGTTGATTTATTTCCTTTCTGACTGAAATATAGTTGTTCCTTGGTAGTTTTTATGTTGGTATCCGTCTCTTCCTTTGCATGTGCAGGTATTCGTTATGATCTGTTGGAGCAAGGGATCGAGGATATCAACTCTGCTTCAATCATAGCGTTGGACTCCAGGTTAGTCTTCTTGATTCACCTTTGATGCATAACTAGGAACTTGCGTAGCAGCGTGGTTTGTTTGTGGCTAGTTCTGTGATAGGCTAGTGGGATCGCCTCTATCCGCAAAGGGGATTTACCTTACCAACAAATTGGCGACTCCGCTGGGGAGTAACTCTTTGATTTCTGTCTTGCATGTTAATTTTCTTCTGCTTGCTTGAGTGCATGAGCTTCCTGAGTCAGTTTTGAGTTGATTCTTTACTGTTTGACCCATCTGAGCACTGTCAACCCGACCTGAGGTCGTATCTTTTATCTTTTTAGTTGGCAAGCTTAATTGGCGCGGTTATTTCTCTGACAGTCGCGCCAGTCGGCGCACGTTGCTCAAAAGCAACTCGCGCCAATTCTGTGGTAGCGCAAGTTGCAGGCTGACAGTCGCGCCAGCTCTGTAAATTTTGCCTGTGTGTGGGTGGAAAGCTCATTCAGTCTCTTTATATATCTCTTTCAGCCTCTGGAACTGTGTTGAACCTCTGCTTGACTGGTTTTAGCCTGTATCCCTCAGCTGTTTGATTATTTCCAGTGACTTTGCATGTCTAGCCTTCTGTGGGAAGTTTCGGTCTCTTGATCATCCAGTCAGCTTGTTGATTGTTCTACACCTATCCAGTGCTTTGTTAAAGCTTGATCTTCTATACTCTGAATACTTCACTTCTAGCCTCTTTGAAGTTCACTAGTTTTTGTGTTTTTCCTTGCTTGCATGGTTCATTTTGTGTTTTAGAATTGGTTCTATTTCATTGACTGAACTTGGATTGTGCATATCTCTTAGAATTTGTTTACATGCATCGTGCCATCTTAAAGGAAAGAAAAACAAAAAATCTCTTGCATTATAGTAGTTAGCATTTATTGTTATTTGTTGCTATTAAAAAGAAAAAGAAAAAATTTCGTTTCTTGTTATTAGCTGCATTAGGATCTTTGTTCTTTGTTGAAGTGATCATTTCGTTTGTGAAAAAGATCTCAACCCTCCTGTAGATAGAATTCATCGAATCAAATGATTTAATTTCGGCATATAGTTTGCATGTAAGAAGTTTTCGAGATATCACATACGGTAGGACCAAAAAACTGAAACATAATCAAAGATAAACTTTAAAATGAACTCAATGAACATAACAACGCATTGGAACATAACGCGAACACTCTAGAGGTCTAGGTTAGAGACGTGTTCCGGCGTCGTTAAACCTGGTAGTTTATCGTCGAGTGGTTGGGTGATTCCTCCACGGTGAAACGGTAGCTGCCAATACGGACTGTGCTCCCACGTACCGTCGAGTATATATTGGGAGACCCCTATAGGAATAAAGCCTTTATCCATAGGAAGCCGTGTCAGCCGCCCTACGATTCGCAATGCAGTGAACACAGCATTCACGAAGATCGACCACCCGTACCCTAAAAAGTATTCTGTGGTTTTGTGAAAAGTTTGGCACACCCTCTACCTAGAATTCCAGAGCAGTCACTTTTGATCCTTTTCGGACTCCCTAAACGAAAAGGTGCCTCTGAGCGTCTTGTCACTTCGTGCTCATTAAATATTCGAAGGAGACTAGAGTCATCTTTTTGTCCTTTTCTCGACTCTTAAAACATGAAAAGGTCAAGTTAGTTCCGTGCGTCTTAAAATTTATTTGGCCCCGATAACATTTACCCAGTTAGATCTTGTTTGCGTCAGCTTGAGTAGAGTTCTTTCTCGTTTTCAATGGCATCCTTCCCTAAGTCTACCGGCCAAGGTGTTCCCCCTGATGGAAACCCTAGTCCATTTCCTTCTGTTGGAAATGTTGGTGTTCAGTATATAGCAACTTTGTCTTTGCCTGGGTTAACCATCGGTTTGCCCGTATGGTTGTTTTCAAACTCGGTGGTCTCGAGTGTGATAACTTCTGCTCCGAATGAACCCACCTCCCAGGTAATACCCACTTCGAATGTTGCTTTCGAGGTCGATGATGTCCAAACCACCACAGCAGACAAAGCCTCGAAAGCAAAGAAGAAAGGGAAACCGAAGAATAAGCCAGATCAACCGAAACAGGAAGCCCCTAACCCTTCGCCCGATGAGCGTGCCAAACGCAAACCCAAGTATCCTTGTCTTATCTGTGATGAGGATCACTATACAAAGGACTGTCCCAGGCGGTCCGAAGTTAGTCGTTTGTTGAAAGGCACTCCCGGGACTCCTGCGGTGCTTAAAGAACCCTTTCCCTCACAGCAAACTCAAAAAACTCAGATGGTGGCTGACCCTTCTCAGCCTCCCTCTTCCTTTGGTTCTCAAGTGTTTATGGCTGGAACGATACCCATCAATATCAGTACTCAAACAAAAGATTACCCGCCATCTACCGGGAAGGAGCCTGAGATACCCTCTAGTGCTCCTCCGTTCAGTTCGGGTCCACCACCACCTCCTCCACCCGAACAACGTCCTGCTGATTCCAAGGTGGACCCTTCCCCTTCTTCGCCTACTGCTGCGTCCTCATCTTCTACTTCGCCTGGTGAACCTCTGGATTCAAGTAACCAGGTGGCTAAGAAGAAAAAGAAGAAGAAGACAAAGAAGAAGAAGACCCCTAAACCAGAGGTTAAAGGTATAACCCAAGTCGAGCCACCTTGTGCTCCTTCGCGGAAGGTCAAATTTCCTTGTAAGTTGTGCAAGGAAGACCACCTTCTCCGCGATTGTCCTGGCATTCCCAGGGTTTTAGAAGTACGGTCTCATGATCTGGACCGCCCTGCATCGTCCTCGGTAGATCGTGGCGATGTTACCTTATCACCTGGAAATGGTAAGGGAAAAGAGAAGATTCGAATCCCTTGTAAACTTTGTGAAGGCAATCATCCCCTTCACCTTTGTCCATTCATGGATAGAGCCTCTATTGTATTGGAAAGTCTTACAGCTCCCTTAACCCAACTTCCTACTGGTTATCAACGTCTTTCTGCAATTGCAGAACGTTCCCCTGCTGACAAAGAAATCAACCAAGATTCCTCTCTTGTCCAGCCTCCTCTTCCTGAATCTGGCTCTGCCAAGCGTGTTCCAGACCAACCATTGGTCGGAAAGAGTGTCGACTCGAGTTCACCACCCGCCGACCACTCTGTTTCGGAAGAGCATCATTCTCATGTTCTTCTCGTCTCCTCAGATACCCCTACATCTGAGAGTCCTACTGCGCTCTCTCCCGAGCAGGGGGGCAATCATATGATTCCCCCATCAAGTAGTTCAGTCGCTTCCTTCGACTGGAGACGTTTGACTACCTTCCGCCTCCCATCTCATGTGCCTTTTTGGGTCACGGTACACGCCTATGACAAGGCAATACCTGGCACTGTCTTGGATGAGGGCGCATCTGTTAGTCTTCTGTCTGCCACTATTTGGCAAGCTTTGGGTTCCCCACAGCTTGTGCCCGTAGCATCGAATCTGACTGCTTTTAACGGAAGAACTAGCCAACCATTAGGGCTCCTTCCAAAGTTCCCTATTACTTTGGGAGGCAAGACCGTCTATCTAGACGTATGGGTTACCCAAGGTGCTTTAGACTTCAATCTTCTCCTTGGCCGTGACTATGTTTATGCCATGGGGGCCCTTGTTTCTTCACTTTTCCATGTGGTTTGCTTTCCACACAATGGACGAATTGTGACTATCGATCAATTATCGTTCGTTAGTCCACGGGTCCCCCCTGCGCAGTCGTCATCCCCTCCTGGTGTTCATCCACCAGTTGCATCTGCCTCACCGCAGGTCAACTACGTGGCCACCTATCCCGTGCCTGTATCCAGCGATGCCACCGTCGTGCATAGTGTCCTGGGGGCATTGGGTCCTGACTTCTGAGATGTTGTCCTTCCACCGGGAGTGGCACTCTTGGAAGCCCCGACTTCCTGTTCATTATGATGAAGTTCGGGCGGAGCACAGTTCGTTTTCCTGTGTCAAGCTCCTTAAAAAATGAAATTAGGTGGCGGAGCATAGTTCGTTTTCCTATTTCAAGCTCCTTAAAAAATGAAACTAGGTCTAGCCGAGCATAGTTCCTGATCTTGTGTCAAGCTCATTAAAAAATGAAATAAGGGTTATGAGGATAGTTCTTTTACTGTGTCAACCTCATTAAAAAATGAAACATCTCCTCCTTTCCAAATCGAGTCTTTTGATTAAGATCTCGTAAAATACAAGTCGAGTCTTTCACAGATCTCGAGAGTGAACCTTCATTCCATCCACTCCGTGAATGCCATGAAGCTTGAGGGGCATGTACCTCGATTTGTATTATCATGCTGGGGGCATGCAAATTTATAGCAAGCATAGTTTTTCGCTTGTGTAAACATGAAACCGAACCCAAGCAAAGTTCTCCATGGTTCAAGCTTGTGTAAAAATGAACCCATACCTGATTTGCATCCCGTGATTGCCTTTTATCTGCTAATTTCTGCTAGATGAGCCTTGGTTGTTTCATTCCATCGCCACCATCTCTTTGGCCGATCATATGCTTTCGCTTGGTTGTTTATCCTTTCCTGAGGAACCGCAGCGATGAGTGGTTTTATTAGCCAGCCTCTTGACCATTACATGTTTCAAGTAAGTTCCACCATTACCGGAACCAGTTGCTATCCCTTATACCACTCGTTCCTTCAGGACGAGTCGCCTTTACGCTCTTTTCTGACTCGTAAAATATGAAAATATTGCCGAGTATTTTTCCCTTTTTGACTCGTTAAAGAAAATAAAAATGGAGGTCCGCTTTCAGCTCTTTTCTGACCATTTAAAGAGGAAAAGATTGCCGAGTCGCTCCTCTTGACTCGTTAAATGGTGATAAGGGGCGGTCGTGTTAAGTTCTTTTTGTCGACCGTTAAAACATAAAAAGATTACCGGGTTTTTTTCGTTTCAAACTCGTTAGTGGTTACGAAACGACGTGGTTTTGACCATTTTTTTTACTTTTTCAGGTCGAAGTCACTAATCATGAAAAGTACTCCTCGATCGTAATGATCGGGCGGTTCTTTCGGGTATTATTTTATACTTTTTCGGGCCCGAGAGACACAACTGTACGAAAAAGGACATCCCTGGAGTTTCCTTTTCTGCTGTCTTTTCAAACTCTCTAAACAAGAAAAGACGTCGAGTTCTTCCTTTGTCAGACTCGTTAAAACTTAATGACATCGGATTTTGTCACAACACAAGCATATGCTATCCCCATCAAGCTTGTTAAAAATAACTGGGGTACTCGCCAGAAATGGTGGGGGAAAATAAAATTTTTGAACCATAATTGTTACCGTAACGGCAGTATGTCGCTCTTGAACATGGCACTTTTTGCTTTCGTGTCCAGGGTGGGGATATTTCATCTCATATCTTTCACTTGCTTCCATGGATTTGGGTACCCTATTTGACCTCTCATTCACTCATTGCCTTGTCATAATGACCTTTGATACATTGATGTCAAATACTGCCAATTCCGTTAATGTGCCGCCGATATGTTCAAGAGAAGTTGACCTTTGCAAATAAACAACCTCCCTCTAATAGTTCGCACAATCTTGATTCACGACATTATCTCTCTGTCTCGTGTCGATGATGTGGGAAACATTATGGCCCACCTTCGATCAAGGTCACTCCCTGTCGACTTCAGCTCATTATCCAGGAAGTTGACCTAGAGACTCCCTTCCGGTGCCTTGGAGCCTGCATGCCTCAATGGTAGGTTCTTCGTGTTCGACGTGAGGTTTTCATCATTGGCCTCCGATCGAATGATTCTACGGGTGTTCGACTTCAGCACATTAATTCACACGCCGTAGATTGTACCTATAGTACCTTGAGGGCCATTGTCATTATTGGTGGTACCTCTCGCGTCTGTTAACAGTTTCCATCATTGACTGGTAATCAGGCGATGTTCATGCATGTTCGACTTCAGCTCATATATTCACATTCTTGGACTTGTACTCTTGTTTGGGTCGAGATGGAGCGCAAGACCCTGGATTGTGTCTGTTGTAATCCAGGCGTGATTCTTGGTACTTGACTCATTCACTGGATGGTTGCGACCATACCTGAGTCAGTTCATTGATCCTAACTAGATGGCTGCGTCCATACTATGGATCCAGATTATTTATGTACTCTCTTATGGATGGCTGCGACCATACCACGTACATCTTGTAATTGAACTATCAGTCATGTCTCTTAATACAGCTCCTCGGCGGCAGTAACTATATGTGCTCTTGTGTGCTCTTCTGTGTGTGTTCTTGTAAAGCATTTCACCCCTCTCCACCTCTCGGACTTCATGCTTTAGGGGGCATCTGTTACACAGTAATTTGTCACCATCCCTGTTACTCCTATTGTCGTACCTTGGAGGACCCATCCTGGGAGTTATAAGAAGTGACAAAGTCTAAAAACACTTGCATTATGTTCCCCTGAGTATGTACTCCATGTTCCCTGAAGACACCTTCTGCAGATCATCCCTAAAAAGTGCTCTTTTTCCATTGGCGCAAGTCCACAATATCTTACCCGCGCCAATGATGGAGATCCTCAAAAGGGGGCACGACCATTGGCGCTCTGTCTTAGAGCAACAGTCGCGCCAACCAAATTTAGTCGTGCTTTTTGCCTTAATGCACGTCCGACTGTTGTTTCCTTCCTTACATGGAGCTTTTCTTAGGATAGAAAATCAGTTTTTTGTCGAGCTTTATCCATCTTTATGGCTTTTGCTAAATCCGCGAAAGGTGTCCCGGTTCATCGCATCCTCCTCCCTTCTCCATCTATATAAGCTTGTCATTATGCATTGGACAAGCTAGTGCGAGAGTGCGAGAGTGTTGGTGTTAGTGTTATGCTAGTGATTTGGTAATTAAGTTATAGTAGTGATGATTATTGGTCATGGAGAGAATGCTAATGAGTGCTAGAGAGGTTATGCTGCCAGAGAGGAGATGCATGTCAAGACACATATAGTTACTCACCCAGCCAGGAGAAGGGTCGACGTCAGAACAATGGTTGTAACTTTTCATGTTTATTAATTGATGAGCGACTGCTATTATAGTTCCAATCTCATTATCTGTCATGATGATATGTTGATTTATTTCCTTTCTGACTGAAATATAGTTGTGCCTTGGTAGTTTTTATGTTGGTATCCGTCTCTTCCTTTGCATGTGCAGGTATTCGTTATGATCTGTTGGAGCAAGGGATCGAGGATATCAACTCTGCTTCAATCATAGCGTTGGACTCCAGGTTAGTCTTCTTGATTCACCTTTGATGCATAACTAGGAACTTGCGTAGCAGCGTGGTTTGTTTGTGGCTAGTTCTGTGATAGGCTAGTGGGATCGCCTCTGTCCGCAGAGGGGATTTACCTTACCAACAATGATTTCTTGGATGCTATAGATGAAGATGATCTCTATGAAGAAATTTCTGAACTTAAAATCTGTTTAGAAGAAAAGAGTATGATCATAGATACTCTGACATTCCAACTTGCTAAAAGGGAAAAACACAATGAAAAGTTAGAATGTGAAATTATGGGACTTAGAAAAGATATTGAGAAAACAAAAGCTCTTAATCTTAGATTTGCTAAAGGATCTGAAACTTTATATGAGATTATCAAAGTGCAGCATTCTCCTCTAATCAAGACAGGTCTTGGATATTTTGAAGAATCATCTCAAGCATAGAAGCCATCCACCTCCAAAATTTATCTTGATGCAGCAAGGAGAAGTGAACAGGTTGACAATCGACAACAAAGGCATAAAGCAGATCACCAGGTAAATCAAGGTCAATCTACTTCAAGGTTGAACAGAAGCTACAACCAACCACAGGTAAATCATTCTCAATTTGCCTCAAGAATGAATGTCTATGATCACCTGGATGGTAGGTTTGATAATCGCAGGAATTTCTTCAATGGCCAATGTTTCTCTTGTCATAACTTTGGACATAAAGCAGCTCAATGTGTTGCCTACAAGACCATCATGACTAGAGAAGCACGGAATCAAAGGAGTGTGACTGGGATCATGAAAAGGACCTACAATAACTTTTCTGCTCTTGAAAATGAAATAGAATGTTCTATTTGTAACAACTTCGGTCATGAAGATTCTAAATGCAGGAGTAGGTTTCGGCAAACAACTCAGAAGGAGCAAGCTTCATTGAGTCCCAAAACATGGAGAAAGAAAGAAAGATGTGGTATAGCCTTATATGCGGAAGAATAGGAAAATCAGTGGTATATCGACAATGGATTCTCGAAACATACGACAGGTGATAAAGAAAAACTTCAGTCTTATAGTGCCTTAGAAAAGGAAAGGAAGGTCTCATTTGGAAATGACACCCGTACACTCATAAAAGGTAAAGGTTCTGTTCTTTTGAAAGAAAAGGTCAAAGCCAGAAATGTTATGTATGTTGATGGCTTAAAGCATAATCTATTGAGTGTCAGTCAAATGTGTGATCAAGGAAATGAGGTAATATTTTGATCAAATGGATGTATTGTTCGTGAGCTTGATACAAGAGAAACAGTGATCAAAGGCATAAGAACTCCAAATAATTTATACATACTCAAGGGAGGACAACAACAATGCTATCTAAGCAAGAATGATGAACATTGGCTATGGCATAGAAGATTGGGGCATCTAAGCTTCTCTCAGATAAGGAAAGCATGCAAATATCAGGCAGTTCGTGATCTCCCTGACATCAGAATTCCAGACAATACAATATGAAAATCATGTCAGTTTGGTAAGAAAACCAAAACTAATTTCCCTGAGAAGGAAGGATCAGCTAGTAAGCCACTTGAACTTGTCCATACTGATTTATGTGGTCCATCCAGGAAAAAGTCACCTCGAGGAGAAGAATACTTCATATTGTTCATTGACGACTTTTCCAGGATGTGTTGGATAGGACTTCTGAAGCATAAAGACGAAGCTTTTGAAAAGTTCAAAGCATTCAAAGCCTTGGTTGAAAATGAATCAGATCGCAGAATCAAATGCCTCAGGTCTGATCGAGGAGGGGAATTTACCTCGGATGAATTTTTTGATTTTTGTGAAGAACATGGAATAAGAAGGGAATTCTCTACTGCAAGGACTCCTCAGCAAAATGGAGTAGTGGAAAGGATGAACAGAACGGTTCAAAAAATGGCTCGTGCTATGCTTGATGAATCTGGAACTCCCGCAACCTTTTGGGGTGAAGCTACATTTGCTGCCGTTACTATTCTCAACAAAACAAACGTCCTGGTGAACAGCACTCAAACTCCTCATGAACTTTGGTATGGTAAAACTCCTACGGTAAAATACTTCAAAATTTTTGGAAGTAAATGTTACATCAAAAGGACTGATGAAAACCTCAACAAGTTTGAACCTAGAACAGATGAAGGCATTCTCCTTGGTTACTCTTTCCGAAGTAAAGGATATAAGTATTACAATAAAAGACTTGGAAAAATTGTTGAAAGTATTGATGTGGTGGTTGATGAAGCAAGAAACAATCCAAGGCAGGTAAAATCTGAAGATTTCGAATATGATGAGGACTATCCTTCAACATCAAATCAAACTAATGATGAAGAAGAAACCTATGAGGCACTAGGAGAATAGATAAGGGTAGAAGAAAAGACTCCATCCAGGTACGTCCAGAAGAATCATCCAGAAACTCAAATTTTGGGGTAGAAAGAGGCAGGTGTACAAACAAGAAGAACTATTTCAGAAGCTTCAAGCTATCTAGCATTGCTCTCCTCCATTGAACCATGAAATGTAAGTGAAGCATGCAAAGATGAATGTTGGGTCAAGGCCATGAATGAAGAACTTGAGCAGATTGAAAAGAATAACACTTGGGAGTTGGTTCCTAGACCAAATGATAAGAATGTCATAGGGACAAAATGGATATTCAAAAACAAGTTGAATGAAAATGGAGATGTTATTAGAAACAAGGCCAGACTTGTTTGTAAAGGGTATGCTCAACAAGAAGGCATAGACTTTGAAGAAACTTTTGCACCAATTGCTAGACTTGATGCCATAAGAATGTTCCTTGCTCTTTCTAGCTTTCAGGAGTTCAAAGTATATCAAATGGATGTGAAATATGCTTTTCTAAATGGAGACTTAGAAGAAGAAGTGTACATTGAGAAACCAGATGGATTCATCCTTGGGAATGATCCAAAACTTGTATGCAGACTCAAAAAGGCTCTCTATGGCCTTAAACAGGCTCCAAGGGCTTGGTATTTTCGTTTGGACAAATACCTCCATCAACAAGGTTTTTCAAAAGGATCAACAGATAGCAATCTATATATAAAAATTTATAATGATAAATTGCTAATACTTGTTGTGTATGTTGATGACATCATCTTTGGTAGCAATGAAGAAGCCATGAGTCAAAACTTCGCTTTGGTGATGTAGAAAGAATTTGAAATGTCCTTACTTGGTGAGCTCACATATTTTCTTGGTTTACAAGTCCAACAAAACAAAGACGGTATCTTTCTATCACAAACCAAGTACCTCAAGCAGATCTTGAAGAAATATGGGATGGAGGATTCGAAACCAGTATGTACCCCTATGGTAACAGGATGCAGCCTCAACGCAAATCATGAATCAATAGCAGTGCATCAACCAACCTATAGATCAATGATTGGTAATCTACTCTATCTGAAAGGTATGTGACCAGACATCATGCATGCAGTGGGAATAGTTGGAAGATTCCAAGCAAATCCAAAGGAAGCACACCTTCAGGTAGTTAAGAGGATTTTCAAATATCTTCAAGGAACACAAAACTATGGCTTATGGTATCCTAGAGATACAAATCTCACACTTCATGCATATACAGATGCAGATTGGGCAGGAAGTGTGGATGACAGAAAAAGCACTAGTGGTGGTGCATTCTTTATGGGCTCCAGATTAGTATCTTGGTTCAGCAAGAAACAAAGTTCAATTGCATTATCTACAGCTGAAGCAGAATATGTGGTTGTTGCATCTTGCTGCACACAACTCCTTTGGATGATGCAAACATTGCAAGACATTCAAATCACTTGTACTCCACCTATCTCCATTTTTTGTGATAATACAAGTGCAATCAGTATTTCAAAAAATCCAGTCATGCATTCCAAGACCAAGCACATACCTATCAAATATCATTTTCTCTGGGAACAAGTGCTTGAACAAAAGGTCAAATTGGAGTATGTTCCCTCCAAAGAATAGGTTGCTGATATATTCACCAAACCATTGCCCAGGGAGACATTTGAATACCTCAGATAAAAGCTGGGAGTAGTTGATGCATCATCTTGCTGTTGAAATTATCTGTTTCAGAGAACAGTGGTTGTACGCAAGTTTCATGAAGTGTATCCGCGTACATACACAGGTGTCTGTGGACACAGTCGCATATATTATGGTTTGAAGACAAACAGTGGGGCCAGACTCAGGATGAAAAGAGTCTGATATGGGTCTAACAGAGACCATCTGGCATAGGTTCAGGGGGAGCATATAATTCTAATAATGCATTGTTGGCATTATCTTAGAAGATCTTGGTTCAATTTCACAGTTGTTTTTGTTTCAGGTGGAATAGGTGCAGAGGGAGATTATGGTTGCCGGTCTGAATGATGATTGACAAATGTTGCTGATGTTAGTTGCTGATGACTATCATAGTCTTGTCTTAGATATTTAGTCTCTATGTCATGTATTTCTTTTATTATCAAGGTCATGTAACGGCCTATGTTGGTTTCCCCACTATGCCTGGGATGGATGATGTAATGTTCTTGTTTTATCATGTGTAAACTTTTGGTGTATCCCCACTTGGTTGGGTGGATGAGTGAATCCCCACTTGGTTGGGAGATGGATGTATGTATGAGTCTTTGGTGATAGGAAGGTCATTTATGATGTATAGAGTCATGTTCTTTCTTGTAGAACATCTTTTTGTAGACCTTGCCTACAGTCAGGGGGAGCATGGACAACACAGCAAAGCAGAGATTTCAACATGTACTCAGGGGGAGCATAACCCTTTGCACTTGATGAAAAAGGGGGAGAATGACTTTGAGTGACTTGGGGTTGCCATCAAGTCCAAAGGGGGAGATTGTTGGCATTATGACACAGGTTTGGCGCTATGACATAGGTGTTGTCCTTGATGGCAACTCACTCAAATGACAGATCACAGTTCAGGCTCTCAGAATGAAGGAAAAAGAGATATACGCAGGTTCCTCTTAACCAAGTCACGTATACACGCGGGATCGCCGATCAAAAGGCGCGTATACGTATGCACACACTTTCATGCAAGGAAAAGCGCGTACATGTGGGAAAACTTATTTTTTGGTCCATGGTATTTAGTCCTTGGTATTTGAACCTATGGTTTTGGACCATGGTATCTCGTCCGAAGTGTTAAACCCAGGTATTGGGTCCATGGTATTGATTCTCTATGGTTTTGGACCATGGTATTGAGTAAGGCCTAAGACTATAAAAGGGGAAGGAGATCATTAGGCAAAGGCATTCACTCAAGCATTGAATATCTTATGAAGAGCAAGATCTAGAATTGGGTTATGGTGCATAGTTGGATCTGAACCAAGGAGGAACCTAAGCGCTAGAAGAAGGATAAGTTCTATTGTTGGGTCAAGATCGTAAGGCTTGAATAGTAGTATCTTTGTGTGATTTTGATCTGTTATATTTGGCACATGACTTGATCTATAAATTTGATAATCTGGGTATAACTCATGTCTGAATAAGTGAAAAGGGTAAATTATCTTTTATAGATCTGTATGCAGGTTTGGCACAGCAGAGACGTGTATACATGCTGGTTCAGTAATTCAAAATGGCGTATACGTTGGTTTGCCTTAATACAGAAGCATATGCACACAGGTTTCACATATTGAAGTAGCGTACATCTCACAAAATATGTTTTAGCTACTTTTGTTTATTGTTGCAGTGTTCTGGGTTCAGAATTGGTGTTTGGTTACTATTACTGTTTTCTGGGTACAGCATTTAGAGAAGTGACTATTTGATTCAGTTTTGTTTGGTGCAAAGGAAATTGGTTGATGCAGATACATCTGATGTTTGATTGATGTATTGATGGATCCAGTCTGAAAATTTATGAAACATGGTCCCTGGAAGAAAACAGAAGGTTGTAGCCTTCTGTAGGTTAGCACCTACGTACTAGTACATCAGCTAATACAAGAGCTAAGGGGGTTGTAGTTCCCTTCCAAGAGAAGCTGGAGAACGAGAGAAGGTTGTAGCCTTCTGTAGGTAGAAGCCTGTGTACTGGAATAAGACTGCACTAGTACAAAAATATTGTAAAAAAAAGTTTCTTATTAAAAGAAGATAGAGACGAATTGCAGCAGGTGGTTTTCACCCACATTGGGTTTCCACCTTATATCTTGTGTTCATGTTTGTGATGATCTGTTATGTTTTACTGCACCTATTTACTATTCTTAAGGTTAATGAAGTTCTGATGCACTGATTAAAGATCAACATTTAATGAATCATAAGTTTACTGATATACATTGGTTGCTTTAGACACAGTTGCGTATATACGCAGTTTTCCATAACTGAAGTAGTGTATACAATTCTGATTGTGAAATGAAAATTAAGTGATACTGATTCACCGCCCCCCTCTCAGTATTATTTCCAACAGTCTTGAGACTAGTTTTGGCTACTCCACCTCTGTTTTTAGTCTCCCTTAGGCCTAGATCCACTTGATTTGACTCTTTGAGGAAGGAAAAATCCCCCTAGGGTTTAGAGTACACCTCCACATTGTTAGGAAGAGATTTTTTGAGTGAGGAGTCTAGGGTTTTTGGTATTTTCAACCACTTATTTTCAAGGTCTAATCCATTACTTTTCAGCTCTTTTGGATAGGTTTCTTTTACCTTTTCTCCACTTGGAGTTTGGGTTTTCCTTTTCGCCCTCAGCATCCTCTTGAGCATCCTAGGTTTTAGAGCTTCACACCTATCCTTTGTAGCATTTTTCACCTCTGATTTTTGTTGATTATCTGCACCATTTATAGTAGATTAGTGCCTTTAGATCCTAGTTAGTTCTCTACCCGACCTTTCTCTTGAAAGCTCTGCTTGCGGGGATGAGATTCCTTCAAGTAAGAAGTTCTTTGGAAGGCCATCTGAAATAGTAGAGTTAGGATTGTTTGAGGATTTAGATCATCTATAGGCTAGAGGCATTTTTTCTTTGATAGGATGTGTTTTCTTATATTAGCGTAACATCATTAAAATAGTTAGTTTACACTTGGCACAACTACACTAGATGTTTGCTTACTGTTTGTTGCTCTTTTATTCCTATCATCATCCTTTAGTCCTTAGATTGTTATTTTCTAGACATCATTGCGTGCCCTAAGCATTTTTTGTGTCGAATTTGAGTTCTTCACCCTCAGTTCCCATTAGGATATATTACTCCTCCTCGTCGAGTTCATCCTTTGATTCCACATCTTCTCAACCCTATATCGCGAACATGTTAGACACTAACGTGGATTCAAGAACCCAGGGTGGTAACCCAAGTACCAACCAGGGTGTCCCCATCAGCGGAACCCCTTTCGGCATGGTCACTCCTACTCCCTTGCCTCCTTTTATGGTTGGTTTAAGTCTCTGCGATTTTAGTCAGCTTATCAATGATCCTCTTCTCCATGATCCCACTTAGCCAACTATGCCTACTAAACTCCCTTCAGACATCCCAAAGTTTGAAGGTAATCTTGGAGAAGATCCAACTAATCATGTTCACTCCTTCTGCATGTGGTGTTCATCAAATTCCGTTATTGAAGACTTCGTCCTTCTTCGCTTGTTCCAACACACACTCACTAGAGTTGCTGCTAAGTGTTATGTCGATCAGCCCAGAGCCACTCATTCCACTTTAGCGACTCTTTCCATATATTTTATTTCATATTTCCAGCTACCTCTCTGGTATGATATCGGTAATGAAATTTTGACTTCTTTCTGTCAAAATTATACCACTTTCCTTTCCGACCATGTTCAAGAATGGCATAGAAGTAGGTGTATCTGTAGAGATCCTAATTTCGAAGACCAAGTCTATATGGATTGGTTCCTTAGATCATTGTTGGCCCCCATTGCTAAAGATGTCATGTCACACTTCCCCCAATCTGAGGAAGAGGCACTCCAAATAGCCTTAAAATTTGATCTAATCTACGCCCAGTTAGGTTATGTTTACACTGTCATCCCCGATCTACCTCGGCTTGGTGCTGCTAATGCACCATGGGCATCTCATGCCTTAGATGGCATAGTTGGAACCATATCACACCCTCAACCATATGCTCCACCTCAAGTGAGTTATGGTCCACCTCATGGAGGGACCATTTTCACTTACAATTATCCCTCCCCCAATCCTCCACAAGGAAACCCTTATCTAGGTCCCAGCACACCATATTCTTATCCCCATTCGCATCAACAGATGTCAAGACCAGTTGTTGCACCGCATGTTTATCCCAATGTTGCCCCATCTCCTTGTTATTAGTATGCACATCCTAGCACTCCAACTTATCCGGCACCCATGCCCTAGCCCCCCATGCATACTCCCCCTCTGCCACAACAACCACCTCCTCCACAGGAACAAGTGTATGTTTAGAAGAGTGGACCCAATTCCACTAAACCCAAGAAAAGGAACAAGGGGAAGGGTAATCAGAACCAACATTCATAAAGTAATCAAGGAAACCAGGGTCCTCCACCCAATGCCCCTCAGGGTCCTCAACCTAATCCCTCAACCCAACAATAGGGCGGTTAGCCCAATAAAAACAATGATATTCGTATGAAAAAACCTTGTACTTATTGTGGCATATATGGTCATTATACCCATTAGTGCCCTCTTTCACCTCAGATGCGGCAAGTGTGGGAAGCTCAAGCAGCTTCTCAAGGATCGTAGCCCACCATTCCTCCTCCCCCTCCTCCTTCATCTCAACCGATAGTGCTTACCAATCCTTTCCCTCACCAAGGATATATAGCTACCCAACCTACATAAGTTAAGGAAGCTCAGCCAGTTCCAACATATGGTCACCATGATTATCATATTTTTATGATGAATTTTGATGAGGTAAATACTGAGAAAGTCAACCTTCGGACTCGATCGCACCAATATGACAAGCCACCCACTAAGTCAGTGACTGAGTCCCAACCCAAAGTGTCCACCGAGCCTCTATCGTCATCTAATGGTACCTTACATATCCCTCAACCTAAGGTTGAGGTTATTCTTAAGATCCCCAAAGGTCTGTTACATTGAAATGTTGCTTCTGCCAAAGCCACCCATACATATAGCATAGTAGATGACTTGGGGCAATCTCCTATTTCCATGTCAATGCTGGAAGTCCTCTAGACATGACCATCCCAATGGAAAGCTCTACTATCTGCCTTGGGTGTCATGGATCTTCAAGATGATCAATTTATTGTCTTTCATGTTGACAAGTCAAAAAGTCCTTCCCTACCTTCATCCATTGCATTTCAAATACTAGTCTCCATTAGAAAAGTCATTGTTCAATAGTGTATCATCGACGAAGGTGCCTCCACCTATGTGATTTCCAGCATTATTCGGAAGCAACTTGGTTCCCCTGACCTATCCCCATCCACCATCACTCTTTGGACATGGGATGGTCATCCTTCACAGCCCCTTGGCTTATATCGCAACCGCCTAGTCACAGTTGTTGGAAAGAATGTCTGTATTGACATTGAAGTCATTGATGCTCCTTTAGACTATAAAATCCTTTTGGGTCGTAGTTATACTTATGCCATGTCAGTTGTCACATCTGCGGTTCACCATAAGATGTGCTTTCCCCACAATGGAAATATCATCACCATCGATCAGTTGACATACTATGACCCCAAAGCCCAAACTTCACCTTGGTCCAACATTTCCTTCATGGCTAACAATATGAATGTCTCGTCTTTCACTAATGTCTCTCTAGGAGTCTACAAATATTATACTTTACTTGGTGCTTACTATGGTCCACCTCCTACCCCTTCTGAGCCTAGCTCATCCAGTGTTTGCACACTCCAAGCATCGCGGGACGCCCACAAACGGTCCACTATGCCTTCACAGGAGGCCACACCTCCACAACTTGTTGTTCCTAACTCAACCCCCCCCCGGTATTAATCCTCAAGGACCTTTTCCTTCTATTGGTGTATATCCTAACCCATTTCCACCCAAAACCATTCCCCTAGGCCTTAACCATCTCAGAGAAGCTCCTCTAGGCCACTATCCTTCTGGTCAGATGTTGTTCTTATTTCCACCTCTTGGAGTTTATTCTACACCTTTCATGGCTACATTGAGTCTACCCAACATTACCTTGGGGATTCCAGTCTGGTACATTGATCCTCCCGTAAACTCTCCATCCAATCAACTCAAAACTTACATTGTTTTGACCCTGGTCCAAACTGTTGTTCCTACCCCTGTCTTTGCTTCAGTTCCACAACAAACTCAACATGAACCTAACCCTATTGCGCAATCATTTGGGGAGGGGGGCAAAGCCCAAAAAAAGTGAACCAAAGTGATTCGTTAATGAAAAAGGTATTATAGACTATGTGTGAATTTGCTTATGTTACTTAGTGCAACAGATCGAAAATATTGTGAATAAAATAAACATATAAACAACTTGAAAACGCATTCAAACACATCAACATAGCCAAATTTAATAAAGGAGTTCACCAGACTTTCTGGCTACGTCTCCTGGTCCTTTCGCTTCCAATGCTGACCTCTTTATTTTGTCTTCAAATTGTTGTTACAGGTATGAGCTCGAAAACAAAGTCTCAAATAAGAAAATGGACATCACCACTGCATTCAACTCGAGATTTCGAGTCAAACGAGTATAAACTCGACCATATTTGGCCACTGTGACCTCCAGACCCCCTGGAATGGTCCAAAACCACCTTTGTCCCTGCAAAACCACCCTCTGTTTGGCAAAAACTGCCTCAGCCTGCATAAAACCACCTCAGACTACGCTGGTGGTAGGGTAGGTTCGGCACCTGCAATGGTTTATTAAAAAATTGGTGGCTTGGTTAACCAAGTCCCACCCTTCAGCATGTTGGTTCTGTTTTGGTGATATGGTATTGATATACCATATGTAGTTGCAATCTGCAGTGAATGTGGGATAATGCGATAACATAAAATCAAAGGACCAACGATCGTGGGGTTGACCCTGACCGTCCGGCCTTTTTTCGGCTGAAATCCCAACACCAAAATAAATACAAGTTTATCATATCCATTACCACTTTCATCTGCATTTGAAGAATTTGATCTAGAGGCAAAACTGAATCCATTTTGGATCACTCCTCCCCACTGGAAGCTTTTGATCCACCAAAAGCTGGTTTTAGCTGTCGAGTAAGTGAGGATAAATTTCCCTCACTTTTCCAATCTCTATCCATCGTGCTTTACTCAAATTTTTACCTTTGAATCCAACTCGAAGATACTCAACATTTCCCAGTTCCAAAGTCCTTATCCTCCTGTCAAGAACTTTGTCCTCCTATAGCTCATTGAGATACTCGGGAAAAATATCTTCAATGGAAGGTAGCTGATCTTTCTCTTCGAGATCTTCAATCAATGAAGGCTCATACAATCACAAGTTTTCAACATTTACGACGAAATAGATTTTCATATATGCTAGTAGATCTAGGCAGAAAGCATTTTCACCAATTTTGTCAAGTATTTTGAAAGGACCATATCTAATTGGTTTCAACTTTTTACCTTCCCCTTGCAGTCTTTCTTTGTTGATGTACAACCAAACTTGATCACCAACTTGAAAACTATGCTCAACTCGATGCTTGTCATGTTGCGCCTTATACTTTGCTTGGCTTCTTTCCAGCTATTCCTGTACCGCCTGGTGAATTTGTTGGATTTTTTCAATGAAATTGGTTGCTTTGTCCACATCACTGTGTCCATCAACTGCTATGTCTTTACCAAAGACAACATCCAAGGGAGAATTTGGTATAAAACCAAAAAAAGTCTCAAAATGAGATCTCTGAGTAGAAGAATTTTTTGCATGGTTGTAAACATGCTGCACATAACACAAATGCTCATCCCAAAGTTTGGGGTGCTTGCTGCAATATCCTTGAAGCAATGGTATCACTATCCTGTTGACCACTTCTATCTGACCATCTGTTTGTGGATGAAATTTCGTGCTCTTCTTTAACTTTGTGTCCATTAACTCCCATATACTTGACCAAAATTTCCCGACAAATCGAGAATCTCGATCGGATACAATAGAAGTGGGTAACCCAAAATGAAACCATACATTTTGAAAGAACAACTTTGTAGTTTGTTCAGCTGTGACCTGTTTATTACATGGTGTCAAAATACACATCTTACTGAACCTATCCACAACTACATACAAATAATCATGACTCTTTCTATACTTTGTCAATCCCCCAACAAAATCCATGGAAACACTTTCCCAAGGACAAGAAGGAATTGGAAGTGGAGTATACAAGACTAATTTTCTATTACTTGGCTTGCTTGTAGCACACATAGTACATCCTTTAATATATCTAGAAATTGTTTCATTCATTCGTGGCCAATAGCAGAATCTTTGTAATTGTGCAACTATTTTACTTGCACCAAAATTACCTTATATGAGAGAAGTATGTGCTTCTCGAATTATATTAACTCTTTCAGTTTTTGGAATGCATAGCTTTCCCAAATGATATAAGAGTTTGTCCTTTATGAAATAATCCAATTCTTCTACCTGCTTGCCATGACTTAAAGTTGCATATACATCCTTAAAATCTGTGTCTTGAGCATATTGTTCAATGTAACTTTCATGAATTACCGAATTATGCTTAAGTATTGTGGATGCATTTATAATTGGTCTTGATAGCATGTCTACAACCTTATTATGTATGCCCTTCTTATATCTGATAACAAGATGAAATTGTTGTAGAAAACCCATCCACCTGTAATGTCATGATTGTTGCGATTTAGTTTGTGAGTGTAAGTATTGTAGTGGTTGATGATTTGTGTGTATGATTATTTCTTTACCCATTATGTAATGTTTCCACTTTTTAACACTTTGAACTAATGCATATAATTCCTTATCATATGTAGGATAGTTAACTACTGCTGATGTGAATGTCTCAAAATGAAAGCATATAGGCTTTTTGTACTGCATCAACACTGCCCCCATGGCATATTCACTTGCATCTGTCTTGATCACAAATGGACGCTGAAGATCTGGCAATGCTAGTATTGGTGCTATACTAATCCTTTCTTTCAATGTGTCGAAGGATTTCTATTGTTTGCCTCCCCATTGAAACACCTGTTTCACACTTGTCAAAACATGCAAAGGAGCTGCAATCAAAGAAAACTTAGCAATAAACTTTCTCCAATATTGCGCTGCCCCTAAAAAACTTCTAACTTCTATAGCAGTATTGGGCTTAGGCCAATTTAGAATGACTTCGACCTTAGAGGGATCTATCTTCAATTCACCAACCCCTACAATATAACCCAAATAATTCAAAGATGTTCTACCAAATTCACATTTTGACAATTTTACATAGAGATTTTCTCTTTTCCAAAACATCTAAAATCTGCTTTACATGCCTTACATGTTCATCCCATGTTCTACTGAAAACAAGAATATCATCTAAATAGACTATTACAAAATCATCAATGAATGGTCTAAATACATCATTCATGACTCGCATGAATGTAGCTAGAGCGTTAGTTAAGCCAAAAGGCATAACCAACCATTCATAGAGTCCTTGCTTTGTTTTGAAAGTAGTCTTCCATACATCCTATTATGCAACTCTGATCTAATGGTAGCCGCTTCGCAAGTCCAATTTAGAGAATTAAACTGCATCTTTTAACTGATCTAACAAATCATCAATACGAGGAAGAGGATAGCGATTCTTTATTGTGATTTTATTTAATGCTCTAAAATCAATGCACATTCTCCACGAACCGTCTTTCTTTTGCACTAACACAATAGGTGATCCACACGGTGATGTGCTTGGTTGAATAAACCCTTGATCGAGAAACTCCTGTACCTGCTTCTTTATCTCTGCATTCTCTAGAGTTGATAACTCGTACATTCCAGTGTTAGGTAGTGGAGCATCTTGATACAAATAAATCTCATGTTCTATCTCTCGCTTGCGGGGAAGCCCTTTAGGCTCTTGAAACAGAATATCACAATCGGAAACAACTTTAACTAGATCTCCTTTCTGTTTAGGATCACAGCCTTGGAAAGCATTGGATTTATCAATATTTTTTGATTTTACAATCATAACTAAAAATTGTTTATTTGAATTTACAATTATTTTCGTCTGTCCTAAATTTATGAGAGAGAAATTATCTTTGAGTTTATGAGACCTTGCAATATATTCAGTTCCATCCTTAGTGAGTTGATACTTATTTTCAATTCGATAGAAGATAAAATTTCTATTATACAAGTATGGACTTCCTAATACAATTCCACATATGTCCAATGGGACTATGTCTAACTCAACCTCATCTACAAACTTTGACCCAATAGCAAAACAAAGTTTACATTGTTTCGTAACTTGTAGCTTAGTTTTATCACACACCCAACCTAATGGATATGGCTTTTTATGAGGTTTTGTTTCTAGACCCAACTTCTTTACAATTGCTTCAGAAATCAAATTAACTTGTGACCCACTATCAAATAATGTATCAATTTTAGTATGCTTGGAAATGACTCTAATATGAAATAGCTCATTTCTTTTCCTCTCATCATTATCATTATCAAAAGAATGCGAAGAAGTACTTGTAGATTCTTTAGAATATTTACCTTTTATGCCTGTAGCTGTAACCATTGTATCGTCACCTGAATCTCATCCCAAGTCATTTTGAATAGCAGCAGCATTCTTTCACTCTTTACTCCCAAACTTCTTAGGCTTCAATTCTGGATGCAATGACCAACAGTGTGCCTCATCGTGTCCTTCCTTCTTACAATGAGTGCATGAAGGTTTATCCTTCTTCATAGTGTTTGTTTTCTTCTCCTTCCATTTAAGTTTCTTTTTGCCTTTATTCTTGCTTTCAATAGGTTTGGATGATTTCCCAACATCTTGGGTTACATTTTTTCCTCTAGCTTCTAGATGAGTTGCTTGAACCGATACATCATCTAAGCTAGTTGGATTAAACATAAGTATGGTATGCCTCAAATAACTATGAATACCACCTATGTATTTCAACAATGTCTCTCGTGAGTCCAATGATATGCCTAATGTTAAAGCTCTCTTACAGAATTCCTGAGTATAACTTTGAACACTTTGACATTTTAATTGATGTAGTGTTTGCCAACTCATCATTGCTTGTTGCATATAAGCCAAAGGATAAAATTGATTTTTAATAGCAGAAAAAAATTCATTCCAAGTTGAAATGATTTTACCATGCTTTTGGAGATCTTCTTGTTGTAGGAATTTACAGGGTAAGTTCCACAGAAGAATACCAAAAGGACACCGCTCACAACCAGATCTCAAATCAATACACCAGTATTTTTGACGTGGTTAAAACCCTCAGAGTGCAAGGAGGGAAACAGTCCACGGCCTGTCCCAACGTGGGTACAGACAATTTATTAATCAAAGAATGAAAATTTACATAAGCTTCTCTCATGCACGGATTACCCGAACAATGACCCTCCATGCGCTTTAAATAGAACTCATGGACCAATCGGGTGTCAAGCCACGGATCAAGTGTCGGTAATACCGAGGTGAGAGTGAACCGTCGGATCACTACATATCGTGACCGTCGGATTGTAAGTTACAAAATGTACAACGGTAAAGAAACACACTTTACCTAACTCTAACCTAACTCTATACTAGACCAAGTTGAACTTAACTATATCCTATGTGTCGGAATATCCTAACATCCCCCCTTAAGAACAACTTGGGATAGGATTGAAGGATTTACAAATATGACACAATAGGAGAAGGAAGGAGGCACTAGAGCCTATCCCCCCTTAGTGACAACTTCCTGAACTCCAAGCATATATCGAAGTTTAGTGAACTTCGCCTCTGTGAGAGCCTTTGTGAAGATGTCTGCAACCTGATCATCCGTTGGACAATATTGCACTTCAAGAACATGGTCAAGAATGAGCTTTCTGATGAAGTGCATGTGTAGTTCAATGTGTTTGCTGCGCTGATGCTGGACTGGATCTTTGCATAGCTGAATGGCACTTTGATTATCACACCAAAGTGTGGTTGGATGCTGCTGCTCAAAGCCAAACTCTGATAGGATCTGACGAAGCCACAAGGCTTCCTTACTAGCTTCCACGGCACCACGATACTCTGCTTCTGCTGACGAAAGAGAAATGGCAGCCTGTTTCTTACAAGCCCATGTAATAGGTCCTGAACCAAGAGTGAAGACATAACCGGCAGTAGACTTCCGATCATCAAGGTCACCAGCCCAATCAGAATCAGTGAAACCAACTAACAGAGGAGCTGCTTTGGCACTGTAATGAATCCCAAACTGTATTGTACCTCGAACATAACGAAGTATTCTTTTAGCTGCTTTCCAATGACTTTCACGGGGGTTTTGCATAAAACGAGCAACAAGGCCAACAACAAAGGAAAGATCAGGACGAGTATGGGTTAAATACAAGAGTTTTCCGACAAGTTGACGGTATAAGGTAGCATCAACTTCAGGAGAAGTACAAGAGACTGAAAGTTTGACTCCAGACTGAAAGGGAGAAGGGGCTGGCTTACAGTCTTCCATGTGAAAATGACGAAGAATATCACAAGCATACTTGGACTGGGAAAGGAAAATACCCTCTTGGGATTGCAAGACTTGAAGACCGAGAAAATAGTGTAAGTGTCCTAAGTCTGTCATTTCAAATTTCTTTTTAAGGCTGGACTTCACATGGTTTATAAGGTTGGGATCACTACCAGTAAGAATAAGATCATCAACATAAAGAACAAGGATGATGAGAGAGTTGCCCACTTTCTTGGTGTAGACAGTATTGTCAGAATGACACCTAGAAAAGCCAGATTCTAAAAGAAAGCTATCCATTTTGGCATACCAAGCTCGAGGAGCTTGCTTGAGGCCATAAAGGGATTTCTTAAGGCGACAAACGAGGCTGGAGTCTGTTTGTATGAAGCCAATGGGTTGTTCCATATAGATTTCTTCCTGCAAGTCCCCATGCAAGAAGGCAGATTTAACATCCATTTGATGTACTTCCCATTTTAAAGAGGCAGCAAGGGAAAGAACAAGGCGGATAGAGTTCATTTTGGCAACTGGAGAGAAGGTTTCAGTGTAGTCAATGCCTTCAACCTGTGAAAAGCCCTTAGCAACTAGACGAGCTTTATGTTTGTTAACTTTCCCATCTGGTCCATACTTGGTTCTGTAAACCCATTTGCATCTAACAAGTTTGCGTCCCTTTGGTAGAGGAACAAGATCCCATGTATCATTTGTCATCAATGAATGATATTCTTCATTCATAGCTGTTTCCCAATGTGGATGGCCTGAAGCTTCTGCAAAAGTGTCAGGATCATGATTCACTGGAGCTTGAGCCAGTAAAGAAGAGGCTCTTTCAAACTGAGAACGTGTACGTCGCTGATCTGTAGGATCACCGGCAAGATCACCTGCTGCATCCCGAGTAGCACGGACCCATCTTGGAAGTTGAGGATCCTGAGAAGGTGGGGAAGGATTATCATCCTCGCTTTCATCATCAGAAGAAGAAATGTTCTCAAAGATAGAAGAGATGGGAAGAGGTGGCACATCCGCCGGACTAGGCTCGCAGGCCGATTTATTTTCATCAAATTTTACATCTCTTCTAATGATAACATTTTTGGACTTAAATGGAATAAGTCTATAGCCTTTTACATCTTCAGAATATCCAACAAAAGTACATTTCTCACTCTTAGGTTCTAAGGCTTTATGCTTTTCATCTGGAATATGGGCCCATGCTTCACTTCCAAACACACGAAAGTGACTTACATCTGGTTTAATGGAACTCCAAGCTTCTTCTGGAGTGATATTCTCTAGAACCTTAGTAGGAGTGCGATTGATTATATAATTTGCACAATTAATTGCTTCGGCCCAAAAACTAAGACTGAGTCCTTTAGATTGCAGCATACAATTAGCCATTTCCTTTAAAGTGCGATTTTTCCTTTCAGCTACACCATTTTGTTGTGGAGTGTATGGAACAGTATGTTGCATTTGAATGCCATTTTCGGTGCAAAAGGTGATGAATGCATTTTTAACATATTCTCCACCATTATCAGTTCTTAGCTTAAGAATTTGATGTCCAGATTGTTTTTCAACGAATGCTTTGAAGGCCAAAAAGGTGGTAAATACTTCGCTCTTGAGTTTTAAGAAGTATACCCAAGTGCGTCTAGAGAAATCATCAATGAAAGTTAAGAAGTACTTGCAGCCAGAGAATGAAGCAACAGGAAGAGGACCACATAAATCACTGTGCACAAGCTGTAAAGGGGCTGAGGCGTGCCAAGAGGCACGTTTGTCAAAACTGTCCCGATGATGTTTTCCGAGTACACATCCGGAACAAACACCATCTTTGCAAGATACCATAGGA
This sequence comes from Pinus tabuliformis, assembly GCA_031772625.1. NCBI lineage: Eukaryota > Viridiplantae > Streptophyta > Pinopsida > Pinales > Pinaceae > Pinus > Pinus tabuliformis. The sequence continues at coordinate 127,335,772 of CM062820.1, read as the reverse complement.
AGACCTGTCACCATGTTTTCTTTACAGAGATGCTGAAGGGAGCGATAGTTTAAGTGACCATACCGCTCATGCCAAAGTTTGCTCACTTCATCATTATGAGCAACAAATACTGAGGGAAGATGGGATGACCCAAAGTTGTGAAACTTATACAACCTTTTGGAATCATCAGCAAGACCAGTAGCTAGAATCTGTTTAGGATCTTTTAGATCCTTGATTACAACATCATGAGGTGAAAATTCAACGATTTTACCTTCACCTGAATGAGTTATCTGATAGACAGATAGAAGGTTGCAGGATAAGTTTGGAACACATAATACATCATTGAACTGACCATTGTCTAGATGAACAGTTCCAGTCCCTACAACATTAAGAGATCTATCATCACCAACATATATATTTTTGGTGTTACAATCATTTAAAGAAGAAAACATGGCTTGGTTTTTGGCCATGTGACAAGAGGCTCCAGAATCAATGAGCCACTCATGAGAATGAGAAGAAGAAGAAGATACATTTAATGCATAACTAGACTGAGATGATTGACGATGACATGCAGAAAATGCCGTTCCGGAAGTTGAAGTTGAAGTAGGCTCCAGATGGATGTTATGTTTCTTCATTGCGGCTTCCAAGGCTTCCATCTTCTTAAAGCATTTAGATTCTAAGTGGCCATCTCGATTACAAAAGTTACAATGTCTTTCAGTCTTCTTCCATTTGTTTTTATTGGGCTTATCATATTGCTGAAATGATCTTTCATCTTGAGGCGGAGTTGGTTTAGGACCATTCCTTTGAGGATAAGACTTCTTAGGATTCTTTGAATTTGGATACTGCTGGGCGGCTAACGCTTTTGTGGAAGAGTTTCCAAGATTAAGAAGACCAAGGTGTAAGAGTTTTTCTTGTTCTCTTATTAAGGAATCACAAAAAGAGTCAAAGGAAGGGGGCTTGTAGTCTTTGCCTTGACAAATGAAAGCTTCCCTGGTAGAATGGAAAGTGGAAACAAATACAGAGTAGGCTGGCCCTAACTTAGTGAGGATGGAATAAATAAGGTTACCATCATCTTTCTTAACTTTAACACCTTCCAAGAGATATCTAAGGTTCTTGAATTTTGACAAGAAATCTTCAATGCAAGAAAAATTATTAGGATCCAAAGTAAGCAGCTCATTTTCAAGTTGATGGGATCTAATTTCATTTTTAATCCCAAAAACTTTAGCAAGTTTTTCCAATGCTTCATGAGGAGTTTCAATTTCTGCAATGTGGAATCTAAGATCAGGAGAAACAGACATTCCTATCAAGCCACGTGCTTGATCTTGTCGATTTTCCCATTTTTCGGCCTTGTCTTCATCTTTGGGTTTCTTCTCTTGGTCTGTGGCTATTCTGAAGAGACCTTTACTTCTAAGTAAATCTCCCATGTAGGCGACCCATTGGAAGTAGTTAGTGCTGTCAAGAATGACTTGGCATGGACTTTCCATTTTTGAAAAACAACTGAAGCTGAAGATGCTGAAAGTGAGTGGTCCAATGGATAGATCTCGAAAAAATAGGCGGTTTTAAAAAAAACGGCTCTGAAAAAGGCTTCCGGATGAAGAAGTTATGGCTTTTTGAAAAAAAATTGTTGACGTTGCCGGCAAAGTGCGCGAATGTGCGGGAATGAAAAAAATCCGCCCCCACAAAATGGAGACTTGAACCCAAGACCTCTACTCTCTTAAAAGGTCTTTGAACCAATTGATCTATACAAAAGATTTGAGAGAGAGAGAGAGAGAGAGAGAGAGAGAGAGAGAGAGGGGGGGGGGCCTCGATTTGCGTGCTTGCCTTGGGAAGACTCTTTTCCCCTACAAAACACAAAACACAAAACCCAACACGAATATCCAAAGAAAAACGAACCTTACGGCTCGAAGTTAGCTTTAGCCAAAAAACTAGAAATTTTAAAAAAAAATCTCAAAGTTAGCTTTTAGCCGAAAAACTAAATATTTTCCTCAATGTTTCTGATTTTCCGAGATCACACTAAGGTGCAGGGAAAAGAGCATACGCATGAGAAAAATCCTTTCTTTCTGTTTCTGATTTGCCCAGATCGCACAGAGTCGCAGGGCAAAGAGCATACGCAGAAATGAAAGGTATAGATCCGGGAAAAAAAAAAGGCTAAATAAACCGAAACCGAAATAAGCAGAGAGAAAATGACAGTAAACTGCAAAAAAAACACTGTATACCTCCCGATCTGAAAAATGACACAGCTAGGGCTACCGGAAACCTTTTCGCGTGAAACGAAAGGGGTTCCTCACTGAAACAGATGCTCCGAATGCAACAGAGCAGTCCTCTCGGCCCGAAAGCAGTCAGAAACAGCAGATCTAGGAAACGACAGCCGCATGCAGTTCTACCGGCTTCAGATTTGGATCACCAACGGACGCGGCCCTCAAATAGCTCTGATACCATGTAGGAATTTACAGGGTAAGTTCCACAGAAGAATACCAAAAGGACACCGCTCACAACCAGATCTCAAATCAATACACCAGTATTTTTGACGTGGTTAAAACCCTCAGAGTGCAAGGAGGGAAACAGTCCACGGCCTGTCCCAACGTGGGTACAGACAATTTATTAATCAAAGAATGAAAATTTACATAAGCTTCTCTCATGCACGGATTACCCGAACAATGACCCTCCATGCGCTTTAAATAGAACTCATGGACCAATCGGGTGTCAAGCCACGGATCAAGTGTCGGTAATACCGAGGTGAGAGTGAACCGTCGGATCACTACATATCGTGACCGTCGGATTGTAAGTTACAAAATGTACAACGGTAAAGAAACACACTTTACCTAACTCTAACCTAACTCTATACTAGACCAAGTTGAACTTAACTATATCCTATGTGTCGGAATATCCTAACACTTGTGTCTTGCCTTCCCACCATACAAGTGTGGTTCCTCCAAGTCGAAGGCTAGCAAGCTAGATCTTCTTTCTTTCTGAAACAACTTTCTGCACCTTGCAATAAATTTGTCTTATCCTATTGTCAAGCTTTTCAGCATTAATTTCTCCATCATAAATTGGAAAATCAAATTTTACATCTAATTTGATCAAAGAGGATTTCTTCTTCTTCTTCTTAGAAGGACTAGATTTATGAGAAGAAGAGGATGATGATGATGTTGATGGTGATGATGGAGGAGATGGTGGAGGAAGAATTCCTCCCTTTCCCTTATCTTCTTGATCTTTAGGTGATGAAGTGCCTTCATCTTTGTTCTTCTTAAACTTGCAATACATCTCTTCCACCATTGCACATATTGTCATGAAACTATCCAAGAATTGAGATTCTGACCCAAGGGGAGTTTCATATACCATCCTTCTTTGTAAAAAGACCCTTCCAATCACTAGATTCGCCTCAACAAGTTCACCTTCACCTCGTCCGAGCCTCAACCTAGTAAGCATTCAAATCTCCACACAAACTTTTCAAACCTTAAAAACCTACTGCTCTGATACCACTTGATTTGTTAATGAAAAAGGTATTATAGACTATGCGTGAATTTGCTTATGTTACTTAGTGCAATGGATTGAAAAGATTGTGAATAAAATAAACACATAAACAACTTGAAAACACATTCAAACACATCAACATAGCCAAATTTAATAAAGGAGTTCACCAGACTTTCTGGCTACGTCTCCTGGTCCTTCTGCTTCTAGTGTTGACCTCTTTATTTTGTCTTCAAATTGTTGTTACATGTATGAGTTCAAAAAATAAGTCTCAAATAAGAAAATGGACATCACCACCGCGTTCAGCTCAAGATTTCGAGTCAAACGAATATAAACTCGACCATATTTGGCCACTGTGACCTCCAGACCCCCTGGAATGGTCCAAAATCACCTCTGTCCCTACAAAACCACCCTCTGTTTGGAAAAAAATCGCCTCGGCTTGCATAAAACCACCTCAGACTACGCGCTGGTGGTAGGGCAGGTTCGGCACCTGCAATGGTTTATTAAAAAATTGGTGGCATGGTTAACCAAGTCCCACCCTTCGGCATGTTAGTTCTATTTTGGTGATATTGTATTGATATACCATATGCAATTGCAATCTACGGTCAATGTGGGATAATGAGATAACATAAAATCAAAGGACCAGCGATCGTGGGGTTGACCCCGACCGTCTAGCCTTTTTCCGGCGAAGATCCTGACACCAAAATAAATACAAGTTTATCATATCCATTACCACTTTCATCTGCATTTGAAGACCTTGATCTGGAGGCAAAACTGAATCCATTTTGGATCACAAAGATAAGGCACCGCCAGCAACTCTAGTTCCTCCTAAGCCACCAAAGCTCATTCCTCCTTGTGCTTTGTGTGATGTTGTCTGTCATGCCACCAAAAATTGTCCTAAACTCCCTCATGTTAAGGATGTGGTCACTGATACCTTTCATGATTCTAACATTCCTAAGGTCCATGTCACCTTACCTGAGTCATCTAAGAAGAATAGATTGTTACGCACAAACCACCCATGTGCTTTGTGTGATAATTATGGCCACTATTATCATCATTGTCGTCATCTCAAAGATTTTTGTGATACACTTCAAGTGCTTTGTGAATTAGAGGTCTCTCGTAGTGAGTCCACCTCTCCTCTACTTGCAGATTCTAGTCCTACTCCTACACCAAAACAGGAGGTCTCTCAAACACCCATATTTAAGACCAATGCCCTAAATATGTGAATGAATTTTGACAAACTTATTAAAGAAGTAAACATAGAAACAAAACATTATTGTCTCATACTTTCTACGACCCCTTTTCTAATTGAAAAAAACCCAGAGTTATCTAACATCCCAATCAAGCATTTATTTTTGTCTCATAAACACTTTTGTTCCCATTAATTTTCCTAAATTTGTGACATTCTTTCTATATTTAAAAAAAAATAACAATTTTCAAATAATCATACATTTTTTTATAAAATAATTTTACCACATATATAAGATAATTTCGCTTATTTTTTCATAAAACAAAAATGTTTAACCAAAATATTTACATTTACCTTTTTATAGAAAGAGATTTTATTACACATCCAAATTATTGTAAGAAGATCCAAATTCCATTCAAGTATAAGCACAAGAAGATGTCTACTCTTCCACTAAATCATCGCATACTCTTCCCTACATTCCACCACTTCATAATAGATTCTCTAATAAAAGGATAGAATGATCCTCATAATTTATTAGGAATGGATTCTTTTTCACTTTATTTTTGAAATAACTTTTCCTTTTGTATATGATATTCATAATTTATTAGGAATGGATTCTTTTTCATTTTATTTTTGAAATAAATTCTCCTTTTGTATATGATACATTGGTTATACATTAGCTCTTATATAATGTCTACACATATTCCTCTTTTATTCTTAAAAACAATGGTTCGATTGGTCCCCATGAAGTATACACATATTCCTCTTTTATTCTTAAAAACTATGGTTCCATTGGTCCCAATGAAGTATAAGCACAAGAAGAGGCCTCTCTATTACACATGTTCACTAATAAGTTATTTTTTTTTTTAATATTATAAAATCTATGTTTAAAATATAATATTATTATAATTTTTATTTTATTATTTACATTTTTAAACTATGGACTAAAAATAGATGCTTTTTCTTATTTTAATGATAGTATTTAAGTTAAATATATCAACACAAATTATAAAAATAAGATAATTAAATAAGACTATTAAATAAAATCTACAATATCAAGAATATTGTGATTCATGACATTCAATCACTTAAACTAAATCTTTTACTTCTAATTCACAACATTTAATCACTTAAACTAATTCATGAATTTACACTTTATCTATTCATATATTTTAAATAAAATTTAAAATATTATTTAAACATTTTAAAATTTTATTAACTTTATTACAATACATATTTAACGTATATGCTTAATGATTTTAAACATCGAGGAAAAAAATATATTTAACTATTAATTATAATAAAATAAAAATAATAGGTAATTAAGGATTATTGATTTATTTTTAATTAAAAAAACTATATTATTATAATATATTTTTATATATTTAATGTCGTTTTATATAAAATAATAATTTATATCAAAATGAAAATAAAAAAGTAAAATAGGAAGCGCGAACGAAGCAGGGACAATTGCTGATAAGAAGTGCAAATGAAGCAGAGGCAATTGTTGATCTATGGTTGAAGGTTAGGGTTTCTGCATTTTCGAGTAGCTTGCCCTTGCTTGAACTCTGTGTGATTTAGGGGCAGGGTTGATATATTGCCTTAAGTTTCATTACATTCTCTTGAGGTGGCATAGTCTTTAGTAGGTGAAGCTTTATCATTGTCAATTCCTTTCTCTCTATCTTGTTGGATTTTTTTGTTAACACCCTGTGTTCCTCACAAGGGTCGGGAGGTGCACTAATCTAGCATGATTTGAGTGGGGGAACATGGATGAATAGGAGATGGTAGATTATGACTCAGTGACCCCATTTTGGGGGCCTATTTTTTTCTTCTTTGGTGGTTATGGTCCCTATGGGGAGGGCACCAACTCCTCCGTTGGGAATGTTGAAAGGGGGGATTTGTTTCTTTGGAGGTTTCTCATAGTCATATGATCTTCTACCTTTTGGGGTTTCATAGACCACTTTCATCAATTGTCTGGATCTCTTGTCAGTGGTAACACGGGTAAACAATTTCACTGCTCCCTTGCTTTTACTCTTGTTGTTAGTGATGGTAGTTTCCCTCCTCTGGTCCCACCCTCTGTCGCCACTGGGTTGTTAGGGTTTTCTGGGTCCTTTTCGATGGGATATTCGGATGTAGGTCTTCCTTTTCCATCTGTTAGTAGTGTGGTTTCATCATTTTTGGTTTCTTCCTTTGGTGGTGGTTTCTTGGTGGTGTAGGGGGCATATTCAATTGTTCCCATAAAAGTTGTGCCTCTTCCATCTATGGGTGTCATTCTTCCCCAATTTCTAGATTTTTATGAGGGCCCGGATCTAGTTGATGATGGTTCTAGCCTGATGGCTTCAGAGGTGGAGTTGGAAACCCTTCAAATAAGAAAAAGAACAGAGGGTTCTAAAGAGTGATAAACTTTCAACTCCATATAATTTATGCCTGGGGGATGGCGTGGAGATGTCTCAGGTTCTGGACTTAGTAGAGAATTCATTGGTGGGTTGTGTTGTGGGCCGAATGTTTTGTATGGATACTCTCGTTGAATTGAGGGATCAAAATGTATGTTCGAGGGTTTCAGAGGCTTCATATATTCTTCTATTAGAAAAGGGTTGGTTCTAGTTAATTTCAAATCACATGTAGCAGTGGAGTTGGTGAAAAAAGAAGTTTTGTCCATTAAATCAACTCCTATTATTTTCAAATTCCGGTCCCTTACATTCAATGCTAGTGGGTAGTGGTTTGATGTGACTCCCATGTGGGTGTGTTCTTGATGCAGGAGCATCTAGGGGTACCTTCAAAAAAGAAATTTCTAAAAGTCCCGCAGAAAAGTATAGAACTTATAAAACCTGGAAATATCTCTAGGATTCCTAAATTATGTAAAAGTTATAGAAAAGCATGGTAGTTAAGATAGGATTGGTTTTGGAAATAAGGAAGGTCTCATAAAAATATAGCTTTGTCTATTTTTACCTTATACAAGTCCATTAGATCTTAACTTAGTGGATTTGCACACACGAGGTTCATTGAATCTAATCTCCTTATATATTAGTCATGGAATGTACAATGATAGAGTGGGTGTGTGGGAGAAGTGTGGAGTATGAGAGTAAATGGCCAATGATAATCATACCAATATTATATTGTAAATATTTTAGTCTTAATGAAATATAGTTGAGTTTTTTAGTGCATTTGTTGTGTGGCTTTTTAAATTTGTGGATTATAATTTGCACGCAATTGTAGCTTGCATCATTTTTTGGTATCAAAGTTGGTTATCTCTTCAGAGAAGAGAATTAGAGATGACTATTCTCTTTGATATTGAAAGAAATGATATTTGATTATACAAACATTAGAGTTGTGCAATAGAATAAGGTTGGAGAATTGCAACAGCGCAATAGGTAAACTACTCTTTATATTTCTGAATTGATTTGTGCAAAGGAATTTATGTTTGCGGGTAGAATAGAGAAGAAGTGAAGAAATAATTGTGGCAAACAACATTTTCAAGTTCCCGCTGAGGTTGAAAAAGGAGGAAAAGTGAATGTTCTCAAAAGTGAAGATTTGAAGAAGCCTAAATGGAGTAGAGGAGTGTGCTTGAGAAGGTTCTAAGGAGAGAACCGGAGAAAATACCAAAAGGTCGATCTACTGAAGAAAGGTTGATGAGGTATTTAGTAGGAAGAAGAGGAGACTTTCTATAGAGGATAGGCTTGGTTGCAGTTCACCGTTGAGCATGGAGGAGCTCACAAAGTTAGATAAAAGGATGACCACAGAGGGTCATTACGAATATCTAGGTGAAAGCCACAAGAGAAAGAAAGAAGATGTCAAGGAAAATGACATAAAGAGGAAGTTGAGTGATGATGAATTTGATAGGGAACTCACTGAGATTAAAGTAGAACTGAATGTACTCATGGAGCGGCTACAAAAACATGAGGAAGACCAAAAATGCGGATGGATCTTTAAGAAGAAAGTTAAATGGCCAATTAAAGAATTGTTTGCAATAAAGTTGTCGAAGAAGATGATGCACATGATAAGACCCTGTTTGAAATAAGGGAAACTCAAGGCAGTTGAGTACGAGGTAGGAAAAGTGCACTATTGTGACCTAGATAAAGGGCCATTTCTTAGAGAGAATGAGGACGAAGCAGTGGATGAGATCCAATATTCTCATATTTTTAAAGCTAATAAATTTTTGTGGATGCAGGTATGGAAGATGGTGGACAGTTACCTACAAATGTCACAAATTAGAGGAAGAGAAGAATGCAAATTATGTTACAAGTAATGAAGGTGAAGGAGAACAAAACTCTTACTTTGTTCTAAGCCAAGATGAAGAGCAACACTTAAATGCAACACTTGTGAAATGAGGTGCAAAGACGAATGATGAACATGAATATGGGATTAGGGAGATAGAATCTATGTTATTTCCTAAAGATGAAATCCAACCTTGCATACAATGTTCAAAACAATTTTTTAGAGATTTTGAGGAAGATATGACATTTTTGGAAATCTGGTTGGAAATAGATGATGTTGGGTTGTGTTATATTCTTTCCATGTAGTTAACGGGGGGTTTGAAGGGCACTCGTAACCCCACTTTATGGGGTCCGGGGCAGCGCCCTAGAAAATATTGGTTTTAGACCCTATGTTAGGTTGGGCGGACCCACCTATGGTTTTGTGCATGATTTTCGCACATGTTTTTTGGACGCGATGGTTTTCGGTCCATGGTGTTGGACGTGATGGTTTTCGATCCATGTTATTGGACATGATGGTTTTCGGTCCATGGTATTGGATGCTTTGGCATGCATAAATATGTATTGTAACATTGAAAGGAACATAATGAAAAATCAAGCTGGTAGTCCCGGTTTTGGGATCCAGGGGAAAATCTCTGTGTATATGTGTTTTATGTGTTATGATCTCGCATTGTTTATTTTTTGTGTTTTAGAATTCGTATGCAGGTAATTTCTATACATGGTTAAAACCTACAGATGAAGGTTGAATAGAGATGGAAAAGTTTGTTGGTTTGGAGAAAACTATTAGTGTTTCATACAGCAGTATCATGCCTGAAAAGAAGATGCAACTAGTAGAATTTAATAATAAGATTCAGTCAAGAAACAAATTCAACAAAGAGATTAATGAGTTGTGGAAACTTATGAAGCAACATTCCAAGCGAATGTACGGAAAGAAGAAGAAAACATTCAGTCAGAGAATTCATTCAGTTGAGAGAAATTATGTTAGCAAATTAAATGGGCAACAAAAAAATAAAGTATGGGACAAAGGAAGAATGAGTAAAGGAATTTTTTCCTCAGAAATGATCAGTTACAATTTAAAGTTTTGGGATCCTGGAGGAGTTGTTACATTGTTACATAAAAGTGACAGATCTCATAAACAAGAGTCTATGAATAATTTTCTACCTTTGGGTGTCTGATACGGGAGCATCTGAGGGTATATTCAAAAAATAAATTTCTAAAAGTCCTGTAGAAAAATATAGAACTTATAAAAGCTAGAAAAATATCTAGGATTTATAAATTATGTAAAAGCTCTAGAAAAGCATGGTAGTTAGGATAGGATTAGTTTCATAAATATGGAAGGCGTCATAAAAATATAGCTTTGTTGATTTTTCCTTTATACAAGTCCAATAGATCTTAACTTAGTGGATTTGAACCCACAAGGTTCATTGAATGTAATCTCCTTATATATTAGTCATGAAATGTATAATGATAGAGTGGGTGTGTGGGAGAAATGTGGAGTATGAGAGTAAATGGCCAATGATAATCAAGCCAATATTATATTGTAAATATCTTAGTCTTAATGAAATATATTTGATTTTTTTAATGCAATTGTTGTGTGGATTTTAAATTTATGGATTAGAATTTGTAGGAAGTTGCATCTTGCATTAGTTCCCATGATTTCCTGACCCACATGTGTAATCCCTAATGCTTCGCTAACTCAGGGAATAGTCTGGGTTTATTTCTGGAGGTAGAATATTATTTCATAGAGTTGTAGGACATATCAGTCGGTGGGCTTTTAAGTAGTTTGGACCTTCAAAAGAAACTCCATGAAACGATGAACATTGGAAAGGTATGCATCAGAATTCAAGTTCTAGATTATAAGGGCTTCTTATTCATTATCGGCGGTGTCACAAGTCTGGTCACTTGGTACAAAATTGAAAACTTCCATTCCAAAATCCAATATGTTCAAAAAATGCCACAAAAAAGAAAAAGACTAAGGGTGTGGCTTTGGGTGATGAAGAGGTTTTTTTTTTTTAATATGGTGTGGCATCCGAATTTCAAGCGTAATTGGGATATGTGGTTCCTAACTCCATGATGATTGCCCCTATGGTCTCTTGTCCATGGGACTCAACCTCGGTTACAATTTCTATATATTTTCAGTCAACGATGCACACCTCGACTCCTGGGATTGGAACATGATTGTTGACAGGCTTTCTAAAGAAGGTTTTCCTATGGATTGGGGGCTTTGGTATGTGTCTGAAGTGGACAAAGATGAACGCTGCCAATTTTCCATCATCATGTTGTGGACGAGATTCATACAACTTCTTAGGATTGAACTTCTATTATATGTCCTTTCCTTATGTTTTTTTTCTTTTAGTTTTTGGACACATATGTGAATATTTTAGGTTAGCAGTTTTAGATATTTAGATATTTTCATTTTGACTATTTATATTGTATGGTGCACTCTACATAATAACAATATTATTATTTTGGTTGGCTTGCAACATATATTTCATCCCTTATGGACATGAATTCAAAACAATTACTATTTTATTTTTTTGACACTTATGCTATTGTAGGATCTAGGCACATCCTAGTGAATGCATACTTGCATGTGTATATGCTAAATGTATTTTTATTTCAAATATATAGGAATATAAATACAGTTTTTTTCCAAGAAAAAATAACAAAACAAAAGCAAATAATTATTAGGAGAATGCCCTTCGGATTGATCACACCGTTAGCTGTTGGTCGAAAACACATTATTTAAAGAATTCATAAAATAACAAAATATAGATATTTATTATTAATATAAAATTATAAAATTATATTTATTATTATTATAATTTTGTAATATTATATTTATTATTGATATAAATATGTAATGTTTATTGGGTCTAGAGTATGTCCTAAAATTGCTTTTGTTTGGTTAAGAGTGTGTCTTGTTCGAATGTAAGGAAAAAGCTTAAGGGCCCAAGACCGAGAGGCATCTGGTAGGAGTGAAAGTCTACCCCCTTACGGACCACCAAGGAATAATTCCAGGTTACGTGGTTTTCCTTAAATAACAGTGATGATTCAACCTACATTTGTGAATAGAAGCTAATGATGATTGTCTACACTACTGGTTTGACAAATGAATTATGATAAATTTTCCTTCTCTTTAGAAAAAAATAATAAATAAATTGTAATATTTAAAATATTATAAATATAACTTCATGAATAATAATTAAATTTTTTTTTTTTTTTATGAGAACTGCTGCTGCGCGCACGCCTAAAGCATGCGCCTGAGCCTGCCTGGAACCGACTGATCGAGCTGCATCATGGATCCTCCGGATCCGCCTGGTGGGGATCCGGAGCTGCAACGAGCTTTCTCAAACCTGGTAAAGTCTCTCCCTCTGCAAAGACCTAGACCAACAACAACAAAGTTTGTGAAGAAGCTGGATGTTTTACAGGAAGTTCATCTGCCTCCGACCATTCCACGCATGGCAGCCATTTCCTTAGCAGAGAAAGGGTTAATCGGGCAATTTACAGGACTATGGCCATCACCCAAGACAGTGCAAAGATGGGTCGAAAGAAATTGGTCGGACAAGATCCAGGGCAAAATATCCATCAGATTCTGTGGTAGAGGATATTTTACCTTTCATTTTGAAACCAAAGAGGATAAAGATCTAATATTCAGAAACGGGCCTTACTTTATGGATTCCAGGGGCCTCTATCTCAATAAATGGACCCCGGATTTCGATCCTGAACTTGATATTCCAAGTGCAGTTCCAGTCTGGGTCAGACTGCCTCACCTCCCACTCCACTGCTGGGGGGACGACTCGGTGAAAGCAATAGGGAACGCGGTTGGAAAATACATAGACCGCAGTGAACCCAAAGACAACATGCAGGCTTGTGCGCGGATTTGCGTTGAAGTTGATCTGGGCCGAGGACTGCTGGAAGCAATCAAACAGAAAGTAGATGACTGGTGCCATATTCAGCATCTGGACTACGAGCAAATACCCTTCAAATGCAAGGTATGCCACGAATATGGACACTTTGCAAATAGATGCCCTAAAATAGTTAATGTTGAACCAGAAGAGCAAGATGAGCAATGGGAAACTGTTAAAAGGAAAAAATCATCCCCTCCCCTCAAATCTTTGGACTCTGAAACCCCTGGTCCTTCCCAACAGCACCCTTCCCTCCAACCCTCTTCCCTTCAGCATCCTTCTTCCTCCTCCCAGCAGCCTCCCCTTCATCATCCTTCTTCTCCTCCTCGGATTCCCGATCCTCCCATCCCTCCATCCTCTAATCCCTTCGCAACCCTCTCTGAGGAAGAATCAGTGCCTGATTTCCCCTCCTCTGACCCTCCTCTCCACCCCTCACCCCCTCTCATTTCTCACCCCTCCCCTGACACCCCCTCCACCAAGATTACCAAAAGTTCTTCAAAGGAACATGGAGCGGCCAGCGATGTTCCAAAAAAACATGGGCCTGGGAGAAAATCGGCCAAACAACAGAGAGAATAAAGTACCCAGAAAGACATTGCCATGGGCTCTCAGACTCCTATAGAATCCTTTATTCTTGGGCACTTGGAAAAAGAAAATAATAACAAAGGCAAAGAGAGGCGAGCACCTCTCCATGTAACCAGTAAATCATGATGAAAATACTATCCTGGAACAATAGGGGATTAGGGCACCCCTCCAAGATAGTAGCCCTCAAGGACCTAATCCAAAGTGAAAACCCTGAAATCGTTCTTATCCAAGAAACAAAGCAAGATCAATCAGAAATTAATAGAGTCATCAACCAGCAAAAGCGTTACAGTGGATGTGCAAGCGAAGCAAGAGGAGCCTCAGGCGGCATTCTAACAATGTGGGACAGTAACAAATGGAACTGTAACTCCACCAGAATACATCAGAACTGGATCCGTGTTAATTTAGAAAGCAAGACAGATGGAGCAGTGGTAGTAATTTACAATATATATGCTCCGAATCAGTACAGGGAGAAAGAAGTGTGTTGGAACACTTTGGAAGCTAGTATAGACGAAGAGCAGGACAACAATCTCATTATTGCAGGGGATTTAAATTTGGTATTGCATGCTAACGAAAAAAGAGGGGGACATTTCACCCCAGATCCTTTCAGAAATCGACTTGAGAGTATTATGCAGGAGCAAGACCTTGTTGATATCAGGCCCAAGAATCGAAGATACACCTGGAGCAACAGAAGAATAGGAGTCGGCAATATCATGGAGCGTCTTGACAGGTTCCTCATAAGCATAGCTTATCTGTCCACTTTCACTACTGGTCAGTCAAATATTCTCAATGTCTCCGCCTCTGATCATTATCCAATAACACTCACTCTGCATAGTCAATGTCAGCTAGGACCTCTCCCCTTCAAATACTGTTCCATTTGGAATCGTATCCCTGCAGCAAACGACGCAGTGCGGCAGGCTTGGATTCAACACGTGGAAGGCTCCCCAACTTATATCTGGGAGACAAAACTAAAGAGAGTAAGACAGGCTCTAAAAAATTGGGCAAAGAACAATTACCAAGAGCCTGAGTTGAGCAAAAAGAAAATTAAGCAAGATCTGGAGGAAGTGCAGCGAAGCATTGAAGCCTTTGGGCTGTCCCAGCAAGCCAAAGAGAACGAAACAAGACTATACTCTCAGCTGAGACAAACTATAAGGGATGAAGAAACAAAATGGAGATTTAAGTCAAGGCAACTCTGGCTATAGGAGGGAGATAAAAATACTTCTTACTTTCATAAGCAGGCTACAGTTCGAAAGGCCAGAAACACTGTGAGCACAATTAGGGATAGTGAAGGGAACAGCTACAATACTCAGGACTCCATAAAGGAAGCAGCCACCAATCACTTCAAAAACCTTCTGACTGAGGATAAAGGTGAGGAGGACTACTCAAGTTTGTTACAGCACCTGTTCAAAGGAGTCACGCAAGAAATGAACAGCAACCTCAAGAAAGAAGTAGAGGAAGAAGAAATCCAAAAAGCGATCTAGAGTCTACACCCAGATAAAGCTCCAGGACCTTATGGGTTTCCAATCAGCTTTTACAGAGAGTATTGGCAGATGATCAAAAAAGATCTCATAAAGATGATACGCTGGGTTTTAAAGAAAGGCAAGATGGGGGGATTTACCAACTCTACCTACCTAGCCTTAATTCCAAAAGAGAATAGACCTTCCACTTTTTCAAGATTTCGGCCAATATCTTTATGTAACTCAGCATACAAAATAATCACAAAAATTCTGTCAACTAGGCTCAAGCCTCACCTTCATTATCTGATCTCAGAAAACCAAGGAGGCTTTCTTCCCAATAGGCACATTTCTGACTCTATCCTTCTTGTGCAAGAGGCTATCCACTCAAGCATAAGCAGAAAGGAGAAAGGGTTTGTTCTAAAGTTGGATCTTGCCAATGCCTTTGACAGGGTTAGGCATTCCTTTCTATTTGTTGTCCTTCACAAAATGGGATTTGACTCCTCCTTCATCACAATGATCAAAGCATGTATATCGGAACCCTGGATCTCTCCTCTAATCAATGGGAGGCCGTGTGTTGCATTCCAATCCTCTAGAGGCCTTAGACAAGGCTGTCCCTTGTCTCCTTACTTGTTTATCCTCATGGATGAGACCCTTAGCCAAACCCTGGACTTCAATAGGAGAATAGGTATAATCACGGGCATCAAATTCGAGCAAGGAACAAAGAACATCAACCACTCTCAATTTGCAGATGATACCCTCCTAATTGGAGGAGCGTCCATCACTATAGCAAGGCTCTTTAAAAAGATCTTAGATCAATTCATGGAATACTCAGGAGGGAAGATCAATCAGCAAAAAAGTTACATATATGGTTGGAACACATCAACTCACACCATCCATAGCATTGCAAGTATATTAGGAGTCTCCTACAAACTAGTCTGGAACCACTTCACCTATTTAGGGATGCCAGTAAGTATGGGACCGCTGAAAGCTGACACATGGAACGAAATCCTTGACAAAATAAAGAGAAAAATCCAACAATGGGGCACCATGTGGCTGAACCCAGCAGGACAGCTAGTACTTCTCAAATCAGGTTTGGCCTCTCTTCCCATCTATCGTTTTTCTTTATGCCAAGCTCCTGCTGTTTTCCATCACAAAATGGAAAGAGCTCTCAGACATTTTCTTTGGCAAGGAGGGAAAACGGAAAAAAGAAAATTCAACCTTGTCAGCTGGAAGAACGTCATTCAGTCTCAGGAAAAGGGAGGATTAGGAATAAGATCTCCAAAATTGCTAAATTTAGCTCTTGGAGCTAAAATAATATGGAGAATGATCACAGGACGCACAGCATGGTGGAAGAAGGTTTTAGAGGCAAAATACTTGAACAGCTCAAGGCAACAACTTCTGGATACCAATATTCCCAACAGAGATAGTACAAAAATTTGGCAACTCTGCAAGAAAGCCATATCCTTTATGTCTCAAAATATCTCAAAAGTCCCAGGAGGGGGGAGTAGCATCAATTTCTCCACAGACAGAATCCTAGGACAGCATCCAATTGGATCAAAAATGGAGGCAACCCCTGCCATAAACTGGCTCAATGGAAAAGGAATATTGTATTTGGCTCAAATATCACAATGGGACAACCACTCCCAAGCATGGATAGGTTGGAAGTTCCCGGATTACCCCAGGGAGCTAGAGACTAGTCTTGCTACCTTAAAGAATCTCCTACACAGCAAAGCTCCGATCCAGAAAGGCAAGCAAGATGGTTATCGTTGGGACCCAACAGGAACTCAATACACGGCTAAAGCGGGTCACCAACATTTATGTGACAACACCTTCCCACAGGATATATGGAGCCAATGGAAACTTGCATGGAGAGCAGAAGCACCCCCCAAAGTCAAATTCTTCATTTGGTTGCTACTGAAAGGGAAAATACTAACAGCAGAGAATTTAAAGAAAAAAGGCATAATGGGACCATCCAGATGTCCGAACTGCTGTAGATCAGAGGAAACAATACAACACTTGTTTATAGATTGCCCGGTTGCTGATGAATGCTGGAGAAAGATGGCCTCAATTGGGGATGCTCCATGGGAGCCTCAGGCAACTATTGCAGAAACAATTCACAAATGGAGGAAGAATTGTCCATGGAAAGAGAAAAGGAGTAAATTGACGCAAAGGATATGGAATACCATACCACTAACCCTCCTATGGCGCATCTGGTTGGCACGAAATGGAAGGGTTTTTCAGGAGAAAGGCTATAATATCAGAGTTATGTGTCACAAGGCAAAGATCTTAGCGGTGGAGACAGTTACAAACCACACCAAAGGCAAGATCGAGACTACTAATTACAGCATGGAAGAGAGGAACCTGATCAGTTATGTCCAAGAGAACATAACTAGCGCACAGGAATTAAGCCAAGGAAAGACACAAACGAAAGAAACAAACAGGGCTTGGAAGCTGAGATTAAAGGAAGCGGAATTTGCGAGCTGGTTGAGAAACTGTAATAGGTTCTACTTATTCTTTGATGGCGCTTCTAAATCAAACCCGGGCCAAGCCGGTGCAGGGGGTCTAATCTGCAATGCTAACGGAGAGAGAATACTACAGTTCGAATGGGGACTGGGGGAGACGTCCAACAACAGGGCAGAGGGATTGGCTTTGTACCAGGGCCTCACTCAGCTGATCAAGTTAGGGATAAGGAAGGCAATAGTGTTTGGGGACTCAGCAATCATCATTAGACTCATGGCACAGAGGCAGAGCACGCCGAACATCCTACTACAGCAGATAAACTATAGGAACCAGATCCTTCACGCCTCAATGGAAGAAGTCATCTATTATCATATCCTCCGTGGACTGAACAAGGAGGCTGACAAGTGTGCCAACAGGGCATGCGAGCGCTCCAAAGGTATTCTGTGCTGTAACAACAATTCCTCCTTCCAACCGTTACCATGAATATTCCACTTCTAGTCAACAGCAGGTGTACCGTGGATAATAGAATCTATGACAGCAGACAAACAATCAGTTCAGATGGCAGAACAGGTATGGTAGGAAAGATTTTGATCAGAAATAAGATTGGGAGATCTACTCAGCGCATGGGAATCAAGCGAAGCGCAGGAGAAAATCGTCCTCGCAGACAGATCACTTGTGCAATTCAAGATAAGCTTTTGACCATGAGCTGGAGCATTGGGAGATGTAAACGGGCTCCTTCCCGCTCTTCTAGCCTGCGGACAGTTTCTATTTATAGCCGGGGTGGCATTACCCTCCAATACAGTGAGAAAGCTTGTGCCCACGAGCAGAAGAGTAAAACCGCTTCCGCCTATCTCCAACCAGTCCAAGGTAGTCAATAGAATCACAGCAGCCCTGCGCGCGCTGTGGACGTAGCTTGTAATAAGCAGAGAGACCAGAGATCCTGTGTTAAAGAAGGGAACGGAACAGGCAAGAACTATCCAGCGTCAATGGATCGCCCAGAAGACTGCTTTCACTGCAGAGATCTACAGGCTGAATTTAAGGAACTGCGAGCACAACAACGGGCCCTGGAGGATCAAGTTCGAAGTCTGGAAGCAAGACTGGAAGACCAATACAGAATTCTTAATGAGAAGTATCGGGCCGAGATAAATCTATTCCTTCACAGAGTCAGCTCTTTACATGAGCAGTTTAGCAGCCTGGCCAATAGATGTAGCCATGCTGAAGAATCGATAACTGTCCTCAAATTCATGATGGACAAAAAGTTCAAAGATGCTCCTTCCTCTTCTAGTGCTAAACAGAACGAGCCAGATCCTAACCCAGAAGCGTCCACAGCAAGGAAGATCAGTCACATAGAGATAGATTAATTATGTTATGTAGTTGTAAATTTTGGTGTCTGCAGTATGTACGGATTTACAGTAGTTTAAGAAGCCTCAGAGGCAGGAATACTAGAACAAGGATCAAGGAAGAGACCCTTTTTGTAATTCCTTGGATCCAGAATGCTCAGGAAGCACTATATGTATGGCGAACTGCCTCTTCTTTTTTTCAGATCAATATATAGCATCCGAACTTTGTCTAAAAAAAAAAATAACTAAATTGTTTTTTTAATATTAAAACTAATTAATAATACTTATTATATTAAATTCGTCAATTTCAACCAGTACATTTTAGGAATTTGAATTTTTTCTTTTACATCATTCTATGCCTCTATTAGATCTTCTATGTTTTCAAGTTATTCAAAATTATTTTCTTAATTTTTTTTTACCGTGATCGAGATTACTTGAACATTTTTTAGCATGTATTGTACTAAAATATCTTCTCTTAAAATCAAATTCTTACATTTGCTGTAAAAGATTATTAATTACATTAATTCCTTGCTTAATAAAACTTCTGCGTAGAATAACTATTTTAATGGATATGTAATTTCTTCATTTCAATGGATATGTAATTTCAATGGATATGTAATTTCTTCATTTCTATAAGTAACATGTTAATGCACCTAATAACCAAATTTTGAAAAAAGGGGTATATTTTTGTTATTCTTATAGTAGATTTACAACATATAGAATTATTCATAATTATAGGAGTTGAATTAATGGATCTTGAACATAAATGTTAATATCGTTTACTAACACTAAGGTTGGTAGTTGCAAGGGGCATCATTCTAGATTTTAAGAAAAAAATTGAAATAATTTTTCCTGGGATTAGGAAAGTTCACAAACAATTATGTAAAGACTTATATTATTTTTTAGGGACTTATTCTAGCAAAGGAAATCAAAACAAAGTCCTTGATTATAATAGTGAATCAAACATAATTATCAAATTGATGATCTTAAAATCAATCCTTTTTATAGTAAGCTCGCTTTTATTTTAGCTCAAATTTAGAAGGAGGTGTGTCTCTTGAAAAATATTTTTTTATAAATTAGGTTGTAAGAAAACACAATTATTAGGTCAAAACATTAGCCAATGAAAAATCACTCTCAAAATAAGAGTTGTTTGGAAAAATGGGGGTTGGTAATATTAAGCAATAGCTTATTTTTCTTATGTTGTGGATATGGAGGCATGTTACATCATAAAAATCACTATATGTCTCAATATCATCATCAATGGATTTCAAATGAGGTTCCTAGATATAAAAGAACTTTCCCACCTCATCTCACATGTTTGACCTTAATTTTGGACTATCTCTTCAACCACTTTTTTAGGTTTATATGGCCAAGGTGGGATAATGAAACTTATATGGGAGAAGCGACCATAGTTATATGGACCAAGGCTATCCAATAAAAAAATTACTTGGTAAGAGCTTTCCTTAACATCTAGATGGTATTCTAGAATTCGCATATGATATTTAAATTTTTAGGGCATTCTTAGTATGTGGCCATGAATTCATTGGATTTATTCAATGTTTATGCTTCTTCGGTACTCTTGCATTCTTAGGTTTTATTTAGCATTTTCCCTTCTAAATTTTTGGATTTAGTTTTATATAGTTATTGCCTATTAGTGTCCCATCACTGTCTTTTGGGGTGTTTCTTCGGTCTTTTTTGGTACTAATCATTCTAGTTCACTGGATTTGTTTCTAGAGAGGTGTGGACTCTTGGCACCCTAATATTTCTATTGCGTGGTTTGTATTGTAGTGGGGTTTTTCTAGTGCATTGGAATTAGGTTCTCTTAGAAAAAATCATCTATGTGGTGGTTTGATCTTCTAAATACCTTTGTGAGGTCTTTCTAGCATTGTCCCTTTTTTTGTGATGCAGCTAAGGACTAAATGGGAACCCCATAAATTCAAACGACCCTTCAAATACATGAATAATTGAACCCCTCTTCTTTATGACTACAAAATTTCGTGAAAATTAACATCAATTCACCTTTAAAAATGCAATAATTATGAACACTTTGGTCTAGCAAAAGCAAAGAATTAATGTCCTAGAGGGAGAATATAATTTGTTAAGAAATATGATCATCAATATTAATAAAGGATCTCACTCTACTATACCCATCCACAAGATATCAGTGAATTTAATCCAAGCATTTTAGGAACATATAGTTCACCAAATTATATAATACATGGATCTCATAAATTAGAACTACCTTTTTTCCAACATTAGGCTAGAAGAAGCCAACAATCATCATATTTTTCATTAATCTTTATGTGTTGTAAAACAATTATAATACTGAGTGTATTCCTAAGCCGATATACCTATAACAAATTTTATGATAACCTTTACCATAACCATCATAACACTAATCACAAATTTTGTGTTAAAGAAAATATTTGGCTCTATCTTAGTACGAAGTTAATGTAAAGGGTGACCAAGAAGTTAAAGTGGTTGATATAAGAATCATTTGAAATAACTACATAAATAATTGTTAATGCATTCAAACTAATGTTACGTTCGTATGTGTGGATTCCTTAGTGATACATGTGAAAACATTTCATTTTTATGAAATGTCTCTATTGGTCATTCTACATGTAGTTTAATATTTTTGCTTTTAATACACTAGAAGAGTCGGAGGAGGACAATTACTGTAAGAGAAGGTTTGAAACATAGAAGGAGGGAAACAACAATTATGCATGGTGTAATCAAAGGTGAAACAGTAAGTATAGAAAAAATTATGAGAGAAGAGAAATATAATAAATTAATCGTCTCTCTATAATTGCTTTTTGGACCAAAAGTCTCTCGTTGGGGAGGTGTGATTTGAAATGGATTGATGATAAATGAAATGGAAAATTGTAGGCTTAGATTTTACTCTTAGAAATGAGAAATAAGGGGTTAGCATAACATAAGGAGGGTATAACAAGTTTAAAAGACAATCATGTTGATACTTCTAGAGAAACAATAATAATAACATTCCCACAACTTTCACAAGCATACTTTGTAGGGATATGTAGGGGGGAATTTAGCTTGTCGTAACTAGGAATTTCGACAGAGTGAAGATGAACCTAGAAGAGGAGAACTTCCCACTAAAAGAATTGATGGTGGAATTCAATCCTATAGGATATGCCCTTATGTCATGGGTTGAAATAGGGTGAGATGCTTGATTTATATATTTCCTTGGATAAAAAACTCATATCTATTGTAATGACGAAATGCTCAATTATGTGTCTTTTCTTTTTGTACTTTTAGTTATTTAACCATATATAAAAATCACCAAATGGATTCTTTAACTATTGTGACATGAAAATAGGACTACAATACCAAATACATACATTAGAACATAAATTTTACCATGGGAAACCCAATTTGGGAAAAATCAATGGTAAGATGTAATATTCCTAATGGAAATTTACAATGATAAACAAAGCAAACATAGTAAAATCCCATACAAAAAATTATAGTATATTAAACAACCAAAAAGTCACCATAAATTGCGTTGTGTTGAGCCATTTTATTAATATAATTTTTGGGTACAAAGGTAAAATCAGAAAGCATGCACCTGGGCTTGCTCAAGGCAAGCTAACAATATCCATGTGATGAAATCAGCTGCTCTAACATGCAATATGGTTGTCCCCAACGATATTTGCATTGTCCCAATGAAAACTGCACTACTGGCTGAAAATAATAGTTTCTAGGGCCTCCTCTGGTGCTTATAAAATTCGGTAATTTAACCCTAGGCTTTCCACCAATAACCCACAAAGGAATTGGCCAAATGTTGACCTCAGAATTTCAGCCCAAATTTCCCCAAGCTCCTCTAGTTGTTGGCTGAATTGGGACCCCTATTTGACCCCTCAAATCTTCCTAAAAATTTTGCCAAATTTTTTCTGAGGTCCTAAAAAACCCATAAAAAATCTAGAAAGGGTTTGTTCTAGTTTTAATGCTCCAAAATTGACCCCAAATGCTTGGCCCTCCTCCACAAGAAGAAAATGTAACTTGCTGCAATAGTTGTGTTTTCTACTCCCCCTAAGTGCTGGAAAATCTAACAAAATACTTTCTCGAACTCCACCTCAAGTCTCAGCCTCAAAAATCACTTCATTCCTCAACAACCCAGCATGCCTCCTCCAAGAATTCTGCAATCCCTACACTTATGTTTTTGAGCCTATATAAAAACTTGCACTCCCTGCTACTGGTACGAACCAAAATAGATGGAACTCCCTACTTGGACTGACACTTGAGGTCCAACAAAGCAAGGGTTGATATTTCCGCTCAAAAAAACTCATGTGCTAAACAACACTTGTAGACTTGGCTTCCACTCAAGCGTGCTATGTCAAAGAAAATTTTCACAAAGATGAAGGAATGAATGAATGAATAAACAAAATGAGTTCCTCTTGATATTTTTATCAAAGAGCCTCCAAGATGTCCATGTGGACCCAACTCGACTTTCCCCCACTAACTTCGCTCTAATGAGAGCACGTTGCCCATGTGGGCCACAATTCTCTATGAGTGGCCTCCACGTACCACTAGTGGCTTGATTTTTCCTCCATCCTCTAATGTTTGGGCTCACATTTGATTAAAAATATATGTGGGCCTCTAAACCCACACTTCCTAAGTCTTAATGTGTATTAATTCAAAACTGGCAAAAAAATGATATTTCCCTTAGCAATGTTGCTAAGTGGGAATATCACAGACCTCCCTACCAAAAATTACTTATCCTCAAGAAATGCCTAAACAAGCATTCTCTCTAGCTACTACTCCCCACTTTCATTGTAAAATGTGTCAGGGTCCTAAATGTTCCACTAAACCATCCCTAACCTCTGCATTATTCTGACATGAAAGAATCCTTCAATATCAGGATCCCAAGCCATCATGTCCAACGTGAAGCTCCCCTCGCTCCACTCACTATCTTGCCCAGTGCAGGTACCAGACATCCCATGCATACCATCAATGAGTAGGTGATCGTGATAATGTGGCACTATTCCCAACCCCTCGTGAAGTTGTCCTACCACAAAGGCCATCTCATGCACTCTGAGAGTATACTCTTGAAGATACCACCCAATCCTTGCAGAGACAACGTCTCGCTTATGTGAGCTTCTCTCAATATCATCCTGTTGGATCCCCTGCCATGCTAATGAAGTTCCCCACTCCATCAGTGACTCGCTAAAGCCTAATGGAAGATCTTCATGATCTCCCCCTACAGTAGCTAGCTCATCCCTAAAGATTATTGATTTGTGAAGAGGTGATGCTTTGGTTCCCTACTAGTCCTAGAGTGGTGCCACCATGCTGACATTACACTACCCTAACTATGACATACTCTTTATTGTGCACAGACTGTATCCTCCCCTCTTATGGCCTAGTGGAGAAAAATATGTGAGAGTCAAACTCATCTTTCCCAGGCATCTTCATGATGCCAATATCTACCCCTCCACTGCTTATCTCAACCTTGAGCCATAGCAGGATAAGTCTGCCTCCCCATGAAGTGGAGTTCTTAGTGATCGTCCGTGTATCAAAACCAAAGTGAAATGGATCACCCTCTTTCATGACCCTACTCACCACAAACTGGAGTGATCCACTCGCCAACTGGATCCCTAGAGCCCCAAAACATACATGGAGTTCATAACTCCCACTCTTCCCAGGATGTTGATGTGTATCGTTGGTACCTGATAGAACCCATTTGGCCCTCATATTTGACCCATGTATGTATCCCCTGAGTGGACCCCAAGTATTAGGAGTATGTCCCACGCTTGCGAACTTGCCCTGTTCCTACCAGACCATGCAGTGAAATCCGATATCCCAACTCCTAGTGATACATCTGGACACTGCTCGGAGTCCGGGTATCCTCCTGTAGACAAATTCTACCATCCACCGTCCCTCAAGTGTGAGCCCAGGGGTGGAACATATGCTACTTCGACAATCAACAATGCCATCCCTAAGCATGTATCTGACAACCCATGCACTTACCAAGTGTCTCAACTAGGGAGTATCCTCCTAGCTCATGACAGATGTCTCCTCCAACTATCTAGGGTGAGCCTCCCATGCCCTGTTGTCTTAATGGAGAGTGTCAAGGGGCGACAACCAAAAAATCTAACTGTAAGAAGTAGTGTAGGATGATGGATGGGTATGTCCAAAAGGTTATGATCAAAAGTCTTTCATAATTCTCAAGAGTAATCCTATGGATGACACTCTCCTTGCCTCGGATCTACTAATAACCCCCTCGAAGCCTTGTCTCTGCTAAACATGGTTCCCATAGATGCTCAATGATGTCCTCATCGATCCTAGGTGATCTAAATCCAATGGTACACCTAATGCCTCGGTCCATAAATATCCTTGGAGGTAATGCTCCAAGAGCCTGATGTGTTGCATCATGTGTCACTATATACCACCAAGTATCATTGTACTCCTCGACATGCCACTATATGTTGTAACCTACCCTTGTACACCATTGGATACCCTTAGCTACAGTTAAACCATTGTGTACCATCCTGCATCATGTCTATGTTAAGGCACCAGTCACTCCCCGCGTGTACTCAATGTGATGTAAGGCACTCCTACTCAACAACGCAATCCAACACACTATGGTACACCACCATGCACCTCCATGTCCACTTGTAGTCCAATGCTCAATGCTAGATGCTCCCACACATCCCTGGTTGTGATGGTCTAGAGTTGTGTCTCTATGTGTCGGCCCACACCTGATCGGTATCATCACCTCCACCATCGCATCACTATACCCACTGATGAATGGATCTTCACTCCAAATCCTCCATGAGGGATCCGAGAAGTGAATCTCCCTACATGTCAGCAGTGATGCCACCACTGCTCTACTCCTCTACATCCTTTGTGCCCCACACAAAAGTGAAGAGTCCCCAGCTCAATACAAGGCATCATCTGGTGGCCTTCCAATGCCACCTCCTCTGACAAACTCCTTCCAAAGTATGTTGGTCACCCTGTGATCCCATGTACAAATGTCATACCAAGACAACCAAAGGAGTAAGTCAATAAACTCATTGGAAACTAGTGCTAACCGAGACTTCCCTAGCGAATGTGCATGCTCAAGTACTAGGTCAACTCTACCATCCAGGTCATAGTCTATTGGCATACCTAGGAAATGATAGGTATTCCCACTCGGATCCCAATGCCTGTATGGGCTTCCAATATCCCCAGTGCTTGGAAGCTCCTACTGAGCTACACCCAGGTCCACCACCATCTCCATAGCCCACTCCACAAGGTACCAACTCAAAATATCTTGTCATCCAACCCCAAGAGAAGGGTAAAATGCATGAACTTCTGCACATAGAACAACCCCAACATGCAAATGCTACACCCTGTGAAACTTGTTAGAACATTATATATTACGGAGTAATGGAACACATAAAATATTGCAGAAATATAAACACAGAAAACGCATAAAACAAGAGAGATACAGATATACGTGGTTCACCTAGTTGGGCTACGTCCACCCCGAATAGCCAATCCTTCCTTTCTATTATCCAGAAAAATGAAGAGACACAACCTACAATAGATCCGTTATAGTATCCTCTGTTTTCTCTCACAGTTTCACTTCTATGTTTCTCGCTCACCAAAATACACATCTATTACACAGCCTCAAATACAATGCCCTCATACAAAGAGAGGGGTTTCCTTCTAGGAAAAAAACCCTAAACTAAACATAAGTTCTACCGTCAGATCATCCGCTTAATGAACGGCCCAGATTAACTAGAAATCACTATACTTTTACAAGGCAATTTACATCTATTTTTAGCTTCGTGGGCACTGCCCCCGAGCCCCCGCCGAGGGACCGCTGGCCCCTGGACCCCCCAGCCAAGGGGGATCAGCCCCCCGAACCCCCGCGGGGGGGGGACAAGTCCCCCCCGCGTGGAGGGGTGTACAAACTTCCTGGGGTATACATCCGGCTAAAACAAAGACCTCTGAACAATCATGCTCCACACACAACAATCTCCCACTTGGAGAATGATTGTAGCAACTCCACTGCTACTTCATTTGCTAGACAATGACTCCTCTTTGGACCTGGTTGTTTCTCATCTTCATCGTCATCCTTGAAGACCAATTGAAACTGAGCATGTTCTCAGTTTCTCCCTGGTTACAACTTTTGTTAGCATATCTACAGGATTCTGGCTAGTGTGTATCTTTTCCAGCTTCAACTCTCCATCTTCCAACACTGATCGTATGAAATGGTACTTGAGCTGTATGTGTTTAGTCCTAGAATGAAATGCTGAGTTATTTGCAAGATGAATGACACTTTGGCTATCACTGTATAACGTGCCCATATCATGCTCCTTACCCTATTCACCCATAAACCTTTGTAACCAAATCATTTCTTTACTAGTCTTTGTAGCAACAAAATACTCTGCTTCTGTTGTTGAAAGTGCAACAACACTTTGGATTTTTGAAACCCAACTAACAGTTGTTCCACCAACAGTAAATACATATCCTGTAGTGCTCCTCCTATTATCTTTATCACCTGCCATATCTGCATCAACATATCCCTGTAGGGAAATGTTTGAACCACCAAAGCATAATGCTTGATTTGTGGTACCTTTCAAATATCTGAGAATCCATTTCACTACCATCCAATGTTCCTTTCCTAGATTTTTCATGTACCTGCTTACAACTCCCACTGAATGTGCAATATCAGGCCTTGTGTAGACCATTGCATACATTAAGCTTCCAACTGTTGATGCATATGGAACTTTAGACATATAATCCATGTCTTCTTGGGTCTTTGGGCACATTTCCTTACTAAGTACTAACTGGTTTTGCATTGTGCATGTTAAATCTTTTCAACACCTTTTTTATGTACTCATTCTGAGACAATGTTAATTTGTGATTTTTCCTGTCTCTAGTTATTCTCATACCAAGGATTTGTTTTGCAGCTCCCAAATCCTTCATTGCAAATGAATTTGCCAAGTTTCTTTTGAGCACATTTATTTCCTGCATGTTAGATCCTGCAACAAGCATGTCATCTACATACAATAACAATATAATATAGCTTCCATCATTTTGCTTTTTCAGATAAACACAATGATCAGAGTGACATCTAGTATAACCTTGTTCAGACATAAACTTGTCAAATTTTAGATACCACTGCCTTGGAGCCTGTTTTAAGCCATACAAGTTCTTCTTCAACCTGCACACTAGTTTCTCCTTCCCTTTCACTTCATATCCTTGTGGTTGCTGCATATATATCTCTTCCTCTAAATCCCCATGGAGAAATGATGTCTTTACATCTAGCTGCTCAAGATGCAAATCTTCAACTGCCACTAGACTTAAAATAGTTCTGATTGAAGTCATTTTAACAACAGGAGAAAATATTTCATCAAAATCAATACCTTTCTTCTGTGAAAACCCCTTCACCACAAGTCTAGCTTTGTACCTCTGTTTTCCTCCATCTTCTTCCTTCAGCCTGTAAACTCATTTATTCTGCAATGTAGTTTTACCTGCAGGCAACCTGACTAAGTCCCAAGTCTGGTTATGCATTAAGGAGTCCATCTCTTCTTCCATGGCTACCTCCCACTTCTTCCTACTTTCAACCTGCATTGCTTCTTCATAACATTCAGGTTCACCGGAATCAATCAACAATAAATAATATAATGAAAGAGAGTATCGTTTAGGGGGTTTAGTTATCCTGGTAGATCTTCTAACACCACTTTCAAGTGTTTGGGGTACCTATTGTTGTTGTGATGGTTGCTGCTATTGTGGTTGTTGATTATTATTATTTTCAGGCACCTTTACTTTTTTAGTGATTTCATCAAGAACTACGTATTCTTTGTTTTCTTTTTCCTGTTCCTTTTCCTGCAATTGATTCTTATACAAGACCTTTTCATTGAATATTACATCTCTGCTCCTAATGATTTTGTGATTTTCATAATCATATAAGCGATAACAAAAATCATTAACACCATATCCAGTAAAGGTACATTTCTTTAACTTTGCCTCAAGCTTTGTTCTATTTTCTTTGTCAATATGGACAAAGTCCTCACAACCAAAAGGATTTAAAAAAGAGTAGTTTACCTTTTTACCTGTCCATGTTTCCTCCGGAACACCACCATCCAAGGAACTTGAAGGCCCTCTGTTTATTGGATAAACAGCAGTATCTACAGCATCTGTCCAAAACTGTAAAGGCAATCCTGCATGCAATCTCATGCACCTTGCATGCTCCATGATTGTTCTGTTCATCCTTTCTGACACTCCATTTCTTGTGGTGTTCTTGGAACTGTCTTCTCTCTGCGAATTCCATGCTCTAAACAATACCTATCAAACTCTTTGCTGCAATATTCACTCCATTGTCTGATCTAAGACACTTCAATTTCTTTCTTGTCTCAATCTCAACCAAAGCTTTCCATTTCTTGAAAGTATCAAATACATCAAATTTATTCTTAATACAATAAATCCAAGTTTTTCTAGTTGCATCATCAATAAAAGTAACATAATAATGAGAGCCACCGAGAGATGATACCTGAGCAGGTCCCCATACATCTTTATGCACAAGCTCTAATTTTTCATTCTTCTTTTCTTTCTCAACTCTGAGAAATCTGACTCTCTACTGTTTTCCATAAATGCAATTCTCACAGAAGTCCAAATCAACATTCTTCAAACCCAGCAACAAATTCCTTGAGTGAAGAATCTTCATCCCCTTTTCACTCATGTGTCCGAGCCTATGATGCCATAATGCTGCATCTGCTCCTTTGGAAGTTAAAGAATTAACAGAGTTAGAAATACCATTGCATAAATACAATGTACCAACCTTTTTGCCTTTTGCTATTACCAGGGCTCCTTTGGTGACCTTACAAGCTTTATCTATGAAAGTTGTCACACAACCTTCACCGCCTAACTGCCCTGTTGAAATCAGATTTTTCTTTAGATCTGGAACATGCCTTACCTCCTTTAGTAGCCATTGGTTTCCATTCTGCTGTTTTACAAGAACCTTACCCATTCCAACAATTTTACAGGGTTTATCATCACCCAAACGAACTTGTCCAAAATCTCCTTGAAAATAGTCATGAAAGTATTTCTTATCAGGTGTGGCATGGAATGAGGCCCCTGAATCTACCACCCACGAATCAGTAATATTTTCGAAAGAAAGAATCAAAGCATCTTATAACACCTCACCTGTCACATTTTCTTCATGATTGTTTTCTTGTTGTGAATCTCCTTCTTTTCCCTTCCGAGATCTACAGTCTTTCTTTAGGTGTCCTTTCTTTCCACATTTCCAGCACACTATCCCTGATCTGGACTTGGATATGCCTTTCCTTGATTTACTGCGATATCCTAAGCTCTTTCCTCTTTCCATTTTTCTTCCCCTAGACTCTGCACTCAAAGCATTTCCCGATGTCTCACCGGAGCTTTTCCATCACATTTCCTCGCTAAGGATAGCACCAACAACATCATCAAACTTTAAAGTACTAGATCCAGACACAGAGTTACTAATGGCCATTACTAAACCATTCCAACTTTCTGGCAATGAGCACAAGAATAACAGAGCTCTAACTTCATCATCAAAGTTTACCCCTACAGAACATAACTGACTTGTAACAGTATTAAAATCATTTAAATGATCTGCAACAGATCCACCTTCCGACATCTTCATATTAAATAATCGTTTCACAAGAAATACCTTGTTTGAGGCCGACGGTTTTTCATATAGTTTCTCCAATGTATTAATCAAATTCCTTTGAAATGTTGAAGGCGACCGACGCTGCAAGGCACAACCGTATTGTTCCGAGTGCCTTTCTATCGAGAAGGTTCCATTCTTCATCTTTCATACCCGTCGGCATCTTTGCTTTTCTGCCCAATGGTAAGTATAGATCTTTCTGATACAGATAATATTCCATCTGCATCTTCCACAGTGAGAAGTTTTGGCCATTAAATTTCTCGACCCTAAACTTACCATCTTCCACCATTGCTCCCACTCGAACGAGGAACCCTTCTTTCCTGCGAGTTTATAAGCCAAATAGACCTTCGACTCTGATACCAATTGTTAGAAAATTATATATTACAGAACAATTGAACACATAAAATATTGCAGAAATATAAACACAGAAAACACATAAAACAAGAGAGACACAAATATACGTGGTTCACCCAGTTTGGGCTACGTCCACCCTGAACAGCCAGTCCTTCCTTTCTATTATCCAGAAAAATGAAGAGACACAACCTACAGCAGATCCGCTGTAATATCCTCTGTTTTCTCTCACTGTTTCACCTCTTTGTTTCTCGCTCACCAAAATACACATCTATTACACAGCCTCAAATACAATGCCCTCATACAAAGAGAGGGGTTACCTTCTAGGGCAAAAAACCCTAAACTAAACATAAGTTCTACCATCAAATCATTCGCTTAATGAACGGCCCAGATTGACTAGAAATTA
Organism: Pinus tabuliformis; assembly: GCA_031772625.1. NCBI lineage: Eukaryota > Viridiplantae > Streptophyta > Pinopsida > Pinales > Pinaceae > Pinus > Pinus tabuliformis. The sequence goes on along the minus strand of CM062820.1, from coordinate 127,304,762 downwards.
CTATACTTTTACAAGGCAATTTTACATCTATTTTTAGCTTCGGGGGCGCTGCCCCCAAGCCCCCGAACCCCCCAGTCGGGGCGGATCGGCCCCCCTGGACCCCCGAGGGGGGAACAAGTCCCCCCCGCACCCCCCCGCGTGGAGGGGTGTACAAACTTCCTAGGGTATATATCCGGCTGAAACAAAGACCTCTGAACAATCATGCTCCACACACAACAAAACTCGGATCATCTCATCCCACTATCCAGGTCAACACATGAGATTTGAATAGGTAGCTCCATCTCTCTCTCTCCAATGGGAAAAGGTGACCCAATAGTGCTACTAACCTAGTCATCCCCTCTGGGATGCATAGACAACTCAGCATCTCTCGATCCAGTGTGCAGGGTTGGGTTGATAACGTTGTAGACCTTGTCAGGGCACCTCTGAAGCGAATTGTGTTAAAATCCCAATGTGTGGTCTCTATGTTTCCCCTCATCAATGGCTAGCCCAAAGGATGGTTGCACATCCTCCTCCATCATGGGCTCGACCTAAGCCTCTAATTGCTCCTCCATAGACAAGCCAACATGTAAGACATGCTCATCAATCAATTGTAGGTGGTTGTCATTCTGAAGCTCTATCATAGACATGGGTGCCTCATCAAGGGATACCTCAACAATGGATGTGTGATCAACTACCTCCACCAATATTTCTACTGGGGCTACCAAAGGAAACTCCAACAGAGGTGACTCTTGTGTCACACTAAGTGTATCCTCGGGCTCCTCCTATGTGCCATTAACCTCATGCTCAACTAGCTAGAATGTATCTAGATGAACTCTCTCCTCAATGGGTATGTTCCATCTCATCTCATCACTGCCTTCACCTCCCATCTTTGTCTTTGCAGTATTGATACCAACATTTACCACAGAAGAAATTAAGTGAAGTACCCCAGATACAAAATATGGAAAAGTGTCCACGATTTCCCCACCAGGACCGACTCTTTGATGAAAGGTTTTTCTAATTCATATTCATTACCAAAAAGTCTGAATTCAATTTCGAGGGGGGGGGAAGACGTTTCTATTTTTCCACAATACACTGCGAGTAATTCTATCTTTCTGTTAATCAGAGCTTTAAACTGCTCACCAACAGAAAGCTAGAGCCTTAGTTTCGCCCACCGAGATAGAGGTAAACGCAAGAGAGATCTTCGTCGTTCCTCTTGAATTCGACAACTACGTTTTCTTCTTGTTTCCCTCGCTGACATCCAATCTTCGAGCTGCCCCACCAGTCTCTCGAGGTTCCTAGTAACATTTTCAAATTTCACCTGCTGAGACATTTTTGGGCACAAGTTCGCTCTGAAGAATAATGTGGGACTAGTGTTTTAGCCTCTAGAATTCTAGCCCACAATAGCACTTGAGCATTAGTGTGATTTAGATCCACATTTGGCCAAAATCATGCTCTGATACCACTATAATATTCCTAATGGAGATTTACAATGATAAACAAATCAAACATAGTAAAAACCCATACAAAAATTTAGAGCACATCAAACATCCAAAAATCACCATAAAATGTGTTGTGCTGAGCCATTTTATTAATATAGTTGTTGGATAAAAAGATAAAGTTAGAAAGCATGCACCTGGGCTTGCTCAAGGCAAGATAACAATATCAAGGTGATGAAATTAATTTCTCTACCATGCAATATGGTTGTCCCCAACGATCTCTGCTTTGTTCCAATGAAAACTACACTGCTGGCTGCAAATAATATTTGTTAGGGCCTCCTCTGATGCTCAAACAATTCTGGGAATTTAGCCCCGGGCTCCCCACAAATAACCCACAAAAACCCACGAAGGAACTGGCCAAATGTTGACCTTGGAATTTCGGACCAAATTTCCACTGGCTCCTCTAACTGCTGGCTGAATTGGGACCCCTGTTTGACACCTCAAATCTGCCAAGAAAATTATACCAAGTTATTTTTGAGGTCCTTGTCAAAAACCCAGAAAAACCTAGAAAGGGTTTGTTCTAGTTTTGACGCTCCAAAATTGACCTCAAATGCTTGGCCCTCATCCACAAGCAAAAAATGAACCTGCGACATTTGTTCTGTTTACTGCTCCCCCAAATTTTTGGAAAATCTAACAAAATACTTCCTCGAACTCCACCTCAACCCTCAACCTCAAAAATCACTCCATTCCTAAACCACCCAACGTGCCTCCTCCAAGAACTATGCAACCCCTACGCTTCTGCTGCTGAAACTCTCCACAAACTCGCACTTCCTGTTACCGTTACGAACCTGAATAGATGGAGCTCCCTCCTTGGGCTGGCACTCGAAGTCCACCGAAGCAAAGGTTCAGATTTCCACTCGGAAACCCTCATGTGCTAAACAACACTTGCAGACTTGGCTTCCGCTCAAGCGTGTTATGTCAAAGACAATTTTCACAAAGATGAATGAATGAATAACCAAAATGAGTATATCTTACTCTCTTTATCGAAGAGCCTCCAAGATGCCCATGTGGGCCCAACTAAACTTTCCCCCACCAACTTCGCTCCAATGAGAATTTGTTTCCCATGTGGGCCACAATTCTCTATGAATGCCCCCCACGTACCATTAGTGGCTTAATTTTCTCCTCCATCCTCTAATGTTTGGGCTCACATTTGATCAAAAATATATGTGGTTCCTCTAAACCCACACTTCCTAAGTGTTAATGCGAATTAATTTAAAACTAGCCAAAATTTGATATTTCCCTTAGCAGTGTTACTAAGTGGGAGTATCACATAAGAAAATAAGAATTGTTATTTTCATATTTTATTTAGTTCATATTAATATAGAGTACAAAGCAGTCTAAGCTTGATATAAAGCTACAAGATATGATGGTTCATTATGATAGTGTTATATATACTGGATTTTTTCAATCTATTCTTTGTTAGTATCTTCTTAGTTCTCGCCATTCACAGTATGTAATAACAATTGTAGTGAAATGAAGTGAACCTTTTTCTTGTGCTATGTTGTTGATCGTTGAATTAGAGTACAACAACTCTCTTGGAATCTTCATTATGCTTCTAGAAGTATTTCAAGGATTCTCATTTATAAGTAACTCCACATGGTTAAATCATCGTAAGCTAACATGGTTATCGCTTAAACTTGTGAAAAATAATTAGATTGTTGCCTTATTAAGGGCCTTAACTTCATATATAGACTCAACAAAAAAATAATTACTAATATAAATAATAGACCCATGAAACACCATAAACATCTTCCAAATTAAAAATCATACAACTCTACTTATTTAACTTTAAAAAATCAATTTAAATTATAAATACTTTTTTGAAATTTAACTCACATCAACCTTTCTGAATTTCGATCTATTTATCATTCCAGACATTAATTATGCAAGCCTATTTTCAACCAATACCATAAATAAAGAGGAAGACAACTAGATAAATATCCATAAGGTGTCAAAAACAAAAAGAATAATTCAAACATGTATTCAAATATGTACACATAAAATCATATTATATAAAAGTACTTAAAACAATAGAAATTATTGGCTACAAATATAATAAAATGTATATACTTAAAAAATAGGTGAATTTTCATTGTACTTACATCATTAATAAGTCCATGGTCAAAAGAAAAAACAAAAAATGTGCCCCACCATTAATGGGAACATTGTCATGAAAAGACAACATAGGTTACACACGATTAATGGAAAGGCTAGTTGGTAGTATTTTGTATGTTTGGGAAATAAATATTATTCAAATGTTCTAGTACAACAAATTCATAATGAGGTCTGCTAAAAGTTAATAAAGGTTTGGAGAAGAAAATAGATAGATGTTTGGTGAAGCATGTTAATGTACGTGATGTATATATTATTTTTATTTAAGAGTGTAAGTGTAAAAATGATATTTTATTTTTGGGTTAAATCTATTTTTTTGGAAGTATTTTAATTAAACCAAAATGTTACATTATATGTTTTTGACTACCTTCCTAACTTGTCTATTTAGACTGAGATAATGGAGGAAGGAAGGAGTTTGTCTATATCATTGTGATAAAATATATTTTTTAAATACTTAAAATAAAATACATTTTAATTTATTATAATAAATATCTGAGGTGACATTTACGTTTAAATGATGTATTTGTTTTTATAATTTTTAAAAAATATTTGACTTTTAATATTTTTGTAATTATATATCTTTAGAGGAATGATAAATTTTAAGCTAAAAATTATAATTTAAATTTATTTTTGAATATTTTTAATATTTAAATTATATTAAAAAGGAAATTTATTTAAAATTAATTTTTTCTTTTTTCTTTTTTCCTTTTTTTTCGGTGTGGTTATTAGTTAAATCTTAGTTATCATATAAATTTAAATTTTTGAAATCTAATTGTATAAATAAGATTTGATCAAAATTAAAGCTCTTGAAATAATTATTCATATATATAGGAAAGAAATCACTCTTAGTTTGAGGGCTAGAATGAGGTTACTGGTACCAAGAAAGAAATCAACTTCCTCGTTGGTATCAAGCCAATTCACTAGTATACTCACTTAAGAGTTCACAAGGCACAAAGTCATTATAACAATAGGTATTACAAGTCATCAACAGTGGTCATTCCACCCAACCACCCAAGATAACCACAATTAACATTCATATATATAATTTATTATTTATATTAATTACGAGTAATATATATATATTTTTTTTGTAAATCAATTTATTTTACAATTGAACGTCAAATTACATCATTCTTTTCATAAGCACACTACACATGGATACATTTTCTTCCTTCCTAGATTCAAATCCCAAGATTTCTCATGGGTTTTTCCTTCTTTCCTTTTTCTCTTCCGAATGTCGATCTATCTCGAGGGGTTGTTAATAACATATGTATATGAGACAATGACAACATTTCCTTGAGATGCTTCCATTGCCGAATGCTCTGGCATATTTTATGTTTCCTTGTCACTATCGAAGTGATCTAATTCATGGATACGTTCGTGCCCACTCATTGATGTTGCCAAAATTATGGTTGGGTCTCTTTCCATATTACTAAAAGCATAAGATTCCTCTACTGAAGGCTGAGATGGCTTAACATGAGGCTAATTTGAGTTTGAAGGTGCATATTTGGCAGTAGGTGACTTTTGTTTTGACGAGTTATCCTGCTCGTGAGCTACGATGTTCTTGGATCCTTTAGTTCCTTATGGATCTTGTCGTCCACGATTTTTTTCTTAACATTCGGGTTGAAATAAGGTCCTTGTCAATAGGGGAAAATATTATAAACATGGCCGAGTTGCTGACAAGTCCTACAGTGAAACACAATGTTTTCATAATCAATCATTTGTGAATAAAACCTACCTCTCCATTTGAGAAGCATTTTCTCTGGAAATTCCTTACTGAGATCCACTTCAAACATATGCAAACACATGTGATGATTCATTTTTCAGTCCTATCATATTTGATTTTGATGAAGAAGCTTGGTAAGTTTCCCACATCTTTTAAGATCTTTGAGTGCGTCAAATGCATGGGTATATTGGGGAGCCCTACCCATACTAGAGTTGCCAGAGCTGACATAGAGAGAGGATTAGAATCTTGAAACCAAGGTTGAAAGGAAAGGTCATACCATCCCCAAAACCAAGGTCCCTAATAAAAAACCTTATTCCAATTACCTAAATTTTTAAAGAGCACAACAAAGAATCCTTTTGAGAAAAAATGTAACACAATATTTTGAGACCAATTCTAGTGTACCCACTCATGTAGAGTGGATGTTATAGGAAAAAACCACTGAAATGGAAAATAATCGCTTTCCATTCAAAAACTACATTTATGACTATACTTATAACATTTTCCACTTTAAGATAAGGGGTTTCTGCTACCTAATCCACCACAAATGCTGGTCCAGAGAGATATTTAGGGTTTGGAGGTGGAGCTCTTGGTCTTGTAACATCCTTAAAGTATTTGGGTTGGGATGAGGAGGATGCACCTCAACCTTTAGCTCCACCTCTAACTCTTGATACCATCTAAATTTGGACATCCTTGACTATGTCTTACTCACTAAGAGATTTATGATCATGAAGCTTCCAACCTCTGTATGGGAGTCAAAAACTGCCATACAGTATTTTTCACGGATCTTGTATCCCGATTGCAAGTGAGGAAACAAGATCTATAGTTTTGAAATGTAGACAAAGGGAACCTCCTGAAATCAGTTTCATAAATATCCTAAGATTCGGTAGATCTAGGGTAAAACCCTCATCCCGAGAGCAAAAAGAGCCCAGCAGAATGGGGGGCCTTGAGATTTGAGATTGCCTCAAACCCAGCGAAGTGTCTCTAACTCTTCTAATGCAAACATTGAAGCCCAGTTGTTCGCATCCCAAGAGTGTCGCAGGGGTTGCACCAACCCCTCCTATATTCACTAAGCTAATCAAATGGAAGGGTAACTCATGGATTACAGTCTTGGCCCCAATGTTGAAAGTAGTACGCATAGATTTATTTCCTCTACTTCCAGCATTGATTACAAATAGATCAAAGTCATCTTGTATTACCTCTTCCACGACATCCCTCATCCTACCTGTGACAAGAACAATATATGAAAGATCCCCTGCATCACATTCAAAAACCATAATGGTCGTTATTTCTGAAGGGACAACATGTCGTCGAACATTGTGGAATCCATGGCCATGATTTAAAATTCCAAGCCATGATGCACTAGAAATTTGAATGCCCAAAATTTGAGTTTGGGAAAGAGCACAAGGACTTTCAGTCCTCGGCGTGCAAAGACTACGCAAAAGAAAGAGAGCCATCGAGCAATCTATGAGTAATATAATTTAATATAAACTATATATTTTAATTTGAGAGCTTCAATGTTGTTAATAAATTTTTTAATATAAATTATACATTATTGATGAGCCTCAGTATTGCAACAAGAATGTTGCAACTCCCAAGGCTACCATCTTAAATTATCAACTCAGGGTTGGACAAAATTTAAGAGGCGTCGGCATTGTATGTGCAACATGCAATGTTTCCTTTCATTGATCTGATGCAATGAAGTGAATATCATGAAATCAAACATTAGCCTATTTGTAGAATGTAAAAGTTACATTGAAAAGGAAACCTAGTCTATGGAATGGAAATAACAATGTTGGAAATGGAAACCCTAGCTTAAGATGTATGGAAAAAAACCTAATCATGAAATCATTATTCAATCACTGCATTCAAAATAGATTCTGTCAATAAAGTTCATAAGCTACTTCATGAAGTAATCATGAAAATCATCATTATGCTCTTCAAGTCATGAATATGTCCACTAACCATAACTACAGAGGTGAATTGCAATGGAGAAGAGGAAAGGCTTAAGAGGTTTTTTGGGCTTACTTGATCATGGTTCAGAGCCTAGAGGTCATTATTCAAGCCTAAGGAACAAAATCCAAGCTTTTGGAGAAAATCTGGTCAAGTTTACATGTGTTACGAGAGCGCTACAAGACTGTTATATGAGGTGCTACAGGAGGCCCTGTTTTGCTATAGGAACAAGATAACTTGCCGAATTCCCAAGTAAATCAAATGAAAATAAGATGGGAAATTTTTTGTATTAAGTAGGATATCCTAGGACTCCATTCCAAGTGGAATCACTCCAAATACTCCTATTAACATGTGCTAAAAAATAGCATGAGAAAATTACTTACTCTAAAAACCGGAAATTCAAGAACACGTGAGCTAGCTATCTTACCAAATGCCTAACATAATCAAGTGAAAATGCCATGGGGTAAATTTTTTTATTAACTTGAATTTTTTTAAGACCCAATACAAGTGGAATCAACTCAAATGAAGCTCATTAACACATTAAAAAAAATAGCAGAAAATTACTACTATTTTCCTGCAAGGGACTTCCAAAAATTCTAGATTTGTGAACTAGTAAACCAATCCAAGTAGCTCAATGATGAATATGACTTTTAAATTTTTTTCTAAGGATGCATCATGCTTGTGACTCTATAAACAACAGAAGAAGCATGAATATTAAATGCGGAAATAAGAGATGCAAGTGAAAACGAAATTCATAAGAAACAAATAAATTGTACAAGAGGGCTTTGAAGCTTCTGAGATGGCCAAGCCCAAGGAAACTCAAAGCCATATGGAGTAAACCAATCTTTAGAAGCTAAAAATGGCACCAAACTTCATTATTTGAATCAATCCAAGTGCATCCCTACTAGAAATAAAAGTGGAGTTGCTAAATAACAAGTATTCTTCACAAGAAGACTAAGAAATACATGGTTCTAGAAGAAAATTCGAATTGGTACTTATATAAAGTGATGAGGAAGCATTCTCCTTAAAATGAGGCAACTTTCCCCTAAAAAATATCTCAAAAAGTGGATCTAGTTCCCAACACTAGGAATTTGCATTAAATGACAGGGAACACATTCCTAGATTTTGTCAATCGATGGAGCTCTAGATTTTGTCAATAATTTCATGTTATTTTGTTCATTTATTATCCAATATTGATCCTCCTGTAGTAGGGGGAAAGTCCCTATATTATCTCCTCCTCCAAATCTTCATAATTTGCCCAATATTTTCACAATATTCTACAAAATTAAATAATATTAGGCACATAGTATGCTATTATCTACAAACCTTCATAAGAACATATTAAAGCTAAAAAACATTATTAAGTGTAGAAGGAGAGATTTAATATAGCCTTTATGTGCCTAGGAAAGGTTAGATGGGCCTTAATTTGTGTCTAATTTGGAGGTCCGTCAATTATTATTATTGTTGTTTTTGTTGTTGTTGTTGTTGTTATTATTCTATAACTAGAGGAATCAACAATTAGGCTAGTTGCGTACTCACATGACATGGTATTGATTCCAACTGCTATATAACCTCTAGGTGAACCACACCACCCCTAGTATGTGACCCACACATAAACTCAAGTCATTTGAACTTAGAAACTCTTGAAACATATACTTCATTTTCACAACCATCACCAATTGAGCTATTCTTGGAGGGTTATATTGATATTATAATTGTATTAAATAGTTTTTTTTTAATATAAATTATATTGATATTATTATTATATGTAATGTATTTTTTTTTTTAATTTAAAGAATATTTTTTATATTCATGTGGCATTAACCTACGAGGTGTAGAATAGACGACGATGGAGTGTACTGCTAAGGAACTTCATGATGTGATGGTTACCAGTTCAAAACTCTATGAGAAAAATCCAACCACATTAAGGGTTGGTGTGGCCTAGATCAAATGCAATTTCAGATGACTTTAATGGCTTAGATGCCCCTAATTTATGATTTCTCAAGCCAAACATTAAGTGTGCAATTATCCAAAGACTCATACAACTTAACAATAAATAAATAAAAAGTATGTATCATTATATTAAGCATTTTATAGAATTAATTACATAACATTAATAACAACTACTCAACTCTATTAATAATATAAATACTATTCTTTTTAAAATAATTTTTTGAAAAATAATTATAATTATAATTATATTTATTTATTTTTTATTTTTAATAATGAATCATTATACATTTAAGGTTTAATTATTTAACATCATTTCATTCTCATAATGGTTCAATCATAATTTAAAAATATGATACGCATTATTAGATCATTTAAAAGACTCAAACTATTTGAGGTGATTTAACTGTTATAGATAAATACATGAAGTACAGATGAGTATCATTCTTGGAAGTTAATTATCATTGTCATAACGGTTAGAACTATGGAGATAAGCATTATGCATCTTTCATGAAATAGATTATCATTGTCAACTTCAACCTTAGTGGTTGAATCTTAATTAAAGGGGTTAGGATGCCAATCATTATCATGAGTAGGTTGGAATGATTTTTTATCAATTAAATAATAAATAAAATAACAAGAAATTTGTAATTCTTAATTTTATGTAATTTTGTCATCTTTTGCTATGTTCACTCATAATATGACTAACCTTGTGTTAGGTGTTGGTGCTTAAAATTTGCTCATAATAATATGCAGGGGATTGATCAAATCATTATTATTAAGGTATACCATGCAATTAATATACTCAAGAGAAATTGAAAAATATTTGGAATATTAGCTTTTGTATATTTGCACAGTCAGGCAATTTGCATGGATTGTCCTTCAATAACCACACAAGTCAGTAAAAGAATATAAAAGTGTTCCATTTCACCATTATAGAAAAAACCATTATTCAGTAAAAGGATATAAAAGTGGTCCATTTCACCATTATAGAAAAAACCATTTACAACACTTTATTTTTCAAAAGGTTGGCATCACTTCATTTTTCCCTTAGTACCCAAAAATCACAAGGAAAGTTTGGCATCACTTTGCCTTTAATGACAAAAAAGATAATTGATTCCTCCTTAATTTGGATATAGAAAGGAGATATGGGTATGTATTTAAGCATTGTTATTCTAGAAATTTGATTCATGAGTTTTATTTTCTTTAGAATCATTAACATTTTCTTTTGTAGAACCTCGTTGATGAAAGGAGAAAGAGGCCACCTTTTGCTTCTTCTTCCTAGTGTCTCATGAGGCCTTTTGCCTCACCATTGGCTTAACAAAAATATATTTTCTTTATTGGTTTGTTTTATTTATAATTTGTTATCTATTTTTTTATTATTATCTATTTTTTAAGATTATATTCATGATGCAAGATTTTAGTCTTCTAAGCATATTTTTTCACTATTTTGTTATTAATAATATTTAATCTTTATATTGTTTAAGAAATTTCGTTTACCATATTTGAATAACTTTTTCAACATAAAAAAATATTTTTTAAATATTTAAATTAAATTAAAAGATATAAAAATAAATATCTAAATATTTTTCAGCATTACTTTAATGTTTAAACAAAATATCTTAAATATATAAATTCCATTCGATTAATTTATACTTAATCTTATAAAAGGAAATAAATACAAATCAAAGCAATATTATATTGCTTAAGTTTATTTTTACATTTAATATTTTATAATAAAAACTCATTCTTATTTTGTTAGGATCATAAAGTATTGAGAGAAGTTGTGGTGTCTAAAGACATTGTTGTTTGATCTCATTGGCCAATAAGACAAATAATCATGGAGTTTTCCAGCCTTTAAATATGCTACATCAGAAATGAATACCATGGGAAAAACCATGGGTGCCCATAAACCTGGCGCGGGAAGAAAAACCCTTAAAATCCCCCCCTTAAACTTGACTTAAGAAGATTAACTTGGTCTCATTCATCAAACATCTCGTCTGAGTTCTCACATTCCACACCTGTTATGAAACCAGCTCACAAAAGATAGAAAAGATAGATCAACACCTTAGAATTCAGCCTCTTTGAGGGGGCAACCTCCTTTACATTACATAAATGAACAATTCTTGGATGATACAAATGACAAGACCTCCTTTCTATATATAGGAGTCTAAGGGGTCATAATATAATCAGAGCCGACATAACAATAATAATGTAAGGGCACAATAATAACAATAGTGGGCTTCTATGGGGCACAATAATAACAATAGTGGGCTTCTAAGGGGACTACATGGGTACAACAATATAATAAGGGGGTTGTACTAATAACAATAAGGGGTTACACTAGTAGTATAGAGGCCTAACATGCCCCTCTCCTTCAAAAAGTGTTGTCCTCAACGCTTGAGTAGTTCTTGATGCTTCTGTATAAAATTCTTGTCCTTCCATGTGGAATCTTCAGCGGGTAAGTTCTTCCACTTGTTGAGATACTCTGAAATTGATCGATTTCCTAGCTGTTGGGTTCTTGTTTCTGTGACTGCTCCAGGTTCCAATATGATATTTCCTTCCTCTTCAAGTTCTGGCAATATTGTTTGAATTGGGATATTCTGCAACTTTTGAATGAGTAGCCACACTTCTTGGATGATACAAGTGACAAGACCTCCTTTCTATATATAGGAGTCTAAGGGGTCATAATATAATCAGAGCCAACATAACAATAATAATGTAAAGGCACAATAATAATAATAGTGGGCTTTTATGGGGCACAATAATAACAATAGTGGGCTTCTAAGGGGACTACATGGGTACAACACTATAATAAGGGGGTTGTACTAATAACAATAAGGGGTTACACTAGTAATAGAGGGGCCTAACAACAACCCCCCCCCCCCCCAAGCTAAGATACCAGTGTGCCTACCACCCTGGTACCTTTCCAAGTGGCCCATTCATAGCATGGTGACTCCATGTGCCACTTGCATTGCATGTATGCCTGAGCAAGATCTTAATCCCTTACAACTTTACGTGCTCCCACACAACATGTTTTCCTAAACATCAGGTCTCACAACTTCCTAGGGAAATGCCTTGGAACAAAAATCCTTAGTGTGTTCACACATCACACAGTGGCTCCTTCATTAAACTTCAACATTCTTGACTCCATCTCCTTTTTTTCTTTCTCTTGTCCATATGGCCGCTCTCTCGACTTGTATATCATATTCTATCCATATCTTGATCTTCCATTTCAACACAATTTCACCTAGCATAATTTCTATCAATTTACTGGGCATCATTGTTTTCTTCTTCCTTTCTCTTAAAATCACAACAACCAAAATCATTCACAGCACATGCACACTCTCTTTCAAGAAGCTTCTCCACCATCAGCTTTGATATTTATCACTTTGGCTCTAATACCAAAGGTTAGGATCACAGAGCATCGAGAGAAGTGGTAGTGTCTACAAACATCGTTGTTTGAACTCACTGGCTAGCAAGACAAATAATCATGGAATTTTACATCCTTTAAATAGGCTACATCGGAGATGAATACCATGGGAAACCCATGAATGCCCATAAACCTAGAGCCAGAAAACCACTAGTAACTTGACCAAGTCAAGTTTACTCAAACAAGCCTAACATATTTTGTATGTTTTGTATATAATTTATTATTATATATAGAACAACGCAAATCTTGCCCATGAAAAAAAACTCTCCCCTAAAATAGCAAACTTCACAAAATAGTACATAAAAACATTTCATGTAGAAAAAGGTGAGCCCTTTACGACCAAAATAAATACTTAAATTGATTTTGGCTTTAAATTTGTCATAGTTTCCCTTTCTAATCGGTAGTTGAGTTACACCTTATTCCATATTTTATTAAAACTAAATTTAAATAATAATAATAATAATAATAATAATAATAATAATAATAATAATAATCATTAATATATATAATATCATAAATATATATGTTTTGATTTTTGGAGATGGTTTAGATTTAATAATAAAGTTTTAAGATATTATAATAAATTTCATCATATCATTTGAGAGAATTGAAGTTAGGTGGAATTTCAATTCTTGATTGATCATATAAACTTAATAATAAGACTCAAAACCATTTTAAAAATATTGAATAAACAAGATAGCAATCATTCTTTATTTTATTTTTAATATATTTTTATATTAAGTAATTTGAATGAAAATAACCAATTTCATTTAAATTTATAAAATATTTATATGAGGTAAAATTGTTGGCATTATGATACAGGTATTGTCATTGATGGCAACTCTCTCAAATGACAGTTCACAATGCAGCAGGCTAACAACAAAGGATTATAGATCAGACTCCAAAGAGCGAAGAAAGAGAGGTATACGTTGGTTCACTTTGTCCAACAAGTGTATACACACGGGTTAACAGAACAAAAGAAGTGTATAACATATACATGCACTTTCACAGGAGGAAAAGCGCGTACATGTTGGAAAACCAAGTATTTGATCCAAGGTATTTGGTTCGAGGTATTTGGTCCTAGGTATTGACCCTAGGTATTTGGTCCAAGGTATTGGTCCTAAGTGGTTTTGGTCCAAGGTATTGAGAAAGGCCTAAGAGTATATAAGGAGGAGAAGATCATTAGGCTAGGTGTGCAAGCAATAAGATTCTAAGGAATACTTCTATCTGAAGTATATTTTATGTTGCAGGGTTATGTTTGGGACTAGATCTAAAATATTCATGTGCACCTTGAGTTCAATATTGGATCAGGAATCATGAGACTTGAAATGACTTATTCTTGAATGATCTGATATTGGGTGAGACTAGATCTGATGTTTTGCGCCTGTTCTATTCATTATCTATCATGATCTGGGTTTGTCTGAAGTCTAGAATTGCAGCAAAGTTCTGAGTCAATATTTGCAGATCTGTACGTAGGTTCGTCTCAGCCAAAGAGTGTATACATGCAGGTTCGGTTCTTTCAAGTAGCATATACAAAAGAAAAGCTTCTTTTCAGATCTGATTGATCTATCTGATAAAATTCTGTTATTTTACTGTTGTCTGTCAATGAAGTCTTCTTAGATCTGAATGTAAAACTGAATGCATAAGGAGGCTGGAATTTGATTGATTGATTGTATAAGTGAGAAGAAGTGATCTTTGTCCCCGCCTGTGTAAAGCTCTGAAAGTTGACAGTAGATATTCAAAATATTGATAGTTGGTATAGACTTGATTCAAAAGTTTATGTTTACAATAGTTTTGAAGGTATACATAGGTTCAATTAATGGAAGTGGCGTATACATGCAGTTTGGATGCAGCCAAGTAGTGTATACAATCTAATGCATGATTTTTTAGGTTATAGTTGGTTCTGAATGAAGATGTAGGGTTCTGGGTTCAGCACAGTGTTCTGGTGTCAGTGATCTAATTGTTCAAATTATCTAAATATTGGTTAATGTAGTTTAAGTTTAAAAGTTATGATGGGTCCAGTGTGAAAATTTGATGAAACGTGGCCTTCAGATTATGGTGTTGTGATCCAGGAGTATCCAGTCTGAAAATTCATGAAATGTGGTCCCTGGTGGAAGAGTGGAGTTTTTCTGTAGGCTGGCACCTACGTACTAGTAAACATATTGGCTAGTACAAGAGCTAGGGGGTTGTAGCTCCCTTCCAGTAGAAGCTGGAGAACGAGAGAAGGTGTTAACCTTCTGCAGGTAGAAACCTGTGTACTGGTATGAGTCTGCACCAATACAAGATTGTAAACAGATTTTCTTATTATTAAAAGAAGACAGAGACGACAGCAGCAGGTGGTTTTTACCCACATTGGGTTTCCACCTTACATCTTGGTGTCCATGTGTGTTGCCTATGTGAGATGCTTTATTCTTGTTTTACTGCACTGTCTAATAAATCTATAATATACTGCTTTAAGATCAACATATGATAAATTGTCTAAATCACAAGTTCTCTAGATATACGTTGGTTTCCTTAATCACAATCGCGTGTACACACTAGTTCACTTCACTGAAGTAGCGTATATATATATATATATATATATATATATATATATATATATATATATATATATATATATATATATATATATATATGTTTGGGAAATAAAATTATTGATCTGATAATATTGATTCACCCCCCTCTCAGTATTATTTCCAACAATTGGTATCAGAGCAGGTCCTTCAGAAGAAGCTTGATCGCTTGAAGGGAGATCCATCAACATGAATAATCAAGAAAGCATGGGATCCATCAAACCGCGAATATTCGATGGGAGCAACTTTGTTTATTGGAAAATAAGAACCACATCCTATCTACAATCGCTTAGAACCAATGTCTGGGAAATTGTGGAAGGAGGATATACATTTCCAACAGCAATTCCTATAGATGCAGCAGGTAAAAAGCAATATGAAACCAATGCCAAAGTTGTCAATACTTTATTGGGAAGTCTGCCACAATAAGAGTTTGTCAAAGTCATGCAACTCAAGTCAGCCAAATAAATATGGGACAAAATCGTTCTGAGCTACGAAGGAGACACTCAGGTAAAACGTGCTAAGCTTCAAACTCTCAGAATTCAGTATGAGACTCTTAATATGCATAGTGATGAAAGTATAGCTAGTTACTTCTTACGTATATATGAGGTTGTTAATTGTATGAAGAATCTGGGTGAAGAAATAAAGGAAGTTACCTTAGTTGAGAAAGTTTTGAAATCTTTATCTACTAAATTTGAATCAAAAGTGTTTGCCATAGAAGAAAAATAGGATTTGCAGAATATCACTATGACACAACTTCATGGAATTTTAATTGCCTTTGAGATGAGAAAAGGAGGACCATCAGATATGAGAGAAGCTGCATTTAAAGCTTCAGCAAAAGGAAAGGAAGAACACAATGAATCAGGTCATATTTAAGAAGAAGAAGATGAGTAAACTTTGTCAAGAAGCTTCAACGAGGTTCTCGAAGGTTTAGAGGTAAGCTACCCTTCAAATGCTTTGCTTGTGGTAGAGTTGGTCATTATGCTGCCAGATGTCCTCATAAAGATAAATATGAAAAAGGAAAGTAATATGCAAAAGGGAATAGAAAACAAGTTGTGAATAAAAGGAGTTACTATACTCATGAAGATAGCGATGGTTTATCTAATAGTGATGAAGATGAAACTGGACAAGATTACAGACTTCTCATGGCTTATGATAGCAATGATTTTTGGGATAGTTTAGAAGAAGATAGTGATGTTTTATCTATTAGTGATGATTATATACTTCTCATGGCTTATGACGATGATAATTTTTGGGATGCTTTAGAAGAGGAAGACCTTCATGAAGAAATATCTAAACTCAAATTCTGTTTAGAAGAAAAGAATATGATTATAGATACCTTGACATACTAACTTGTTGAAAAGGAAAAACACAAAGAAAAACTAGAATGTGAAATTGTGGGTCTAAGAAAGGATCTTGAGAAAACGGAATCTCTCAATCTTAGATTTGCTAAAGGATCAGAAACTTTAAATGAAATTATCAAAGTTCAGTGTTCTCCTCTGATAAAGATAGGTCTTAGATATATTGAAGAAGCATCTCAATCACAGAAGCCATCAACCTCCACCAAAAGCTATCTTGATGTAGCAAAGACCAGTGAACAGTATGACAATCGTCAGCGAAGGCATAAAGCTGATCACCAGGTAAATCATACTAAATTTCCTCCAAGAATGAATAGAAGCCACAACCAACCTCAGGAAAATCATACTCAATTTGCTCCAAAGATGAATATCAATAGAAACTACAATCACCAGGTTAATAGATTCGATAGTCATAGGAACTTCTTTAATGGGCAATGTTTTTCATGTCATAATTTTGGGCACAAAGCTACTCAATGTGTTGCTTACAAAACCATCATGACTAGAGAAGCACGAAATCAAAGGAATGTAACATGAATCAAGAAAAGTTCCTATAATAACTTTTCTCCTCTTGAAAATGAAATAGAATGCTCAATCTGTAACAATTTTGATCATGAAGAATCTGAATGCAAGAGAAAATTTTGCAAAACATCTCAAAAGGAGAAAACGCCATTAAATACCAAGATATGGAGAAGGAAAGAATCTCAAACAGAAAGATGTGGTATAGCCTTGTATGCAAAAGGACAAGAAAATCAATGGTACATCGATAGTGGATGCTCCAAACACATGACAGGTGACAAAGAAAAACTTCACTCATATAATGCCTTAGAAAAAGAAAAGAATGTCTCATTTGGAAATGACACTCCTGCTGTCATAAAAGGTAAAGGTTATGTTTTCTTGAAAGAAAAGGTTAAAGCTGGAAATGTTATGTATGTAGACGGTTTAAAGCATAACCTGTTGAGTGTCACTCAAATGTGTGATCAAGGAAATGAAGTGGTGTTTCAATCAAACAGATGTATTGTTCGTGAGCTTGATATAGGAGAGACCGTAATCAAAGGTACAAGAACTCCAAACAACTTATACATACTCAAGGGAGGACAACAATAGTGTTATCTAAGCAAAAATGATGAAAACTAGTTGTGGCATAGAAGATTGGGACATCTAAGCTTTTCTCAAATAAGAAAAGCATGCAGACTCAAGGTTGTTTGTGATCTTCCAGATATCAGCATCCCAGAAAATACAATATGCAAACCATGTCAAATCGGTAAGAAAACCAGAGTTCACTTCATGGAAAAAGAAGGGTCAACTAGTAAGCCTCTTGAACTTGTCCATACTGATTTATGTGGACCATCAAGGAAAAAGTCACCTCATGGAGAAGAATACTTTATTTTGTTCATTGATGATTTTTCCAAAATGTGTTGGATAGGTCTTCTAAAGCATAAAGATGAAGCATTTGAAAATTCCAAGCCTTCAAAGCCTTGGTTGAAAATGAATCAGATTGAAAAATCAAATGCCTCAGATCTGAACGAGGAGGGAAATTTACGTTAGATGAATTCTTTGACTTTTGTGAACAACATGGAATAAAAAGAAAATTCTCCACCACAAGGAATCCTCAGCAAAATGGTGTGGTAGAAAGAATGAACAAAACAGTTCAACAAATGGCTCTAGCTATGCTAAATGAATTTGGAACTCTTGCAACCTTCTAGGGTGAAGCTGCATTCGTTGCCGTGACTATTCTCAACAAAGTAAATGTTCGGGTAAATAGCACTCAAACTCCACATGAAATTTGGTATAGTAAGACCCCTACTGTAAAATACTTTAAATTTTTTGGAAGCAAATGTTTTATCAAAAGGACAGATGAAAAACTTGGTAAGTTTGAACCCAAAGCAGATGAAGGTATTCTTCTTGGTTATTCTTCCAAAAGTAAAGGATATAAATGTTATAATAAAAGACTTGGGAAAATTGTTGAAAGCATTGATGTTGTAGTTGATGAAGCATGCAAAAATCCAAAACAAATAAAAACAGAAGATTATGACAATGAAGAAGATGGGGATTATTTTCCCACATCAAATCAAAATGATATTGAATAAGAAACCAATGAAGCACCAGAAGAAGAGATAATGGTAGAAGAAAAGACTCCGTCCAGGTATGTTCAGAAAAATCATCTAGAAACTCAAATTTTAGGGGAAAAGGAGGTAGGTGTACAGA